>JAXQHN010000001.1:1711828-2941327 GCA_037040845.1 Trichomonascaceae sp. B5901
ACAACTCAACGTCGGCACACTCAAGGCAGGTATACTCAATGATGGCAAACTCAGCGTTGGAACACTTAATGCAGGAACACTCAATGACGACAGGCTCGGCGTAGGAATGCTCAATGACGGAACACTCAATGAAGGCGCGCTCAACGACAATGACGGTACGCTTATTGAAGGAATCGACAACGAGGGTGCGCTTACCGAAAATGATGGCTGGCTTATATTTAGCGACAATGACGACACGCTCAACGAAAACGAAGGCTCGCCTAGCGACAGTGAAGGTATGCTCACGGAGGGCGTGCTCAAAGAGAATGAAGGATCGCTAAACGAATATGAGGGCACACTCAGTGACAGAGAAGGCGCGCCTAAAGAGAGCGAAGGCACAGATAGTGAAGGCTCGCCTAGAGATAGCGAAGGCACACCCAGCGACGCAGTGGGCTCACTGAATGACAAAGACGGCAATGACGGTGTGCCTAAGCCCAATGAGAATGACGGTATGCTGAAGGAATTTGTCGTTATTGAGGGCCCACTGATCGACCATGAAGGATTGTTTAAGCTAAGCGATAATGACGGTTTGCCCAGCGATAATGAAGGCTCGCTCAGTGAAGGCTGACCCAACGACGGTATACTTATTGAGGGCGTGCTCAATGACCATGAAGGATTGCTAAATGACAATGAAGGATCGCCTAACGACCAAGAGGGCACGCTCAACGACAATGACGGTGCGCTTAATGATGCTAGACTCAATGACGGTACACTCAATGACGGTGCAGTTAATGTAGGAGTGCTCAATGACGGTGTACTGAGCGAAAACGACTGCGCGCTTGAGTTGAATGGTACTGAAGGTGCATTCAATGGCGCTGAAGGTACACTTATTGATTCTGTAGGCAGACTTATTGACTCTGCAGGTACACTTATTGGCTCAGTAGGTGCACTCAACGAAAATGAAGGTGTGCTAAATGATGCTGGTAAAGATATGCTTGGAATTGAGGTAGGTAAGCTCAATGGAGAAGTAACAGAAGCACTCGAACCACCTCCAGCCGCTGAACCATGAATGCTACACCAAGCCACTTCTTGCAAATCGCATACATCCATAGCGACATCGACCCATTCCTGACATATTCCCTTGAGAAGATTGAATTCGTTGATGCAAGCACGTGCATGTCCTGTGTACGGTTCTGCATCACATACTGCTGCATCACAGTCACCACCCCATGAAGCATACAATGCAAAGGTATTACATGTTTTTATGCAAGTATTAAAATCCAGCGGCAAGCAATTATCTATATCACCGCAATATTGTCCATAGATAGGAAGAGTCCAAGAAACAAGAAAAAACCAAAACAAAACGAACTGAAACATGATTATAATATAAAATTTTTGGAAAAAAAATCAACCTCGAGATTCAAGAGCTATCTAAAAGGCCATCAAGTCGATAAAGCAAACTTGAGATCCCGGGGTGCTTTTTTGTCGCCGAAAAAGCGGAATTTTCTCCCCAATGAAAAAGCCCGTCGAAGATTTTTCAGGGGTTTTGTTTTGTCAGATCTCGAGCTCCAAACAAAAAAGACTTCGAGTCCAACCAAGGCGATAAACTCCGGGGAAAATATAATATATGGCAGGTGGATTAAATTTATACAGGAAATAACGACCGGTGGGTGTGTGTTTATATTCAAGTTGAAAGCCGATGGCCGCGGCGAACCCTTGAACAAAAAGGACTCCATGCATGCAGCTCAATTGCTTCATTTGTCTAAATAAACGCAGCTACGGTTGCTAGAAAAAAAAAGTCCGACAACTGGTCATATCGGTAGAGGATGATGGATCAACAAAAATAATCTATGATTTATAATTTGAAAATTTTTATAAGCCTGTCAATCTATCATCTCATGGTGCAAAACCTTATATAAAGCTAACTTTGCTTTAAGTTAAGCAACCGCTTTTTTTTTTCCACCACTTCGACCAGCTTAGCCCTACTGCATGCATTGCACATCATAAACACTTTTGTCAACATTGTGGCAACTTGACCGCCGCTGTTTATATTTCTTGGCATGGAGCAATCATATAAGCATGTGGATAAAAATAATTCATTAATTCTGGATATCATAATTTAATTTTTGCTAAATCTGTCCGCCCCATATCGTATCTAAAGCCTATTTAATATTTTGAGTTACCCCAGCCCATGGTTGCTAAAAACAAACGAGGTGATAAAAAATAACTTTATCGACCGGTAGTCGAAGCAACGCCTGTAAATATTCGA
Source organism: Trichomonascaceae sp. B5901 (assembly GCA_037040845.1). Lineage (NCBI taxonomy): Eukaryota > Fungi > Ascomycota > Dipodascomycetes > Dipodascales > Trichomonascaceae > Trichomonascaceae sp. B5901. The sequence goes on from JAXQHN010000001.1 coordinate 1,714,077, forward strand.
AAGAGGCTAATTTTCTAATTTGGTTGTTTACGTTTGTGCGGTTTTGGTTATTGGATTAAGTTTTCTGCAAGAAATCACATTGGTTTGCTGCAGCATGTATGACTCGGCCAATTAGATTGTCCATTCAATGGTTGCATATATATAAAGGATTGACTTGCATGTATGCACAGTTGCCGTATAAGGCTTAAATGTGACTTGAAAATAGGCAGGCGGTCAAATTATGAGAAATCTTGAATTGGATTAACAGATTAAAACGGTTTAAAATCGGCTGCTCTGAAAACAAGGGGTTTTCCAGGGATATAAGGGTATTAATGGTTCTAATAGCAATGATATGAATATTAGCAAACAAAATATACAAAGGACTTTTGGCTGCTTTATTTTAGGTTTTTTCGGAATTTTTTTTCTTTTTAATTTTTTTCCTTTCAAGAAAATGATCGTCTTAAACAGAAAATATTGATGGGTTATTTTTCTCTATGCACAATCGGTTATACCGTTGAGAAATTATCATCGACAATATCGTCAAAATATCACCGAAATATCATCGAAAATTATCGAATTCCAACCCTTCTCATACCCTAACCAATTAGGCAATTTCTAACGTCATATCCTAGACTTTTTTCTCAATTACTTAAAAGGTTCTGTACAATCGGCCCGAGCACCCATTATCTTATTAATCAATCATTGAGTTTAAATATGTGCGTGGGGGATTTCATCATCTCTCTACTCATTCAATCATGACTTCAGTCACTTTCAAATTGAACACTGGCAAAACCATCCCTGCTCTAGGATTGGGAACCTGGCAATCTCCCAAAGGTGCTGTTGCTGCTGCTGTTGAATATGCTATAGTCAAGGCCGGATATCGTCATATTGATGGTGCTTATGCTTACCGTAATGAGGATGAAGTTGGTGAAGGTATCAAAAAGGCCCTTGATAGTGGTGTAGTCAAACGAGAAGATCTCTTTGTGACTAGTAAGGTGGCTGCAGCATTTCATAGCCGAGTCGAACAATCTGTCGATGAAACATTGAAAGATTTGGGCTTGGATTATGTTGACTTGCTTCTGGTTCACTGGCCGCTAGGTTTAAACCCCCACGGGAATCATCCTCTGGTTCCTACGCTCCCTGACGGTTCTCGAGATATCGACCCCAATTTTGATCTTGTCAAAACTTGGAAAGCTTTTGAGAAACTTTACAAGGAGGGTAAAAAGGTCAAGAATATTGGTGTTTCTAACTGTTCTGTTCCAGTGCTGACCAGACTGCTCAAGGAAGCTGAGGTTGTTCCAGCCGTCAACCAGATTGAAAGTCATCCTTTGCTTCCTCAGCTGGATATTTTTGAACTGTGCAAGAAACATAACATCATAGTTGAAGCTTATTCACCATTTGGTTCAACTGGTGGTCCCTTGTTTACTAACTCAACTGTTGTTGAACTGGCCAAGAAGCATGACGTTCAACCCAGCAATATCTTGGTAAGCTATCATATCTCCTCAGGTCGAGTAGCCTTACCAAAAACTACTACTCCATCTCGAATTGAGGAAAATGCCAAATATGTCAAATTGACCAAAGAAGAAGTCGAGGCTTTGGATAAGGTTCATACGACTGAAGGAATCCACCGATATGCTCGATTTCCTTGGGGAGTTGATCTGGAATTCCCCGATTGGAATGCTTCTAATCCTTAAATTATAAAAATTATAGAGAAATATGTAGCAAATGGATGCTCAACCGGCCGATTCCATTAACAAATATTCCATTCGCAAGCAACCTTGTTGGCCAACAGCTCAACTCACCGTCCCATTAGCTATACGAGCCCAACTGATCTCTTGGGACCTCCTCGCAACCTCCAACCTTCACCTTCAACAATGGCTTCGAAAATCGTAGTTTTCGGAGGTGCAGGCTTCTTAGGCAGGCAAATCTCTCTGGCAGGCGTAAAAGCAGGATATTCCGTGGTGTCTTTATCTCGCCGTGGAAACCCTGAATCAGATCATGGAGATTCTGGCATCACATGGAAAAAAGGCAATGCTTCTGATCCCTCGACCTACAAAGATGAATTGAGAGATGCTAAAGCTGTTGTTTATTCAATAGGAACGTTATTCGGAGATCCTGCTTATAAAGATCTGCTTCGTGGAAGACAGGATCCAATAACTGTTGCATCTCAATTGCCAAAACTAGCCAAATATCTAATTGCTGGACCAAATCCTCTAAAACCTGACTTGCATGATATTATAACTAATGATGCTGTGGATACTGCTAAAGCATTGTCAGCTGAAAGTGCTGGTGAAACTAAACCTTTCGTATTTATATCGGCTGAGGATTGGTCTCCATTGCTGGAAAAGAACTATATTCAATCAAAACGTCGGGCCGAAGAGCTTATAAGTCAGATCAATCATATCAGAGGTGTTTATTTACGTCCGTCGCTCATGTTTGACCCGGAATCGTCTGATCCCCTGAGAAATCTCATGAGTTCAGCAATGAACTTGGCCAGTCGAAACTTATCAGATCGAATACCAAAGGCTCTTTCTGTGCAGTCAGTGGCTCATGCTGCAATTGAAGCGATTGGAGATGAAACCATAAGTGGTCCGGTTACCTTAGAAGCGTTGGTCAAGTATTCATCGTTATTGGAAAAGAAATAAATCATTGCAGAGTATATAAAATTGGTTAATCTAATCTTTATAATAAATATCATCTCTTGAATGTTTTCAAAGGATCATGGCGTTTTTTACCCCCCTTACGTACCTTGTGAAACTTCTTCTTATGGAAATTCACTTGTAATGGCTTAGGTGTAGGTGTAGCCAATCCTTTAGGCAGAAGATAATCCGGTACTCTTTTAAGATGGCCCTGGACTCTGGCCGAATGAGTCACATTATCATGACGAAGTGTCGCCAAATCTGTAGGGTTTTCTTCAAAGTGTCGCTTGAGTTTTTCACTCTGTAGCATCTCCTGTTGGATTTCTCGGATTCGTGCTTCTCTGACAGCCACTTTTGTCACTGCTCTAAATGCATCTTCCATTCTATATCTGAACGAGTTCACTTGATCCATATCGAATGCATATGGTTCCAGTGACATGTCACGTTTAGACTGTGCTTTCATTATGCGATTAAGGATCTTTTCGTCCCTCTTGGCTGTTGACAGACATGAAGCTTTATGTTTACCCCATTGATCCAGAGGCACTACAAATGAAAGTGCCATACCACTTTTATTAGCTCTAGCCGTTCTTCCAATGCGATGAGTATATGATTTGGAGCTTGTAGGTAGATCAAAGTTCAATACACAGCTAACATTGACGAAATCCACACCACGACTAACACCAAATTCAACGTCCTTCTTCCTGGATTTCTGCTTCTGTTTCTTACTTGATTCTTCCAAGGCTGGTTTCTCTTTTTCTATCTTGTCTTCGGAATCTGGCTTCTCCTCTTCTGCCTTGTCCTGTGTCTCCTCCTCATCAGACAATTCTTCCAATGCTTCATGGGAATTGCCCTCATCAGTCGCAATAAGCAAATTATAAACTCCCTTATTGAACTCTTCAACAACATGCAAACGAGATGCCAAGGGAAGTTCTGCATTAAGAACACAAGATCTGATACCAAACTGCTCTAAGAACATCTTGAGACGATAACATCGATCGACGTCATTCACAAATACTATGGTTTTACCCTTGATGAGCCTAAGCTTGAAAATGACATATGCTAATAAAAATTTGTCCAATTCAGAACATTTGACATAAAACTGTTGGAGTTTTCCTTCCTCGTTGCTGTTTGCATCCTCATCTTCCAGCTTAAGTACAGCAATGTTCTTCAGATGAAACATTTTCTTCATTTCCTCCACGTCATCAGCTAATGTAGCACTCATTATCCATGTTTGTAAAGAATTATCTCTAAGATATTGTTCAGCTAAAGCTTTCAAATCATCCTGATATCCATAAGACATGATGAGATCAGCTTCGTCAATGACAAACAAACTCAAATCAGTATAGTTCAAACTTCCATTTTCACACACTTTAGCTGCACTTGAAGGAGTTCCAACAATGATTCTCGGATTAGATCCAAGTAAACTTTTGAGTACCATATCACTGATGGACTGAGAAATGTTGACGGTTCCAAGCTCTTTGCTGCAAAACGCCGTCAAAGTTTCCACATTCTTCTCCACCTGTTTCGCCAGTTCTTTCGAAGGAACCAAAATCAATGCTTTTCCGTCTTCCGATGTTAACAGTTGCTGTATAATAGGAATCAAATATGCCAAAGTTTTACCAGAACCAGTCTTAGCCCTGGCTACTATATCTCTCTGTTCATTTAAAGCCAAAGGAATAGAAGCGGCTTGAATTGCTGTCGGCTCTACAAATCCATTCTGATCCAAGGCCTGTTGTAGCCGGCTGTCCAATTGGAGATCTTCGAATTTTTCCATTGGAGAAGTTGGTTTTCTGATAAAAATATTTTTTTCCAAAATTTATAGTGGTGAGGCTGAAAGTACAAAACTAATACCAAAACGAATGAATAATTAAATTTATAAAAAAACACCTTCTAAAAAATACATCAACGATATGCAGCTGTATGCAGTAATTTATATACCTTCAAAAAAAAAACCAATATTTATAATGAAGCTTAATGCTAGAAAGAACGAAGACATGTGTTCATACACTGAGCTCTTCAGGAAGCTTTGGCGAAACATGAGGCCGTGGATCCTGAAGTTGAGGTGTTGCCACTTCTTTTGCTGATTTTGGAGTCGCTTGACTCTGTTCTTTAGTCGATGATGCAGGGGTATCGCTAAAAAAGCAGTATTTATCAATAAGGCTCTGATATGATGCAGAATCCCATGGTGGACGTTCACCAGCATCGGCAGTAGTAGCCAATAAACGATCCCCAGTTGCGTGAGATACAGTGGGCCCAGTTGAAAAAGACGGTGCAGTGTCGTTATGATTATGCAAAGGAAATACAAGTTTCTTGAGTCCGCCTTCTGTCTCGGATTCAGAATATTCTCCATTGTTAGCAGTGTTGTTCTGGGTTGTGGAATTACGCTTTCGGTTCATCATATCATTCCAAGAAGCACCAAAATTGTATCGAGACATGAGCTTCTTTTTGGTCTTCACTTGTCCCACGCTCTTCTTGTCACTTTTCTTCATCCCATCGTCGTCATCCGTTTCGATATCCTTGCTTGGTCGACGGGTAGAATTCAAATAATCCAAAAATTCAGAGTCAACGCCCGAGTGCCCAAAGTCATTGTCGTATTCATTATCAATAGGAAGTGACAGCTCAGTCTTAGCTCTTCTGTGATGTCGTGGAGGTTCATGGCCGTTGCTGTTGCTATTACCGGCTGCTTGTCTCGGGCTACGCCTTCTTGTCTGCACTCTTGCCGTCCTGGCCAATGGATTAGCTTCATGATAATCATCGTCGTGGTCGCAGTGCCTTTTCAATAAAACTTCATAGTTAGAACCATTGTTGTTATCCCAATAGGATTCGCCATTGGTTTCATAACGAACGCAAAAGATCATCAAAGTAGGCTTGGATAGCCGACTAAGCATATCGTGCAGATGAATCACAAAAGTGAATCGATCATAAAGCCCGCCTTGATGCTCATGGCCCTTACCAGGTCTGTCTAACGGGTTAAACTGACGCCTAGGGTAAGTTGGAGATGCAACATCTTTGTTAAATTCTGCCGATACCTCAGTGATAGTTTTCCAGTTATCAAAGGTGAATCGTACACTAACGTGCTTCCCATAGCTAATATTTCTAACATAAATATGACCGATTATACTCACTTTGTCCACAGACAAGGTGACACGATCCAGGAACACTTTGCGATATTCTTGGGGGGACACAATGCCACGGCCCTGGAAAAAATTGGCCAGATCCATAGAAATATCGTCTGGCTTATGAGCAGAGCTGATCTCGTCGTCAGAGTCAGAAGCAGGGTCGTCAGAGACATCAGAATCGTCATCATCTTCCATTTGAAATCTGATGTCAGAATTATCTGGCGAATTGTCGGCAGAATTAACAGTTATAGGACGTTCTCGACGAGAGAACTGTCGGACCGATACCAGATTGGCATCGAAATGAACCATCTTGGACGGAGAAGAAGGTAAACTGCGGTGTCGCATCAACTTAAGAGAAGGTTTGACTAGTTCACCAGACTTTTTTCTAACCATGACGGCATGACGTAAATCATCAGGCAGATCTTCGTCATGAGTTTCGCGAGGCCGTCTTTCAGCGACGTCTAGTGCATCCGGTATGTCCGATGTCTTTTCCGGAGTTCCAGGAGGAGACAAGATACGAGAACGCGTCTCATCAGCCTGAGGAGTCAATAATTGAGTGGACTCTAAATGATCAGTGTCTTCTACATGCAAAGGAGGGCTTTTAGGTAAAGAGCCATCAATATTTTTAGGCTGAGGGAAGGTGGTATTAGGGTAATCATCATGGTCGAACAATGAAGCAGAGCCATCATTAGCATCTTGGAATCTCGGTGAATCAGCACTGACAGGTAAACGCCTGAGAGTTTTATCGCCTCCAAGATCGACTTGTTCTAAATTTCCAGGAGTAGCTAGAGCAGGCTTTGGATTAGTCTCGCCTAAAGATAATGCACCAACAGAAGCGTCGAGAATTTCCTCCGAATTATCCGATTCAGGGCCAGAACTACTCTCACCATCGCTTGAAGTTGTAGATGAGTTACCTAATACCTCGTTATTTGTATTGCGATCATCCACCTGTTGAGGTGATTGTTTAACCTGCTCAGACTGATTAGCAGATGCATTACCGCCGCCAGAGAACTTACTCCAAAGATAAGCACTCAAGCGGTTTGGATGAGATTTTAAAGTATGTTCTTCAGGCTTTACAGGATATCCTCTAGGAGATTTGTGCAAAAATTTGGTGGAATCCGTGTCTTGATCCTGACCTTTGGTGTTATCATGACTTGCTATAGAAGGGTCATATACAGCCGTAGAACGGTCCGTTCGGGATCTATGACCATCTTTAGCGCCGGTAACCGGTTTATACATGCTAGACATTCAAGAAGAAAGCATCAACTTGACTGCAGTGAATGCGATATGATGACAAGAGAAAAAAAACCCCACCCGTTCTATAAGTTGGTTTGAGTGGCACTAGAAAAATTGCAACAAGTTGGGTTATCGGCTGTGATTAAGCGAAAGGGCGCAGGAAAAAAACAGCAACAAAAGAAAAAAAAATAAATTAACACATGTCAAAGGGGGAAAAAGCAAATCACGCAAGGTTAGCGAATTTAAAGGAAATAATCAGGCGATTGAAGAGATATCGATAAACCGTGGGAAATTTTACAGTTTAGAGTCATTTATTCATCATCTGCTTAGTTTATTGTTTGTATATTTTGTCTCATTTCTTCTTCCCCTTCCACCGCGTAACGTCTCCTTAATTCAAGCCCTTCCAAATGTTTCGATCCATGTGGTTCTGCTTGCTCGTGTTCATCTGTTTCAAAAGAGGCTTTAAAGAGGCTCACATGTTAAACCCGTCTTGGAGCTAACATGTCGAAAATCCCCCCAAACAAAGAACGTGTCGATCTATTTTTCTAATCTGGCATCAACCTCGTACTATAAAGTCTGAATTCAATCTTATGCATTCTCCTACATTTTTCAATGGTACCACCTTATTTCCCCTCACTTTCTTTGTGCCAAACACCGGCGGACCCCTTTAAATGGGGTTTATTTCCTTAATGGAGAATTTTGGGGCTCATGAGGTGATGATTTTCCTTGTTGAACTCAACAAAAAAGAAAGCCTTTTTATGAGGGGAAAATTTTAATTACAATATCAAGGAATTTTAAAAAAGAAAACAATATATTGAAAACCAGCCCCATTGAAATTATTATGTTAATTTTAAATTATATTTCCCTCCTTTTAAATCTCGTCATACTTTTTCAAAATCGTCAAAACAGTACATATGAACTTGACCATCGTCTCCTCCACTGGCAAATCTCGTATCTGATAACCCAACCGCACATACCGGTTCCGTATGACTAGCAAATGTGTGCAAGCATCTTCCGCTTTCCAGATCCCATACCTTGACCAGTTTGTCATGTCCTCCGCTAACGATGCGGAAGGTATCCGCAGCAATTGTCCATACCCCTTCGACATGACCAAACATAGGTTGAGGCGATTTTCCTGTATTAATATCCCATCGACGGATGGTATTATCCAACGAAGCTGTCAATAGATGAGTTGGTCTGCATTTGACTCGGTCGCAATCATCATCACTAATCAATGCCTCTTCCACCACTGTCGATGGTGTACCATCAATACTACTTTCATCAGATATATTGGATAGTTGCTTTGCTGCCTCTTCACTATCTTCGTGACCCAGGGTTAGTGGTAAAACGCACTGGATCTGCCCCACATGTCTACCCAGTTGCCCATCTGATCCTCCAAATACCCTAATGCATTTCTTTGTTTCCAGATCCCACATTCTAACTGTCAAATCCTCAGATGCAGAGTACAGAGTACCCGAATCCAAATGCAATCGAACGCACGTTACAGCGTCAGTATGTCCCCGAAGCGTAAAACATGAAGTATTGTCAAAATTCCATACTCGAATGTTACAATCGGCAGAACCGGATGCAATCAATTTACCCTCAAAATCAAGGGATAATACCTTACCCTCATGTCCCCTAAATGTGCAAATACACTCTCCCGTACGATAATTCCAAATACGCACAGAGGTGTCCCACGACCCGGTGATGAGCTTTGAATCATCAAATTTCAGACAACTAACAGCTCGAACATGACCTTCCAACACTCGAATTACTTTGCCAGTCTCAACGTCCCAGATCTTGGCATTTCCATCATAATTGCCAGTCATAAGATATTGCTCGTCAAACTGTAGAGATAACACTGGACTAGTGTCATTAAACTGCTTGAGTCTATATCTTCCGTGTCTCCAGTTACTTTCAATGCGGTACCGCTCCACATAAACTTCCTTCCAAGGTCTTGTTTTTCTCTTCTTGGTGTCATTGTCACCAGAGACCAGCTCTTTATTGTCGGCGGAGACCGGCTCCCCATCATCTGCTTTACGTTTACCACCCACAACCTGGGCAGTTGATGGAGCAGCAACAGCAGATGCATCAATGTTGTCAACAGAGGTAGCCATCTCAGCGGCTCGAGCTTCTAAAGATTTCCTACTTTCCCGCAAACGTTTTTTCTCCAGCAGAGGCAATCCCCAGCCGCATTTTGTGCACTTTCGGTCGATATGCTGCTCGCACATTGAGTGCCATACAACATCGTCATCAGCCAGTCGCCTCCACAACTTGGAGACCTGAGCAGCTCTGCACAGAGACTTACTATCAAGATAACGAAGAATTCGAAATGAAAGTTCCAAAGGCAAAGCAGATAAAAAGTCTATCTTGATAAGCTCTTGAACTATAGAAGAAACTTCAGACAGTTGAGGAAAACAACACTGCGTCAAAAGTCCTTTCATTATAAGCATTCGCTGCTTTGCAGGAGAACCGCTGAAAATCGACCAGACGTAGCTAATAGCTTCACGGTCCTTGGCAGAGGCCAAACCGTCCATATCTTTCTGGAGTTGGTCCATCATCCTAGCATCAGTCTGACGAAAACAACTCACTCCAGGATGATGCCGATAACAATAGCTACTGTTTGCACCAGTTCCCACATGTCCAGACACTAGAGGGATGTTTTTTGGTGCTATTTGTGACTTATCAGCAGCCTCTTGCGCTGAATTTTGGGTAGCCATCTTTAATGACCTGATAAGAGTAGCAAGCGATAGCTCGTCAAATAATAAATAAAACGAAAATAAGTTGCTTCCAGTGTGAGCCTATAGAAACAAACTTGCAATATTAATGTCCACTAATTATATGTTGTTGTTGGTTTAATGGAGAAATAAAAATATTCGGACCTGCAAGGTTATGCCATGATGAGCCAAAGATCCGTGAGATGACGAAATTTGCGTAGCGCCACAGTTACCCGGGAGCTGTACTGCCACAATCGGATCAAAGCCAAGAAAACTTTTCCTATTGGGTCATATCATGGCGGATGGTTATTAATTATTGATAATAAATTAGTAATATTTGTAAATGGCGGAAATCTTTTCCCGAGATATTTCACTCAAATGGCTGGTTGTTAAATATTCTCTCTCTTCCGTTTCACTAATTGTACGCGTCGCCCTTCCATTCTTCCAAGCCAGGGGTTTTCCTAATCCCGCAGTTAAATAACGGAAATAGCCAGAGTGACACCGAAAGTAGATAAAAGGCTGAATAGAAATACCAATTGGAATATATTATATATTAATTTGGAATTTTGGTAAATTCTTCCTGACATATCATCTACAGCACACTTATCAGCCAACTTAACCAAACCCTCAACGTTGAACAGACCGTTGGGTTAGCCGTATGAACTGGAGAGGAATAACCCCAGGAATATGACATAAAAAACCAAGGTTAATTTATATTAATATTTTACTTGAGTATCTCAATTGATTCATATTTATATCCAGAATAATAATCCTTTTTTTCATTCTTATTCGCTCATATTTCTACTTCTTCCCCCTTTCCCCTGATTTCCTGCTTCAGCCTTTAGGGGTTGAATATTTGATGCCGCATCTGCATATGCGCGAAGTATTTAGAAACCTCGCCTTTTAAAAGGTCGAGCCGTGCTTTTCCGGTTGCCGTTAACTATTAAGTTATTACATATCTGGCAATTTACTTTGACAATGGTTCTTCGTAAGAATCAAAGTAAACCGGGCAGAATCTCGTCGGTGCTCAGTGTACCGCATATATCGTCAGCCTATCGACATCATGCTCATATCGAAAAGCATGTCAAAAGTGCAACTAGGTCAAAGGACAATGATATTAGTGATAAGCATATCAATAATATCGCATCATTTATTCAGCAGAATTATAATAATCCCGATAATTTAGCCACTTTCTTTGACCTGCTTCATCCTAGACTCACTAGCTCCTCTGTCTTATCTTCACTCAAAGCTCACTACTTGTTTCATTCATATGTCTTTTCTGATACTGTTGTTCACCCTAGCTACAAGTATGCTACCATGAACTTTTTTGTCAATAAATATGTCATTTTGCCGAACCTTGATTCTGGCAGTCGTTACGGTTCAAACAATTCTGAGACAGCTCAATTGTTGGTTACTTATAATAGATACCTTAACCAGAGACTACTGAATTATGACAAATTGAAATATGATCTCATTCGAGAAGAACGATATCAGAGAATATCTGGGGTTACAAAGGTTCATTCAGGCTCAAAGTTGTTGAAACTAACCGAATATTCTTTCGGTCAAATCAAGCATATTCTCGACTGCATATTCCCTTCGGCGTTTATTAACGATTCGTTTCTTCTATCTATCTATAATCTGTTAGCAACAGACTTATCAATCCTTTTTCATCTCTTCAGCACTTCATTATCCCCGTTGCTCACAGGGTTCGGCTCTCTACCTCATCACGATGCCGAACGATTACTTTATCTATATAAGGAGTTCACACAATTGCAAATCACTTTCGAAGTGAAGGCTTTTGTTAATAATGGGCCGAATTTGGCCAATCCTAGTGATCTTAAAGTGCCTCCTTCTTTAGATCGTGATCCTCAGGCTGTCAAATTCTTGACCAAATCTATGGAGCAATATTTATATCATAATCTGCCTAAGCAGCAAGATACAGAGTCTTCACCTACGACTCCTGTGTCTCATGCTGATGTTCGAAATCTTGTTCCAGACCTAATTTATCCTTCTTCGCCTTCGCAATCATCTTCTTCGTCTCCTTTATTTACTGAGAGATATCAAGACAGTTGGGCTTCAGACGTTATTGATTCAATGGACGTTATAACTGATCATTCTGCTCCACGATTGAGCATCACCCTCAGAGAGAATTTTATCCTAGGTCCCGCTCCTACTAGGAAAGCGACGAAATCTTATATTATTAGCCATTGACTGGCTTAATTCGAATTCTTGTGTAATATTAATATTAATTAGCTAATAATCGGTAATACTATATCAGCAACCTCCTTAGGCATTCTTAGCAGCATCTTCCTTGAGTGAAACAATTCGATTCAGAACAATCTTGTCTTCGGTAGCATCTTTATCAACACAAAAGTATCCCACTCTTAAAGCCTGGAATCTGACGGCTTCAGGAGCTCCCTTCTTATCATGACCAGAAAGTATTTTTTCTTCGTCACTGAGTCCTCGAATTTCCCACGGCGAGTTCTCTCGAACATAATGGAATCCAGTTTCGATTACTGCATTCTTCAAAACCGTCTCACTTCCTGGGTTTAAATCAGCCAAGTATCCATCTGGATTAGCATTAGGATTATCGGATTTGAAAAGCTGGTTGAATATTCGAACTTCAGCCAACTTGACAGGAGATGAATGTCGAGGTGAATCTGCAACCCACTGAATATAAGTCTTGGGCTTCTTGAATTCAACATCATTTTCATAATGAGCATGAATTTCAGTCACAAGTCCTGTTTTAGGATCTTTCTCAAACGAAGTAACTCGAATATTATGAGGAACCTTGAGAAGTCCAACTGGCTGGCCAGGTGCTAATCGGAAGTAATCCTTTGAAGCTTCTTCACGGAAGTCGCTTCGATCAATGTATACTTTCTTGGTGAAAGGAATCTTATGATCGCCTATCTCTGGATTTCCTGGTTTAAATGGTGCATCGAGTTCTTCGACATAATCATCAGGTAAATTATCAATAATGACCAGGACGGGATCAGGAACCATCATAAGTCTGGGAGTAGTTTCTTCCAAATACTTACGAATAGATGCATCAAATCGAGACACCTGAATCGTCGTATTGGCCAAAGTGACTCCGACTTCGGCCACAAAATTCAAAATGGCTCCAGGTGGAATACCTCGTCTCTTCAGAGCTACCAATGTATACAGTCTAGGATCATCCCAGCCACGTACATAACCATCATCGACAAGCTTCAGGATTTTCCTTTTGCTCATGACCGAGCCAGCCAAATTCAGTCGCCCAGATTCCCTCTGCTGTGGTCGATAAACCTCCACTTCGTCACATAGCCACTCGTAAGATTCTCGAGACAAGTAGAATTCTAACGTGCACAAAGAATGAGTGATGTTTTCCATGGAATCCACAAGACAATGAGTGAAATCATACGTAGGGTAAATTTTCCACTTATTACCAGTTCGGTGGTGGGGTGCATTCAATACTCGATAAGCAACGAGATCCCACATCTGAGGATTGGGGTTCTCAAGATCCTGTTTCATTCGTAAAGTGGCTGTACCTTTCTCATACTTGCCATCTCTCATCTCTCTAAACTCTTTGAGATTAGTTTCGACATCTTTAGATCTATGTGGGCATGCAGTTCTTTTACCACCAGGAGTTCCATCTTCACTCAATCCTCGACTAGCTTTGACCTGCTCGGGTGTGCAAAAACAGACATAAGCACCGCCTTTCTTAATGAGCACTTCTGCGAGATCATAGAGCTGATCAAAGTAATCGGACGAATAAGTGATCTTGAATGGTTTGAAGCCGAGCCAGCCAATAATATCTATGATGGAATTGACATAATCATCGCTCTCAGCCTCGGGATTAGTGTCGTCAAAACGCAAATAGCATTCTCCATGATGAAACTGAGCGTATCCAAAATCAATTGCAATGGCTTTGCTATGTCCAATATGCAAGTATCCGTTTGGTTCAGGGGGGAACCGAGTGAAGACTTTCCCCTTGGTCCACTGTAAATGCTCCTTCATTTTCGCAGGATATTTCTGAGGATTCTCTCCAGGTTTATGCAGTGATCCCAGAAATCCATCAGTGAACATAGATCGAGCAGCAGCAGCATGTACTTTTGCGAAATCATCGTCTGGTTTGCCAGTACTAGCCTTTTCTTTAGACTGTTTCTTGGCCTTTGGAGCCGGTGCATCCCGTTCATCTTTGGGCCCTAAAAGCTTAAGAATGCCCTCATCGACGTTCTTCTTTATAATGGCGATATTGGCGAATTTCAGGCTAGGGAGTTTCTTGACAGCAGCTAAAGTAGGACCCACAGCCTTATAACGAGCTTGTTCAAGCTCAGCTTTATGCTCGTCCAAATAGGCATCTACAGCCTCTTTGACCTGTTCCTCAGTGACAGTGACGCCTACACCAGCTTCTTTATCAAAATCTGACTGGTTGGCTTTTTCACCAGCATTCACCAGATACTTGTATCCAGAATCCAGCTGCACCTGGGTCTTGACACGACCCTTTGCAATAGCTTTACTAAGCCATTGTCGATGAACAGCGGGCTTATCTCGAGATGCCAAAGCCAAGGAATGCAGAAGCGTAGAGATCTGTTTCTCCGCTGGTAAACTGACATCCGACTCCGCGATAATTTCATCCAAGGCTTTACTAGTTTTAGGATTTTTCAGCGTTTCATTGATTTTCACATCCTGCAGCCCCAGCTTGTGGAATTTCTCTCTAAGTTCGTCTGTCATGTTGGAAATGTCAGGTGTTGGTAAAATGGTAAAATGTGACTGATCAAATGAGGCTTGAAAAAGTGATGAGGGAGAGCCACACAGGGCTCGCATACAAAACAACAGTGATTTCAGTCAATTTCAAAAAGTGATTTTAATTATTTTTATTATTTTTATTTTATATTTATTCTCTGAATAACTAGATTATTATATCATGCTAGTTAATATTATATTTTAACTCCTCATACTAGTTAATATTATATTCTAACTCCTCATACCCTGCAGTTCGATATACCAAACACTAATATATCCGTGGCTCCTGCTTCCTTCAATTGATCCATTACAATGGCTATTTTGCTCCTTTCAACCATCGAACTTACTGCATTCCATTCTGTGTCCTGCAATGGCGATACGGTAGCTGCACGTCGTCCAGGGGTGATTTTTAGCATGGTATCAAGAGCTGATCTAGGAGTATTATAATTGCACAAGACGTATTTTCCAGCTGTCAAAAAGCCTGTGATACGTGATATAACGACCTTTGCAATGTCAGGATGTGTAGGATTTTTCGAACCAATCAAATGTGCTGATGTAGACAAGACTGTATCTATGGGCTTGAGTCCAGCTGCTCGCATTGTTTCACCTGATTCCACCAAATCCACTATAGCATCTGCAACACCCAATGCAACTGCAGCCTCGACAGATCCTCCAATATACTTGATACTGGTAGCCAGCTTCTCTCCAGGCTTCTTACCTTCCAGTTTCTCAAAGTACTGTCTAGTCAAACTTTGGAATGACGAAACCACCGTTTTACCTATCAACTCCTCTGGCTTTGACACCTTTCCATTCTCAGGCACCTGTACTTGTAATTTACACTTTCCGAAGTCCAGATCAAGTAGATTTTCCACGTCCACATCGCTCTCAGCAACCTGATCTATACCTGTGATTCCAAGAGAACAATTACCTTCACCAACAAACCGAGGAATATCAGAAGCTGGTAAAAACACAAGTGCTACAGGTAATGAGGTTGAAATGGCTATATCCAGCCGGCTACTTCTGTGAAATTGGATATCAGCACCTTTGAGCAGATCCAAGGCTCTTTCATTAAGACGGCCCTCTATTACGAAAGTCAGTATATTACCAATAAAAGTTACCCTAAAATCACTTACTCTTTGGAACTGCAAATAATAATTTATCTGTAAGATGATTTACTAAATCCATGGTTGGCTTTTAAGGAACTGCTGTTTATTGTTCTCGAGAAATAGTCATAATTAAGGTTTTAATCAATCACGTGATGCTTTTTTTTCAACGCTTCCACGTTTTCGTGACTGCTATTGCCTATTTGGGACGTCCCACCTATCTGTCAACCAACTCAATTTTCTTCTCCTCCTTTCACCATATAAACCATCAGCATCACATTTAATATAAAATGGTATGTACGAGATATTTGTTAGAGTTTTTCAAATGATCTGGATCCACTAACCTCTAGGATTCTAAGCAACCTGTAAAACTTGCTAAAGTCATCAAAGTTCTTGGCCGAACTGGTTCTCGTGGTGGTGTCACTCAGGTCAGAGTCGAATTCATTGACGACGAGTCTCGAAGCATTGTCCGAAACGTCAAGGGTCCTGTTAGAGAGAATGACATTCTCTGTCTGATGGAGTCTGAAAGAGAAGCTCGAAGACTTCGATAAAAAATTCATACATTGGGCTTTTGTAAAAATAATGATGATAATTCACGAAAAAACATCACCGTCATAAAAAATATTATTATTATTATATTAGGCTTATGCATCAGGTTTGTTCATGATGTTGTTAGTTCTGATATTGCTCTATGGCATGTGGAATGGTCACGAATTGTCTCCAAAATGGCGGTTTTCTTCTTTTTTCCAAAACCTCAATAACAAATCGGCATACCGTTGAAGTTCTTCCAAATTGATCATGAGTCGGAAATCCGTCAGGAGCAAGAATTGTAGTTCCAGATGATTAAGTTCTTCCACCGGTAATCCTCCAACCTTTGCGTATCGGGAATTCTTGTAAAAGATGTCCGAGAAAAACTTACTAGCCACTGTAACGCCCGCTATTATGAGACGATGTATATTGTAGCTATCCATGACAAAAAGCTGAGGTTCCACAGGACTCGTGTCGCCAGGACGCTTGCCTGCATTAGCTCTCTGAGCAATGCGATCAAAATAAACCAGCAGAGAAATAAACACCTCATTCGTCGTAGGACAGTACTTGAGAATTCGCGAAAGATATGCATGTAATGAAATGGCCGGAATATTACGACCATGGAAAGCAAGCACATTAGCTTTGAGTTTGAGGTCTTGATCGGATTCAATTGTATCAGTCTCGTGAACGTGCTGTGTATGTAATGCATCATTGGCATCAATGATCTTCTTCAATAATGCAGTCAACATTAACAGTACATCAGGCACAGAGTGATTGGCAATGTCCAAATGCGCATGCCTATGCCGCGATGGCCAATGCGCAGTGGGGTCTGATGGTTGCCTTGGAGCAATTTGAGGAAATGAATTTGAATGTGAAAGACCCTTGGATATGTTCGACGATAGCGGCTGTTCCTCTTCTTGCTGCTGTTGTTGATGAAAGCTGAAATGTTGACTGTGCTGCTGTTGAGCCTTCATCTGTTCCGAGTATGACTCATAAACCGGCAACGTATCATTGTTCAATGTTTCAGCAGACGAGGCGACTGAAGACGGCCCCGAAGTTGCAAGAGCCATTGTTATGTTTGTAGAAACTTTAGCATGCGGATTACTGTCGCGTCGATAGGGAGAGATAAAGTTCTTCGGATCAGAAGAAAATGGTATTTGAGTCTTCATAGGATGAGTTGATGAAGGTGATCTGCCTAACCTTCCTGTAGAATCATGCGAAAAGCGTCTTTGATCTGTGTTGGCCGACGAATTCGTATTGGAAGACCCCGCTTGCCTTAAAGACGCAGCTAATTTGGACGTCAACAGAGAAGTACGAGGAGCAGCCGATGACGCAAAATGATGATGAGTCCGAAAATAAGGATCTGCTTCCTGTTGCTGTCTTGGAGACACTTCCTGAGCAGCTGAAGATAATCGGTTGTTGTCATAAAAAGGGGCTGCAGTACTACTTCGCCCATAAGGCTGCGAGGAACCAGCCGCAGGAGCACCAAAATAAGGTAAACTGTTTTGCTGCTGATGCTGAGAATATGCAAGATTGTTCGTGAACGGAGAGTGGCCTACGCTGGCCAACCCTGGAGGAACCGCACTCTTATAGCTTGAAGATACGGAGCTAGGTTCATTAGCAAACGGAACATGCCGCGAAGCAGACGCAGGGGAGAAAAAAGAAGAAGTCTCCGATGACGGAGAAACACCGCCTCGATTTCCAAAAGAAAGGGCTTGTGCCGCATTGCTGTAGGGTCGCGGAAAGGATTGTTGTCTCTGCATCATGAGATTATTGGCATAATAAGAAGACGTCGAAACCTGAGAATCACTTCTATACATGTCTCTTTCATAGGAAGCGGGGCCCGGAAGACTATCGGGTTGTCCGAAGGAATTTATTGCGTTTGAGCCGGTAAGAAATGGGGCAGCCAGACGGTCGGCAGTATCCATTGAGGCATTGGCATCAAATCTACCGAGCGACTGACCCTCAGACGATCCACTACTATTGGGGATTCCAATAGGTGCGGATTCTCCGATCCGATCTGGGTTTTTCTGCTGTTGATTCAAGGCCATTTGTTGCTGATGAAGTGCCTGATAGGGATGCTGGTGCCGTTGTTGAGGCAGGCCATGGGATGACAATCCATCCATTGGCTCATCGACATCGATATGCGGGCTGGAACCCAAAATAGGCTCATCTGCTGTGTCCATGAGATTACGAGAGTTTAGTTGGACCAAGGACTGTTGAGTTCTTCAGCAAAGGTGAAACGGAGAAACAAACTTGTGCGGTGCTATGGTGCGGCTATGGGGTTCGATAGAGATGGACCGATGATGACGGAGGGGAGGGAGAGATTGAAGGAGGATGGTTAATAGACGAGGGCTTTGACGGTCATTTTAATATATTTAATAATTCTATTAATGTCTACTTCTCGTGGTTGTTTATATCGTTGTTATCTATAACATATGCCGTATTCTACAGGTCGTTTTACAAGCCAAAACACGTGAAGTCATGGCTATGCATCATTAGTAAAGGAGGGATTTTGTTGAGGATTCAAGCCGGAAAAATGTGAATTGGGACAAATGTTTGTTTTTGTTTTTCAAGTTTTTTGTTGATGTAAAAAACAAGTCATTTTTTTAGCTCAGAATGTCGTTATTTGTTGTTCCTGTTCCCTGATGATTTTATAGTCAGTGCTGTGCTTAAAGACCGTAGAAACCAGGACAACTAGCAATTCGGCATAGCTAGCAACTCGGCATAGCTACAACTAAGCATATGTCCACAGCGGCCAAAGTAACATTCCTTGTGACCAGTTTGGTCTCTGGATCAATCGTTTATGGTGTATATAAATTACAGGAAAATGAACGAGAAGCTTTACATCAAGGACCAATCAAAGATCGAGAACGACAGCTAGCCAAACTGAAGCAAAAGCCACTGACAGCAGTACAAGAAAGACGAGCTGCCGAATATGAGTTGAAGAAGCAAGAACATGCAGATTATTCGAGAGTTCAGCAGGTGAAAGGAAGCGAGAAGGGCGAATAGTGAGCATAGCACCACCATGAACAGTGCAGCCAGGACATGTAAATAAATAGTCAATATGTAAATAACACCATGTAAATATTCTAATGACTGTGAATATATTAATGATCGTATATATCTCATAACTACATAAATATCTCGCCTAATGCCGATCTCTTTCCCTAGCTAAGATCTCCGCATACTCTTCATGTCGTGCCACTGCATCATAATTTCCCTTGAGCCAATCAACTACATGCAATAGGTGTCCTCTTCTCTTCCTCACAAATCGAGCATATAGAATCCCTGCAAGATATACCGCGACTATAGACATTGCTGCAGGATACTTGAAGTCTGTCGGTTCAAAGAATATCATAGTAGAAACGTAACTGCAAAGCTCAAAGAAATTCTGCAAGGCCGCCTCACTGGTAGAAAACGCTCCTCGGTATACACCTTCGACTTCTTCCTGAATTATCACCTGTGCCGAAAGATCAAATCCCCACAGTCCAACTCTACTGAAAGCCGTACCAATGGCCAAAGCAGATGCTCCCCAGAAAGGATCCTTAAAGCTGTTTAGTCCTATTACAGCTGCTCCAAGGAATGCCATTTGAATGCTTATAAACCAAAGACCTGATCGTATAGGGCCGATTTTCTCAATTGCCCAGGGTGCTAGCCATGTAGCAGACATCTCGCACGCACTAGAGCCGATTCGTATGACTCCAATCATTACAGACGTATAACCGACTCCAAGCATATAAGTTACCATTGTACCACCGAAAGACAAGACAGTGAAATAAAGAGTTGATAAAGCCAATGAAGGCAAAAGAGCTGGATGATTGACATATGTCTTGAAGTTCGACGCAGTCACATACAAATGCCTGGCAACCCTGTCGGCAATGGATCCAGATTGAGTCTCACTAGCCTCATGTCCACTAGCTAAAGCGGGATTGCTTCTGTAAACTCTAGCAATTAATGCGTATTCTGCAATCATACCAATGATATTTGTAGCAAGAGTGACTTGAATAGCTATTTCCGTAAATATACCATCAATCAGAGCAATCACCAAAGGACTAGCCAGCTTGCAAAACAAGTCAATTCGGCGCATCTGGGAATTCAAAGTTCTCAGATTCTGTTCGTTGTTATTGGCAAGTACAACGACCCAGTCTCTTTCAACCGATACAGTGTTCATAGTTGAGCAAAGCTTCTCCACACAAGCCAATACGATATTCAGTACAAACATAATCAAAAGATGCGCATCTGATAAGCTACTTCTCTTAGTCAGCATGAGCCAGAGCATCATACATGAGAAAATGACGGCTCCTCTTTGCCACAGAATAGATGTACGAACAACCTTCAACCGATTATTATGGTCGATATATTCACCCAGAGCCGGTGCCAGAAATATCACAGATGTAGCACGTACCAGCGCATATATCGACATATATATCAGAGTATTAGGGAATATCGAAGCTAGGAAGAGAACTGCTCCGAATTCGAAGCCTCGGAAGTTCCATGTCGATAGGAAATGGGACACATAGAGGCTGCTTTTGACTGTAGTGGTCACAACTCCGTCCGGGGAAGTCCCGATTGGGGAACTCTCATCTCCGACAGATTCAATTGGTGCCTGATTCTCCAATTCGGTAGTTTCAGCTCCATCGACCGTTCCCATTAGGGGGTCTTCCTCCTCAATGCTCATGTTTCAATTTTAATAGAAATAGTTCAAAAATCAGCTGAATTCAAGTATATTATGCCTGAATTATCCCCTTATCAGTCCTTTATGCCCGTATAGCTTGGCCTGGAGCAATAATTCACGATACCTTGATGGTGATGTCCCGAAGGAGAGATACAAAGCTGCAAAGGGCATATAAATAGATAAGGCATATGTACAAAGATAGTGAATTTTTTACATGAATTTTATGTCCATTACATCAAAGGTTCTGCATATATTCAAAATAAAATACCACTCCTTCAACATGCTGATCCAATGATACATGTTCGTTTGCTGCATGCAAATTCGGGAAATCTTCCACCCGTAGCGGGATAAATCTATATACATTTTTCGTCAATGACCAGTAGTATTTGGTGTCTGTGTTCATGGTGTGTAATCCGGGAATCACCACAATGTTTTCAGGAGGGAATTGTTCACCAGTAGTAATGTCGACCAGATCTCCACCAAATTCTTCATATACATGCCTAACGGTTCCTGCAAATGTTTCCCAGGTTTTTCCACGTCCTGGGCTAGTGGGTGCTGGCTCAAGGGGTTTTGCAAGCTCTGTGATCTCGAAATACGTCTCCTCTGATCCAGTGGTACTGTTTCTCAGCCATGTTCCATTGAACCCTTTTACTCCAGCGTCATACAATTTAGCAACCTGTAGAACATTCTTCTCGACTTTATTTCTCACGTGCTGCACATTGGAATCAACGGCAATTCGGTGATCTATAGAAATAGTAGCCACTTCAGGCAGAACATTCAGCTTGACACCAGACTGAAAGATGTTCACAGTTTGACTAGTCTGGATCATATTCCTGAACATATCTTCCTTGCTTAAAGAATTGACAAGAAGTGCCCTAGCTATCCTGTTTGTACGAGCCCTGCTGATAACTTGTTTCTGAGCCCAGCTCATGGAACTGGAATGAGCTGCTACGCATTCCAGCATCGCCAATGTAGGTTCGTTCAAACTCAAAGGATATGGATCATCCTCAATGACTGTAACGAGTTTGGAAAGAATACCAATGCCTGTATGAAGCGGTGCCAACGAAGAATGTCCCCCAGTTGTGTGAAATGTAATTTGAGTCCATTGATTTCCCTTCTCTCCAACAGAAACAATAGCAGCGTTTGTTCCTTTAGTATTGCTAACTGCCATACCACCTTCATCTAACAGTACTTCAAATGAATCAGGTCCATATTTATCAAGTAAGTACTTAGATATATGGCCGGCTCCATATTTGCCTTGAGATTCTTCATCGTAACCAAATGCAAACACGAGATCTCTTCGAGGCACAAAGTCGCGAGAAAGCAATTCCTCAGCAGCCTCGAATATACTGAGAACAGGATGTTTTGCATCCAAAGCGCCTCGTGCCCATATGAAATGGTCGTCATAATGGGCATCGAAGGCTGGATATTTCCAATCTGGATACGTCTCCTCGGGAACAGGCACCACATCCAAATGCGAAGTAAGCAATGCGGGTTTCAATCCACTATCCTGTCCTTTCCACGTATATACAAGTCCATGCTGGTTCACAATGGCACGGTCCAGATGTTTATGAACCAAGGGAAAGGTCTTCTCAAGGTACTTCTCCAGATCCTCAAATATATTCCAACTATCGTCTTCCCCTGGAGCCCCGTACGATTCTGACGATACCGTAGGGATTCGCAAAGCACCCTGAAATCGTTCTAGCGAGAGGTTTCGGAACTGAGGAGTCTTGAAGTATGAAAGGTCAGATGCATCTGTGGGGATCAACTTCTCGATATTTTGACACTGGCCATCGGCATGTAACAAATTGATATACTCAGGGAGTATCTTTGGATTCGTATAGCTGAAAAAGTACCATACTAAGGTGGCTAGAAAGAGAAAAAAGATGTTTATTGATCTCCATGTCCTCAGAGATGCATAGTTAGGAACTGGCATTGTATGGGTGTGCTGTTTTTAAGCTGATAACTGCAATTATCAAAAGCCGCTCAAAACTCAAAATAAGACCCGATTACAAAATAAGTCAACTTCTTTGTCGATCTGTGTAGTTCATGCTGTACGCCTTGGTTTTAAAGCGGAGCACAATACTTCCCAACTTGGAAATATTACAAATTGCTTACGTTGTGGTGTTGTGACTGTCTCTGCGTAACTGTCAGACTGACATTCTCCCCGTTGCAAATTCGCTTCAAACCCACTCAACTTTTTCTTAGTCTCTCGTCATCAAATATATCAAACAATGACTCAACGAGTTACTTATCGACGAAGGAATCCATGTATGTATTTGCGAATAGAGGTAGTTTGAGTGAGGAAGGTTTGAAATGTTTTCATTAGCATTGAAGGCTGCTTTGCTTGGACTGTATTAGCTCTTGTGTATAGATTGAACTCCAATACTAACATGCTTTTAGACAACACTCGATCTAACAAGGTCAAGATCATCAAGACTCCTGGTGGAAAGCTTCGATATCTTCATTTGAAGAAGGCTGGATCTCATCCAAGCTGTGGAGCATGCGGAAGCACTTTGGCTGGTCTGCCTGCTGTACGATCTCGAGAACTTGCTACCCTTTCCAAGAGTAAAAAGACTGTTCAACGTGCATATGGAGGTAACCTCTGTCCTAACTGTGTCAAGGACCGTATTGTGCGAGCTTTTTTGATTGAAGAACAGAAGATTGTCAAGCGAGTGCTCAAGGATACTGCTGAGAAGGAAAAGGCATCTGAGTCTAAGTCCAAGGCTAAGAAATAAACGTATTGACTTGGAGGTCGGCAAAAAAAGTATATATAAAAATGCACGATATTTTAATGTGGACGGTTGATGTGTTCAGGTTGGCAGTGATACATTCTCTGATACTGCCTGTTGAATGCTGTGGTGAATCTAAGCGTAGTAAAAGTTCTATTTCTTGTTCAGAAATCCATATCATGAGGTATTGTGTCTGGTATCACTCTATATTGTTAGGCGGGTTTTGTGTGTAGGTTTGCGTAGTTACTCCATTTGTAGTGACCCTGGGCTTGATGAACTTCATACTATTAACTGGGGGACTATTCTTCCAATTGCTGCGTATTAGAGTAGATAGAGATTGTCTTGTGCTTGCTCGCTTGAAGCAGAGAAATAATGTAAAGTAACGTTACACAGTGTGTCGACTCTGCACTGCTGAATCGTACGAGCCTCATGGAGTTCTCCATTCCCGTATCATTCAATGGCTATCGGCCAATGGAGAACCTCCACCACACCACCAACCATAAAACTTATTCTTAATTTTATTTCATTTTCTTCTTTCTCCACTATCAATTGACCCTTAAGACATCAAATTTCTTTATTTTCCTAACTTTCCAACGAATCTCAAATCTCATCTCTATGAAAGCTATTTAGAAAACATATAAAATCTCACGCGACATTTTTCACAAAGAAGATCAAAAAATAAAAAAACTAGCCTAATTTTGAAAATCAGTTAGTTTACCTATATCCTAACCCCTTATAAATACCATTTTTATTAAAATAACCCGATTTATCTCCCCATAGTCTTTGTTTCCTAGTGCTTTGTTCCTCCATCACGTGACTTCTTATACTAGCACTTTCTGGAATCATCTCGCATACTCTAGTGCTTCACCAAGCTCAGCTTATATATATGTACACTAGTCACCATTACAAATCATAAATTATTTTCAGTTTCACATCTCTGAAATCATAACGAAACAAGCAACATGGAGACTCAATTAACTGATCGTGCTACCGCTATAATTCAGGATGCTTCCAAGATCGCTTCTGATCATGGTCATCCTACTATAACTCCAATGCACTTTTTGGCTGCCATGACATCGCCTGATGAAGATGGAACTCCTTCCTATTTGCATACTGTTATTCAGAAGGCTCGATATGAATGGCAGCCAATTGAACGGGCTATAAATAGGCATTTGGTGAGAATACCTTCGCAGAACCCTGCTCCTCCTCAGCCAGAGCCTACTGCTGCCGTTTCAAATGTTCTTCAGAATGCTTCTAAGATTAAAACCAAACAGAAGGATTCTTATATTGGACAAGACCATATATTGCTTGCATTACTGGAAGATAGCTCTATTCAGAGCCTGTTCAAGGAACTCTCTGTCAACGTCAAGACTCTGGAGAATGAAATAACTGCTATAAGAGGAAATCGACGAATCGATTCTCGAATGGCAGATTCTTCTCAGCAATTTGAATTCTTGTCTAAATATGCAATTGACCTTACATCTAGAGCTCGGGAAGGCAAGATTGATCCTGTTATTGGCCGAGAGGAAGAAATCAGACGATGCATTCGAGTTCTTGCTCGTCGAACCAAGTCAAATCCTTGTCTGGTTGGTGAACCTGGTGTAGGTAAAACCAGTATAGTTGAAGGTGTTGCTCAAAGGATCATTGATCAAGATGTTCCTAACGTACTGGCTAACTGCAGACTCTTCTCATTGGATTTGGGTGCTTTGAAAGCCGGCGCTAAATACCAGGGTGATTTTGAAGAACGTGTCAAAGGTGTTCTCAAGGAAATTGAGGAATCTAAAGACACTATTATTCTGTTCATCGACGAAATCCACATGCTTATGGGTGACGGTAAGAGCGATGCCGCCAATCTTTTGAAGCCTATGCTTGCTCGAGGCGAATTGCATTGCATTGGTGCCACTACTAACGAGGAGTACAGAAAGCATGTTGAGAAGGATGGCGCTTTTGAACGACGATTCCAGAAAGTCGACGTTCGTGAGCCCACTGTCACCGAAACCGTGGCTATTCTTCGAGGACTTCAAAACAAATATGAAATCCACCACGGTGTACGAATCATGGACAATGCTCTTGTGACTGCTGCTCAGCTCGCATCTCGATACTTGACTTACAGAAAGCTACCTGATTCTGCAGTCGATCTTGTGGACGAATCAGCTGCCAGTGTAGCTGTTGCAAGAGATTCTAAGCCTGAACAACTGGATAATTTGGAAAGACAACTTCAGCTTGTGAAGGTAGAAATCAATGCCTTGGAACGAGACGTTGAGTCTGACAAGGGAGGAAAGACTGCTGAACGACTTGGAATCGCCAGGAAGAAGTCAGCTGAGCTCGAAGAGGAATTGGGTCCTCTGCGTGAACGATACAGAGAGGAGAGAAAAGGACATGAAGAATTGAATGAGCTGAAGAAGAAGCTAGATGACTTGGAAAACAAGGCTCTAGATGCCGAACGTCGAAGAGATACTGCTTCAGCTGCTGATCTGAGATACTTTGCAATTCCTGATGTCGAGAGACGTATCAAAGAGCTTGAGGCTGAGAATGAACATCGTGACAAGTCGATGTTGGCAGATGTTGTTGACTCTGATACCGTAGCAGAGACCGCTGCACGATTGACTGGAATTCCGGTTACGAAACTGACTCAGGCTGAAAATAGCAAGCTCATCAACATGGAGAAGACATTATCTAAGGAAGTCATTGGCCAGCCAGAAGCAGTCAAGGCAGTGTCAAATGCTATCAGATTGCAGAGATCTGGATTGAGCAATCCCAATGCTCCTCCTTCGTTCTTATTCCTGGGCTTATCTGGATCAGGTAAGACAGAAATGGCCAAGAAACTTGCGGGATTTTTGTTTGCTGATGAGAAGGCTATGATCAGAATAGACTGCTCGGAACTGGGTGACAAATGGTCCTCCAGCAAGCTTATTGGTGCTGCTCCTGGCTATGTTGGCTACGAAGAAGGTGGTATACTTACCAATGCTTTGGCACAACGACCGTACTCTGTGATATTGTTCGATGAAGTCGAAAAGGCATCACCGGATGTATTAACCGTCCTGTTGCAAGTACTTGATGATGGTCGGGTACGAAGTAGTCAAGGAAAAGTGGTGAATGCTGCTAACAGCATTATCATCATGACTTCGAATCTTGGTGCAGAAGCGCTTCAACGATCTTCATCGGTTGTTCCGGATCCTATAGCCAGGGAATCGGTGATGGAAGCAGTTCGCGGACATTTCCGACCGGAATTCATCAATCGAATATCACAAATGGTAATCTTCAACCGACTATCCCGAAAGTCAATCAGACAGATTGTGAACATTCGACTGAGAGAAATTGAGAAGCGATTCCAGTTGAATAACAAGAATATTTCGCTGAAGCTGGATGAGGATTGCTACGAATATTTGGTCAAGAATGGATATTCCAAGGATCTTGGTGCCCGTCCTTTGAACAGGCTTATTCAGAACGAGATTCTTAACAAGTTGGCAGTGTTGATTCTTAAGGGCCAGATTCTGGATAATGAAGAAGTCCATGTTATTCTTGGATCCAAGGGATTGGAAGTTGAAGCTAATCATGAGCCGAACACTGAGGATCAGCCCATGTCTGAAGATGAAGAGATGGATGATCTTGATGATGTTGATTTTGACTAAGGAACGAACATTGTAAATAGCGACAAGTCTGAAGATTTGTAAATAGAACACAATTAAATGAATAGTTTATATTTTAATGATAATTTTTTTTTAAAAAAAAATAGGAGTTTTTAATGAATAAATGACTTTCAAATGGTCATAATTGCCAATTTGCCTATTTTGTCCAATGCACGGCTGACTTCCTATAAAAAATCACACTGAAAAATTTCTTGATATCAATAATTTCATCAACAACCATGTCTATACGTACACAGGTGAGTTTTGAAACGGTTTGATTTGATGATATTTTTACTGACTTTTAGTTTGAAAACTCAAATGAGTAAGTTTTATGTCGCTATATGTGATAATTACATGATAACTAATTGATCTATAGAATAGGAGTCTTTTCCAAATTAACAAACTCATACTCTCTTGTGTCGGTTGGAGGCTCGGAGAACTTTTACAGGTGGGTATTTGAAGTGCGACATTGGTCATAAGAGCCGTTTCTAATTTAAAGCGCATTTGAATCACAGCTTGGAGATGTAGTCCCCATCTGTCGAACCACCATTGCAGGAACTCGGATTGTAGGAAGAATGACAGCAGGAAATAGACGAGGATTGCTTGTACCGATGCAAACTAGTGATCAGGAATTACAACATTTAAGGAATACATTGCCGGATTCAATAAAGATTCAGAGAGTAGAGGAAAGGCTTTCGGCCCTAGGAAACGTCATATGTTGCAATGATTACGTTGCTTTAGTACATCCTGATGTGGAGCGAGAAACAGAGGAGATAATTGCCGATGTCCTGGGAGTCGAGGTGTTTCGACAGACTGTGGCTGGAAATGTCCTGGTTGGATCATATGCTTCAATCACCAATAACGGAGGTTTAGTACACCCACAAACGTCAGTACAAGATCAAGAGGAACTAAGCTCACTTCTTCAGATTCCAATTGTAGCTGGAACCGTCAATCGAGGATCATCTGTGATTGGTGGAGGTATTGTAGCCAATGATTGGCTGGCAGTAGTGGGCCTAGACACCACAGCACCGGAATTGAGTGTCGTTGAAAGCATATTTGGACTCAATAACGATACACCAGAAAAAGATGTTCTTATTGAACATTATTATTGATTTATATGTAGTATAAGTTATTGCATTGTAGATGGCGTAATAAGATTTCACGAGGAGTCTGATATTTGAGAAAAGTGGCCTTTTAATGCCATTATCGACTGTTTTCACCTTCCTTTCACTTCGGCCCTTAAATTCCAGCTTTTCTCTTTTTCCTTGCCTCCCCTCTCGCTCTGCCGAGGATGGCCCCTATTTTTTCACCAAGTCCCACCTTGAACCTTCCCCACCCATCGGATTTGTAGCCGATATCACTGGCAATGGACAACTTCGGGTAGGTGATAGAAATGCTTCAATTATTGAATTGATTCTAATTTCGTAGTATAAATCGATCCAAAATATCCATTCGAGCCAAAGTTCTCGATAAACTAGCGTCGGTGGCTGCTCAGCAAGATGACAATGCTACGATATCACGGCTAGTTAAAGCGGTTGAAATATCCAAAGATCAAGCGGATTTGCCGATTGTGAGTATAAACAAGCTAATTGGTTGATTTCTCATGCTGACTTTTAGCCCGGCAAGGAATTTGAGGTCCTGGTGGCTCTGGCGAATGCTGCTCAATACACCTCGTCGGTCCCTGCTTCGTCCATTTTAACTCAACAATTGTATCAATATTTCGTTGAAAGTTGTAGACAACAATATTCAAACACGTTCATTGTAAGACGTAATGAACGTTCTCCTTGGCAAATTGCAAGTGAGTCGTTGACTGGAGCTTTAGTACGTCTAAAGGGCCCTGATTTCGGCTTTCTTTTCGATTATATGGACAAAGTTCAAAATATCATTGAAAGTGCCGATGAAGAAGACGCTGGAAAAGTTTTGATATGTGTTTTTTCACTCGAAGGGTTCTTGGAATCGTTGTGCAAACAAGCCAAGTTCATTGAAACTCCTACTCTGTTGGAATTGCTTCAAAGATTCAATCTCCTTCTTCGTTCCGACAGTCTTACCAAGTTGGAAGCAGTTATTTCTTCTTTGAGAACTACTGCTTCTCAACAGAAGAATGAGGATTCGCTATGGATGTACTATTTTAACAAACGTTCTGGAACTGAAAGGGAGCCAGGATCAATGATCATTCAAGAACTTTTTTCAAAATTCGCTATTGAGGCATGCAAATCCACAATCGTTATTACGGATAATGTCACTTCTGTGAAATCCAACGAGCCAAAAATTGGTTTAGACTCCAATCTGCTCGACTTTGTCATTGCTGGTAACATCAAACCTACTCTATCCCCAGTAGAAGATGAGCTTATTGGCGTCTTAACTGACATTGCTACTGGTTTGACGGCTGTATTTGAGGAAAGCAGTGAATTTCTAGAATTCGGAACTCCTCAGAAAGTCGAAACTTTGTTCTTGATCAAATCAGTGGCTCTTGAATTGCTAGGTGTGGCTGTCACCTATGGAAAATATGACTACAAAAGTGCTGCAGAAATTGTACAAGCCAGTCTTGAAAGCGCCTCGTCTGTTTATGGTTCTTTTGTGGTGTCATCTTTCAAATTAGGTTCTATTTTGATCAAACATGATCAGAGTTTGGCTGCTTCCTTGACTCGAAACTATCCCGCCGTTGCGTCTTCTCCTCTTTTACACCAAAATGTCATTGTAAAAATTACAAAGGCTCTACTATGGGGTCTCAAGAGTCTTTCTCAGGACGCTGTCGTTTCACTCATTTATACTTTGATCAATATGATTTCAGGCGGTGGAGAGGATCATGTTATTGTTCTGGGCACTCGATTAAATCGAACCTTTCTTACAGCTGATCAATCATCTTTGGACAATACGCCCAATGGTGACTCGCGGTTACCAAGGAATACTAGCATAGCAACAGGAAGTTTCGATGATGAAAAAGGTTCAAACGAACTTCAGACTTTAGCTGTGCAAAATATCATTACTGCTGCCGTGACCTTAGCCATTGAGTATAAGGACCCTCAGATAAGTGCGTTAGCCACTACTGTTATAAGCCAAAAGATAGGCCTGATCAACAGAACTGTTGACCGTGAGGTGATTCTTGGGCTCGCAACGCTTGCCCCGACATTACCGGAACGAGAATTTCGAACAGTTTTAAAAGCTTTCACGGCAACTGAAAATACTGCTTTTGAATCACACAATGTGGAGACTATAGATGTCATCAAAGAGGCTAGGTGTAATATTTCCAGCAACATGGATCAGAGCCATCCGCTATATCTGGTCTATCTTGCAGAAATCCTCGCTGCGATCGTTAACAAGGGCGATGTTCAGCAATTAGAACATCATAGGTCTCATATTGAAATTTCGGCTACTGCAGCAGAAATCAGTGTATTGTTAGAACCGCTAGCTAAACTGCTTCCATTAGCACCCAGCCCGCCGTTCGAAACGGACGTATACGTGGTTCGTTCTTTATTTCGCGACATGTGGTTCAACCTAGTCGTTCATGGATTTGCAGCCAACAACGAGTTGACTACAAAACATTACCAGGAACTGTATGCAATTGCCAGAAGCACTCCTCCCCTGGTATCGGAAACTTCTTCGAACAAAGTTGAGAGTGAACTGGAACTAAACACTGTACTTCGACGAGGATCGTCTAACAGCAACTTGAACAACCAAAAAGATGTTCTCAGTCACACATTGGGCGTACGAAATCTCGAAGTTCGGGCAATATCGTACGCCAAAGTCATGTTCCTGGCTGCAGCAAATCTTTTAGAATCTATAAGAGTTGCTGATGGTAACTTCTCTAAAGTTCTGCTTTATTTTGGAGATCCCAGTTTCCGCAAAGGCGATTCGTCAAAATATATGGGGAATATTGCTGCTCAGGTAACTAGAAAGTACGTTCAGAACATTACGAGAGGCGGCAAAGCACAGTTTGATACGGCAAGTGCTGCAGAACAGCTGAAAGAAGTCCTTATCTTATGCTGCCACCGAGTGCATGCTATTCAGAACGTCGCATTTTATTGCTGTGACTTGGTCATTGAGGCTGCACCGTCTACATTGTGTCGTCCAACCAGTCTTTATACCTTGTTGGATTTGCTGAGCTTGCTGTGGAGCAGTGTTTTGGATGCAGAAAGGGAAGAATACGAGCCTCGAACCACTTTTGTATCTGAAAGGTCAGGTATAACCTTGCAATTATCAGACTCATATGAGGATCGACGAGGAACTTTGAGGCGGTTATTGGATAAGGCCAAAAAGTGGATTGGCCTGGCTCTGTCTATTATGAGTTACGACATGAAGAGCCTTCTGGTGGGGTATTTGTCTTCCTCTAACGAATATTATCCTATGAACTATGTATCTCTTGGATATAGTGTGGCTCTGGAACTTGGCGGCAGAGTAAAAAGGGGTGACGATGATGTGGGTGCAGTGTCTTTTGGAGAGGTACCGGTTGACAGCTCAGCTGGCTTCTTATCTCAATATATTAGGAGAGTAGGATACACACACGCCACTAGCGAAGAACAGTCGAACATTTCTCAGAATGAGATTGAAAAGCTTCATCAGATTGCTGAAGGCAGGGAGGATACTGATATTGGAGAACTTCGACGGCTCCTGTTCGCAGCCTGCCGTCAGCTCGAAAATGATATTCGTGCTGCTCGTTTGGCAGTACTGATTCCATTTAAATATTTCACTGATGAACACATTCAATTTGGAATTTCTCTTTGGCTATGGATTGCGAACGAACATCCCGCACTTAGAGAAATTCTGCTGGCCATGATATCGTATCAATGGGAACAGAGTGTTATCAGCGGCAAGGGTCTTTATAATAGAATAAATGACTTGCCTGGCCCAGAAATGTCTAAAATGGAATATGCACCATCCAATAAGGAAGTGCTCGATGAGGAATCCAAGGCTGCATCAGATACATTTGCACCGCACTTGGAACTAATTCGATTTTTGTCGAGTTTTTTGAAATCGTCTATTTATGACAGCAAACATGTTCTGAGTCTCTTCACTAGAATGGCAATAGTAGGTTTAGAAAACTTGAGAGATGCGAGTCTGCATCCAATTGCAAGACTTACTAGATTCGAACTTGTTGAATTTGGTCTCGATGTCCTTGATGTACACCTTAATTTGAATAGCCATGTATGCGGCTATCTACGAAGGACTGTTCTTCGTGCTGCTCTTACTTGGTTTGAACAGCCTTTTCACTGGAGTTTTGGCGGCAACAAGCTACGCTTACGACAGTTGATTGATTTGCTCAAGCGTGTAGCTCTAAGAATACACAAGTTGCAGATTGGAAAGGACGATGTTATTGCGTTGAAACAGCGAGAGATATTGCTGATATTTGTCAATGACGAATTACTTCGTCTCTCTGCTTGGCTAGACCCGCTGCAATTGAAAAACGATTACAAGGATTCCTTCGGCAAGAGAAAACTAAATCTTTCTTCTCGTATATCTACGAAAGAAGTTCAAGAAGCTTATGAGATCAACCCTTACTTGGCACTGTTCTTGGTTGAACGACACAGCCAGGATGTAAAGGCAGTTGGCTATTTGCAGAGATTGGTTGAAGAGCAGCCGTTAAAATTTTGCAATAGGCCAGAGAGCTTGAAGTACTATCTTAGTGCCACTTCACAGTATGTCAACAGTGGAAGGCAAACAGGTAGGAAATATGTATTATACTGGACTTTTGTTAGTCCAATCGAGTCAGTCAATTTGTTCTCCCCAAGCTATGGAAATGACTCTTTCATTCTTCAATATGCTATGGAGTCTTTGGAAAGTCACGATGCCAACGATACTTTCTTTTATGTTCCTCAGATTGTTCAGTCATTGAGAAGTGATCGATGTGGATATGTTGAAAGATATATTTTGGAGACTGCCAAAATCAGCATGCTATTTTCACACCAAATTATCTGGAATATACTGGCGAACTCGTATAAAGACGAAGACTCGCAGCACCCAGATGATATGAAGCCAACGCTTGACAGAGTAATCGACCGAATAACCTCATCATTTTCAAAGGAGGAAAGAGATTTCTATGATAGGGAGTTTGGGTTTTTCAATGCGGTGACATCAATATCTGGAAAGCTGAAGCCATACATCAAAAAGTCTAAAGGAGAAAAGAAGGCAAAGATTGATGAGGAAATGGACAAGATAAAGCTGGAACCGGGTGTGTATTTGCCGTCTCATCCAGATGGTGTAGTCATTGACATTGGCCGAAAGTCGGGCAAGCCTTTGCAGAGTCATGCCAAAGCACCATTCTTGGCTTTGTTCAAGATTAGAAGAGAGGTGGCATTAGGGCATCGTGATGTTCAACTTAACGAAGACCATAATGCACAGCCCAATGGAACAATTGGATATCACAGTGCTACAAAGACTGTGGATGTCTGGCAAGGAGCTATGTTCAAAGTCGGAGATGACTGTAGACAAGATTTACTTGCATTGCAGATCATTGCAGTATTTAGAAGTATCTTCAATGCTTCTGGTCTGGACTTGTACGTGTTTCCTTACTGTGTTACGGCAACGGCACCCGGTTGTGGTGTCATTGACTTGCTCCCTAATTCTATCTCTAGAGATATGCTTGGAAGGGAAGCTGTCAATGGCCTCTATGAATATTATACTTCCAAGTTTGGCGGTGAAGATTCAATTGAATTTCAGCGAGCTCGAAACAATCTTGTTAAGAGTTTGGCTGCTTATTCGGTCATCTCGTACTTGATTCAATTCAAAGACAGGCACAACGGTAATATCATGTATGATAGTGAAGGACATATTTTACATGTTGATTTTGGCTTTTGCTTCGACATTGTGCCTGGAGGTGTCAAATTTGAAGCAGCTCCTTTTAAGCTTACTCATGAAATGGTGGCAGTGATGGGTGGTAATACTGACACCCAGGCTTATCGATGGTTTGAAGAGCTGTGTGTAAAAGCCTTCTTGGCAAGTAGACCCTACTGCGAGTTGATTGTCGCAATGGTTGTTCCTATGCTTGGAAGTGGACTACCATGCTTCAAAGGAGAGAAGACGATTCGAAATCTTCGAAATCGGTTTGTTCTGGAGAAGTCAGAGAAAGATGCAGCACTTCACTTCAGAGGATTGATAAAGAAGAGTGTGGAGAGTTTTTATACAAAAGGCTATGACGAATTCCAGCGAATCACAAATGGAATTCCTTACTAGTTGGCCATTTACGGAATTTTTCCAGAAGATTTATTGAATTCTACGCGACAATATACCTAACAGAAAAAAAAAACGAACTATCGACAATAAATTATATCCAAATATATCACTATCAGGCGATGATTATAAATAATCAATCGAAATCTCCTTGCTCAGGCGACGAATACGTCTCTGATTCATATCCGAATGACGGTGAAAAAGTGTCCGGAGATGGATTTTTCTTCGGCCGACCCCGTTTGGCAGGAACCCGACGAGGCTTACCGGGAATTTCAATTCCACCCTTACAAATCATACGGATACGATGCCGCTGAAGTGCGTCGTGCCTTGTAAAACCTTTACCACAAGGACAAACGTGAGGTCTTTCCTCAGCATGGACCTTTTCATGACGACGCAAATCATGCGGCCGAACAAAACATGAGCCGCAAATGTCACAAGCATACGGGCGATCACAAAGATGTGTCTGTATATGCGAGCGAACATTGTACTTTCTTCGGAAGAGCTTTCCACAGTTTGGATAAAGACATTCAAAGAACCCATTGACGTTGGGACCCGCTAGATATTCATCTACTTTACCAGGAGGTAAGCAAGATTTCCTATTAGAGGGTCTGAACGTAGCTTGTTGCAATTGACTTCTAAGAATGTTCTGGCTTTCGTCACTCTGCTGAGCAGTTACCACCGGTTGCCAAGCCAAATCGGCCCCTGTATCTGATGAACTAGAATGCATCGACTCCTCCTTGATTACCATTGGTGATGATAGTTCAGGATTAGAGAAAACATGCACAGACTGCAGATGCGGAGTTATACCGGTGAGAAACTGGGGAACTGACGAAGCCATTTCAGGACTCGTATCCATATTTGGAGAATGGGACGGCGAAGAGAAGTATGCATCTGACTCGCTTTCATCGATTCCTCCAAGCATCAACTGATGAGCCTCGTCCGACCGTAGGACCTGAGTTGGACGTTTGCCTTTCATCGGAGAATACATTGGAGTCGGAGGCTGCTGGTAATCATAGCCCTGCTCTTCTTTTATCGGCATATGCATATATGGAGACGAAGAGGGACCAGAATACTTTGACGGAGATGACTGTGGGGTCATTGGGGCCTGATACAGCATCTTTTTCTTATCCAGAGATTCTGGAGTAGCAGCGACGTTGTTCAAATTCATGATGCGAGCGAATTTAGCCACTTGAGCAGGATCAATTGAAGAGCCAGAAGAAGAAGACAAAGAATAATGGCTATCAGAAGTTAAATGATCAGACTGCAAGTAAGGCGTATCATATAAGCCGACAATGTTGAGATCTTCAACACCACCGACACCTCGAGCTTCTAGCACGGACTCGTAAGAAGAAGTGAAATCTTTAAAGCACGAATTAAAGTCGTCACCTTCAAGATTGACTCTCTCAGTTTCAAGTTCGCCTGAGGACCACCTAGAGATATTCTCAATATTCATCGTAGGGTAGACACAAAGGACGGATTATCTGACCAGCAGAATATAATGCCGATAAAGTTCAAATAGAAGAAAATTTCCACAAGTAAATGATTAAATAAATGTCTTATTAATTTACCTTGTGTAAATTTTCAGAGTTTTTTTTTTTGATAGTCGGCCTGTTCCTGTTTAGAAATATCGGATCTATAGCAAAACCAGACGGACCGTTTTTTTTGCGGAAAATAACAAAGACCGTTCACTCAGATGACCAGCACCGATTGAACAGAAGAATATTAATAATAGCTACTCGCCAGGAGCACTGTTTGAATAAAAAACGTTAAGAATTAAGTCTTGTTTACTTGGCCAGCAAGCTTGATAAGAAGTGGTGGGAAGAAGAAAGAAAATAACCAGTCAAGGCAATAGTAATACAGACAGCAACATGCACAGAGTTACTTATTAGGCGATATTTGCGCCTTGCTCCAAATGCAGTAGTGGTTTTGGCCGGTGATATCAGTTGGATTTCCTCATTGGGAACTAAATAAACAATCTGGATAGAGCCGCACCGCACCAACATTCGAGATAGAGTGCCGGTTATTGCCAAAGGAGAATTGACGGGGATATTCATAAACAAATATAGTAAAAAAACTGTAACTTTATTCATGCAGATTAGATGTATATGTAGAAAAAATAAATATTGAATGCTTGTGATTGGGAGACGTTGATAGCTTGTGCTCTTTTTGCTCGTGTGAAAAATTTCCATCAATTATTAACGATGATTCAAAAAACAATGAAATAGTGCAATTTCCTTTTTCTTGTTGGTGGCCGCAGAAAACAAACAAGTAAATTTTTTATGACGATCGCCGCCTGCATGCAACAACGAAGCGGCCAAAGTTTAAGGTTGCAAATACGCATACA
This sequence comes from Trichomonascaceae sp. B5901, assembly GCA_037040845.1. NCBI lineage: Eukaryota > Fungi > Ascomycota > Dipodascomycetes > Dipodascales > Trichomonascaceae > Trichomonascaceae sp. B5901. The sequence continues at coordinate 1,750,670 of JAXQHN010000001.1, forward strand.
ATAAGGAGTGGCTTATATGCGGACTTGATAAACTATACGACCGATCCGAACGCATATATGGTTAACGTTTATGACGATATCTCTCGTGATATTTGAAAGGTTATTTTTGAGTTTAATTTCTGTAGTTGACCATCCGACGGATACATGCAATATATGGTGCCGTAGTTGTGAATATCCATAATTGAGCGTCAAATTCTCCGCATTCACGGCGTCGAAAATGTTACTTAGCGTCTCGAAATTACTGCCCTGGATTTTCAAAGCTAAAAAATATCGACTAAAATCGGCATTATTGAGTACTAGTGGTTGCCGCACAATGGCCAAATTGAGACTATGATCTGTAGAGTCTTTCAATGAATTTTCAACATTTTTTCGCAAATCACTCAAAAACTGGTCTCGTACATCACCCTTGAGCATAATTGTGTCACTAAGACTAATATGTAAAGGCAATTGAGCTCCTAAGGGCGATTCAAGCAGGGAATGGACATTGGATTCAGACATCTCATTATACCAAGACTTTAAAACCTCCAACTCATCCAAACTCGGTATCCATTCTATATATACATGTGTAGGATATGATCCTTGTTGATGTGGTATTAATCTTGTTCTACCACTATCTTGATGGAATTCCTCACTAAGTCGAGGACCAGTCACGTTATGTTGATAGAAAGAATCCGGTAATTCTGGAACTGACAATTCTGCATTATTTTCATTCTCACTATCTGATGATACATAATCAACCAATGGCATTAAAATCAATTAATGGATGCTGGAGTTGACGACGGCCAATTGAACCAATCAGGGTTTGTGGATTTTAACAGAAGCTCCCGGGTAATTTTCTGCCGGAACAATGTGGAGATAACGGGATGAGATGAGAAAAGAACAAAAGGAATATATTTGAAGAAATGAAATTATTCTTGTATTAGTCATCGGTAGTACTGCTCATATATCATTTCTTCCGTAAAATTCACGTACTGTTTCCCCTTTCCGAATCCCTGCCGGTTATATATCGGGCAAGGCTGACGTTTATATTTGCAACAAAAACCATCCTTCTCTCGTACCGTCACATCCGTTCAACAAGGATCCATTGTAATGCTGAGATATATAAAGTTTACAAGCCGTCAATCGGCATGCTTGAGGGTGGCTCGACGCTCTTTATATGCTCGATCCATCTCAGTAGCCAGTCGTCCGACATATGTTAGATTTGCATCTGGTAGAAGGTAAGGAGCAAATGATATGAAATTAGCGGTGTTTATTAAGTGGTAAACTAACGTCTAAAAGACCTGGATTGCAAGCTTATAAGATTGCAAACATAAGAGGTTATGGTAAGTAGAGAAAACTGTACATTCGTATGGTTTATAGTTGGTTCTGTTGGCGTTATTAACTCTTCAGCTGAGGTTGTTAAGGTTCCTGATATGGCTGAATCCATTACCGAAGGAACATTGAGCTCTTTTGAAAAAAGTAGGTATTTCTCCTTATTTAGGTTTTGCTTTCTATCTACTCACTAGTTTAGATGTCGGTGATTTTGTAGAAGCCGATGAAGAAGTAGCTACTATTGAGACTGACAAGATCGATGTCAGTGTTAATGCTCCTTTTGCTGGTACAATTACTGAACTATTGGCTAGTCCTGAAGATACCGTGACTGTGGGTCAGGAACTTTTCAAAATAGAGCCTGGTGAAGGTGGTGGTGCTGCTCCAAAGAAGGAGGAACCAAAGGAGGAGGCACCTAAGGAAGAACCAAAGGAGGAACCTAAGAAGGAGGAACCCAAGAAGGAAGAACCTAAGAAAGAGGAACCTAAGAAGGCCGAGCCTAAGAAGGAAGCTGCTCCCAAGAAAGAAGCTCCTGAATCTGCAGCACCTGCCGCTGCTCCTGGTGCTCGAGAAGAGCGAAGAATCAAAATGAACAGAATGCGATTGAGAATCGCTGAACGTCTAAAGGAGGCTCAAAACACCGCTGCCTCTCTCACTACATTCAATGAAGTCGATATGTCCGCACTTCTGGAGATGCGAAAGTTGTACAAAGACGAGGTTTTGGACAAGACCGGTGTTAAATTTGGCTTTATGGGTGCTTTCACCAAGGCTGCTACTTTGGCCATGAAGGAGATCCCTGCTGCCAATGCATCCATCGAGGGCCCTGATGGTGGTGATACCATTGTATACAGGGACTATGTGGATGTTTCAATTGCCGTTGCTACTCCAAAAGGTTTGGTAACACCTGTTGTGCGAAATGCCGAGTCTTTGGACATCGTTGGAATTGAGAAGGAGATACATAATTTGGGTGTCAAGGCTCGAGATGGTAAGCTCACTCTAGAGGATATGGCTGGTGGAACCTTCACCATTTCCAACGGTGGTATCTTTGGATCTTTGTATGGTACTCCTATCATCAATGTTCCTCAATGCGCAGTTCTCGGTCTCCATGGTGTCAAGGAACGTCCAGTGGTAGTTAATGGACAAGTTGTGGCTCGTCCTATGATGTACTTAGCTCTTACATATGACCATCGACTTTTGGATGGCCGAGAAGCAGTCACCTTTTTGAAGACGGTCAAAGAACTCATTGAGGATCCTCGAAAGATGTTGCTTGCTTAAATAGAACAGAGTGTTACTATTAGTTTAGCTCAATTGAAATATTACACATTCTAAAGACGGTCGTCTATTTACCTTTTGTATTGACCGATTTTATGATACCTCCATAATCTTCTTCTTTGATGAGTCCTAGTCGGATCATATCGGTCCAAAACAGCTGTGCTTTCTCTGCAGCATAAGACAGGTAGTTGAAAGAATCTTCTGCAGCTTCTTGCTCTTCATCATCGTCATAGCTGTCTTTTGAAGCGACTTCTGCATTATTAAAAGGAGAAGGAGGATCGGTTTGAAACTTATAAAAGCCACTAGCAGAGTCTACAGATTCTCGCATGGTCGAATCAGCTTCTACATCGATAACTGCTTGGACTATTCCCCATATACACCAATTGGCATTTACAGCTGCACGCCAATCCGTAGATTGTTCCAGCAGATCCGAAACGTCTTTTTCCATAGCATCTTCGTCTTCAAAGGTAGCGTATCCATGTTCAACGTAGCTTCGGATTAGATTAAGACGTTCCTCGTAGTTAGGAAACCGATCGTTATGAATATGAAAAGGCTCTTCAGGATCATGATAATCAGACATCCATTCACAGAAATGATTAGCAATATCATAAGCTCTTACATTGGCTCCAGAGTACTCAAAGTCAATGACTACCAGCTGTCTATGCTCCAATTGCGGTGTTAGAAGAGGAGATCCTTTTGGCGGCTCAATACGCAAAATATTTCCATATTGAGTATCATTATGCGAGAAAACGAGACTCTTGATTAAATTAGCTGCACCATATTTGGTGTTTAGATATTCCCGATATATATCGAGCATGTTCAGAAACTCACTGACAGAACTCTGTAGAATGCTTCTAGACGTGTGAGGACTTTCAGGCAATTTATCTAGTGTATCAAGTGCTTCAGCCATTCTGCCGCTCCATTTGGACATATTTTGCCAACACATGGGCCCTCGTTGTCTCTCATGATCCAGCAGCAGTACACCATCGTGCAACTCTCTCATTCGCTTAGCTATTTGAGCACTAGTATCGGGATTTCTAAGATCTTCTTTCGTAAGGGGAACAGCATTTAAAAATTGCTCAAATCTTCCATTGGCAAATGTGCCGTAGAGGCGAGGACCGATTTTCTTGGCTGATAGTCGAGCTACCATAGCCAATTCGACATCCCTGTCAATGAGATGACTGGCCTGAGGGCCATACACTCTCAGAAGCAGTTTAACAGGGACTCGATGATGATAAGATCGGCCGTGCTTTTCAAAATTATGCTCACTCTTGATTTTCTCTCTCAAATACCCTGGAGGTTCCACACTATAAACAGCATTGGTTAAAGCACCAGATATTCGAGATAGAACCAGATCAGGAGCCATGGACTTTTCAACTTGATTCCATCTTGGAACTGACAGACTGTGGATCAGGTTCAATATGTCTTCTTTGAAGTATACCAAAGGTAGGTGGTTATCAAGGAAGAAATCAACATTCCCCACATCTCTCAAAGGGTCATCTTCCGAGTCGCTGCCGACAGATTTCCTTTTGCTGCGTGGAAATAACGCCGGGCTTGACTTGGAACGCCCTAGCATGATACGCAATGGTTCCTGGTTTCCGAGATCTTCTTGATTATAAGATGATTTCGGACCAATGAGGGAAATACCAGACGTTCGCGATCAAATATAGAATATATAGAGATAAGTATACGAGGATATTGTGCAGAGAATACGAGATGAGACGGTGTTGTGGTTATATGGTGGGATTCTTATCTGATTATTTGCCCGTATTTGATTCGGTTCTCGGGAAGTGATAAAATGAGCGAATGAGATACCAAAGCTGGGGAAGAAGAAGGGCAGTGATTGATAATTTTTGAAATAAATCCAGTAAATTTGGAAAATACAATTTATTACATTATTATTATTTCTCCAGATTTATATTATATGGTCGGCCATTATATTTCTGGCATCTTATATTATCACCACCGTTTCCTCATATTCCTATCTTTTCCATATCTTTCGAATATTTTCAAATCCATCACAAAACCCTTGTCATATGCACTTTGCAGCAATCTTTCAAACCCTACCCACATCAACTGATGTTTTGTTTCCATTGTATAAAAAGTCACAATTGGCTATCAACTAACTTGGCTACTACTTACAAATGACTAGCTTCAAGACATTATCATCAGGACAGAAAATCCCAAATATCGGCTTTGGAACCTACATGGTTTCTCCTACAAGCCAACTGGTCTACGAGGCTCTTAATGTAGGCTGGAGGTTGTTTGATACTGCTGTGATGTATCACAATGAGTCTGGAGTCGCTCAGGGAATCGTCAAATGGCTCAAGGAAGACCCCGAGAACAACAAACGAGAAGACGTCTTTTATCAGACCAAGCTCTTGAATAGTCAGCATGGATATCAGAAAGCCAAGCAGGCAATTCAGTCTTCTCTGGATAAGGCAGAGGGGCTAGGATATATTGATATGTTTCTGATCCATGATCCAATGAGCAGCAAGAAACTCCGACTTGAGACATGGAAAGCACTGCAAGAAGCAGTTGATGAAGGGTTTGTGAGATCAATTGGAGTTTCCAATTTTGGAATTGGCCATATTCAGGAGATTTTGGATTGGCCCGGCTTGAAATATAAACCGGCAGTTAATCAGGTCGAATTGAATCCATGGCTTCAACGTACAGACATTCATGAATTCTGCTCCAAAAATAACATCACTCTGGAAGCCTATTCTCCTTTGACACAGGGCCACAGACTAAAAGACCCTCAATTGGTCAAATTGGCCAACAAATACAACAAATCAACTGCCCATATTCTCATCCGATGGTGCATTCAAAAAGGCTTCATCCCCCTGCCTCGTTCCGCTCAATCCAAAAGAATAGTATCAAACTTTGATGTTTTTGACTTTGAGCTTTCACCGGCAGAATTGAAGGATCTCGGCGATCCAAATGACTACGACTACTATGACTGGGATCCTACCACGTATTCCGGTTAAAAAACAATTAATTCATTTCCCATAATCTAATTCATCAGTATATAAACATTTATAATAATCTACTATTGGTTTAAAATAAAAAAGCACGTTTCGTTAGCAACATATCACAATGGGAAAAATGGACTTACTGGGTATTTTTGGCATAACCAGCAGGTTTTGCTCTGCCTTGGAACTGACGGTAAGACTTGCCAGAGTTGCCCTTAGGAGGATACGATGCCGGCCGTCCACCACCTGAACGGTAAGCTGGCATTCTCATCATCGGCTGATAGTATGCTCCCATGGAAGGATATTCCATAGCATTCATTGCATACGGGTTCATATAGCCTCCATACATGCCACCGTCATTCATGTGTGATGATCGGCCACCTCGAGAACCTCCCATATAATTCCAATTAGGAACAAACCCATTGCCATTGCCATTGCCATTGCCTTGGTATCGATTCATGCCTTGAGGTCGTCGCTGGAATTCGTTGGCGGGCATGGCTGCCATTTTTCTCGATGGCACAAATGGACGATGGGCTGGCTCAAACTGGAATGACTTCTGGCCGTGAGAAGCAGCATCAACTTCTTTGGCGCCACCATGCTGCGGAATACTGATACTGACAGGAGGTGGAGCCAACTCAACCTTATTTCCAGTGCCACTCAGGTAGACTCGAGGCTTAGAGGTTGTAGACTGAACATCCCGGTATTGCACATAAATCTTTTCATCCATGAAAATAGAGGAGTTTTCTTGCTGGACAGCTGAAGCTGCAGACTTCTCTAGCTGATAATTAACAAAGGCAAAGGTGTTATTCTGGTAGAGACCCTTTGACGAAATGTGGGGCATACGATAGATAATTTGGCAGCGAACGATATCACCGTGCACACCGAATCTCTTCATGATGTCACTTCGAGTGACTTCCATGTTCAGACCCTTGATAAACACAGATCGTCGATCAACAGAGCAATTTTTATCGTTCAAGTTTTGAGCCCATGCAATAATCCAGGAGACTGCTGCTTCTTTCAATGCCGCGTAAGCCGCGATGGCATCATCTCGATAGACGTATTTCACAAACCAGTGTGTATTCTCTTTGAAGTCATCATACATCCCTGGAAGATATTGGTCAATGGATTCAATTTCGCCGTATGGCTCAACAATAGATTTCAAGGCTTCGACCGTAGTTTCACCCTTTCCGGCATAGCTAACGAACAAAGTTCTGTTTACTTTAGCAGCCTCACATCTAATATTACGACCATTCAGAATGGTGTCTTGGGAAGATTCAAGTGCAACTTGTGCCTGTTTGTCAGTGCTATATTGGACAAAAGCATAGGGACGTTGTGTGGAATCTCTCAAGACCTTAACAAACAACACGTTGCCCCATTGCGTGAAAAGGTTACGAACAGATTCTGCAAGATCAACATCGGTCATCTCCATGGCCAAGCTGGCGACAAATAGACAAGCGCTAGGACGAGGACGCGGCATGGGCTCATCCGTACTCTCCGTGGAATCATCAGAAGCCGCCCCTTTAAATCGGCCCTTCAATTGGAGAGTGTCACTAGCAATAGTAGCGCTGACGGTACCAGCATCGCTTTCATCGCTACCGTCTCCCGAAGAAGATTCCGTGGAGTTACCAGTAGCCTCAGGGTTCTCGGAAAGACCAAGCAAGCTCAATTTGGAAATGGCACCAGACTTATCATAGACATCGGTAGTATCATGAGCTTTCATGTCACTTGAGTTCGAGAGGTCACTGGAACTTTCCACGGTGTCATCGAATGACCGGTCACTGGAAGCGGTGTTGGAACTGCTGCTATTGCCATTGGAGATATCACCCATGCCGCTTGAATCAAATGCGCTTGCACTTGCAAGGGAACTATCATCTATGGAAGAATCTGTTAAAGTTAGTATTCGACATTCTAAACAATATTACTTGTCGAGGGACGGCTCACCAGCAAAAGAAGAAAGACTCAAATCCTTGGATTTATATGGGGTGAATTGCGGATTTCGCTTGAAAGGAGTCTTCTTATAAACAGGTTTCTCCGGAGAAGTTACTTCAGTAGCAGTAGCTTTGGGGGTGCAAGGCCTACCATCAGGAGCAGACTTGTCAGCTTTGGACATGGTAGCTAAATGCAAGGATATTCTTTGGTTAGTTATCAAAGCAAAGAGAGATTTCTGATTTGAGAAAAAACAAGAATGGTGTGAGTGAAGGTAAGAAGGAAAAAGTGTGGTGTGCGCGTGCCGCTTTTATACCTGTGTGGGAACGGGGCAACGGGATACATCACATATACCATGTAACTGTTGCTGTTCCCGAAAGTGAGCCAGGCTCTTTTCTCATAATTTATGAACTTGATTCGATATCGATATCTAAGGCTATTAAATATATATGCATGAGTTTCTTGAAGTTGAGGACCAATTTCTGGGCAGATTTGACTGGTTTCTGACGTTTCTGAATGGCAATATGCTCTGATGTGGAACCTACCGGTCGAAGACTAGCCTTTCGAACATGCCTTTTAGATCTTTTGATATGCTTTAAGATCTTCGTCGTTTTTCTGGGAAATTGACGCAAAAACTTGATGCGGGGAACCAGTACTTAGACGGTTAATAGGGTGCTGACTACGTGGACATGATACGTCCAAATAGCGCTCAAAAATGAAATACTTACATGAATCTGCTGAATATCTACATGGTTAGATCAGAATCTACCTCTATGATGAACTTTCTGTCGTGTTATTCTTACCTATTGCCCTCCAGTATGAGCTTGAGCTTTAGATCCATCATGCAACTAATAACTTCATAAAGATCGGATTGGTTGTAACAATCTACATATGCAAAGACCTGAGTGGATTTCTGGGCCATTATAAGTTTGTTACAATCATCTACGGCTTGTCGAAGTCGAGCAATATGGTTGATTAGGAGGCTCTTTCTGGTCTTTGGAGGATCCAGTTGCTGGAGGGGTTTAAATGGACCAATCAGAGCCATTACAGATGAAACTCTATCATATATGGTAGAAAGCATGCTGTGGGCATAGATAAAAGGGAAATAAAGGGGGAATTTGTCGCTTAAATAGTATGTTGAACGGATTCGGCAGCCAAACCAGCCACCACCGATACATGCATAACCCTAAAGATATTTACAAAATAGTTCCGAAGTGGGGTCTCAAACCAACCAATAATTTTCAAAAGATAGCCAAAAGTTGCGGGATCAAAGTTTTCTCATAAATTAGGATCATCAAACTCATTTGCCAAGCCTCTAATTTGGACCTGGCGGAAAGTATCAAGGCCTCTAGCCCGAACTTGTTCCATGACATAACTCATTCCTTGCCTAGAACGCATCAGACGTTGCTTACATTCCTTGTAAGACCAACTTTCTATGCGGTTTTTAATTCCCCAGGTGTCAAAGCTGCTGATAAAGGATGTGCTATGCTGGCAGTCGACAGTAGGAGATTTCAGGTCATTGGCCCGATACGTCACACAATCATGCACTTGAAGTAATTTCTTATGATCCAAATTCCTTGTCCAAGACCTGAGAGTGCAGTTGATGGGATCCACAACCGAAGTTTCAAGGATCCAGGAGTCGGTTATAGAGCCTAAAAAGGGTCTGACAAATGCAGGAAGACGACCTCTTTTACGGATTAAACGCTCACAGACCAATCGACCGTCATCATCGACTGTATGCGTGATAGTATCTGCAGAGACAACATGAGAGGAAAATGGACTATGACGGTTAGTTGTCTATAAAGGCATTTGAAATCAACTTTCGGAACAACTTACTTTGGATATTTGTTGAAAAATGCCAGTGTAGTAGTGGAAAAATCAAAGCTAATGTTAATTATATTTATATTCCAGTTTATCCGAAAGCGTTACTTACTCGTAAGAATGGTTGCTCGTCGAGACCAAAACCATGGTAGTTGTGATGCTTGATAAATCAGAGGACAATTTTTTGAAATGGCCCGAAAGTTTCAAGGGCGGTGAGTAACCAGTCGGTGGGGATGAAGGAGGGGTTGAGAGGAGAAAACAGATGGTACTTATAGAGTAACATAGGTTCGACTAATTAATTAGTTAATATAATTGTAGCTTATTTATAGCTTATATATATTCATTGATAACTATAACCTATATGCTGAGACGGCACGTGACCTCCATCAACCATGGCCATATATCTATAATAACCCTAATAAACCACTTAAACATATAACAAAGTAGCAAATATACTTTTGAATCGTCATATGTAACTATCCAACCAATCGTTATCCATCTATATCAAATGACCATAGGTCTAGATCGGGGTCTAACTAGTCACCTGTTCATCATTTCAGATCACAAGCCAAGAGTCTTCTAAACTATTCAGCTACCATATAAAGCTATCAATCTACTATTTCTTCCCATATAAATCCATCATCTCCTCTTTCCACCTATTTACCCCTCCTTTCTCGCCCCTCCTCCATCTAAACTCCATCTCCGCCTTTTACCCAAAAGGCACAAAGCCGCATTAATTCCGTACTCACCATTGTAGATTACCAGAAAATGAGCATACAGTTTGCTCCTTTCAAGTCATTTGTGGACGCGTCTTTTTTCAGAGAGCTGGGCGACAAGAAGCTCAACGATCTCCAGCTCTCGGAGGAGAAACTGCCATTGTGGGCTCAGTATTCTGTCCCCATCACTGCTGATCGAGCTCCTGCATTGACGCTCTCAGCCTCTAGTTTCAACAAACAAACGATTCTCACCAATTCTATCGAATCCGTTCCACCCAGCTTTATATCGCCTGGCTGGATTTCTAATGTCAATACTCTTGATAAGTTCAAACAACTCGACAAGGCTGAATTAAACCGACAGGAAGTCAAAACTATACTGAATGCTATATTGGACGGTTCCGCACTAGATAACCCCATAATATTGACGAGTTTCCATGTCATTGCTTTTTCGGATATCAAGAAGTACAAGTTTTATTATTGGTTCACCTTTCCTGCTGTTCAGCTTGCTGTGGATGTTAAAAGATTCCGTTCCATTGACGCCATCAGCCAATCGCCGCTCGTCAAAGCAATTCAACTATTTCGATCCAATACTCCAGATATCGCACAATGGAGCTTTTTCTTCCTGACAGAAGAGAACGAAGGTGAATGGAAAGTAAGTGCATTAAAGGAACTCAAGTCTATAGACGATGACTCAAAGCATAAGCTACGCTTTGGATTTGTTGATCCTTCAACTATTCCCCATGTTCCCGGGTGGTCATTGAGGAATTTCATTGCTCTTTTGGCATCCTTAAACTTGGGATCTCGCGAAGTGTCCATTTTGTGCTTTAGAGATCATGTCCATCTGGATCGACCGACTCCAAGCAGTTTCTGGATCGATGTTGTTCTCCCTGAACCTTCTACCATCGTTTCTACGCTGGCAGACAAAGCTATAGGATGGGAGAGGAACAGTTCGGGAAAGTTGGCTCCTAAGATGTCAGATTTGGGGTCGCTTATAAACCCAACGGAGTTGGCCGATCAGGCAGTAGATCTCAATCTCAAACTTATGAAATGGAGAATAGCACCTAGTATTGACCTGGATGCCATAAAGGAGCAGAAGTGTCTTCTTCTTGGGGCAGGTACGTTAGGAAGTTATATTGCTCGAGGTTTATTGGGGTGGGGCGTACGGCAGATTACCTTGGTCGATAATGGGGTTGTATCTTTTTCTAATCCTGTACGTCAACCACTGTACCAATTCAAAGATTGCCTTGATGGCGGAGTTCCTAAGGCTCAAAGAGCGGCAGAAGCTTTGAAGGAGATATATCCATCTGTAAATGCTAAGGGGTATCAGCTTGAGATTCCCATGGCGGGACATGCCATCACAAATGAGTCGAAGCAACTGGAGGACTATGACAAGCTAGTTGAACTGATATCATCACATGACGTGGTGTTTCTACTTATGGATAGTAGGGAGTCTAGATGGTTGCCAACTACCATTTGCAGTGCTCTAGACAAATTGGTTATTAATGTTGCATTGGGGTTTGATACCTTCGTGGTAATGAGACATGGTCTGAACAAGCATAACGACCAAAAGTCGGAAACAGAGCATAATCCTCATTTAGGTTGCTACTTCTGCAATGATGTGGTTGCACCTTTGGATAGTATTTCTGGCCAGACCCTGGACCAGATGTGTACAGTGACCAGACCGGGAATTGCAAGTCTTGCGTCTTCTACAGCTGTGGAGCTTTTGGCCTCCATACAGCAGAACCCACTTAAGGGGAGAGCTCCTGCTATTAATTCGGATGAGGAGTTAAATGAAAATGAAAAGAAGAACCCACTGAGTGTGTTACCTCATCAATTGCGAGGATTTCTCCACGATTTCAGCACAATAAAGATTTGGGGACCAAGCTACCCTAATTGCTCAGCATGTTCAGGACCAATAGTTCATGCCTGGAAAACCGGTGGATGGGAATTTGTTAAAGAAGCATTGAATAATCCTGAGATTGTCAGTGAAATTAGTGGACTGGCAGAGATTCAGAGGAAGACTGAGGAGTTGGAGATTGGTGGAGATTCCGATTGGACTGCCTCAGAGTGAACAGAAGTTCACTGTATTATAAAGTAAAGTATAGATGCATATTGTAGGAGAAGGAGTTGGTTTAGTAGAGAAGCTAGTGGGAATGAATATATGAAATGGTTACGAAAGATGAGGGGGATTATAGCTTATTGTGTCGATAAACTCATTGAAAGCTAAATTTGAAGAAATATATAAGAAAATATGCGATGTAGTTGAAGAATTGCTGCTGAGAGTTGGTCTGGACGGATTTCCCCGTATTTTTTCAAGACTCACGTGACATCGACTACTGAGGAAAGTATATAAACCACAAAATATCCTGTGTTTTTACTTTAAACATCCTACATTTCTCTTAACATATATCATCTCTAATGGAGATTGTAATTTTCACTATTTCCTTCTGCACAGCCTACGCGTTGACCTTCTATCGTCACCATCCTCCGCTATCCGACAAACCTGCTCATCCATTTCATTTTTCCCCCATATAAAACTCCATGGACCAAGAAGTCACAGAAACCACAGATAATAAACGCAAAGGAACTGATAATGAAGTCGAAGAGAATGGAAATGTGAAACGAGTCAAATTAGAAGAAGAATCAGCTGTTGATGAATCTAATGACGATAATAATGAAGAATCAGCCAAAGAAGAAAAGGACGACGAAGAACAAGATGACGGAGCTTATACGTCGAAATTCGTATATGATGGAGTGGAATATTCTTATAAAGATCGGCCTGCTATGATAGCGGAGAAAGAAGGTCAGTTGGAGTTTCGGGTGGTGAATAATGATGGTTCAAAGGATCATTTCATACTGCTGACAGGGCTCAAAAACGTGTTTCAAAAGCAACTGCCAAAAATGCCAAAAGAATATATATCTAGATTGGTTTATGATAGAAGTCATGTTTCATTAGCAGTGGTTCGGAAACCATTGACGGTTGTAGGGGGGATTACATATCGGCCTTTTGCTAGTCGAAAGTTTGCTGAAATAGTCTTCTGTGCTATATCTTCAACAGATCAAGTAAGAGGATATGGAGCGCATATGATGAATCATTTCAAGGACTATGTCAAGGCAAGTTCGCCCATAATGCATTTTTTAACATATGCCGATAATTATGCCATTGGATATTTCAAGAAGCAGGGATTCACCAAGGAAATCACCTTGGATAAAGAGATTTGGATGGGTTATATCAAGGATTATGAAGGTGGTACACTGATGCAGTGTTCAATGCTTCCTCGTATTAGATATTTGGATGCTGGGAAGATCCTGTTACTTCAAAAAGCAGTTATAATGAAGAAAATCAGGCAAATATCTAAGAGCCATGTGGTTCATCCAGGAATCAAAGCATTCAAGGAAGGAGTTGAAAAGGTCGACCCATTGTCTATACCAGGAGTCAAAGAGGCAGGATGGACACCTGAAATGGACGAATTGGCTCGTAGACCCAAAAGAGGCCCTCATTTTGCTGTAATGCAGCATTTATTGAGTGAAGTACAAGCTCATGCATCTTCATGGCCATTTGCTCAACCGGTAAGTCGCGATGAGGTTTCGGATTACTACAACGTCATAAAAGAACCCATGGATTTATCAACAATGGAATCGAAGCTGGAAGCAGATCAATATAAGACAATGGACGATTTTGTCTATGATGCTAGGCTGATTTTCAACAACTGTCGAGAATATAACAATGAGACGACGACATATTATAAGCATGCTACGAAGTTGGAGAAATTCTTTGATCAGAAACTGCGGGAAATCCCGGAATACTCGCATTTGGCCGAGTAATATATATTATTTTTCATGTATTGACTCAGTAGAGAATCCACTCTGTATCATATTTACTACTCTTTTATCCAACTACTTCATCATCGCCTTGAGCACTAAGCTTCTCGACAACCACTGCCATTTTCTCATCATCATATATCTTAAAACCATCTTCTTTTGTAACTGATGATAATTGGACGTTATTAGAATCAAGCTTTTCCTCCATGACTTGTTTAAGCACCTTTAATACAAGAAGCTCGGCTTCTTCCATAGTAAGAGATGAATGATATTCATTCTGAAGCTCAGCCTGAGCTCCTTCACTACCGCTTCCTATGGCTTTTGCGTCGTATTTGTAAAAAGTTCCTGTGGGTTCTGTATAGTACAGTTGAGGACCATTTTCATCATAACCAGCAATAAGCAATGCAACACCAAAAGGCCGTGACATGACGGTTTCTTCTTGGCCGTCAGCCCCTTCACCGAATCTTAGGGCCAGATCACAGACCACCTGAGAGATTGATTCGACCTTCATTGGCTCATCATAGTATAACGTATGATTGACCGCTTCTACACGAGCATGATCAATCATAGTACGAGCATCGGCCGTTAAACCACTCATAGCGCATCCCACATGACTGTCGATTTCCACTATTTTCTCAATGGATGAACTTTCTAATAGTGAAGAAGTTACTCTTTTCTCTACACCAAGCACCACACCCTGCGACGTACAGACACCAATGGCAGTTGTTCCTAATTTTATGGCCTCCAGTGAATACTCTACTTGAAATAATCGGCCTTCTGGAGAAAACGTGCTAACGCCTCTATCATATTCGCTTCTTGTTAAAAACATGCTTGGAATTCGATAAAAGTGGCAATGGGAGGTTGGTAAGCTGAGGAGATGAAGAGCAATGGAGATGAATGATCCAAACGGATATTCTATGATGATGGAATTGGGAGATTTGGTAAAATACGCGTTTTTGATGCTTCCCATTCAAAAAGCTCATTATGACTAATCATTCGTTAGAACCTATTTAGGGTCTGTTCTCCAGTTTGATTTCTTACCTTCCTATCAACAACTTACAATGCCAGCCAATTTTAAAGACGAACATCCATTCGAAGTCCGAAAGGTCGAGGCCGATCGAATTTTACATAAATATTCCGATCGAATTCCAATTATTTGCGAAAAGGTTGAAAAGTCAGATATCGCTGCTATTGACAAGAAGAAGTATTTGGTACCTTCGGACCTTACGGTCGGCCAGTTTCTGTATGTGGTTAGAAAGAGAATCAAACTTGGACCTGAAAAGGCTTTATTTATTTTCATTGGCAATGTAGTACCTCCATCGGCTGCTTTGATGAGTACTATATACCAAGAGCATAAGGATAAGGATGGGTTTCTGTATGTGACTTATTCCGGAGAGAATACCTTTGGAGGCAATTAGGGATGATTTGCTCGGCAATTTGATCTGATTGGTACTTTAATGGTATGTCGATGCTATTTCAATGATACTCCAAGTCTGAAATAACTCAATTCCTCTTAATTCTCAATCATTGCTTCGCATAGCAGTGCTTCTAACAGCTGTGCTACCGCACTGCTTGATACAAAATGAGTCATATTTACACTTAAATCTGTCTATTGGGCCTCATGTCTTTCATTTCTTATAAATTGAGGCTAACCAAATCAATCACTACAATCAATCGCTAAGATCACTGGATGTTATTTATTAGTGGCGTCGTGGTATTGAGTCCGGGCTGCGACATGGGAACATAGTACAATAAACTCAAGAATTGAGTCGAAAACTCGAAATGATTGGAAACCCGAGATGACTTTACAACTCGAATAATTCCCTTAGCATGCTTGAATCAAATGAAATGCTGTTCAATCCTAGTGTATGTAATTGCTCACTCTACTGTATCAGATGCTGCTACTCAATAAACATAGTGCTTGATTTGTTGTCAACGAACATACAATTGGGTGTAAAATGGCTATAATCAGATTATTATGAGAAAATATAAGAAGTATTTTAACTGAAATTCACCATTCCCTGTATATTAATGTGGTAATAATGATCAAGCTAAGTTTGATCACGTGACCGCGGACGGAGCCGCCTTAAATCTACCTATAAACTAACATAATAAGCCCTAATATTACTTTTATCTAAATCTGAAAAAGCCGAACTCTTGAAAACCTTTAGATTCCATCCTAAACCTCTTGCTTGTTCACCTACACGAACCTTCTTCCTCCAGCTTATTTGACCTTGGGATTCGCGTAAACAACCTTCAGCACCTTCGTTCATCACAATATGGTAAGTTAAACCGACAAAACAACTAAATAGTGCTCTCTAACCTCCTAGGAATCTGCACGGGATAGTCCTTTTTCCCAGCAGGGTCCAGGCCCATATCCTGTGGTGGAACTTGTTCCTGATCTAAAAGCTCCTCTATCAGGTAAAACCCAGGCCATGGCTAGATTCTCAGTACTCAAGCCTGTGATTCCCAAACTGCCTGAGAACGTTCGAGATGCGGAAGCTATGGTAGTGGAAGACATGCTGTATGTTTTGATGGGAATTGAGGGCAATTATATACGATATTCTTCGTCCTATGACCCAGATAGCCTCAACGACCGACTCAGAGGACCCACTTATCGCATTAGCAGGAACTTGGACCCCAGTTTGACCGATATGGCGACTTCTATCACGGAAATAGCGCGTCATTACGTGGCTTTGGAGGCGTTTGTTCAATATCAGGGAGCATCATCGTTTGGTGTAGTCAATCAAGCTCTCTGTGCTAGTATCCGCAATAATGTTCTCAAAGAGTACCTGACTTTGATTACACAGCTTGAAACTCAAATGCTATTTGATGCTACATTCACAATTAACGCATTACATGTTCGGCTGTTGCCGATGGCCGGCATTTTAAGACAAGCTTTTGATACTACTCAAGCTATATTAAGGGAAAACAAACGGAAGCGCGACCAATCGAAGAACTCTCTCGATATAGATGAGCTATTGGAGAGCGTGAAAGATCATCATAATTTCCGGTTTCTAGACTCTTTCGCTTCTACAACGTCGAGAATCTGCAAAGGAGGAGGAATACTCAGATTACTATCCTCGAGATTGGAGAAATATTCTGGAGATCCAAGTTCGCGAACTCTCTTAAGCAGGCTTTTGAAAGATTCCTCAAAACCTTATTTGAGAATGCTGGAACAGTGGATTTATAGAGGCATTATAGACGATCCTTATGATGAGTTTCTGGTTGTTCAAACAGAGACTCTCGATACTCATGAGCTAGATATTGATTTTATCGACGAATATTGGGATCGCCGTTACCAAATAAGGAAACATGATCTGCCATTGGAACTTTCTAATCCGGAAATATATGAGAAAATCTTGTTAGCTGGAAAATATCTTAATGTGATTAGGGAACGTGGTGGTGACGATAACGTCGCAGCAGATAGAGGCAGCTTCTACTCCATTGAGGATACCAGGATTACATTGAGTATTACAAGAGCTTATCATGATGCAAATGAACGGCTTCTGAGACTTCTAATTGACACACATGGCCTGGTGACTTGGATGAGATCTCTCAAGCATTACTTTTTTCTTGATCAAGCCGACTTTTTTGTCAATTTTCTGGAAATTGCATCCGAGGAACTTGGAACTCCTGTACAGGAAGCTTCTGTCACTAAAATTCAATATTTACTAGATATGGCATTACGTCAACCAGGTACTATTTCTAGCGAGGATCCTCTCAAAGATGATATCTTGGTTACGCTAAACACGGACTCGTTAACAGACCAACTAACGGATATAATAGAGGTCACAGGCATAAATCCAGAGCAGTTGGAAGAAATCGGGGCTCAAGGACAGAATTTATTACAAATTGGTGGAAAAGATGAGACTGGAGAAGGATCGGGCAAGAAGAAGAGAACTATGCACGCAATTCATGCTCTGGAATTTGATTTCAAAATCCCATTCCCTCTATCACTTGTTTTATCGCAAAATGCAATCATTCGATATAAGATTTTGTTTCGAAATCTGGTTGGACTGAAAAGTGCAGAGCTTAGTCTTAATGAATCTTGGGTGAGCCAGACCAAGTCACCAGTATGGTGCCATCAAAGCAACAACAATGGACTCAATGAATGGAAATCAAAGGCATATGAAGCCAGAATGCTGATGACTCTGGTGATTCAACAAATTATGTATTTCTGCTCAATGGAAGTGCTCAAGCCCAACTGGAATAAGCTCGAGACATCACTGAGACAGTCCAAATCGGTGGATCTACTTAGAGATGCTCACATCGGATGTCTCGACACGTGCATGAAGGAATGCATGCTGTTAACACCGGCCTTATTTAACAAGTTGGAACGTCTTGTGAGGTCATGCCGAATTTACACGCAGTTTATTGTGGATGCTGAAAGAGCTCTGCTCATCATTGATCCACAGTCTATAGCTGACAAGGACTACAACAAATACCTAGCACAACTGCCTATTCTCAATGATATTGCAGATGATCCTCAAGAACAACTTGAGTTTCTGGAGCATTATTTTGACAAAATATATAAGGGGTTTCTTCAGAATCTCAAGGCATTTATTAGGAATCTCAACTACTATGCATCTACAGATAACTCAGTGCTCATGGACTTGACAGCATCATTGGAACTGTTATTACCTCAGGGAGGAAAATAGCGATACTCAGAACGGAGAATAGCGATATATTTAATGATATGAAGATAATTTTAGTATTTTCTGGCCAATGTTTCTGATATTTTCACCAACTTTCTCTGTTTCACACCGTGCATGTCTCCGCAAACCCGTGTACGCACGGCTGGCTACTATATAACCTTTTGTGAAAAAAAGGTGATTTTTGACCGTATAACGTCGAGGTTTCCTGAAAAATGCCTGCGAAAACTATCGATGGAACTGCTATTGCTCGGTATGTAATAGTCATAGTTTTAGAACTAATCTAGTATGATTTTCATGTGTATGTTCGTGGAAATCAGCCTCAACTTTTCCAACTAATAACCTAGTGATATTCGTGCCAATATCAACAATGAAATAAAACAGCTGCAGGAGAAAACCAACCGCCTATTTCGTCCTTCTTTGACAATTGTTCAGGTTGGTTCTCGTCCTGATTCGTCAACGTATGTTCGTATGAAGTTGAAGGCAGCTGTAGAGGCCAATATAGTCTGTGAGCTACGAAATCTGCCTGAGGATATCGCTGAGACTGAGGTGAGTATGAAAGAGAGCAAATTGCATGGCCAACATGTTCTGCATGCAGGCATTGCATTGTTATACACGCGTTGTTGGTCGTTATAGTTACTAACACACCAGCTTCTTCAACAAATTGACGCTTTAAACAACGATCCCTCTGTACACGGAATCCTGATCCAATTGCCTTTACCTGGACACATCAATGAGACTGTTGTGACCAACGCCGTTTCTTTAGAGAAAGACGTCGATGGTTTTGGGCCCCTGAATATCGGAGAACTCGCCAAGCGTGGTGGATCTCCTTATTTCATTCCGTGTACTCCTAAGGGTATCATGGCTCTTTTGGAGAAATCTGGCGTTGATCTCAAGGGAAAAACTGCTGTGGTTCTGGGCAGATCTGACATTGTTGGAGCCCCTGTATCGTATCTACTGCGAAATGCCCATGCAACAGTTACTGTGGCCCATTCTCACACTCAGAATATCCCTGAGATCGTTAGAAGTGCCGATATTGTCGTTGCTGCTATTGGAAATGCTCAATATGTTAAAGGTGAATGGATCAAGGAAGGAGCAGTTGTCATTGACGTTGGAACAAACTACATTGAAGATTCCTCCAAAAAGACGGGTCAGAAACTCGTTGGAGATGTCGATTTTGAATCTGCTTCTCAAAAAGCTTCTTTCATTACACCTGTTCCTGGTGGTGTGGGCCCAATGACTGTTGCGATGCTTTTGGAAAATGTCTTTATTTCTGCCAAGAGATTTTACGACAAATCCAAGCAGCGTAGTGTTGTTCCTCTCAAGATTGACGTCAAGAAGGATGTTCCTTCTGACTTTGAGATTTCCCGTGCCCAGAAGCCCAAGAATATCACTCATCTGGCCTCTGAGATAGGTATTCTTCCTGGCGAACTCGAAGCTTATGGTGCCTACAAAGCCAAGGTTCAATTGTCTCTGTTGGAGCGTTTGCAACATCGAAAGAACGGAAAATACATTCTTGTCACTGGAATCACTCCTACACCGCTCGGCGAAGGTAAATCCACAACCACCGTTGGTTTAGTACAAGCCCTTGGTGCTCACTTGGGTAAACTGGCTTTTGCCAATGTTCGACAGCCATCTATGGGTCCCACATTTGGTATTAAAGGTGGTGCTGCAGGTGGTGGATATTCCCAGGTTATTCCAATGGATGAGTTCAACCTTCATCTGACTGGAGATATCCATGCCATTGGTGCGGCTACTAATCTTTTGGCTGCCGCTATTGATACCCGAATGTTCCACGAGAGAACTCAAAAGAACGGTCCTTTGTATAAGCGTCTTGTTCCGGCTAAGAAGGGTGTCCGTCATTTTTCTCCTGTGATGCTACGAAGATTGGAGAAATTGGGTATTCATAAAACAAATCCCGACGATCTTACCACTGAAGAAATTGCCAAGTTTGTCCGTTTAGATATAGATCCGGATACTATTACTTGGAGGCGTGTTGTTGACTGTAACGACCGTTTTCTGCGAGGAATTACTGTTGGAACTGCCCCCACCGAGAAGGGCCAAACTCGTGAAACCGGATTTGATATCACTGTCGCTAGTGAGTGTATGGCTATTCTTGCTTTGTCCAACTCCCTGGAGGATATGCGAGAACGTCTTGGTAGAATGGTGGTTGCTTCCTCCAAGGCAGGAGAACCTATCACTGCTGATGATATAGGATGCGGTGGAGCTTTGACTGCTTTGATGAAAGATGCTATCAAACCAAATCTAATGCAAACACTCGAAGGAACTCCGGTATTTGTTCACGCTGGTCCTTTTGCTAACATATCAATTGGAGCCAATTCTATTTTGGCTGACAAGATGGCTTTGAAACTGGCAGGCACAGAAGCAGACGAGGATCCCGATGAAAATGCAGGATATGTCGTTACTGAAGCAGGTTTCGATTTCACCATGGGCGGTGAACGATTCCTGAACATCAAGTGCCGATCTTCTGGGCTATCGCCTGACGTGGTTGTTATTGTGGCTACAGTTCGTGCTCTTAAGCTACATGGAGGTGGTCCTGATGTTTCCCCAGGTGTTCCTTTGCCAGATGTGTACTTGGAGGAGAATGTCGATTTGCTCCGAAAAGGTTGCGCCAATCTCGGCAAGCATATCTCCAATGCCAAGCAATATGGCTTGCCGGTAGTTGTTGCAATCAACGAAATGAGCTCCGACACTCCCAACGAACACCAAGTTATCAAGGAGGAAGCCATCAAATATGGCGCAGAAGATGCTATAGTATCGAGCCATTGGGCTCATGGTGGGGCTGGTGCTGTGGACTTGGCCAATGGAGTTATCAAGGCTTCGCAAAAGGAGAACCAATTCAAACTTCTTTATCAAACTGAAAATAGTTCTGTTCAGGAAAAGCTTGAGATAATTGCCAAGAATATGTACGGTGCTTCGGCCGTCGAAATGAGTGATCTAGCGAAACAGAAGGTTGATACATACACAAAACAGGGATTTGGTCATCTACCTATTTGCGTCGCTAAGACTCAGTACTCTCTGTCTCACGATCCTTCTCTGAAGGGTGTTCCATCTGGATTCACAGTACCAATCAGAGACGTAAGGGCATCTGTTGGAGCTGGTTATCTTTATGCGCTTGCAGCAGAAATTCAGACAATTCCTGGCTTGCCAACTCATTGCGGATTCATGGACGTTGAAGTCAATGAAGAAGGGGAAATAGCTGGTCTTTTTTAATCTTACTTGAACCTTTCAACACAAGGTAGTATCTATATGTTAACGTTACAACGGCATTCAACTGTAATATACAAAATAATCACACTTAGAATATATGAATACAAAACTTTCTAGAACAGAATTGCACCTATGCCTCCATTTTCTATCTTGACAAGCTCGCCAAGCTTATCTATTCCACCAGGGACCGGGAGGGCTTTATAGTTGAACAAATAATATCTGAGGAAACCGCTTCCTTGGCGGAACTTCATGTCTTCCATGAAGACATTATTGTCCATTATGGTTAATAAATTGTAAACATCATAATTTGATATCTTTGCACAGATAAGGGCATTAAAATGCAAAGCTGTAAGACGCTTTTTGAATGCAGCTTCATCGACGACTTTCGTGCCATCTTCTGAAATGCCTTCCTTTGTGGCACAGTAAAAGCCATAAGCTATATTGAGAGTGTCATGCTTGACATCTTCGCCAAGAACTGTGGATTCGATGCCGAAATATGACACAAAGTCTGACACTTGACCATTCTGTTCTATTACGAATGTTTCAACATTTGCAGGCGCAGTTGTATCTTCTGCATGAAGAGGATCCAACAACCAATGCTCAAGTTCTTCGGTGGTGAAGATCGGAGCTACGTCAAATCTTTTCAGATAGAATTCCAAAAGACTTTGCACTTGTGGTATGTCAGATTTGTTCATTTTCCTCCATCCAGGAGTGATGGCCTTGTTAGGCAGGGCATGACGAGCCACTTCTTTTGGAACAGTAGATCCATTAGGCAACGACGAGAAGCCAACATCGTATAACTTGCTCCAATTAAGTGGTCGATGATAATATCGAGCTGTGGAGATCGGCGAAGGTAAAACTCTACCTCCTGTGTAGAGAGCCTGCCAAATGTTCTCCAAGTTGACTCGACGAGTAACCTCACGAATCAGCACTGGAGCCAGTCTTTTTGAACGTAGTTTCTTGTGTACACATAGAAAATTGATCTCAGCAGCTTTAAAGGGTTCATTTTCACGAACACGAATAATGCTTGGAACTCCACTAATGAAAGCTACAAGTTTCTTGGAACTAGCAGCTCTTACGCCAACCATCCATTCCTTGTACCATCCTGGGCATTTTAGGGCCCATTCTAGGAATTTCGGTGAATATTTCATTCTGAATTCTTCCTGATCATCCTCGACATAATTGTAATAAAGTAGTTCATAGACTTCTTCCAACTGTTTCTGATCCTCGATATCCACCGTGACCCACTCGAACTCTTTGGGCAATGCATACGGTTCTTTAGCAACTTGATCGACGGTCTTGTCATCAATTGGCCCTTCTTTGGTGATTTCGTCGCCAAGTCGAGGAACAGGCTGAGTTTTCCAGAACTTGTAATCTTCCATAGGTTTCTTGTGGCCAGTGTCAGGAGCATTTTGCTGCATAGCCAGCATTTTGAACAATTGTTCAATGGAATTTCCTACGGGAATAGGAGGCTTTTTGTCTGAATTTTCTTGATTGTTATTGTTGTTTTCCATTTTGTTGAGGGGGTTGGAGTTGTAATGATCTACGAGGGATGTTGAGTTGAAATTCTCCTAGTGTGAATTTCACAGTGTGAAGGTGAGACTGAGTGGAGCATGATGACAGTTCGAAAAGCATGTAACATTTAGTAGTCAGGAGAGATTTGGGGTTTATTTGAATGCGGAATTTCATTTCAGTGGGTTAATATGGGTTATTTGTGTTTTTATTATTATTCGTTGGATTTATCAATGGTGGTGGCACTAAGGCACAGTTCCATAGCATAGAGGTTATAGTTAAGCAGAGAGATGGAAGGCAGGCAAGTATGACAACGAAAACAGAAAATATAGCCATTATTCCTTCTAGAAACGTCCCTAGAAGATCGAACAAGCATTTCTGCATCAAACCACTATTGTCATAATAGCATTGTCATATTAGCATTGTGATAATGGCATTATACTCATACCACTGTTGAGGCACGATCTCACACCCATAGACAGAAGACACCTCCTACCAACACACACGCAAAGAACTCCATTAAACATTTCAAATTTATTCCTACTCTTCTAAGACGCCTATATCATCAATATATTCCCCCTTCATCTTTCAATAACCCCCTAATTATTGTCATTCATCTGATATATCCTCCCTCCTCAACCCTGAAATATTTTTTTTTCTCCAAAAAATTTCAGTCTCTAAAAACAATGTTTTCAGCAGCAAAATGGGTCCCCAGAGGATATGCCGCTGAATTTCCAGTCAAATATGATTTAGACGATGAGGAAATGGAAAGAATTTCTAAACTTGCTAAACTGCAATTAGAAGATGCTCAGGAAGCGTTGGAGGATGCTCGAGACGAATCAAAGGTAGAAGCAGACGAAGAAGAACCAAAGATCGAAGAAGATTCAAAATCGCAACAAGATTCAGAACTAAAAGAATATGACATGGATCATTATGACGACGATGACGAGCAAGATTTGGAGAAAATGGGCATTTTTAACAATATAAAAGCTTTGGCTTATCATGCACCAGACGATGAAGATCCATATATTACCCTTCCAGAAAACGCCGAAGAAGAAGAACGAGAAGAATTGCAGATTTTGCCTACAGATAATTTAATTCTTGCATCACGGACCAAAGACGAAGTTTCGTACTTGGAGGTCTATGTTTATGATAATGAAGCTGATATTGAAGATGAAGATGGTACTGTTGTAACAGGAAATCCTCTTTATGTACATCATGACTTCATGCTTCCTTCATTTCCATTATGTGTCGAATGGATAGATATGCCAATAGGCTCAAGTGATCGAGATATTGGAAATTATGCTGCAATTGGTACCTTTGATCCTCAGATTGAAATATGGAATCTGGACGTTGTAGACAGTGCATATCCAGATGTTATTCTGGGCCAATCGGAGAATGAAAGTTCAGTGAAGAAAAGTAAAAGCAAGAAGAAGAAGCAAAACAAAGCCAATGATCAATACCATACAGATGCTGTGTTGTCATTGTCGGCTAATCGACTACAGCGTAATTTATTGTTATCTGGATCGGCTGACACCACCATTAAACTGTGGGATCTTAATAGTGCAACATGTGCAAAAAGCTATAATTTACATGATGGAAAAGTTAGCAGTGTTGCATGTAATCCCAAAGAGGCATCGGTGGTTCTAAGTGGTGGATACGATAAATACGCTAGAGTGTATGATATTCGGGTTGACGACATAAAACAAGCACAAAAGAAATGGAAAGTTGATGCTGATATTGAGGCTTGTAAATGGGATCCCAATGGCTATGTATTTTACGTTGGAACTGAACTTGGTACTGTGCGTAAATATGATGCCAGAAACGACAGTGGTCCTATATGGTCCTTACAAGCACATGATGCAGAATTATCTACATTTGATATCAATTCATTTGATCCAGGCTTTATGGTGACGGGATCATCTGATAAAACTGTAAAACTATGGAATTTGGATTCTGACAAGGGCCCTTCAATGATACTTTCTCGAAATTTCGACGTTGGCCGAGTCTTCACTGCATCCTTTGCTCCGGATTCTCAAGTATTTGGTAATGTTGTCATTGGAGGAAGTTCTGGATCTCTTCAGGTATGGGATACCATGACTAATCGGGTTGTTCGAGACATAATTGGAAAAAGAACGAATATCAAGCAGAGAAAGTTCAAGAAGGAAAGAGTAGCAAGGGTGGATAGTGATGAGGAGGAAGAAGAAGAAGATTGAGGCAATTGATGATGAAATAGACATATAGTATCTCTAGAGCATTCAATTAATGATAGTAAAACGTCCAATTAACGATTTAAACTATTGAACTTGATATATGATTGTTCTTTGTAGTGTTTTCATTGCTATGTATGGTAAACCCGGAGTTTCGGAGCTTTGACTCACTCAACGCATTTAATACAACAATTCCGTGGTTGGCCGCTGCTTAAGTCCATAAAAACGGATTTAAGCATTCAATTCTAATTGTAAATTCATGTAATTTACTAATAATTCCAAACAATTCTCCGTCATTTTGACGGAATTTATATCCGATGACGATGACATGAACCCTTGACCCTAGCCTCCTTGTACAAAAACTATATAAGTTGAACCACCTGTCCAGCAATTACCATCAAACTTAACAGCAATAACATTAATATCATGACTGAAGCACCAAAAAGAGTAGCCCTTGCCGTCACAGGATATTCGGAGAAATTCTATCCTGATGGAGCAAAAACCGGTCTCTTCTATAGTGAAGGATTACATCCCTATGAATACTTTACTAAGAAGGGCTTCAAGGTGGATGTTATTTCTGAGAATGGTAAAGTAGGCATTGATGAACACTCTACTACTAAGGATTTCCTTAATGAGGATGAGTTAAGAATCTTTGCAAATTCGTCTAGTGAGTTCAATCAGGCTTTGGCCAACGTCAAGAAGGCCAAGGACGTCAATCCTAAGGAATATGGCATCTTTTATGCGGCTGGGGGTCATGCCACCGACTTTGATTTCATAGGAGCTACTGGTTTACAGCATCTTGCAACTGAAATCTACAAGAATGGACATGTCGTGGCTGCTGTATGCCATGGACCATTGGTTTTGATTGGAGTTAAGGATGAGAAAGGTAACCCATTGGTTAAGGGCAAAAAGGTCACGGGCTTCACAGATGCCGGCGAAGAACAAATGGGCCTGACCAAATTCCTCGATGAAAAGAAGCTTCCCTTTGTTGAAAAGGAATTGAAAGCTGCCGGTGGTCATTTTGTATCTCCTTCTAGTCCTTGGGACGACTTTTATGTTGATGAAGGCCGATTAATTACAGGTCCTAATCCAGCATCTGCTACTACTGTTGCTCAAAGAGCATATGAAGCATTCAATAAGGCTTAAGGATGTGGGTTCATTACCAAAATAGCAATTGATCCTCGTATTAATTGGCTCTAATTTTAAATGGATGAAGTTGTTGTTATTTATGTAACTAAATAGTTGAAGGAAAGATGGATTTAAGACTATGACGTAGATTGAGGACGGAAAAAGTAAAGAAAATTAATATTTAAATTTGCAAAAAGGCCGATTTTCGGAATTTCCGAGTAAACTTTGTCCAAAATTTAGCATAATGCGCCACATGAGCACTAAGGGTTGAGTATAAAATTGATTTGAAGCAGGATGAAATTTCGAAGAGTAGTGAATGAACAATAAGACACAACATGTGCTGACTTGCATGAACAATAAGAGAAATTGACAATATACACAGATATTCCATTAAATATCTACTCAACAATATCTCCAATTAGCACCACTTTCGCCTCCTCCCCCTGGAAAAATTTTCATCCTCCTTCTCCTCTCTCCTTCCAGCCGCATTTGTGGCCGTGCAGCTGTGGCGTGAATTCCCGTGTATTTTTTCCCCGCTTACCGATATCGGCGTTGCCCGTCCTGTAAGTTTATTTGCGATTCGCAAGATTGATTGGTCCCAGATAGCACCTCTCAAATAGGTTGAATGTGATTGGTTCAGCTGAACAACACATGAAATAAGGAACAGCGGAGAAAAACATGAAAAAAAAGTAGAAGAAACGAAATTTGATCAAGGAATAATTTTTAATAATAAATGTAATGTTTATTTCATCCTACAATCTCGATAACTATGCTTATTTGCTCCATTGTCGGGGTCTTGTTCTTCTCCTCTTGAAACAAAACCTTAACCTGTGGAGAAAGTCTGATATTTGAAAAATCAGCCTTTGCCGTGAATAAGTGGAGGAAAGAAAAAACTAGAGAAAAAAACCGGGCATTCCATAATTCACTATATATTTATAATCTTGGCATATCTTCTAATATTTTAACATATTTATACAACCTTTTTACCGTTCTGACCCCCACCATTTGTCATGCTTTTGCTCTCGTCATTCAAAGCCGATTTCCAAATACCACTCTCGGAAATTTTTTTTCGTAAATCCCACCTCCAGAAAGACTCACTATAAAGCTTGGGTAATTCCTCCCCATACTTTACCAACAGACCCACCTCGAGATCAGAACTTGCGTATTTTTATATCACATATCAAACTGGTTTGATCAAGTCATTCTGGTTTATAACAAGGTGTGATTTATAGATACTGTTTGGTTTTTATTTTAGGTTATTATACAGACTGTGTGATCTGCTATTGTATTCGATCTGTTTACTGTTATTCTATACTAGGTAAGTAGTTTTATATTTTATAACAATTCCACTTGTGACTGGCTATTGCTCGGTTGCTTATATTCGCTTGTAATGGTTTGCTATGTTATTATATCGTGCCGATATCGCTTGGTATCGGCTTAGCGGAGTGCCGTCCGCTCTATTGCTATGCCTTTAATGGTTGAGCATCCTTCTTCAAAGCGACGCAAAATATTTCGGATCTTTGATTCACAATATCTTTCTCTTGATAAACGAAGCTTGTGGCTCGAAATCCTTATCTTAAGGTTCCATTTCTTTATGATGCGTCTAGCCGAATCAGCCTCGCGAATATATGCAAAGCCACCGATAAAGTATAGCAGTCTTCAAGTATGCCACTTTTTCAGGCACCAAAATCAAACAAACCTTTACTAACTTTTCAGAACGTTTTCCTATTCTATTGCTAAATTCAGGGGTCAATGGGTCAGAATGAAGGGCTAAAAGAGGAGTATACTCCGTTCAACTATCAAGAAACTGCGGACAACAAGTCCTGGGCTTCCACTCTCCCTGTTAAACAGGGTCTGTATGATCCCGACTACGAGAAGGATGCTTGTGGTGTCGGCTTTTCTTGCCATATCAAGGGAAAAGTGTCCCATAAAATTGTGTCTGATGCCAAGAGTCTCTTGTGCAATATGACCCATCGTGGTGCTGTCGGATCCGACGCTCGTGATGGTGATGGTGCTGGTGTTATGACGTCCATTCCTCATGGTTTCATGGTCAAGGAATTTGAGCGTCTGTACGACATTAAGCTACCCCCTTTGGGCCAATATGCAGTTGGAAATTTGTTCTTCAACAAGGACGAGGAGATTCTCAACGCATCCAAAAATTCTTTCAAGCAAATTGCTGAGTCCTTGGGATTGCGCGTCCTTGGATGGCGTCCTGTTCCCAGAGATTCGTCTTTATTGGGACCGGCTGCCTTGTCAAGAGAGCCATTGGTCTTGCAACCATTAGTGGTGCTGGAAAGTGCTTACGGCTCTGGCAGTACTCCAGTAGTTACCGATCCGGAGATCTTTGATGATCAGTTTGAAAACATCTTTGAGAAGCAACTGTACGTTTTGAGAAAACAAGCTACTCATACTATTGGCTTGCATAACTGGTTCTACATCTGTTCCTTATCCAACAAGAACATTGTTTATAAGGGTCAGCTTGCTCCTGTTCAAGTTTACAACTACTACTATGACTTGCTCAATGTTGATTACGAAGCTCATTTTGCTCTTGTTCACTCTCGTTTCTCCACCAATACTTTCCCTTCATGGGATCGAGCTCAGCCTTTGCGATGGGCTGCTCATAACGGAGAAATCAACACCTTGAGAGGCAATAAGAACTGGATGCGTGCAAGAGAAGGTGTTATGGAATCGAACCATTTCGGTGATGAATTGGATCGTCTATATCCTATTATCGAGGAGGGTGGTTCCGACTCTGCTGCGTTCGATAACGTTTTGGAATTACTCGTTATCAATGGCGTTCTTTCGCTTCCTGAAGCTGTTATGCTGCTGGTTCCCGAAGCATGGCAAAATAACGAGAATATGAACCCCAAAAAGAAGGCCTTCTATGAATGGGCTGCATGTCTAATGGAGCCTTGGGATGGTCCTGCTTTGTTCACTTTCGCGGACGGACGTTATTGTGGTGCCAACTTGGATCGAAATGGTTTACGACCTTGCCGATATTATGTCACCAATGATGACCGAATGATCTGCGCTTCCGAAGTTGGTGTTATGTCTATTGATCCGGAAACGGTTGTCCAAAAGGGTCGATTAAGACCGGGCCGAATGCTTCTTGTTGATACCAAGGAAGGCAGAATTGTTGACGACCGTGAATTGAAAACCAAGGTTGCAACTAGGTACGATTTCAAGTCCTGGATATCTGCTAACTTGGTTACCATGCCTGAACTATTGGAGAAGATCGAGAGAAAGGATCCAAAGGTATTAGCTGAGCTGACACCTACTCTTGATGGTCTCACTGTCCAGACCGATCCCAGACTGATTGCATTTGGTTATACATTTGAGCAAGTTTCCCTCCTTCTGGCTCCAATGGCGGCCGAGGGTAAGGAGTCACTGGGTTCCATGGGTAATGATTCGGCTTTGGCATGCTTAAGTGAGCAGCCCAAGCTTTTGTATGAGTACTTCCGACAGCTTTTTGCTCAAGTGACTAACCCTCCTATTGATCCCATCCGGGAAGCCGTTGTTATGTCACTTGAATGCTGCGTTGGTCCTCAGGGAAATGTTTTGGAAATGAAGCCCAGTCAGTGTAACAGATTAGTCTTGCCTTCTCCTTTCTTGTCTATTGAGGAGTTCCGGGCTTTAAATCAGCTTCCTAAACATTATCCGTCATGGACTATTCATAAAATCGACATTACTTTTCCGAGGGAAGAGGGTATCAAGGGGTATACGAATGCGTTGGATCGAATCTGCCAAGAGGCATCTGATGCTATTTCTGAGCATGCTAAGATCATTGTTCTCAGTGACCGACAAACTGGCCCTACTCGAGTCCCTGTTTCTGCAGTTATTGCTACTGGTGCTGTTCATCACTATCTTGTGAGACAGAAGCAGAGATCAAAGGTTGCTATTGTTGTTGAGACTGCTGAAGCTCGAGAAGTTCACCACATGTGTGTTCTTGTTGGCTATGGTGCGGATGCCGTCAATCCTTATTTGGCCATTGAGATTCTACTCAAGATGAACAGAGAAGGTCTGCTGAAAGCCGAAGTTAGTGATAAACAAGTGGTGGAAAATTATCAGCATTCCATTGACGGTGGTATCCTCAAAGTAATGTCTAAGATGGGTATTTCAACTTTGGCTTCTTACAAAGGTGCTCAAATCTTTGAAATTTTGGGTATTGATAACTCAGTTGTTGACAGATGTTTCGCTGGAACTGCTTCAAGAATTAAA
Source organism: Trichomonascaceae sp. B5901 (assembly GCA_037040845.1). Taxonomy (NCBI): domain Eukaryota; kingdom Fungi; phylum Ascomycota; class Dipodascomycetes; order Dipodascales; family Trichomonascaceae; species Trichomonascaceae sp. B5901. The sequence continues at coordinate 1,781,461 of JAXQHN010000001.1, forward strand.
GGTATTGGATTTGACTATATTGCTCAGGACGCTTTTACCATTCATGAACGCGGATATCCTTCTCGAGTCACAGTGAATCCTGTAACTTTGCCTGAGAGTGGTGAATATCATTATAGAGATGGTGGTGATAATCACGTAAACACCCCGAAGGGTATTGCCAATATCCAAGATGCAGTGAGAAATAAGAACGAGAAAGCCTATGCTGATTATTCTGCTTCTGAATATGACGCTATCAAGAAATGTACCCTTCGTGGATTGCTTGATTTTGACTTCGAGAATTCAACTCCTGTGCCAATCGATCAGGTTGAACCATGGACCGAAATTGTCCGACGATTTGTGACTGGTGCCATGTCTTATGGTTCCATCTCTATGGAAGCACACTCAACATTGGCAGTTGCCATGAACAGACTTGGCGGAAAATCCAATACCGGAGAAGGAGGTGAAGATCCTGAAAGATCGACTGTTAACGAGAATGGAGATACCATGAGATCTGCCATCAAGCAAGTTGCTTCCGGTCGATTTGGTGTAACATCTTACTATTTATCGGATGCTGACGAATTACAGATCAAAATGGCTCAGGGTGCTAAGCCTGGTGAAGGTGGTGAACTCCCTGGTGGCAAAGTGTCATTGTCTATTGCCAAAACTCGACACTCTACTGCTGGTGTTGGTCTGATTTCTCCTCCTCCTCATCATGACATTTATTCTATTGAAGATCTGAAGCAGCTTATCTATGATCTTAAGTGCTCTAATCCACGAGCTCGAGTATCCGTCAAGCTCGTTTCAGAAGTCGGTGTTGGCATTGTAGCTTCAGGTGTTGCTAAGGCCAAGGCAGATCATATTTTGATATCCGGACATGACGGTGGTACTGGAGCTTCTAGATGGACCGGTATTAAATATGCTGGTCTTCCATGGGAATTGGGTTTGGCTGAAACTCACCAGACACTTGTTTTGAATGACTTGCGTGGTAGAGTAACAGTGCAAACTGACGGTCAAATCAAGAATGGTCGTGACATTGCAATTGCATGCTTGCTTGGTGCTGAGGAATGGGGTTTTGCTACCACTCCTTTGATTGCTATGGGATGCATTTTCATGAGGAAGTGCCATCTTAACTCGTGCCCTGTTGGTATTGCGACTCAAGATCCTTTGTTGAGAAAGAAATTCGAGGGTACCCCTGAGCATGTCATCAACTTCTTTTATTACTTAGCCAATGAGCTTCGTACTATTATGGCTAAATTGGGATTCCGAAGTATCAATGAGATGGTTGGACGTGCGGAGAAGCTTAAGGTTAGAGATGACTTGCGAAATATCAAGACTGCTAATCTCGATCTAACTCCTGTTCTTACTCCAGCATATACTTTGAGACCAGGAGTTGATACCCGATGTGTTCGAAAGCAAGATCATAGACTGCATGTGAGATTGGACAACAAGTTGATTGACGAATCAGAAATCACGTTGGATAAGGGTCTTCCCGTCAAGATTGACTGTGAGATTATCAATACTGATCGATCTTTGGGATCAACGCTCTCTTACAGAGTCTCCAAGAAGTTTGGTGAACAAGGTCTGCCGGATGATACCATTCACGTAAACGTCAAGGGATCGGCTGGGCAGTCCTTCGGTGCATACTTGGCTCCAGGTATTACACTAGACTTGGAAGGTGATGCTAACGATTATGTCGGAAAGGGTCTTTCTGGTGGAAGAATAGTTATATCTCCTCCAAAGAACTCTAGTTTCAAAGCCCATGAAAATATTATCATCGGTAACACTTGCTTGTATGGTGCTACATCCGGTTCTTGTTTCTTTAGAGGTATTGCCGCGGAACGATTCGCTGTAAGAAACTCTGGTGCATCTGCAGTAGTCGAAGGCGTTGGTGACCACGGTTGTGAATATATGACAGGAGGACGTGTTGTTGTACTGGGTCCTACTGGCCGAAACTTTGCAGCAGGTATGTCTGGTGGTATTGCCTATGTACTAGATATTGCACAAGAGTTCCACAAGAATGTTAACACTGAAATGATTGGACTCGAAGATCTAGTTGATCCTGCCGAGATTGCATTTGTTCGAGGAATGATTGAGGATCACAGACATTACACTGGATCCGAGCTTGCTGAGCGAATCTTGAATGATTTCAACCGAATTTTGCCAAGATTTGTCAAGGTCATGCCAGGAGACTATAAGAAGGTGTTAGAGGCTGAAGCTAAGAAAGCTGCTGAAGCCAAGAGGAGTGAATTGAGCGGATTCCTTCATACTATCAAGGAGGATCCTGAGGCCGATATCACCAACGGTGAGCTCCGTCTTATTAGCCGAACTGCTTCCCCTGCTCCTAACTTGCAGTCCCATTCTGAACCTAAGCTTATGGACTTAGAGGATACTGTCATGGACAAGAAGACAGAGGAGAATAAGGTTGTTAAGTTGGATAAGGTAAAGGGCTTCATGAAGTACAGCCGACGATCTGAGAAATATCGAAGCACTGGTACTCGTCTAAAGGATTGGTCAGAATTATCCAGTCGATTGAGCAAAGAAGAACTTAAGTATCAAACTGCTCGTTGCATGGACTGCGGTGTTCCTTTCTGTCAGTCTGATACAGGATGCCCAATATCTAATGTTATTCCAAAATGGAACGAGTTGGTATTCAAGGACAGATGGTATGATGCATTGCAACGTCTTTTGATGACAAACAATTTTCCTGAGTTTACTGGTAGAGTCTGCCCTGCTCCTTGCGAAGGCGCTTGCGTGTTGGGTATCAACGAGGACCCTGTTGGTATTAAATCAGTCGAATGTGCGATTATTGACTATGCCTGGGAACAAGGCTGGATGAAACCAAATCCTCCATCAGTAAGAACAGGAAAGAAGGTTGCTATTGTTGGTGCCGGTCCTGCTGGTCTTGCTGCTGCTGATCAGCTCAATAAAGCTGGCCACTCTGTTACTATCTACGAACGATCTGATCGTCCTGGTGGTTTGCTCATGTATGGTATCCCTAACATGAAGTTGGACAAGCGTGTTGTCTTGAGAAGAATCAAGCTTATGGAGGATGAGGGTGTTAATGTCGTGTGCAATGCTGAAATTGGCAAGGATGTTTCAGCTGAAAGTCTCAAGGAGGAAAATGATGCATTGGTATTCACTGTGGGTTCTACTATTGCTCGTGATTTGAAGATTCCTGGTCGAGAGCTTAACAACATTAAGTTCGCTTTGGAACTTCTCAAGTGGAACACTCAGGCATTGCTCAATGAGACTCTTCCTGAAGTCAAGGACCTTATCGCTGGAAAGAATGTGGTTGTCATTGGTGGTGGTGATACCGGTAACGATTGTATTGGTACAGCTGCTCGTCATGGAGCCAAGTCTGTAGTCAATTTTGAGCTTCTACCAAAGCCACCTGCAACCAGATCCAAAGAGAATCCTTGGCCTCAATGGCCACGTATTTTCCGAGTTGACTACGGTCATTCGGAAGTTGCCGCTCATTATGGAAAAGATCCTCGTGAATACTGCATTTTGTCCAAGGAATTTGTCGGTGATGAAGAAGGTAACGTCAAGGGCATCAAGACGGTCAGAGTAGAGTGGAAGCAGAGTGAGTCTGGTGCATGGCAAATGGCTGAGGTTCCTAGCTCCGAAGAGTTTTTCCCTGCTGATTTGGTACTTCTGTCGATGGGATTTGTTGGTCCCGAAGCCCAGAACCTTGGTGTCGAACGAAACCCCCGAGGAAACATCACGACCACCAGTCCGTCTGGTTATAAAGTTGGCGGTAATGTTTTTGCTGCCGGTGATTGTCGACGAGGACAGTCTTTGATTGTGTGGGGTATACAAGAAGGTAGACAATGTGCTCGAGCAGTCGACAACTATCTGATGCAGAACAGTCGACTTCCTGCCGATGGATCGATTGCTCAGCGAGATTTCCAGCTGTTGGAACAGGAAGTTAAAGCATGATTTTAGGAGCAGTGGCAATAGAGTTGATGCAAAATGATATGTAGTATGTTATTGATTATGAATAAAAGCAATAAATAAGTTGAAACCTAAGAAGATGTCTCATTTCTTCTTTTCACTTCTTCTGCAAGCAGCCTTGTACTGTATGATTCTTGCACTCAAATCGGACTTGTATTTCTTCAATTCAGTTTCGTTTACCATGAAAGAAGGCCGTTCCGAGCTGTATCCGGCACAATCCAGGCCAAGTCGTTCGCAGGATGCACAAAAAGGAGCGGTCTCATCGCACTTCTTTCGGCGAGCTCTGCAGGTCCAGCAACCTGCTTTAGATCGAGGCTGCTGATATGTTCGGGAACCATTATTAGACTTTGAGGCTCGCTTAGGCTTGGGCTTGGTTACTTTAGAAACACTGGGCTGAGGTTGTGCTGGCTTGGCTGCTTTAGAAACATCCGGCCGAGACCGAGCGGACGCATTCAGACCAGAAGCGACTGAATCCTTTGAATTCTTGGACTTCGCTCTAGGTTTAGACTTGGTTGTCTGCCAGACTTCAGATCTAGCACCAGGTTTGGCCTTGCTCTTAGATACGGCTGCGGATTCAGCTAGCTCAGGGTCTACCTTGGGCGCGGCAGTAGATCTAGCCCCACATCTGGACGTAGATATGGGGACTGTTTCAGATTCAGCCAACGGTTCCTTAGCCTTGGCCTCACCAGTCTTCGTTTGGGCTCTAGATGTAGACCCTTCCTTACCTTTAACCTCAGCTCCAGTCAAAAGCATAGCACGGCTATGTTTAGTTTTGGGTTTCTTTCTGGCCTTGGAGATCCTAGAGGCATTGGAGGCCTGCCCACGTTTTCGCTTTCTCGTGACAGGTTTAGCGGCTCTGCCTGGACGTCGCTTTGGCGCGACCTCATGAAGATAAGCATGCTTATTTCTTCGTTCCTGCAAAGACTTCTTCTGAGATTTCTGCTCCAAAGGCGAAGACGAAGCATTTCCAGCACTGGTATAGTCGGCAGATGAAAATGATTCTGAGAAAATCGTCTCTGTGGAATCACCAAGAGTGCCAGATTTCTTTGGCGGTGTATCTTGAGAATGAATTGGCTTCTTGGCATCTACCTCAGAACTTCCAGAATTAATATATGCAGAATTGTCTTCCCCAGATATGACCACTACCGCATAAGGGCGTCTGGGGAACACGAAAGGACTAGAATGTGACACTGGCTCACTCTTGACATTATGTACAGTATCAGCGACCGGATCTACTGTTCCAGTGGTTTCTACTGGATCAATTGTTGGAGCAGGAGGCGAGGAACACATCTCTAAATAGGCAGTTCTACTGAAAATAGAAAGGGTATATGCGATCTCGCTCTCGGGCCCATCAAGATCCATTGTACATTCAGATTGCTCGCTTACGGGTCGGAGCTTCGACGATCCAGCGTCTGAAGAAAATAAATCCTTGTTTAACAGATCCATGATGTCGAGCGCTTTGCGTCGAGGCGGGCTTGCCTGTTCCGAGTACTGGTTCCGCCTCCTTTCAGTCGGAGACGCCATGATGGGAAAATAAATTCATTTAAAAACGACTCTGACTGATACAGCGGTTGAAAACTTGGACAATGCTACGAATAGATGAATATAAACTACGTGTTGTTGTTACAAAGAGAAATTGCGGGGTGAATGGTGAGAAGCCAAGATTAAGGCGCTATCACTTTATCTAAGTGAGAAATGAGGTACAGGAGGGAATTGGCAGAACGTGATGGAGAAGTGGCACATGGCATGATTCGGAGTCGTTATTTTGCAGAAATATTTATTTATTAGACTTTTTTTTCGCTCAAGATCTCGTTTGGTGAGATGTACTATAAGATCCGATAGATCAGATTCTCCGACCGGGATTGGAATACCGCGTTAACAAGGCATAATTATGGTCAATAAATCATGAGCAAATCTTATAATCTTAATTCCCATCATTGAAACATAATAATCATGTGGATACAAATCGTTACAAATGCCGATGAATCATCGGTCGTTCCCATGCCAACATGACTGATCAGCTTTAAGCTGTATGGTAATTAGATAGTAGAGCAGATAATTACAACTAAAACTACGGACTTGACCTAAAATCACTTATTATTTCATACTATCACCATATAAGTCCATCATTTCCAAGTTTTTATAATTCCTGATTTGTCATACCCGCAGATCTGTAACCTTTTCCACGTGAAATTTTCATCCTCATACCATCACTACCCCCAGAATAATGGATAAAGCCACTGAATTAGAACGAGAATCCCCTGCGATTCATAGAAAGGAATTTGCAATTCCGACTTTGACGAGTCTGGGAATCTCTGATTCTTCCGAGCAAAGCCTGTACTTCTGTGGAAACTCCCTGGGTCTTATGCCATTGAGCACAGAGCAGGCAGTTCTCGGCGAATTGAACGCCTGGAAACAGCGTGGAGTAGTCGGACATTTCAATCATCCTACTGCTGAGCCATGGGTTTCAATTGATGATCCTGTTAATCCGTTGTTGGCTCCAATTGTTGGTGCTAAGGACAGTTCAGAGGTAGCAGTGATGAATACCCTTACTGGCAATCTCCACACACTTATGGCCAGTTTCTATAAACCCACTGCATCCAGATACAAGATTCTTTATGAAAAAAAGGCGTTTCCGTCAGACAATTATGCATTTCGTGGAATTGCGGAACTTCACGGCTATAAGCTGGATGATGCTCTCATAGCTTTGGCTCCTCGTGAAGGCGAGTTTACTCTTAGAACTGAAGATATTCTTAAGACTATCAGTGAGCATGGCGATTCAATTGCCGTCATAATATTCTCAGGAATTCAGTATTATACGGGACAATATTTCGACATTGCTGCCATTACTGAAGCTGGTCATAAGAAAGGTGCTATTGTCGGATGGGATCTGGCTCATGCTGTTGGAAATGTTCCTTTAAAACTTCATGATTGGAATGTAGATTTCGCCGTCTTTTGTACATACAAATATCTCAATTCTGGTCCTGGTGGAATTGGTGGAATATTTATTCATGAGAGCCATGGTAACGATCGTCGTCCAAGATTGGCCGGTTGGTGGGGTAACGTTGCAAAGACCAGGTTCGTTATGAGCGAGGAATTTGAACCTATTCCAGGTGCTCAAGGGTTTCGCATGTCCAATCCAAGCGTATTAAATACGGTATGTTTGGGTGAAAGTCTCAAAGTGTTTGCAAAAGCCGGCGGGGTTGAGGGACTATACAAGAGACATCTCAGTCTGGCTAGGTACGTTCTTGAACTTTTGACAAAATCTTCTTTTTATGTTCCAGTGGAAGAACACCAAAAGTATGCTAATGGAAATAAGCCGAAATTTACAATCATAACGCCTCTGGACGAGAAATCGAAAGGAGCTCAACTGTCGCTCTTCTTCCTACCGACTGGCAAGAACATTATGACCAAAGTATTGGATTATATCAGTGAAAATGGGGTTATTGTTGATGAGAGAAAACCAGATGTGATTAGACTGGCTCCGAATTCTCTGTATAATACCCATGAGGAGGTCTATAGATTTGTGGAGTGGCTAGAGAAGGGGCTCAAGCGGATTTGAGTGACCAGCTCAAGCACAAAGCTTATCATGTACTGAGCTCGTGCGATCGGCTATCGTCATTAAGTATATTTTACACTGCTATTACATCTAAGCATTGTCCAGCTCCCATTGTTTCTTCCAGGCTACTATTCTCTTGACATTTGATTCCAATTGATCCAGATCATTACTTTGCAATTCAATGACAATTTCCTCTGCATAAGAATCTCGGGCATCATCCAGAATTACCTGCATTATTTCCGCATCGATATTCTCTTCGATTTTCGACTGATGATATCCTCTGGCACTGAGTCGATCATATAATATCGTATTATCAGCTCTAACAACAACCACCAAATCAATGAGTCTTTCAGGAAATATGTCACATATATGCCAATCTATTATAAGACCACCTTGTTCTAAATCATCTTCTATTGCATCCAATAACTAAAGCGTTAGATCATTTACGAGCTCACCGTCGACTCTACTTACCTTATCGTCATCAACTATATGACTTTTCCTCTCCTCATCATACCCTGAGAAGCATTTTCTTTCCTTAGCTACATCATTTATACTAAAAAGCTTGAGATCATCCAATTCCGAGGCCAATTGTTCTGCATGAGACGATTTCCCGGTTCCCTAACAAGTCAATAAGTGTAATTTCACATATTTCATAATACACTACTTACCGGTGTACCAGTAATGAGAATATTTACTTTTCGAGCCATTACTGCAAATGTTCTTCAAGACGGTTCAAAAAATTTCTATCGTTTTTCAATGTCTTCTTGAGGACTTTGGGATGTTCAACTTTTAACCATCTGTTTGAAAGGTTTCATAGTATTATAAGTCGATATCAAAGTATATGTTGATAAAAGTGTTTGAAAATGAATAATATAAATAGACCAGGTGAGTAGAATTGGAAAGTTTGTGGAGTTGAAGGGAATATGGCGATGGCTGAGGGACAGGATATCAGTGAACGGAACTCGACATATCGTAGTTTCTATGATAACTCGTCATTTTCAAGGCCGTTCATTCTCTTATTATATCAGCTATTAACCGTTTACAAGGTAATATAGGTAATAGGCCAACAGCAGGGCCTCCATCAAAGATTGGAAGTGGATCACCAAGCATACCTCGAGCATATGCTAAAGTAGCTGGAAGACAACTACCATCTGCTTATCCTCCAGCTAATGGGTTTTCAGGATCGCCACAATCATCGCTAGATATGGCGAATTTTCCAGCGTTGACAGGAAATGGTGTTCAATCGAGCAGTGATATTCAGCTGCCGTTTTCTCAGTCAGCAACTCCAAAACCATCGCAAGCGGTTCCTTCACGGGTTGGAGAACCGATATCGGGGTCAAAGGTAGGTAGAGAGCGCTTCTAATGTTTTTATGAGTTAAATCTAACCAAATCAGCCTGGGCAATCTGCGACTCCAATATCAGCTAAACCACTAAGTAAGTTGAGCAAAGAACCTCTGGATTTTGTGAATTACATCTAACATTTACTAGGCACAGATCCTATGGATCAATTTGGTATGCATGGACTTTCAGGAGTTATTAGGATGGAACATAATGATCAAACTACAGTATCAATTGGTACAGATTTGACGAGTCTTGGACTGGATTTCAATCCTGCAGAGTAAGTTGAAACTAGCATAAAACAGGAAATATTTGAAGACATCTGACATCTCAGTCAATCATTAGCCAAAACTTTACCATCGCCTTGGGTTGAACGACAAAGACAGCTGGTGGAGCCGGAATTCAAGCTACCTCCGACATACCATGTTCCATCGGTTCCACCTCAGCAGCAGAGGATCCAGACGTTTAGTGAGGAGACTCTTTTTTATATATTTTACAGCATGCCAAAGGATAACATGCAGGAAGCCGCAGCAGTGGAACTTACGAATCGCAATTGGAGATATCATAAGGAACTCAAGCTATGGCTTACCAAAGATCCATTGAGTGAACCAGTTCAACAGACGGCTCAAGAAGAACGAGGAATATATATATTTTTTGATCCTCGAGTATGGGAGAAGACAAAGGTAAGTGATAACAAGACAGATCTTAAACGGACGAAATCTAACGGTTTATTAGCGGGAATACGTGCTATATTATCCAGATATTGCATAATAAAACGGTGGTGTATAAAAACATCGATATGGTCAACCAATACGGCAGAATGTTCGATAATAAACAAGACGGGGAATCGTAAGAAAAAACATAAACTAACGGATGAAATATAACTCCAATAAAATGTAATTCCATCTTTTCCCCCTGCCATTCTATCTCAATCGGCTCCTCAATCTCATCTCCCATTGTTGTTCGCTGATCTATTTTTGTCATGCCCAATTAGGAAACCAGTAATATACAGACGAAACAGAACAAAACAACCTATTGAAACATTTACATTTCAACGTGCTTTTTGCCTATTACACTTCTACTTTCGTTTTTAACTTTGGCTACAATCCCATTGGACATTTAGTTTCCTTGTTTCTATTGCTTTGCTACTACCCCTAGCTTTAACCTACCCCTTTCTTCGTCCGGTGGTTTTTTTTATTTCCCTCTACTTCCGTCTTTCAGTCCTATAATTATCTCAAAAATAGACCTAAAGTGAGTATTTTGACTCCAGAGCCGCCATCAACTTATAAGTTTGTATGAGTCTTGTTTCTCTTCGCAAATTACTAACTTACAACCAGTGGATTCTTCTGGCCAGTTTTCCAAGCCGTCGTCGAGGCCAGGGGGCCCTAGGCCATATGAGAACGAGCATAGTGACTTCAGCAGAAAAAAGTCGCTAATCAAACCTGAACGGTCTCGTATGGAACCTAGCAATCCTCAATACCATTATGCTCAAGCAGTCACTCAGAGAGGTGCTCGTGTTCAGATCCAACCTTCTACCACGGGAAATGATCCGGCTGTTTTCAATGACGGAATGATCCCTCTACAAAACTTTGGCCCGGCACCTGAAGAAAAAGAAGAATCAGCCTATGAATATCGTGGGCCAAGAAATGTATATGGTCTTAACGATGAGGTTGCTCATTCTACTCCTGTGGTCGAAGATACCGTCACCAGTCCATTTCTGGGCAATGACAACGAAAACGAACAGGAAGAAGAAGAAGAATATACAAATACGACTGGGGATGACAATACGCAAGTCAATGATTCGGTCGACTCGAATCAAAACGCCTACACTGGCAATGAGAAGATACAAGAGTATATGGGTCCTGCCATGAATCATCCGACTCCTCCTAGACCTGTTCCTCAGGATAAAAAGTCAATTCTTTCTCCCTGGATGATCTATTGTAATATAGTGACATTTTGGGCTCCTCCCTTTTTATTACGCATGTTCGGCATGAAGACAAAAGATCGTCAAAATGCATGGAGAGAGAAAATCGGCCTCATTACCCACATCATCTATGCTGGTTTATTTGTCGGTTTCCTGACTTTCGGCTTCACCGAAACCGTCTGTGGTACTCCAGGCATGAGACTGCGTAATGGCCATGTTTCTTCCAGTTATTTAATTATCAACGGAGAAGCCTACGACTTGTCTCATTCAATTCATCCTGCGGTCGTTGGTGTCCCTCAATCCAACATTTTGTATCCGCCAATCAATGCTGGAGGTATGGATGGAAGCTTTTTATTCCAAAATGTTAATGGTCACTGTAAGGGCCTAATCACCCCGAAGGATAATACCAAAATTGTTCATAATGGTGATAATATGGCATATTACTTCCCTTGCGAAGTGTTTGCTCAAAATGGTACAACACAACCCAATTTCACTGTCAATCATTACAGAGGTTGGGCTTGTCATACTTCAAGTAGTGCCAGACAAGCTCTGTATGGTTTAACCAAGGCAGGAACTGTGTATTTTACCTGGGACGATATAAAAAATCCCAATAGAGAACTCGTGGTATACAATGGTGATGTACTTGATCTCGCTCTTATAGGATGGTTGTTAAAGGATGAACTCAATTATCCTGAAGAGTTGGACCTTCTCAGGTCTGACAAGAGTCTAAGAGGTTATGATATATCTCAAATCATGACTCACGGACGTGAACGACAAATAGGTCAATGTCTATCGGAAACCATCAAAGTTGGTACAATTGACAGTGACACTATTGGATGTATTGCATCTGATGTGGTATTGTACATATCGTTGGTATTTATCATCGGTCTTGTTGTTTCCAAGTTTTTATTTGCTTGTTATTTCAAGTTCTTTATAGCTGTGAAACAAGGTGCCTTCTATATGAACAGAAAGGAGCTAGATGAGCATAACAATATGATCGAAGATTGGTCTGAAGATCCTAATGCGCACGGTCCTATACGGTCTGTCGTGCAACCCAGACGAGCTTTGAACTATACTCCTCAAAAGATGAAGGACCGTGAATCAGTCACTATGATGTCTCAGATGCCAATTACCACAAGTTCTAAATTGGTTCCTGGAAGCTCCTTTTATCATCGACCTAATGGTTCTCGAAGTTCAATTCTAATGTTGGACGACCATTCAAGCATGATGCCTGATACATCTTATCAGGGTTATAATGATACTGAGGATGACAGTGTCAGCTCTCGTCACATGAGTATAATTGAAGCACCGTCTGATGCTATGTCAGCTCCTGTGACTACTGCAGAGTACCTCGTTCCGCAACCTCCTGTTGGCTATCAGCCTTTTGGCTATCCTTTAGCCCATATTCTGTGTCTGGTTACTGCATACTCAGAATCAGAGGAAGGTATGAGAGCTACATTTGATTCAGTGGCTACTAGTGACTACCCTAATTCGCATAAGTTGATTTTCGTCGTTTGTGACGGTCTTGTAAAAGGTTCCGGAAATGACTTGACTACTCCTGACATCTGTTTGTCAATGATGAAGGATTTCGCCGAACCCCCTGAAACAGTCGAAGCACTCTCCTATGTGTCCGTCGTTACAGGTTCTAAACGTCATAATATGGCAAAGGTTTATGCCGGTTTCTATAACTATGATAATAGCACTGTGGATCCTTCCAAGCAGCAGAGAGTACCTATGATTATGATCAGTAAATGCGGTACTCCCGAGGAAGCAAATACGAAGAAGCCGGGCAACCGAGGCAAACGTGACTCTCAAATAGTTTTGATGAGTTTCTTGCAGAAGGTTATGTTTGATGACCGTATGACAGAGCTGGAATATGAGATATTCAATGGCATCTGGAAAGTAACGGGTATCGCGCCGGATTTTTATGAAATGGTACTATGTGTTGATGCCGATACTAAAATATACCCCGACTCTGTGACACATATGGTAGCTGCCATGGTTAAGGATCCCGAGGTCATGGGACTGTGTGGAGAGACGAAGATATCCAACAAGAGCCAGTCATATTGGACCATGATACAAGTCTTCGAATACTTTGTTTCTCATCATCAAGCAAAGGCTTTTGAATCTGTTATGGGCGGTGTCACCTGTTTGCCTGGTTGTTTCTCCATGTATCGTATTAAAGCACCTAAAGGAGACGATGGTTACTGGGTTCCTATTTTGGCTAATCCAGATATTGTCGAAAGATACTCGGACAATGTAGTGGATACGCTGCATAAAAAGAACTTACTGCTACTTGGAGAAGATCGTTATCTATCATCATTGATGTTAAGAACATTCCCCAAGCGAAAGCAAATATTTGTCCCTAAAGCTTGCTGTAAGACAATAGTTCCTGACAAGTTTACTGTGCTCTTGTCGCAGAGACGACGATGGATTAATTCCACTGTGCATAACTTGATGGAGCTTGTGCTGGTGCGGGATTTGTGTGGTGTCTTCTGTATCTCTATGCAGTTTGTCGTGTTTGTTGATCTTGTCAGTACTTTGGTCTTACCTTGTGCCATTGCCTTTACATTGTATATTATCATTATTGCAACATACAAGAAGCCAACGCCTGTCATGTCTTTGATTCTTTTGGCTCTTATTCTGGGTCTTCCTGGTGTATTAATTGTTGTCACTGCAAGTCGTGTATCGTATGTCTGGTGGATGCTCATTTATCTGCTAGCATTACCTATATGGGATTTCGTTCTTCCAATGTATGCTTATTGGAAGTTTGATGATTTCAGTTGGGGTGAAACTCGAACCATTTCTGGTGGTGACAAGGGAGGTCATGATGAAGCTGAAGGTGAATTTGATTCGTCAAGAATTGTCATGAAGAGATGGAGAGAATTCCAAAGAGACAAGCAGCGTCCTATGATGCATGATAACCAGAGTCAAACGATGTCTATATTATCGTCAGGTTCTGTCCTTCGACCATTTTCACGAATGAGTACTGGAGATAATATTGGAGAGTTGAAGCAGCAGGAGGAAAATAATATATTATAAAATGCATATTAAGATATATATAGGCATATATATAACTAGTCAATCTTTTAAAATTTTTGTTATCTTTAATAATTACGGTTGTCCATTTCTAGAAGCAGATCTTGAAATGAAGCCAAGAGCGAACTGTCATTTTTTGCAACGGGAACTGCCTGTGCGATTAACGGGTAGAGACTATGAGTTTTATCACTCTTCTCCTCTTTTTCATAATTTAGCAGTGAATCAAGGACAAATTGCAACTCGGTTCTTTGAAGTAAAGGCATAGGAGCTTTTCCTTTCAGAGGTTGGTCTGAGATGTAAAGATCTAGGACCAGTGCAACTCTCCATAGAAGTCGTTTGAGGAAAAATTGCGAAATTGTCTCGTCTTTTACCCTCGTTAACTGAAATAGCTCAGTAAAACAATGATATGACAGCTTGATTCGTGGAAGTTGCTTGTAAAAACCTGTTGAGCCATACTTCTTACGACGTAGAAGCATTTTCAGTGATAACTCTAGCTCTGCACTAGCAAGACTGGCCAATGCAATTTTAGGTGGCTTTTCATATACCAATGAGGCCAGAAATACAGCCTGTGACAAATGCTCCCAGAACTCATTGACTAACAAACCCTCATGAGTATCGGGATCTATAAATTTTAAAAATCTTGTGAAAGATTCAATATCATGCTTCTCAAACTCATCTATTTTGACATCAGTAGCACCCTGGGAGATAGTTTCCAGGCCATTGCTCGATAATAACGACTTGCCGCCTCTTAAAATCAGATCAGACAGAGATTGAGCCAAAGGATAGACACTATTTGCAACAGCTTTCTCAAGTAATGACAAGAATATGAAGGATGCAACCTGCCACATCTGACCCTTAACGTTCGATAGCAGCGGCAAGTTAAATTTGGCCTCCATTAGCTGAGCCATTCCCTGTAACAAATACTCCAATGAACCAGTTGAAATTAAATATGGATAGGTGTCGGTAGGCGCAGGTTTCCCGAGGCTTTCATCCAGAAATTCTAGCGAGGCTAGTGCAAGACTAGCATAGGTAGGGACTTTACTCTCAGCATCGTCGGATTTGACATCTACAACTTTGAAAGGCAAGAGAGACAAATTACTCCAACATTTCCAGGAAAGCGATACAGCAAGTGGGGTTGATAGCTCAATAGAAGCTATTTTTTCAAAAGCAGCAGACTGTAGCGGCGACATCCTATCCCGATCAGAATAAAATGGAGGCAACACCTGAAAAGAAGCACATTTCTCAAGCAGATCAAAAGATTCCTGCAGATGCGTATCTGAAAAGCTATCCTTAGATATTATGTAAAGAGGTCCAAAAGCTCCCACTAGAGCCGTGAGCGATTCCTGAGCAGGCTTAGCCTCCGGTATTTGTGCAGGAATACGCTGACTCTTCCAGAATTGCCATGTCAAATTCAGAGACTTTTCAGAAAACTGTAATGAGTCCTTCTGGTTTGCTAGTGCCGTAAGAATAGATGTCGCCGATTGATAAACTGACAAAGAAATATAAGAACTGCGGGTGTCTACTAAAGAACTCCAGTAGGACACTAAGTTCTCCCATAAGCCATCGAAGTCTGGAAGATCGTTGATGAACTTATGTAGAAATGTAGCAAAAATACTGCTTAGACCCTCGAGAGTCAATGATATAGTCTCAACAACGTCCTTGTTAATATCAGAAGGGACAATCATAACGGAAGATAGAACCATTGTATGGCACGTTTGCCAAATATTCACAGGCAAGCGACTTCCATACCCTTCAAATATTTGAAACAGTATCTGAATAACTCCATGTCTGACCTCTCGACGAGAGTCTTTCGACACAGAAGATAGCCTCAATAACACTGTAACCCAGAGAGCCCAGAATCTATCCGGTGAATCCCGTGACTGGGCTATCTGACTGAGCTCTCTCGCGTCAGTGATCAGCTGGCTGGAATCTCGATTCTGTGGCAATATTCTCTTCATAATATGATCAGAAACATCCCAGAATATGGAAATCGACGTAAAGGATATATTAACATATGCTTTTTGTCGGCAAAAGGAATAAAGCAATTCAATGACTCCAGAGAGACAGTCATCAGGAATGCATTCCAAAAAGTCATTGCATATCAGTTGTAGACATTCAAAGCCCGTCTTCACTAACTTCGATGCGTCTCCAGCTTTGCTCTTAGCCGAACCAGGTTCCTCAAAAACAGTTGCTATGATATCGAACACAACATCCCATGACTGCGACAATCGGCTTCCACATTGTTCAAGTACACTTCGAAGGCTTTCTATACTCTGGATATGAATATCAAGATCAACTCCGGAAGATAAGGTATCTTTGGAAGCCGAATCGCTCACGCATTCTATCTCTCTCAATAAGGCTTGAACTGATTTCCTCTGAACCGTGCCGGCTGCATGTCCGTTAGAAGTCTTCTCTCCTTTCTGTAGGTCTGCGCAGTTAACAGCAACGAGCACTACAGCACGGTTCAAAATGTTGGCACCGCTGAGGCGAACACCGGAGGTAAGATCCTTGCCCGCGGTTACTTGTAGTAGAAATTGTATGACTTGTTCCCAAGGAGAAGAATCATGAGAATATCGCACAAAATTTGCCGTATCAAGTTCGTCAAGCAAGCAGAGTGAAAACATCGGATCAACTTTACCCGAAGATTCAATTGGAAATAGCTTTGTCTCAGCATCTTTAATGCCGCATGACAAAGCAGAGACTCCCGTAAGAGACGAAATCATGTGCTTGAAAGAGCTTTCTTCCATGTCTCTAGTGTAATCCAACAACTTCTTAACCGAGCCATCAACGACCGAAAAATCATTACGAATTTTGCTAAACGATGGGAATTCATCGCTTTCCAATGACCTTGGAGCAGAATTTGGCCGTACAGCGGCATCGAATCGCTCCAGAGTTTGAAATATCATGACCCAGCTTTTCTCAAGCAGATTTCCCAGAGCAATTGCAATATTAAGAATGGCTCTAATGCACAGTACATTTCTAGAGTTAATTGGAGTAGTTCGAACTTTTGATTTGGGTGATACAGCTCCAGAACCCGAAATGCTACTCCCTGAATCCAACCTCTGGTTCAGTGTGGATCCAATAGTTCCAACTATACCTTCCATAGATAGAATAGACCCTTTTCCAGAAGATGAGTTGGTTTTATCTTCTGGAGCCACACGTAAAGAGAATTCAGCCAGTAACAGCATAAACTGATCTCTAGGCTCCTTCAAGCCCAGAACCCCTGAAGAATGTGCAACTCTTTGAGATGCACGAACCAACGAATGGTAGAGCTCCGTATCCATAGTGGAAACGAAGAAAGTTCCAAAAATACCCAGCAAAGGTTTCCAGCAATTGGATATTAACGTCTCGAGTAGACGAGACTCTTTAGATTTCGCCGGAACTTTTTGAAGACGTTTTTTATGTCGTCCGTTTTCAGCAGTTTCTGAGGTGCTCAATGCAGCAACGGAATATGCCAAACCATCCGCAAAAGAATTGACGCATGAAAGTGCAAGATAAGGAATATAAGAGATAGGGATCTGCGGAGGATCGTTTTTATCCAACAGATCGACGCAGGGAACACGCAGCGTAGACGATAATAGAGACATTCCAGGCGTATTTAGAGGAACACTAAATGATTCCCTCGTCGTACCCTGATCATTTTCGGAGCCACTAGGAAGCTGAAACGGGACTGAGTAAGTGCTTAGACCAATAGCTTGAGGGTCTTCGTGGGAGATCTTTTTTAGAACTTCTAAGAGTTCTCTGACAATATTTCTCCGAGACTCCTGATTGTCGTATTCTTTGTAAAGTGCTAGTATCAAGTTTATGTCTCCAAATAAACCTTGAAGCACTTCCATGCAAAGAGCTCTCTTCCAAACTGGAGAAGCGTCTGGCAATAACATGTGTATCAGCATAGACAAAATTACTTCACATTCTACTCTCAGAGCAGCCAGCTCCTTTCGAACTAATAAATACAATATCCTTGTCACACGGACAGTGATAGAAAAGGGCCTTTTCTCAGAAAATGCCCGGAGTAGTAGAGGGACGACTCTAGTGCGTAGAATAAACCCAAGTTCGACATGATCTAAAAACATTTCTTTATGGTTAGAGAGAATACTCTCCAAGAGCTCGAGACCAAAAGACTCTTCCAAATGGGTAAACTTGATGAATTTAGGTTTGAGCTTCTCCGTCAGGTTACATATATCGGTAAGTATTAGAAGTGCATCATAAGCACAAGGACCGATTTCTTTTTTCTCGTCATTATCTATTGTGACAGAATGTTTGCTTTCAAGGTTGGTTTTCGAGCCGTCTTCGGCACTAACTCGATCAAATATGCTTATTAGTAGCTGTTGTAAAGTAGCAGCAGTGGCATTAACCACAACCGAAGTCTTCGTTCCACCCTGAAGTATTGAACAAATTTGAAGAAAGTTGACTAGAAGCTGTTCATGCAGATATTCACCATAATTCTGGAATAAAGAAGGTAAGATTTGTAAGATTTTGAGCTGGATCTCTACCCCGAGATGCGTGGCCTCAGACAATGCATCTAGAACCTTTTCAAGACTTGAGACAGCAATGGCCCTTGAATTGGCCAATAAACTGATGCATTGAATTGCAGAAGAAGAATATTTGGCGTTTCTGGTTGAACAGGCGAGAATGAATGGAGTTATGAGATCGGAGTTGGCAGCCAGAGCTATAGGAGTTAGATAGGGAGGATGTGGTATAGGAATATCGACAGCGGGATATAGACAGCTAAAGAGCGATTGCTATGCTTCTATGCCATTTCTCGCGTATTAAGTCAAACACAGAGACACTTACATTCCAAAAAGTACTTCTCCTCAACGGATTGATTATAAGATTTGAGGACTTCCAGAGTATTTTCAGCAGACTAAAAGTTAGCAATAATCCGATTCAACCATTCAAATCCACTCACCTTACGTATATCCACGTTCTTCTTCTGAGTCTGTGATATCAGGTTGGTCAGTTCGGAAATCAGCTGCTGAACAGTAGCCATGGTGGCCTAATTGGCACAAGATTTCGTCTATAACAACGTCAAAAACAAACAAACTTCAATGACAATAAAGAAAGTTTCACTAATTCTCAGACAAGTTTGTACAATATTCAACTCTGTCTACGTATACGTGTGTTTCAAATGACCTGGCTGTTTATTATTACGTTGAACCACCCGGGTAATCAATCGGGTGGGTTTTTGTTAGCCAAGCAACAAGATTTTATAACTTTCTCTATAAACCAAACCCGTCAAATGTACTTGATTGGTAGAAGGCTCCACGCCGTAGGAGCACCGCGCCAGGTCTCGTCGCGGAAGATATCTTCATATGCCACTGGAGGCTTGATTGTTAATAGGCGACGAAATTCCATGTCGTGCGTCAACAACGGTCATAAGACAGTTAGCAGAAAGGAATCATCATCGTCCAAATCCAATGATAACAATAACAACAACAATAAGGACTCTTTGGATAAACGATTTCCATACTGGCGTCTTAATGATAATCATTTTCATCAGATGTCTCAAGAAGCCACGAACGATCTTCCTTTACAAGCATTCTTTGCTGGTCATAGACCCTTGATGCTAATGGATCCAAACTTGGCCAATAAATCCAATGCTCAGGACAATACTAGAGATTCTGATTGGATGACTTTACCTGCGACTTCACCTGTTGAAGAGCCGGAACGAGTGCTGATGCCTCTAAGCATTATAAATAGCATTGGCCCATTTGACCAGACCAACCCACTATCAGCCTCTGGAACAAGCACCAGTGGTCATGTCAGTAATGCTAGGCTTCCAAGAGCCTCTGACACTAATCCCGATAGTAATAAGCTGCTTGGATATGGCTATTATAACTGGAAAGATGATAGCTCTGATACTACGATCATTGTGGCAAGAACAGAGCCGGGCCGATCCAATATCCGGGATGTGGTTACATTACTTAATGATCGAGTAGAAGAAGACGATTACAATTCTCTTGAAGATGGAGATCATGATAATAGCATGAGCAATGAGATTGAAGCTACAAGTGTGAAACGAAAGAGACGACTAAAGATGAATAGGCATAAGCTCAAGAAGAGAAGGAGAGCACAACGAGCACTGAAGCGACGTCTTGGGCATTAAATGGGTATATTGATATTAATATTTGGTACTATTAATACGGATAAACTATTCGTATTAGTATCCTGTTAATACCCTATACCATTGTTTCTTATTCATGCTATCATAAGTACTTATAGAGAAATTGTATTAAAATGCATCCATAATAGAATCCCCTCAAAAAAACCGTTTATATTTCTTCTTTGTGTTCCTTGCATTTTGTCCGCAACAAATTTTCCCCGCATTTATCCGTATTATTTAGGAATTCCGTTGTGCATGTATACGGCATCACTCGGTACTCCGGTATTGTCTGGAAAAATGTCTTGTGTGATACAAAAAACCACATGGCTAAACGGCACACGAGGCACTTAGAAACAATGGCCAATTATATAAGAAAAGAAAAACTAAAGAAATAAATTATTTTAAAAGGATATCAATTCAACAAATTATATCGAGTTCCCCAAACAACAGACTCCCTATCACGTGCCCCCATAACTACTTCGTGGTTTAACCCATATTTCTACGTTACCTCTTGCTAAATTTCCGGGGCACAATATCTAAATTAATCTCCATCAACGTTCATTGGTAGTGTCACCACCTGGTCCGTTGAAGGGTATTGGTTTAGAAAAGTATTGTGATTTTTATATTAGATGGAAACTTGGTTTGGCTTTTCTCCTATAGCACGTCTAGCGCATGCTGTCTAACCGAAGTCCCGAGTCCCTTACTGGAGCTGATTCCAACAACAATAAACCGAAATTTCGTTACAGTATTTTCAAAATGCCTGCTGCTTTCCGTCTTGCATCTCGTCATGGTCAAACTGCTGAGGAAAATGGCAACTCCAAGGCTGATGATAGCATCGACCCCTTAGGAACCGCTGAAGACTCATCGAATCCCGACTTGTTAATTGATGCACCAAAACCCTTTGAGTCGGAATCCGTGGTTAGATTCACCACGCAGGACTCTTACTCGAGGTATGATGTTCCTGAGTCTTATGGCGGTTACAACTCTGCTGCCGCTTCCAGGAGTAACTTTGGCTCTACTGCGTCTGATACTCTCCGATTTCTTACCAAAACAAACACTGAAAGTACATTCGATGGTCTGGATGAGGTTGATTCTCAGCCACCGCTTATGGTTTCTCTTGAGGCAAGCAGACAAAGCTTTTCTGTTTTACGATCCTCAATTGATTTAACTACAGACCACGTACCCCACAGTGCTGATAGAGATAGATATGGTTTCAAAAAGAAGTCGAACTTCATCACAGAAGAGCAATATAACCTCTGGTGGTCAAACTATGCGCCATATCTGAAACGCAGGAAGAGAAAATGGACAAAGCTCATGTTAGATAGTGGGCTCAGCATAGAGAATGATCTTCCTGTTAGATTCCCACCAAGGTCCCAAAAGCTAACTCGTTATGTTCGAAAAGGATTCCCCGCTGAATGGCGTGGAAATGCATGGTGGTGGTATGCTAAGGGTCCTGAAATGCTTGCTGCTCACCCTCAAACTTATGATCGTCTATGCAAGCAGACCCTTACACTTAAAAACAATGATACAGAACTCATTGAACGGGATCTCAATAGAACCTTTCCCGATAACATATATTTTAGAGATGAAATGCCTGCTACGGTAGGTGAAAGCCAGCCAGAAGATACTGAGACACCTCTTATTTCTGCATTAAGGCGTATTCTACGTTCATTCTCTGTATATCAGCCTACAATTGGATATTGTCAGAGTCTTAACTTTCTGGCTGGCATACTCCTGCTATTCATGGATGAAGAAAAGGCATTTTGGATGTTGGTTATTACGACTCAACGATATTTGCCAGGCATTCACGAAGTTAGTCTTGAAGGAGTCAATGTGGAGCAAGGTGTTCTAATGCTACTTGTTAAACAAACATTACCTGAAATGTGGGATAAAATTGGAGTCAATTTTGATGGAAAGCATTACGAAAATATATTGATTAAGTTGCCGCCAATTACGCTTTGCACAGCATCGTGGTTCATGAGCGCATATATTAACATATTGCCTACTGAGACTATGCTTAGAGTGTGGGATTGTTTCTTCTTTGAAGACTCCAAGATATTTTTTAGAGTTGCTCTTACATTGCTTCGTCTGGCTGAACCACATGTTCGAAATTTGCATGATCAAATGGATATATTCCAAATAATACAAAATTATCCCAAGGAGATGTTAGATCCTTCGGTTTTAATGGATGCATGTTTCAAGAAATCAATTCGATTTTCTAGCATACACTCTGAGGTGATAGTCCGGCTACGTTCTTTTGTGGCCGACCGACGTAGAAAGGCTGAGCTAGCTGTTCATCAGAGTATGATTAAAAAGGGATCAAAACTAGAAGGCAACCCTGAAGACAAAGGATATGCTGGTTTATCTACGACGGACTTGGAAGCATTTGCAAAGTTGAAACTAATGAAACCTGGGTTCCAATCGTCGGTAGTCAGGAGAGTCAAGTCTTTGCGAGATAAGTAAATAATCATATCCATATTACAATAGTATAGTCGGGGTCTTATAGTCCTCGTTAATAATAGATAATTGGTAAGCAATGGTGAAATAATTGTCGAGCAGTGGTTAATTGCCCATATATCGTTACAAAAATCCCGTTACAGAAACGCAACAAGCGTCCAATACATTACAATATTACCTACAATTACACTCAATGCATCATTTTTTCTGAATATCAGCTACCTTGGATTTGACCAGAGCTTGACATTCAGATATGATTGATTTGGCTGAATCAGAGCCAACTTCTGGTTCCAATTCATGCTGTAACGCTGACCATACATGCTGCTTCAAATAGCTGGGATCAGCAGTGGCTTTTTCAGCTTCAGACTCCTTCAAGTTGGTCGGGGATGCACTGGAAGCTACCGTTGAAGGTTTGGAAGATATCATAACAGTGATACTGGCGACTTTCTCGCCTTGTTCGTCCTCATGCACCAGATTTTCCAAAATTTTAGAGTCAGTTATTACTGATCCCTTAATCAGGAACTTGATATCGTCCGTCTTGAGTGATCCCAAGCTAACTTCTGGGTCTTGAAGAAGCTGTTCCTTGAGTTGAAGTACAGTCTGATTAAGACCAACAGAAGGGTATTCCTTTGTGAATTTAGGAGGTCGAATTGACTTCAAGACTATTCGACATGTCGCTTTGCTGGCAGCTTTTCTTGCTTTCTTCTTAGGAGTAGGCATAGGAGCCAGATGCTGAAGTTAGTATCATGAGGGAATACTCGATAATACGCAGTAATAGACAATAAAACACACGAATTAGCTTCGTGCACTAGTGCATATCTCCCTGATGCATTCTACTGCTGAAACCATGCTCTGCTAACAGCGTGTTCCGCTAGTCGTCACTTACCGTTATAGGACTAGCTCCTAAGGATGCCGGATCTGCAGTATAATCCGCCGGTAATGCAGTACCAGGAGCAGCCGAAAGCAGCCTGAGGGCATTGCGAACAAACTGCACCTCCACAGATTCCGTTGTGGCCATTGATATCAATTTCTAGTGTCTGACGGTCTGTGTGATGCAACTTATGGTGTTGAAGTTAAGTTGATAATTGGGTGATTGTTGGCAAAAGCTGGGGATCACCGAGTAATTTCAATCTTCTATAAATCCTGGGATTCTAACACTATTCTCGATATTCAAATATTAGAATAATCAATTGATAAGTTATATTAGTTATTATGTAATTATCTCCATTGCAATGCATATCTTATTAATTAGAATTAGTTGATCCAGAATTATACAAATCAAAACATGAAATAAATGCTTTCTTCACTTCCTCCAGTTCTTCATTAGTAGGATGAGGATTGGAATGATCCAATATTGACATGAGCCGATTGGCTACCTGTTGACATTCGTTGAAAAAGCTGTCCTGTTTCTTGCTCGGATATAGCTTTTGCCGGATAATCTTCTGCTGATATTCCAGTTCGCTTTCACCTCCAGAAGACATCGTCAAAGTCTCAACAAGCGTCCACAGGTATATCTCACTTTTCCTCAAATGGAATATTAAAATGCCCGACAATTGCCTTTCTGTAGATGTCGTTTCCGTGGGACTAGGCTCTCCCTGTCGACCCCATATTCGACCATCAGTAAACAAGCTACGACTCATCTTCTCCTCCATGTCCTTCTGAAAGGGAACAGCCTGTAGCACAAATTCTGGATGATAATTGGAGATATGGCCAGCCATCGGTGGCACGCTAACACAAGCGTTCTCTTCAGGCGAGACCAAATCTTCAATCTTGACATCAAGAATTCCCGGTTCATTCGAACTGACACTAAATAGTGGACTCAGGGCTCCCTCGCCATCGCTATCAGTATCGTACTCCGGACTCATTCCATGACCACTGCCCATAGCAGCCCCTGGAGAAAAGTAATCCGTAGTAGCATGATATCGTTCTCCTCCCCGACCACTGCTATCGCTCGCTGGATGGGAGAAGCTGGCACTCCGCCGAAGCAATTCAAGGTCGTCATCAAACACACTGGTGGCATTTGAAGAGCCAGAATATCGACTGGAAAACAGGGAGCCACTTGATGTAACTGATCTATACAGTCCATCCATTGAAAATCTGCTCCTTGCAGAGGAGCGTGCCAATGAACGAGACAAAGTCGCACTAGGTGACTGGTCGGGGCGTATCATATAAGGTACAGCATGATTCGGCGAGATGGTCGTTTGGCCCACGCTATGAACATCCCAGCCTTTACTGTCACCAGCAAGCTTGGTCGAAGAGATAGAATCTGCTGAGAGACTAGTAGTAGACGGAATTGATCTTAAGTTTGACTCTGAGAAAGTTCTGGCATATGTGTCTAACAATTTCGTGTTTGAGTTATCAGCAAATCTTCCCCGAACGAAAGACGTCAGAATAAACAACAATTTCCGAGCACGAGTAGCATTATCTGCCACTATCACATTTCTAAACGGCAAATCCAGTCCATATTGCATTGTTCCTTGGATGAGACTCTTGTTGAGCATGACGAAATGCGCCAACATAGCTGCCAGGAATCCTGGTTCGTTCTCAGACGGTGGACATTTGGCTGCCATTGATTTCAGCTGCCAAAACACATCTGTCCATCGATCTTGTCCACATACCACTCTAGGAATATGCAGACCAGAAGCAAGTTTGACTCTAAATCGTTGAGAAAGGGCAATCATCTGGGGATCATCCGAAAGAGAATATCGCCGAACGTATTGCCTACTTAGACTAGCCATTCTTGGTGCTGCATTGTTGCTATATTCCTGATCAACAGTTGCGAAAAACTCTGTCAGTCTCTTCTCAGCAGCCATTTCCAGTTCCAAAACTGCTTCCATGATCTGTTCCCAGTGATTGACAATGGTGTCGGCATTATCTTCAGCAGGTATGTTGATATAAACACAGATTCCACAGACGACATCTCGAAACAATTGTGAGTTATTAGTAGCTGTTGGCTCCAGATACATTGTCTGTGGTCTCCAAGGTTGACCAGCATTAGCATTCTGAAGCGATGATGTTTTCGTACTGCCAGGAATCATAGTATAAGAGCTATCTCTAGGCTTAAGATGCGCCACAGGAGATTCACTGGTGTTTGAAGGAACTTTAACTCTGAAAACCTGCGAGATCAGCCATGTTCTGTGTGGTGATTTGCGATTCGTCGAAGGTAGAGGATGCAATTTGGTGATTGGACGACTGAAAAGAATCGGGGTAGTTCCAAAAACAATCTGCCTTAGTAGCGAAGCAGGAAGAGTCTCAAGGGAACTCTTGTAATTATGCAAAGAAGATGCTGCGTTTGGCTTGTCGGTAGATCGGACATTTCGAACAGGATCATTAGTATTTGGAGCCGAAGGACCTGGAGGAGAAGCAAAGTTCATTGAAGACAGTGACTTGACGATCCCATCAGATATTTTGTACAAAGATGCAGTTCCAGCAGTTGTAGACGTGGAAGATGCTGGAGAATGACCTGTCGATAATGATTCAGGATGAGCAGCAGAGTCGAAAAGAATGCCTGGACAGGCAGAATGATCACATATGATGTTTATTCTGACGTCCTTATTAGAGTCAAGCTTTGGCTCGTATGCAATATAAGGCCCGTAAAGGAGATTTCTTGTGTCAGATTCTTCAGTCTGCGAAACCGGAACACCGTCGGCATCGTAGCCTGAGGCAGAGTAGGCAGCAAAAAGGCGTCCTAACATAAGAAATGCAATGAAAAATGCGGCTTATAACACTTTATCGTAAAAATGCTTGTTGAATATGCTGGTAAAAAGAATCAATAAATACGAACTTGGATCGGTCTTGAGACTTGAGAGCCAAGTAAACAGCTCTCTCACTAAACCCCGACTTCACCCGTTTATAAGCAGTTAGCGAGATGCTCAGACATCCCCACCAACAGCCTTGCTTTTGTTTATGTTCTTTTCTTCGTCTGGTTTACTGTTGATGAAACCTGTTTTGATGATCAAGTGGTTGGGCCTGGAGTTTATGTATCATTCCAGATAAGGAAATATATATGCACGCCTAGTAGCAACAACAAGCGTCTTCATTCCAAATGCTATGGGCAAAAGGTGGTATTTGGAGCCGTGGAATGGCAACATTAAGGGGTAATTTGCATAAAGTATCAGCCATTGAATTCACTGTAGGGTCTTTTGAGCAGGTAGATAACCATCCGGATGCTCATTCTCTCTCTGTATCAAAGGTCAAGTTCGGTCCAGACCTTTATAAAACAGTTTGTTCTGGACTTGTAGGGAAAATTGAGAAATCTCAATTGGTCAATTCAACCCATGTGTTTGTAACAAATTTGAAGCCTTCTACCCTTCGAGGGGTTGTATCTGAGGCCATGGTTCTGGCTGCTGAAAATAATGAGACAAGCCTGGTTGATTTGGTAAATCCTCCAAAACATGCATTAACTGGTGATAAATTACAATTTCAGGGGCATTCGATTCCGGAATCGTCAGATATAAGACGGATCAAACCAAAAGTATGGCAAACAGTTCAACAGAGGCTTGGAGTTGACAGTCAGGGACGAATTGTACATAGAGATGAGGATGGCAAAGAGACATTGATGGAAGTGAGTGATAAGTCATACGACAATGATGCAAAAGAGTCTGATTCTGAATCTAAGTTTAATTCCCCTAATTCTAAATATGCTCATGTGACTACTCTCAGATCTGGAATTGTTAGATAGATCAATTAGATAATACCATAGTTAACTCAACTTCCTCACACATACGGCTGATTCTCACGCCATGGTCATTCCATGGATCCCCCTATTAAACGAAGCAGGATTGGCCAATTCCTCTTCGGTGTTCTTCACCCTTGGAACCAATTCCCTGGTCCATTCAGCTCCTCGTTCAAGAACTTGTGTATTTAGGGGATGGTTATTTGATGATGAGGAACAGGGGGTTCTAAAGTTCACCAGTGACGTTAGAATGGAGAAGATAGAAGAGTTCAAACAGAATGACTCATTTGAAGCATGTTTCTACTTTGCAGAAACCAATATTCAAGTGCGGATCTCGGGATTTTGTCAGTTTCTATCCAATTCTACCATACGTCCTTCATTGACCTCTTCCCAGGTTCATTATGGAAGACAGCATTTTGGAGCCGGAACTCCTCCTCCTGAATTGCCTAAAGAATATCCTTTGCATTCTCCTATAAATAAGGACAAGGATCCGTCATCGCAAGAATGGGACGAGGAGTTTGAAAAAACATGGAGTAGCATGTCTGATGTTCTTAAACGATCCTTCAAGAAGCCACAACCAGCTTCTGTTTTAGATGAAAAAACTCAAAAATTACTTGAACAAATCTTTAAAGGTGAAGACAATATAACTGAGGAAGAGGCTAAGAGCAATTTCCTGGTAATGCTTATGTTCCCAAACAGTGTGGACTACGTTGACGATATTGGAGTTGGACATCGGATTTTTTTCAACCGAATACAGCCTGGTGTTTGGAGTCAAGAAAGTGTATGTCCTTAGGAAAGTTGTTTGAACATACATGAAGCTGAAGTCCCCGTTTTGCTGTTTTCCCCTCTATTTGTGGCATTTATCTGAAAAGTTATCTAATCTCCGTCTCTCTCAAGTCATTAAAAACCAACCAACTCTACGGTAACAGACATATCTGCTGTCTCCTTAATTCTCGGAATATGTATTTATTCTAGATATATAAATATATACTCATGTCATTTGTCTGGTTGTTTTCTCATGCATACTGGCCTCGAGATGTCCACCTCGAATTCAAATGATGTTTTTCATCTCTTCTACCATACTCTTCATCAAAAAGGCATTTCGGTTCGCCGACTTTTCTGGGCTGTGGCAGAAATAGCTATTTATTCAGAAAACAAATACCAATCTCGAGCTATTGCTTGATGCTCATTTTGTCGCTAAAACCTGGTGTTTTTTCATGCTTTTGACAAAATGAAGACTGAAGACGGTTTGACTTCGACAACCACTTTGGACAATCCAAGTCCTGTCAAACAGGAACAAGACGATTCTCTGCCTAAGAAAGAATACACTGTTAGAGGTAAAACCTATGAAGCACAGCTGTTTTTGGATCTTCCTAGTGCTGCACATGAGGCCGAGAAAGGTTATGCTCCCATACAAGAATGTATATATACCACGAAGGCTATTGGAAACTCAGGCCAAGTGGAGGTCATGAACTGCGAATGTCACTCTGACTGGGATGGTCATGTTAATCATGCATGTGGGGATGATTCCGATTGTATTAATCGACTTACTTCGGTGGAATGCCGGAATGAATTTTCCACCTGCGGAGATGATTGTCAAAACCAGCGGTTTCAGAAACGTCAGTACGCCCCTCTAGATATAATTCTCACTGAGAAAAAGGGCTTTGGACTGCGTGCTCAAGAGGATATTCCCGCTAATTCGTTCATTATTGAATATGTTGGTGAAGTCATTGATGATAAACATTGGCGTAAACGTATGGAGCAATATGAAAAGCAGGGCGTGAAACACTTCTACTTTATGATGCTTCAAAAAGGCCAACTTATTGATGCCACCAGAAAGGGCAGCTGGAGTAGATTTGCTAATCATTCTTGTCGCCCAAACTGTATGGTTGAGAAATGGGTCGTCAAAGATAAACTATGCATGGGAATATTTAGCAGTCGGAAAATTTTCAAAGGCGAAGAAATCACCTTCGATTATAATGTCGATAGATTCGGTGCTGACGCTCAGCCTTGTTACTGTGGAGAATCCAATTGTATTGGGTTTCTTGGCGGCAAGACTCAGACTGAAGCTGCCAACAAGCTTCCACAGCTTCTGGTTGACGCTTTGGGTCTGGATGATGACGATGAAGATAACTGGATCACTACAACTGCTGCTCTTTTCAAGAAGAAGCGTAGCAAGAAAGGCGGTAAATCAGATATTGATATCGATGAACAGTATGCTCAAAACTTGCCAGTCAAGCCCATTGCAGACGATCAGGTATCAAAGGTTATGAGTAGTCTTCTGCAGACCCAAGAAGAATGGCTCATTGTCAAGCTTGTGGAAAGAATCCATATTACTGATGATAAAAAGGTGGATCTTCAAGTACTGCGAATGCATGGTTATCAGATATTTAGCACTTTGCTCAAACAGTGGAAGGGCCATGAACAAATTGTTATATGTATATTAGAAATTCTCAGCAGATGGCCCAAGCTCACTAAGAACAAGATTAGTAGTTCTCAGATTGAAGTGGTTGTTACAGATATTTCCAACTCTGACGACTCGCCAATAGCTAGTGAGTTGGCCAAGGGATTACAACGAGAATGGAGTGAACTTAAGATGGCATATCGAATCCCTAGACGGGAACGAGTAACTATTACTCCTAATGCAGAGATCAAGGCGGAGCCAGATGCTGAAGAGTCGCCAATTAAGGAAGAGGAGAAGTCTGCTGTTTCGACTACAGTGGTTGCTACAAGTAATGGCACTACACCCTCTCGGTCTTCGAAAAAGAAGTCAAGTTCCAAAGACAAGAAAAATAGAAAGCTTCCTAAAGGATGGTTTTCTGCAGTGGCTCCATCAGGGCAAACTTATTATTACAATAGTGATCGAAGTATTACTACGTGGGAATGGCCTGGAGATGACACGAAAATCGCTCGGGAAAAGGAACGGCAACAAGCCGCTAAAGAGGTGCTAGAACGCAAGGATTTACAGGTTAATTTGCAGAAAATAATAGAAGAGGCTAGCAAAAACTCCAAGTCGACCCCAGGTTCTAATGGAGATGTATCAGCAGGTGATCAAACGGCTGCATCAGACAAGTCACCTTCGAGATCGCCAGCCAAAAACGGTAAATCTCACAAGGACGTGAAAAAGAAAACTCCACTTGAGCACACATTAACCAAGGTATTTGCCAAGTATGTGCCTAATCAGGTGGCCAAATATGAAGAGGAGTTGGGTCATGAGAATATCAAAAATATTGCTCGAGACATTGTGAAAATCTTGGTTTCCAAGGAGATGCGTCACGACGATGTTAATGAAGACTACCAGCTAACGGAGAAGCGCAAAGCAAAGGTGAAGAAATTTATTCGCGAATATATGCAAAAGGTATTGACGAAATTCCGCGAAAAACACGGCCAGGACGGCCCTCCGTCCAAACGAGCCAAAATCGCTTCGGATGCAGCCAGCTGAATGAGGCGAGTCTTCGCGCGGCTATTTTGCCCAGCAGTTACCGAAAAAGGTCAAAGTAAACGATACAAAAAGTGGCTGGGAATTTTATGATAAGACCACCTCGAAAAAGCATATATAAGTAGCTCAGATCCTGCATTAGCAAACTCAATTTTAGTTTCTATAATGTTAAAATCTGTATTGGCCAGAAATCCCGCTCAGTATATCTCACGACGATCATATGCTACTGCAGCTGAAATATACTACCCTAATGAGCCCAAGGGCCCATCGGTTCACACCAAAATCCCGGGTCCTGCAACGATCCAGGCCTTGAAAGACCTCGACGATGTTTTTGACACTCGAGCAGCTTATTTCATTGCTGATTATGACAAGTCACTAGGCAATTATATTGTTGACGCTGATGGGAATACTCTTCTGGATGTCTATGCTCAGATCTCCTCCATTGCTCTCGGATATAACAATCCCGAATTGGCAAAGGTCGCGGCTTCTCCAGACATGGTTTCTTCTCTTATTAATCGACCTGCTTCTGGAAACTTCCCTTCTTCTCATTATCGAAAGATACTTGAAGATGGCTTGCTGGCTGCTGCTCCTCCTGGCATGGATAAGGTTTGGACAGCACTTTCTGGATCAGATGCCAATGAATGTGCTTATAAGGCAGCTTTTATTTATCAGGCTGCCAAAAGAAGAGGCGGAGGGCCATTTTCTGAGGAAGAATTGGCCTCTTGCATGAAAAATAAGGCCCCAGGATCACCCGAGTTGTCTATCTTGTCGTTTGACAACTCCTTCCACGGTCGTCTGTTTGGTTCGCTTTCTACCACGCGTTCTAAGCCTATTCACAAGCTTGATATTCCAGCTTTCAATTGGCCCACTGCTCCTTTCCCCAAATTGCAGTATCCTTTGGAGAAGTACGAGAAAGAGAACAAAGAAGAAGAGCTTCGATGCCTTATTGAGCTGGAAAAGATTATTTCTAGTAATGCCGTTCCTGTTGCCGCTATTATCGTGGAGCCAATCCAATCTGAGGGTGGTGACAATCATGCTTCGGCTTCTTATTTCCAGGGAATTCGGGATATTACCAAAGAGCACGGAGTATTGATGATTGTTGACGAGGTGCAAACCGGCGTAGCTGCTACAGGAAAAATGTGGGCTCATGAGCATTGGAATCTGACTAGTCCTCCTGATATGGTCACCTTTTCCAAAAAGGCTCAGGCTGCTGGTTTCTTCTTTGGCGATCCCGACATGAGACCTACCCAGCCTTATCGACAATTCAACACTTGGTGCGGAGATCCAGCTCGAGCCTTGGTTGCAGGTGCAATATTTAGAGAAGTCAAAAAGCATGATCTAGTTACTAAGACTGCCGAAATCGGTGACTACGTTTACAAGGGACTCGAGACTATTTTCAAGGGCCATGAAGATGTCGTCAGCAGTTTGCGAGGAAAGGGAAGTGGCACATATATTGCCTTTAATTTGTCTAGTCCTGAGAAAAGAGATCAGTTTGCGGCAACTGCTCGAAGTCATGGTCTTGTTATTGGTGGTTGCGGAGCAACTGCAATCCGACTACGACCATCCTTGACTTTTGAGAAAAAGCATGCTGATATTTTGCTGGAAATTGTCAGCAAGACTTTAAATGGTTGAAGGCTTAAGTACAAGAAGATTTATAGCGCTACAGGAATAAGTGCAATCAAGAATTACTGAGTAATCGGCAAGAATAGACATTGTAAGTGTGCCAGTACAGTCATGGACTACGTAGTTAAGTGGATCATTTGCACTGACAGGTGTTGTTTCATCGACAAGCTTTATTTTATGTGCAGTAGACCGTTTTTGGATTTGGGGTTCTCACGAAGGAGCCTCAAACCTGGCATATTGTGTTAGAGACATCAAAAGTTGCATTTCACATGTTACATGTAAAATGGATATTTCTATATGTAGTTAGGAGCCTCGTAGAGGAATTTGTGATCCGCGCTTTTTGTAATGAGAAGAATATGACAGGTAATATCCAGATCTGGAAGATCTGATCTGAGCGGTATTGCAGAAAAATTTAAAAAGAAATATCTCCAAATATTACCGTGAGTAAAATAATAATATCATCAAAGAATTTGATCCATCACCTCTCCTCTTGCCCTTGGCCCTTATCTCTTATCTGTAGTCAGATGATATGACAGATCCACACACACCACCAGATCTCAAGAACAATGGAGAAATTCCGTTTTGAGAATTATACCATTGGTGAGGATACCAAATTTTCTAATTATTTCTACGGCCCATAAATTATATAACTGTAATGAATGTGTTATTGTAGAATCCTGTATCTCTTCCAATGACTGACTCTATTGGTGTCAGTTTCGTCCAGGGCGGTGGTTTGGTACTCCTATCGCCTGAAGATGACTATATAACGTACTATTCACCAGAGGTAAGTGCATTAAATGCAATTGAGCTAAATTTACCTTAAATGGTCATATATCATAGTTCAACGTCTCTCTAACTATCAGCTCTTCAAAGCTGGTTTCCTATTTCCAATTCTCTGGCTTGTCATTCTACTACACAAAATTCGTCTGCTAAAGTCCTCTGATCTCCAAAAAGCGCAAGTTTTCTACCATGAGTACGATGTGGTTGATTTCATCAGTAGAAGATCGGTATGGATCATGATTGACGATCCCACGATTCGTGAAGCCAATCTCCAATTCATCTCTCAATACTCTAGATATTCCATCTATGCGCTGACGATTTACATGATTTTTGGTGGTTTGTTTGTTCTGAGCTACTTTCTCTATACAGAATGATGATCTGATAGATCGCTCGCACCAAAATAAACTCATCAACTTGACATATAGAAGTTCAGCCAGAGCCAGATTTGTATAGTCAACAACACGGAATTGTAAACATTTTGCAATGGAACCAATGGCTATTTCCGATCTCTTTGTGTACTGCTGTTGCAGTTTTTATTTAATTTTTCGTCAATATTCTTTTCGCGAAGTACTGGCCTTCGTGTTAGAAATGACTCCTCTCGGTACTGCTCCCATATTAAAAAATACCTAATTTGTAATGATTTGCTAACTTTTTAGTTATTAGTTTACCTTTTTTAGTTTTTCAGGAGAGAATAGTACGAAATTACAAGGATCAGTCGTCTTTCTCTCAGGTCTCATCGCTGCTAGAATACATAATGCTTCAATTTGGAAAGCTTGCAGTCGACAAATTGAATCCGACGTTCCTAGGAAACACCTTTTTCTCAAAGACGGCTTTTCAAGTTCTTTTCGCGTTCAGAAAATACCGAAATGGTGGCGCTGGTCTGGGCGATTGTACTGTAGAGGAGGCAGATTTGAAGGTAAGTTGACCACTCTTGCCAATTGATTTCGTCAATCTGACGTTTTTCAGGTGAAAGGTAAGTTAAGAATCAAGGGATTATGGATCAAGTCACCTTCTCGTGGGAATTCCCATGATGCTATCATATATTATGTCCATGGCGGTGACCTATTCAACGCATCAATATTCGGTTTTGTAGAGTATTTGATTTTATTTCTCACTACCCTTCATAGGAAGGGTCTCAGGAATCCAGCTATATTTGCTGTGGATTACTCCTCCGCAGCAAGCGGTGCCGATTTCAACCAACAGCTCTTGGAAGTCGCCAGAGGATGGTCTCTTATGTCTCATCGTTACAAGAACTCTAATTTGATTCTTGCTGGTGATTCTAATGGTGCGACTTTGGCAATGGGACTTCTTCTTCATATTGCTAATCCGAGTCCTTTGGTTCCTCATGTGTGCATGCGAAAACCTGAGGCTGCTCTTTTAGTATCGCCTCTACTGAGAATGTATTCAGATGCAAAATCTGCAAACAGAAGTGACTACATAACTCCTGCTGTCATTCAGAAGTATAGTGATCTTTTCATCTCAACTTCGAGCAGCGGCTACGTTTATGCCAGTCCCGGTCTGTGCGGATCTAGCGAATGGTGGTCCAAGGCGCTACCAATTTCCGGCACTCATCTGATCGTTGGCGCGGCAGAAACTCTCGCCAATGAAGCAATTGATTTTTATTCAATGGTCAATTCATGCGGTAGAATCAAGCTTGATATCGAGCCTTCGCAGATTCATGCATGGCCTGTTGTGATGGCTTGCCTCGGACAAGATGAGAGCGCCCGTAATCAAGGTCTTGATTTGCTCTCGTCATGCGTCGCAGCATCTTTAAAATGGTCATCCTAATGCATGGATGAATATTTTGCTTTTTATCTGGCTTTATATTTATTTGCTTGCAATATTTTCATCCTTGCTTTGCGGGATTGTTGCAATTGCCTATCGTCGAGCAGCAAGGAGCTGCAACAATTGATTGGAATATCCCATGTGCAGCCTCAAATTATTCCTTTTGCATAATTTGGCTCTAGTAGTCAAATAATTTTTGGCTTTGGAGGGGTTAAAGACAAATAGGCCAATCGTTTGTCAGAATCTGTGTTCAAGTATAGCCCGATTAGGCAATTTTCTTCAATTATGAGGTTCAACACTGATATGCGCTTTAACCACAAATAAATACATCTAGAATTGTCTATGTGCATCAAATTTGTCTTGCCTCATTATTTGTCTTGTCTTTGAACGGTTTTTGGACGAGATCTTACAGCTAATGAATCATGCAAGGTGGAACAATTGTATTTGAAGTCTTCTATGCTATCGCAACTCTACTTCAGGTTCCTGTGATCATCTGGAATATCAAGGTGAGAAATATCCCTGTTTTGTCCCTGAGTTTTTGGTGGTTCTTTCTTTGTTTGAACTACTTCATTTCCGGAATAGCATGGGATTCCGATGATACTGCTACCTGGTGGAATGGCAAAGGCTACTGCGATGTCGTAGTACGTCTACTCTGTGGTGCGCAGGCAGGAGTTCTTTGCTGTGTTACCGCCATTGCTAGAAATCTTTGTCGTTTGATGAATATAAATCGTCAAAAGGTTGAATTCAACACTATCAGAGATAGATGGATAGACGTTGCAATCTGCTGGGTGTTGCCGATCGTTGTCATGGTAATATCATATGTCGTTCAATTCAAAAGATATGCCATTATGAAAGATTATGGATGTTTGTTTCCAGTGTATTCAAGCGTACTGGCAATCCCGCTCTATATCATGTGGGTTCCAATTTGTGCAGTAGTGGCTATAATTTACACATCTTTGGCTATCTATTTCTTCTTCGTTAGAATCAAAGAGGCTAAGTTAATTTTTGAAGTGACTGATATTGGCATGACTAAGGTGAAATTCTTACGTCTATGCTTCTGTCTGGTATGCTTGATAGGATTATTGGTTCCATTGACGATATACATCACGGTTCAACAAGTTAACCAAGTGAAGGTCTCCAAGTCATTTTCCTGGGAACTTGGTCATGACAGCAAGGTATGGGGTATTATACCATATTTGGTTGACTCGGAGAAATCAATAGTGATTCAGCATGCTTTTGTATTGGCCCTTGCTTACATTTGCTTCTTGTCTATTGGATTATCTGAAGATATTGTTGAGTGGTATAAATATCTTTGTAAGAGAGCTGGTCTTACCTGGCTACTCTTCAAGTTATTCCCTGGTCTACGAAAGAGATCTGGTTTCAGCTGGTTCCAATCTGAAGATGATCAAGATATCATGATGCAGCCTAAGCTGGTGCCTGAGTCTATAGAGCAATATTTTGAATCGCCGGCTATATCTCCAGGCTCAGATAATACCAAATTTCATTTCCAAGATGATGAAAGTGAATTTGTGGAATTTCATCAGTTCTTCTATAACTATGGACTTAAGGGTCCAAGTGATGGCAGCGCTGATAAAGCTCCAACCGGGTTGGCAAGACGCCTGACTGAGTAGACACTATTGAATTTTATGAGGAGAGCAGTATTATATTTTATTATTAACAGAATATAACATATCAAATATATATCACCAAATCCAATCTCGTTAGGTTACACTTATAAGCATTTCTTCATCTGCAAAAACTATCTAAGCAGCTGTCTCAGCAGTAGCAGCTGTTTCATCTACTTCATTACGCTTAAATCCAGATATAGGATTGACGAGCTGCTGAACCAATTGAAGAGAAGATCGAGGGTTACCATCGACTTCATAGTGTTGCACTGAAGCATCGGCTTCAACATAGACTTGGGATCCCTTTTTCAAGTAAGTGGTCATAAAGTTGATAGCATTGGGGTCGAAAACGACGACCTTGAACCAAGACACGTCACTCTTGCTGGTTTGGACGGCCAATGGATATCGAACGTAATCTACACCCGAGGGACCAGTAGCCTTTTCCAAATCAGAGCCAATTCGTCCGATGGCAGTGAATCGAGCAACATCATATCGAGCAGAGGATGTTGAGAAAGAGCGTAAAGTGTTGAAAGAATTTCGGATTGTTGGTCGAAGAAACATTGTTTGCTTGATGAATGTTATCGATGATAAAGTCAAGATGATATGACGCGTTTGATTTATAAGTGGCAAAGTGATTGGGAAGTTTTGGGAGTTGAGGTCTGAAAAGCGCGTCGGCTAGCCATGTCTGAAGTATAAGGTGAAATTCCCAAAGGAGATGGCTGATAGGAGAGAAATGGGCAAGGGAGGTTGAGGCAGCGGGGGATATTAGAGTTTTTCGCTATATTTTGTTCGATATTCCATATATTGTGATTTTGTCTTAATTGATAAAAATTTGACTCAAATTGTGGTGTTTTTGTATGATGATAGATGGATGATGTTCGTTCAGTTGGTATCGTTTGTTTCGCGACGAAAGCGGGGCCAACTAGATACGCACAAGAATGTTCTTTTTTTGGAAATTAGTTAAATTTAGTAATTATGTTCCTCAATTGTAAATCACTAATTAAAATAATAATAATAATAATATGCGGCAAAAGTGTATCATATCTGTTGCTTCTCTTTGATGGTTCCTAAGGGGGCCTGCCTTGCTATACCTTCGACTGATAGACTGCAACAGTATCGACGTGAATTCTGTTAGACTGAAAGCCAATCAAATTTTCAGAAAATCCAATAATTCCTGAACTTTCCAGACTCCCTTAATCCAAGCAAATATCATATTTTCCCTTTATTCATCAATATTTCCCTCATTCTCGCACAAATCGTGGCTTATGGGGTCTATCCGGGTAAGGACACCTCAACTCACAACTTCCTATCTTTCAACAGGTCAGCGACCATCATGGTAGAAGTTTCCTTGACAGTCGGCAAGCTCGACACTTCGTTGGCTCTGCTATTAACTAAAGATCATCACTCAATTGAGTTTCCAACATTGTTGCTTCCTAGTGACATCAAAGCAGGCTCAATTGTCAAAATCACCTGCGATCGTGCTGTCGACGAAGAATATCAGAGCACAAAGGCCCTACAAGCCTTAGAAGATGAAATTCTCAAAACTTTCGGCGAAAAGGAACCTCAGAGACCAGTATTGCGTGCAAGAAATGTCACTCAGACCAGCATTGTTCTGGAATGGGATCCTATTGATGTATCTACTGCTGATATCATCTCTTTGACTCTATATAAAAATGGCTCGAAATTCGGGTCTATACCGACTCCGCTCAAGCGTACTGCTACTAAGCTTTCGGGTCTAGGAATCGATACTGCATATACTTTTCATTTGAAGCTCAGAACCACTGCTGGAATCTACGAGTCGGAACAACTGACTGTCAAAACCCACAAAATGACTGACTTGACTGGTATTACCATATGCGTAGGCAGATTGTCAGATGGAATTTCTAAGAGCCAATTGGAGGAAACTGCTAAGAAAATAGGTGCTAAGCCTCTTCAGGATATCGTGAAGCTGGATACCACTCACTTTGTTTGTACAGAAGCTGAAGGTCCTCAATTTAAACGAGCTCAGGACCTCAATATACCTGTGGTACGTCCTGAATGGCTTCAAGCGTGCGAAGCTGAAAGGCGTCTTGTTGGTGTCAGGGCGTATTATCTTAATGCTGATCCTAAGCTTCGGCCTCCCGTTCAAAGATCTCGAGCCACTTCAACTGCTACTGATAGCAGTAGTTTCAGGCATTCCGGTGCTGACAGTATTGTTCCTGAAGTTCGTGTCACTCCAGCATCTCCAGGTAGGCCTGTACGAGAGGAGACTGAGCAGACCGAGCCTGATAATGCAGCAGACAATGCCTCGACTGAAGCATTACCTGCGAAGGAAGACGGACAAACCCCCAATGGTAATGGAACAGAAATTCCATCAACAGAGAACACTGATGCAGTACCAGATGGGGAGGTCAGTCCAAAGGCTGTAGCAACTGAGCCTGTAGTGGAAACTGTTGAGGATAACAAGGAACCTGAAGAGATAGAAGAGCGAGAAACTACGCCAAAAGTCCTGGAGACTGAAGAAATAAAGAAAGACATAACACCTACGTTGGCAGACTCGTCGGAATCGGTCCCAGATGGTGATAAGCCCGATGGTGAGCCAAAGCCTGAAGCTCAGCCGGAGCCTGAAATCGAAACTGAGCCTAAGGAGGCTCCTAAAGAAGAGGAATCGTCGTCTCCAGCTGCTACATTGTCGAAATCCCAGAAGAAGAAGTTGAAGAAAAAGGCTAAAGCTGAGGCCTCTCAGTCTACGAATGATAATGAGACCAACACTGGTGAATTGGAAGAGGTGGTTTTGTAGTTTTAAGCTAAGTTTTTGAATTATCTAATTGACATTTGATAGACTATGATGCAATTCTCGATTACTCTCCAAATAACCGTCGAACCCGACGTAATACAGAGTCCTTGTCGGCGTCATATGGATGATCTTTGGAGGGTATTTCCAAGACTGCAGGAAATGCCTGTGTGTATGAGTCGATTCTATATCGTATTTTCTCGGCAATCTAGCAGTTAGAATGTAAAACAAGTCTTGTTTATATATCAGCCTATACTCACATATTGATTGATCAGAAGAATTGCAATATCTTTTCGTTTTGACGTGAATTCATCAAACATATCCTCAAGCTTATCGGTCTCGGTTTTGGCATCCACCACGTAGAAGTTCTTCTTCTTCTCTTCTCCACCGCTGACTTCACCTATACCAGCAAGAAGCATTCCTGTCACTGTATCCTCATCGCCAATTACTGACAGGAATGTTCTTTTACTGTAATCCTTGGAGCTCTCCGACATGATAAGTGGATAACAAGGTTGAATGGTTGGAAAACGAATGGAGAAGCTGAGTTTGCATCACGTGATATCTGATCAATAGAAAAGAACAAACTACCTACTGACTACTTTTATATTTATTATTGTTATAAGTAGGATATTTAGTAGTTAGCTGGAGTTGTATTTCGTAATAATTAGTGTATAAATGGTGGATTTTCGTCAGTTTTATGCATATCCTAACCGGATAGCTTCAATCTTGGAAATTTCAGCCTAAGATACTTCTCCTCTACCAAATCACTGAACGGTGGGCACTAGCAACATGCTTCACTTTACTCGAAGCAAAAATTCCATATATAGCGTCTCTTTTCTATTGCAGCCGACTAAAAGAACCTTTACATGCTCCAAAATTAGCTCAAGTGGTCACAGTAAATGGTCGACTATCAAGCATGACAAGGCCAAAAATGATCTCGAAAAGGGACGGCTTTCTACCAAGTTCGCCAATATGATATCTATAGCGGCTAGAGGTATGTAATTGCTCAAAATTTTGGTGTCGAAATTCAATTCTAATAGCTGTATACAGAGGGTGGTAGTCCTGATCCGGCTCTGAATGTCAGATTAGCTTCTACTATTGAGAACGCCAACAAAGCTAACGTACCGAAAAAGGTCATTGAAAATGCTCTTAAACGAGCAGCTGGAGGAGCTTCTTCTGGAGAGGCTTCACAGGTCGCTGTTTATGAAGCAGTTGGTCCTGGAGGTGTAGCCATAGTGGTTGAAACTCTCACTGACAACAAGAATCGAACTTTGCAATATGTACGAGATGTCATGACTCGAGGCAATGCCAATTTGTCGCCATGCTTATATTTATTCTATCGACGAGGTTGGATAGATGTTAAAGGTGCTGATTTTGATCAGGTATTTGAATTCGCTATAGATATCGGAGCGGAGGACGTGGAACAGAATGACGAAGATCCTTCCATCATATCCATATATACTTCTCCTCAAGATACTTCCAAGATAGCTGATGTTGTCAAAGAGAAGTATAAAATCAACGAAATGGGAATTGAATATGCAGCTAATGCTGAAACCGCTATCAGTAACCTCTCAGACAAGCATAAAACCGAATTAGACAAACTACTTGGAAATCTTCAGGATCTCGATAATGTCACAGGAGTCTTTTGCAATCTTGTATGAATCCTAGTGCTAAGAAAACGCCTTGTTGTACTATATAGTTTACATGTAAATAGCCTTCTAAAAATATCACATTTGTTGCCAATCCAGCTTCTCAGAAGGCCCTTTCATATATACATATTGGCTAGTCGTGGGGAATTCTGATGGCTCGTTCATAAATAATTCATTCGTTGATCCCGAATCGGACGGTGTGAGGTAATAATGTTTCGGGTCGATGAGCTGTCCAGCAGTACCACCTACCTTGAAACTGCCATTAGGCATACCACTTGCATAACTCAGTTGCTGCCGTATCCTATGGCCATTAATAGCCTCCGAACCACCACGAGATACTGAGAAATGCTGAGGAGGAGGAGACTTGGAGACACGATATCGGTCGTTGTTGCGAATCTTGGCCAGTTGAGGCCTACTATGCGTTCGTCGATATATATTTGGTCCTGGATCGTCAGGATCAACATACCCAACCACACCTGTGTGGTCGCCCTGCATGGACGGAAAACGAAATGCATTTAAAGGTGGGTAATCCTGACCATATGAGTGATCTTGGGTCATTTGACGTTGAAATCGGGGGCTTCGAGCCCTATCCGACGACAACTGATAATTCCCCAATGAAATAGATCTTCTTAGCTCTGGTGCATCTGCCCCATACTTGGAGGCATATGGCGAAAATGAGTCGCCTGGAAATTGCTGCTCCGTCATGGCATCGCCCTGCCATCCGCCGTAGCCATAATAGTCGGTCATTGAGCTGGACTCATTCTGCGAGACTAAATTATCCTGAGTAAAATAATCCAGAGGAAAATCACTCTCAAAATCTTGTGCCAATGCTTGAAATTCATCATCTTTAACATGAGGATAAGAGTTATCTTTCGTAATATCCAGCAATCCTCGAGACTGGGGTTCTTCATAATGGTCAACATGATAAACTCGGGAGGGCCGAGGATCAAAAGCCACTGAATTTCTTACATTATTACCATAGCCAGCAGAGGTATGATCAGGAGCGAATTTTCTTATAGGAGAAATAGTGTCCGGTAAAACACCGACTCTTCCATGATTCACTTCTAAGTGGTCGTCTCTGTCCATATTGGATGCTGCCAAACCTGGTCGCTGGACAATAGCCTGAGAATACTGGCTAAATAGGTTATCAGAGGTTGAAGCATCGGCAATTGCAGCCAAAGGCTTCGGAATGCCATCAATTATATGATTGAGCTGATCCATAAGTGATTGAGAGGGGTCATAAGTAAACGACAAGGCAGGCTCTCCTACAGCTTCGGTAGAAGCGGTTTTCCCACTCGCCTCGCGTTTCAAGTCACGTTCCAGCGCATCAAGAAACAAATTGTCATGACTCACACTATACCAGTAAAATACCTTCTGCTTCTTCTGTGTTCTGACACAATTGTGTTTATACAGGAAATCGAGAAATTTGGACTTGGGGTTTTCCAAAATGGCACTTGAATCGCACTTTAGAGCCCGCAAATCAGAGAATATGCCTTCTTCAAACTTCTTACGATTAATGATATTTCTGCCAAAAGCTTCGAAACGATAACTCAGGCATCGTACGATATCAGTTCCTGTAATATAGAACACGTTGTTCCAGTAGATGCAAGAAATGACCTCATCATTAGGCAGGTGGTACCTTTGCATAATATCATCGGGACGGAAATTAGCCGGAGCTGAGACTAAAAATACCTTGAGATTGACCACTTCCTCTAATACTTTGGAGTAATTTTCTACCAGGGTATCGCTATTCGGGGGTCGATCATCACTGTGAGTAGAGGAATCCATCGTCTAATTGTGGTAATTTCAACCAACAAAGCCTCAAATCTACTGAGATGGGTGAAATGTTAGGCTTAAATAATATAAAGGAGCGGCTAGAATACTGATCAACAGTATCCGATAAAAATGCGAAATTCGGGGGTATTTCAAAGGAAGGAATTTGACTTGTATGGTAGAACACAGAAAAAAAGGGGAACAAGTTTCCTAAGGGGCAAAAAGATTGTGGTGTGGAAATTTGGTTGGGACAAAATGCGTTCGTTTTATACAAAAGGCATTATCAAATTAAACTTAAAATGGTCGATAAAGACTATCACTGACTGAAACAATGGCGGCAGTGTCTTAAAAAATATATTGGTCCAAAAATAGGCGTGTATATATTAATTTCTAAACAGATTCAATTGCTTGGACTTTTGAGTGAATTCTGATTTTTTTTTGGATCTTACATTCGATTAGTTTAACCGGCGGCGATCCCCAAAATATCGATCTCCCCATCGGCTTCATTAACGCACAATTTTTTTGAGGTTTTGATTGCCAAGAAATTTATGCGTTCCTGTCCCTGGCAAGCAAGATGTAAGCGGGTCCTCAAAGTGAAATAGTGCATATAGTTCGCAGGTAGTCCAACTTAATCTTAACAAAAAAAACTCCGGTTTTGTATTCTAGTTTTAGTACCGATCCGCCCGAATTTACCAAAAGGACGCCTTTGAAGGCGGTGGTCATCATGGGTCTGCTAGGGTATAATTTGTAGGGGTCAGGTGAGCGGCCCCAAAAAAAACATAGCAACCACTGGAATTTATCTCGTAAGGTACCGGGAACCGTTAATTTGTTGAGGGTTAGGATGTCAATTACGGTAGTTGACGATCAGGTACCATTTAAGGGGTACTTTTGCATGTAGATAATATGTAGTGTTTTAATGTTTTTAGTTATGTTCAATGCATTTATCTACTGGCTTATGCACTAACTAATGTCATTGATAGAAAATTAATCGAAAAAGTGGTCAACTGGCCTCAACTGGTTTGACTGGTGGTCTGTCAATGGTGAGCCTCAAGCTATATATCATTGTTCGCCCAATTTGTACAATAATTATACAATAACGGTACATTAATAACTAGTTTGATCTATTTTGAATAAACGTTATTTTTTTTAACTATGGTTTTAAGTTGTGATTAGCCATTTACCTAGCGTCTGAGACAGACGAGTCAAGGAACTAGTCATTGAAGGTTACTTAATTGAATGAACACAAACAATGCCAATACTTATTTATATTTCTTTTTTATTCCGATTCGATCTTCTACATAAACAATAATCAATAACATCTCTCTCTCTTACTCATCTCTCCTTTATTTTTCTTCTCGCTCTTACTTCGCCCGTATAAAACCAGTCACGTGCCGCTTTCTCAAAACCTTCAAGCCAAACTTCCTTAGACAACAATAACCACCTCGCATACATCACAATGAAACCAGTCGTGGGGGTAAGTC
Organism: Trichomonascaceae sp. B5901; assembly: GCA_037040845.1. Taxonomy (NCBI): domain Eukaryota; kingdom Fungi; phylum Ascomycota; class Dipodascomycetes; order Dipodascales; family Trichomonascaceae; species Trichomonascaceae sp. B5901. The sequence continues at coordinate 1,825,417 of JAXQHN010000001.1, forward strand.
ATTTCAACTAATACTACAAAAGATTACTCTAACAGTAAAAGGCATTTGGGGCCTGGTTTTGCACCCTTCTGTCGGTGGCCGGGATTATCATATTGTCCGTAATTGCTCTACTGTTCAAAGCCAAGAGCGAATCCATGATGGGTAGTATAACGGATCCTGAAGATGGTGATGCGTAAGTATAATTGAAATTCTTGAGCAATTCTTGGTAATCTAACGAGTAAATAGAGTTGCATCAACAGTGTTTGGTGCTGTTATTGTCTATGCTGTGTTTTTTGTATTCTGTGGATTCCAAATTCTACTTCATCGACGACAAACTCGAATTCAAATATAGATGTTGTTGCATTTTATGTACTTAGTTATAATACAGTTGAATTATATACATGGTTTTGGTAACTAGATAGCTAGAGCTTGTCGAACGCGATCATGATGGTCATATAATGGCTCAAGCAATGACATGTGAGGGTCATCCGGACTCAATTGTCGAAATGAATATATATAAGAAAATACCAATATGTCCAGCAATCCTAGAGGTGTTGAGCTTGATATCCTCTGACCAATAGGTATATATCCTGAGTCGCTGGTGTCAATTAACTGAACAATGGCTTGAACACATTCCTCTGCTCGATCCCTTATATCAGGCTTACTTCTGTCCAAATTGGAATGGCCCGATAATGAAAATCTGGCTTGGAATTCACTGACAATGTTCGAATATCTTGGAGCCAATTCCTCTATTTGTTCATAGCTTATACTATGGCAAACTGACCGTTGGATCACGTCAGGTAGAAGCCTCTGCTCATTCTCCGTCAAGTAAATCTGTTTCATATACTGTTGACCCTTAGGCTCGAGCAATATTACCAATGCCCACAGATCGTAGAATGCATGTTCAATAAATGTCCTGAATATCTCTACCTGGGGTCCCATCCACTCGGCTCCATGCCATCGATTGACTATAGCTCGTGAAGTAGTATATACATTCTTTTTACCCCGTCGAGTCGGTTCAATAAGTAAAGGCAATTTCATGTTATTTGCAGCTAAACTAGACGCTTCGACGATTTTGAACTTTTCTTTGCACAAGTCTAGTAATATACTGGCCTCAAGACAAAGTGGCTCTATAGACGTCTGGATGCTAGGCAAAGGACTAGTTGGCCATATTTTATAAACATATAGCAATATTTTATCTTCATCTTCGCGATCTACTACATTTGCATCGATATTAGGTAAAGTTTGTAGAGGAAATTGTTCGAAAATCCTCCGTATTACTGTTGGTATTTTGATGCTCATTGGCTTGAAGTCAAGTTGAAAAGTCCATGCTTGTTCGGTTATCAGCACATGATCTGCAACGAGAAGTGAAAAAATGGCCGATTTTCACAAATTTGAGCATCTAAAGGGTCGTATATTACTGTAATAGGCATAAATATCCATAATTCCGTCAAAAAAATTTAAAATTTTTGCAAATGTCTCAGAAAATCGATTGCATCTGCATACTGTTGGCTATCCCAAATCTATACGAGCAATTTTCGAATCATATAAAAACGCGACTAAATACATGTTTCAATACGTTTTTAGATCCTTCCGATCTAGAAATACTCGATTCATATCTAGTTTAGCCGTTACCGATCCTCTGGTTTTATATAATAATAGAATCAATCAGGGCCTTTTACGTAGAGATGAAGCTCAACATCGAGCAGCTATAGAGTAAGTCAATTTCCACTACATAAACTAGATATTGTTGCTGACTATAAGACTTCAGAAATTGTACTTTAGAACTATAGATTATGAACTTCCTACATCATTTCGCGGTCAAATCCGTCAATTGAATGAGCTATTTGACAAGGAGGAGTTTCAAGAACAACAAGAGCATTCTAAAGTATGGTATACACCATCGCAAGAATCACAAGATCTCATTAAAGTTCTTACAGATGAAGAGGTTTTATATAACTTCAATTCTCCTCAAGGGTTATTGCTGCATGGAGAAGTTGGCTGTGGAAAGTCCATGTTAATGGATATGTTTGCAGAATGTTTACCGCACATATCCAAAAAGCGCTGGCATTATAACAATTTCATGCTGGATATTTATCAGAAGATTCATAAGATTTCTCAGGCACAGGTCTCAAAAAGACGACTCGGTCATGAAGTCGTACTGTTGGAGATCGCTCAAGATCTCATTGACCAAAATACCATTTTGTTGCTTGATGAATTCATGCTTCCTGATATGGCTGCAGCAAAAATAATGAAGTCACTTCTGGTATACTTTTTCAAGCTTGGTGGTGTGTTGGTAGCCACGTCGAATAGACTGCCGAAGGATTTATATGCACAAGAGTTTCAGAAACAACAATTTACCCAGTTTTTTGATATTCTACAGCATAGATGTGTTTCATTTGATATGAGAAGTAAAAATGATTATCGAGAAATGCTATCCGATGGAAAATTGGCCTATTATCTTCCCTTTGAGGCTGATATAGATACACTTCTTGCGGGACATGATTCAGCCAAGACTGCCAGTCCTGCACAGATGTTCGTCTATGGACGTACTGTTGATATTCCATGGCAAACGTCCGATGGAATAGCCAGATTTGATTTTGAAGAAATTTGTGGCATACCTTTGGCTGCAGCCGACTACATCTCTTTGGCCTCAAGATACCATACGATTCTTGTTGACAGAGTTCCAGTATTGACTCAGAAGAGAAAAAATGAAGCAAGACGATTCATTACTTTAATCGATGCTCTTTATGAAAGCAAATGTCGTATAGCCGTTAGGACAGAAGTACCGATTGAACTACTGTTCTTTCCGGATGTTAACAAAGACACACAGGCAAAGATAAATGAGGAAGAGATATACGAACAGACTGAAAATGATGCATTTGGAAAAGCTTTACAGGATATAGAGTCTCCGTTTAGGCCCAATGTTTCTCTCTATGTTGGGCAGATGTCCAAAGATTTATCTACTGGAGACAAGCCACGGGCGAGACCTAAAACGACTGTATTTACGGGAGAGGATGAGAGATTTGCATACAAAAGAGCAGTTTCAAGATTAATTGAAATGACTTCTGCAAGGTGGTGGGATACTGCGCAGTGGATGCCTATGCCAGAACGACCGTGGGAAATCGCTTCTACAAATAAAACATCAGATACCTCTACAAGTTCAAGTGCGACATCAAACTCATCTACTAAAACCACACAACGGCCGAATCCTCCGAAATTTCAGCCTCAGCATTTCTGGGCAATGGGGAAATGGAATCCGCGACCGACATCGAAGAAGATCGATGAGCGTACTCGGAAATGGATGGAAGGGGCGTAAATTCACTAACGGAGAGACTCAATTAACGTATATAATTAGAATTATAATAGATTTCAAATGCATTCATCTCAAAAATCAGTAAGTTTCTTCCGCTTGATTCGGGCCGACCTTCACGTGATAATTTATCCGAACCAACACATTTCCAGAATTGCTTTCCAGCAAACAACCACCTTATAAACTAACTATGATTCTTGATACTATTCGTCTTAGCAAACTCTCATCAACTGCTCATCTCTCCAGTCAATGGTATTACATTGCAGCAGCTGCCCTATCAGTTTGTAACGTCCCCGACACTATACCCCAGATTTATAACTTCATGCTGCAAAACATGTCTTCAGCTAGCCACGAAGATAAATTTGCAATGTCACAGAGAATGAGAGAATCTCTTTTGAAAAGTGCTGCTTTAGGAGGGCTTCCGAAATCTATAAACAGTCTGACTATGCTGAAGAATGCTACACCGACTGATCTCCGAGAGACCAAGCTACAACGGGAAATTACATATCCGACTCCGAGTGATTATCGCCGAGGATCAAGCTTTTGGGATGCTGTTTATGGTAAAGTTGCTAATAGAGTAATGGGGCAATTGAGTACGTCATATCCGGATCTTGGCCATTGGGCTCTCAATCACGTCTATTCTCCGCTATTGAGCTATACAGACATACTTGGCCCCAAAGAAACGTCGTTTGTGGTAATTGCATGCTTAGTTCCTCAGGATGTCAATCCTCAGTTGAAGGGTCATTTGAAAGGGGCTCTGAATAATGGGGCTACAATTGAAGAGGTCAACAGTGTACGAGATATGGCCATGGATATCAGTGAATGGTGTGGATTAAGTTGGAAAACAGAGCCTTCGAAGATAAATGCCAATGGCAAGGCGATTTGATATTGAAAAAAATACAAAAGTTAATACATTCTATGGAGAGAATCAATAATTTATACTACAGAAGCTAAAGCCCACTCACCGCCTAATTGATGGACATATTCATGAATGAAGACAATTCGTCGGTAACGGGAACATTTCTTGCATAACGAGGCTTCAGAATATTAGGCAATGGGCGTCGCGCATCTTGCATTGTGGCTTCTGTCCGATACATATAGAGAACTCGACGAGTTTCTCTTCTCCATGCCTTCTCTTCTTGGCCCATATCACTGGACCCTTCAGAAATGGTATCGGATGAAGTAGCAGGATATGGCAAAACCCAAGCCTGTTTTCTGGGTGAATCATAGACTTCACCAACCTCATGGAACGGCACATAAAGTCGATCAAGCCATTTGAACACCTTTTCGTTATAGTTCATGTCACGTTCTTCACGCGGCTTGAAATTTACCCCATCGATTGCAATGTCATCATTGAGCGGAGCTGAATGGTTATTTACAGCAACTTGCTGGTTACATGTTTGGCGAGGAAAGATCTCATGGCTCATCTTGCTAATGTACCCGCGGACGTATCTAGAGCTACGAATTAGTTAGTAAACAGTACACAGTAAAATAAAATTCAAACATGGGAAATTTACTCTGGCACTTTTTGGAGGCAATTCCTCGCTGCAGCATTTGAATTCGTGTTTTGAATAGCTGAGCGCGAAGAGCCCTGCTGATTTGGAAACTCGGCTTCAGCACTGTAGCGACCATTCCTATATTTTGCATCAGCTTTATTGGAATATCGCATTCTTGAAAAGAGAAGCAAAATGAAGCTAAGTTTGAAAAGAAAGTAAGCAGATTTTTAGCAGAAAAAGAGCTACAATATGGACAAAATGTTCGGATTATCCCACATAATTTATAGAGCTAGGGTTTGGGTTTGTCCTGAGAACAGTCAACAATATATTATAAAAACAAATCATGAAATTTTTCTTTTTTTTTGTGATAAATCCGCCTACATTATATTAAGCAACAGGCTGAGCTTCGACGGCCTGAGGCTCAGGTTCCGACTGCTGAACATAAGCTCGTACCAAAGGAGCCTCGACTTCAGGCTCTTCTTTTGGAGTATGGATATTGACAAAGTCAGGGAGAGATGAGGTAGGAGCACCAATCTTAGCACCCATGGCAGGATCTCTCATGATTTTAACCTTGATACCAAGAACGCCCAATCGCAAAAGGACATTTCGTGTAGCAGTATCAATAAAGTCTCGTACAGGTTGACCAGAGTGGATCATGAAACCGTCCTGGAACTTCATGGACTTGGCTCGAGCACCTCGAAGCTTTCCAGAAATGACAACCTCAACACCCTTAGCACCAGATTCCATGACATATCGTACAACACTGTAAGCAGCTCGTCGAACGGCCAAACCGTTGAGAAGCTTGTATCGAAGAGATTCACACTGAGTAACGGCAGACAAACCTCTATCCTGCACCTTTTCGGCATAAATGGCTACAGATCCCTCAGCAAGACGGAATCGCTTTTCAACAAGAGAAGTCAATTCTCTAAGACGTCGGCCGTTTTGACCAACAACGTTGACAGTATGAGTGGCTCGGACAACAATCTCAGTCTTGTTTGGAGTAGCTCGAACCTCCACACCAGAATAACCTTCTTCGGCCAATTCTCGAGTGAAGAATTCATTCAGTTCTGCGAACAGAACACCGTCTGCGACGTGCTTTCTCTTGGTAGAGATGTTGACTCTAGACATGTTGTTAAAAGTCTGTGTATATGAAGGGTTGATGTTGGATGGTTTTTGCTTGAGTGGGAATATCAAAGGGTGGATGAGTGGTGCTGATAGTTACGCAAGGACAGTCACAAGAACATGGCAAAAAAGCCCTGGGCATCGTTTAAACTTTATCAGATCAACAAAAGAGAACGTTAAATTATAAAATAGCGAAATTAGTTTGAAGATGTAATTCGATTATTAAGTATTGAAGAAAATTTCAACAAAATTTATTAAAATATTAAAAAAATAATAATATGACAAGAAGGCAACAATTGTTACAATAGATTAATTCATGGCTTGCACCATGGCAGTTTCTTAGCTGCAGAGAAGCAGAAAAAAAAAGGGGTAAAAATAAACGAAGAAAATTTCAGAAATATAGTGGCTGTCGTTTAGACAGTTGATTGTACACATTAGATTAGCATGAGAAGGAATCCAGCAACGGCTCCAAGAATGGCTGCAGGCTGCTGCTTACCGGCACCGCCTTGAACAATAGGCTGAGATGGTGCACCACTGAATGCAGGAGTATGACTCTGAGATGATTCTGGGGCAGCCTCATCGATGACAATAGGAGTGGTTTCAGAGGTAGCAACAGGTGCATTAGGCAACAACTCGGTAGGAATATCGGAAGCAATCTCTTCAGCAGTCATAAATTCATCGTTTGATGGAGTTGCAGATACAGTAGTTCTGCATTTGGTAGTCACAGTGACAGTTATAGTGGAAGTTTCACATGAAGTAGTAGTGGGTTCTTCAGCCACGTCAGTCTCTTCAGGTACCTCGATTTCCTCGGAAACCTCAGAGTCTTCAGGCACTCCAGACTCTTCAGCTTCAGAAGCAGGCTGGGTTTGAGAAGGAGTAACAGCTGGCTCAGGTGCAGGAGTTACAGTGTCACAATCGGTGACAGTAGAAGTACTGAGTTCATACACGGTGGTTACACGTTCTGTGCATGCATGAGCACTGCAGTCAGTGATAGTGACAACAGATGAGATAGTCTTTGTGCTGAGGCTTGCAGTTGTAGTCATGTTAGAAGCAAAAGGAGCAGCAGTCGTTGCATTGGCACGGTATGATTCGACAGCATAAGACTGATCGTCAAATTCATCATGTCCATGATCTCCATGGGCATAAGCGACAGCTAAAACAGCAGCACTAGAGGCAAAAGCAGTAAACTTCATGATAATAAACTGAACGAATGTCTTTAACTTTGGTGGTAGTTAGGAGGATGCGACCGCAGATGACAGGTTTGACAAAACGACCAAGGACTGATATTTATATAAACCATGTGGACCCTATTTGTGCAAAATGGGTGAACGCCTAGTAGCAAATAAATGCATACAAGGAATTTTTCAACTACTTTAGGATAGCTATGGGCATAACTCGGTGCCAAACGGTTCCGAAATAGGAAGATGGATCAGAGCTTAATTCTCCAGTGGGCAGCGTACTGCACACAAGACATATTTTGTACAAAGAGAGCATGCATATTTTTGCACAAAGAAAACAATGCATATTGTTACAGTGAGCTATATGAAAAAATGAATGAGACTATAACGTTGATGTTATGTGATACAATTGATAAAAGAGAGACATGATCCAGTGATTGCCAGATATCCAAAAGGCGATACAAACTAAATTATGAACTCTCTTCTGACTAGCGAGAAATAATTAAATATGGATCAACGGCTACAAAATCCATATTAGTCGATCTCCACATGCATATTAACCTGTTAGGTTGCATCTAGACCTACATTCCTAACTTTATTGGCATTCACCACTTCCAAGACATTCTTTTAAACTCTAAAATATATCCATAATTATCCAATGGTTTACTTGTCCTTGAACTGAATTTGGAAAGGGAATGAAATAGTTGACTAACAAGTTAGGCAAAAAGTGTAGCCATCACCCCCCGAAAACAGTAGCTTTGTGATTTGACTCGAACCATATTGCCTAATCATCCCCCATTCCCCATTTTCCCCCAAAAAATATGCCAACACCCGCCACGTCCTTTGCTACAGGATTAGTTTTATGTAGTGTGTCCTTTTCTCTTGGAGTCATATATACAAATTGGCTATATGATTATTTTACACTATGGGTATCTAATCCAAGTCCTGAAGCATTTGATATCTCCTTAGCTCACTATCAACGGTGGGGCTCAATGCCGCCATTTTTTAGCCATATTCATCATGGGGTTATGGCAATAGGGTTTTTGGGATTCTTTACGAAACTTTATCGTCCGTCGGAATCAAACAAGTTGTTTGATGGTGGTAGCGTATTTCTATATCTTATTGCCGTAGTCTTCTACATAACGAACGTTGTACGAGGAATTCAGGCTGCTATATTTGATACTTGGGGCGATATCACCTTTGATGTCGGAATCAATGTCATAGCAGCTTCTCAAGTGTTTGTTGTGTTGATTTTATTTGGAATAATTGGCTTACAGCTTGGCCAATATTGGGCTGAACGAGAAGATGAAAAGACATTACAGCGGGTTTTACAGGAAGAGGAAAATGAGAAAAAACAACGTTAAAGAGCAATATTTGTAGTCGACTTATTATAATTTACATTTTTTTTATCTAAATAACCTCATGCTTTTACTTATGCTTATTACGAGAAAGTGGTCCAAATAGACGGGATTCTCGCTTTTGTGTTTCTTCATCTAACGTCATTCGAGAAAATACCTTTGTGGTACCTTCTACTCCTTGCAATGGGTCGTAATTGTCTCGTTCATATCCAGCAAGTGTGTTGTGCTCATCGTTATTGTGGTCGCCCTCATCAGTAGCTATCGGCGACTTTGCTCGGTCACTCAAACTCAGACTCTGATCGGTTTCCAGATCTGATATCCCACCGTGATCGGTTGCGCCATCCGTTTCCTCCTGTAATTGGCTTGGAGAACTTGTCAATGATCTCGAATTACGTCTTAGGCCTTTGAGATGCTGGCTGCCATTGAAGATTCCTTTAAGATTATGATTTTCCCCAGCTAGCGAGGGAGATGGTGATGCGGAATGTGATCGTATGGCAGTCATTGTGTTAGGACTTGAGTATGGAGTTCGCTGAGGTCGACGATTCATCTCCTCATCTGTACGACCGTATAATTCCGGCCACCATCGCACCTTTTTGGGATCAGGAAGAAATATTTCGGCGCCTTCATTTTGTTCCGGCGGCTTGAAATTCGGATTACTGAATTCCTTCTTTCTGACAACGAAATAATCCCATACCGATCTAGTACGATCATGCGCACCCTTCTGCTTCCGCTCTTTTTCGCTATTATAGAGAAACGTCCCATATTGACATGAATATGAATGATAAACTAGACGTCGAAGAAATCGCTCGTTAAATTCGAATTTATCCGGAGCTTGCTGTAAAACCTGGTACACGCAATCTAGAAATTGAAGAAAAACCGGCGACGTATACTTGATGTGACTTTGTTTCACAAGCTTGCTAGAAACTGTGTTAAACACTTGCTGAGCTTGATTGGTATCAGTTATTTGAACAAAATGCTTTTCACTAGATAAAACACCAGATCGTTCGGCAAATCGGTGACCGAATGATAACCAGTCTTTCTCTAGCAATATTATAAAACCATCAATGGTTCTGTAAAAAGGATCAAGGAATAGTTGAGCTAGGCTTGTTAGCTGTGAGGTTCGATCCCAGCCATCAGAGCAGTGAACGACCACATGAGAGAACTTGTAATGGACATGATTTGCAATGAGTTCAGCACCTTCCAAAATAGTCGACAAATATTTCAGCCATTGGCTTTTCTGGAGAAGCTCATGACTTGGAGGAAGCATGCTTAGATCGCCGTTTTTAAGAGCATCCACGAGTTTTGTAAGACTATCTCTCATGACATGGATATTATCTATACCAAGATATACTTTAGTAGCATCCTTGTAATTTTCCATATTTTCTGTACCAGCACCAAGAGCAGTTTGAGCCATTGCATTAGCTGTTGGCCTAGCATCAACAATAAGATTGAAAGAAGAGGCTCCTACTATGGGATCTTCGGTAGTGGAACCAACCGGTTGTGTAGTTGCAAAGATAGCCTCCACAAGCTTCTCATCCTGAACCGATCTGCTTTGTTTCAAGCCAACCATAGGCTGAGAACATCTTGTTATAGTACAACTGTTGAATTTGTGATAATAGCTGAGAGCAGGTAGTCTAGACTTTGATCGGAACTTAACAGCATAGTTCAAAACATTGTCTGAGATGGACTCAGGGACCATAAAAAGACGGGGATATGTAGAAGAAAAGGCATAATCCTTATTCAGATGAGTTAAGCGCCATTTTTCAGGATCAACACCCATGCGATTGAATTCAGCCACAGGATCATAGATGTTCCAAGTGTTCACCTGTTTTTCCAAGGAGCCAGGTTTATAAATAAATGCATAGAGATTTTCAATAGTAGGAACGCAAGTAAGTTTCATGATGCTTTCAAATAAATCTTGCGATACGCTTTCAGAGACGATATTCAATGCTACAAAGGTGAAGTCTCGGCACCTGATACGAATTGTTGAATGACCCATAAGTGCACTAAACTGATGTCTTTCAACATCGGCAATTATAGGATAGCAGATCCAAATTTCTCTTCCGGAAGACTTATCTTTGAATATCATATGGTGAGTAGTCAAATGGATGGTTCCTTTGGATGATTGTCCATGCCGTAGTAAAACTACATCAGGAACCTGAATGAGGGGTTAATAAAGTCCAAGAAGAAAACACGTCTTTTCCACAGTTGATCTCACTCACCTTGGCTACTTTTATAGCATCCATTCCTACTGGTTTGGATGTTAATAAATTACAAAATTGAACGTTATGATTTTTGTGAGATGCTGATGAACAAATACAGTATCAACAAACCCAAATGATTGAGTTAATCCGCTGATAAGGCAGTTGAAAGGACTTGGATGGAAATTGGCGAGATTTTCTTAATAAATGTCAACTGGAAATTCGGATTATGTAACATGGGACTTTTTGAAACAAATTGATAAAATTTCCTAGCAGCTTATTCTCAATGGCTTTTGATCTCAAGCCAGCTTTTTAACCAATCAACAAATTGTCAATTTTGTTCAAAAATCATCCATCACACAAAATCACAGTATGGTAGCTGAAGCAGATGCTCCACAATTCTGGAAAGGTCCAAGGAGGGTAAGTCAACGATGAATGTGCAATATTTACTAAAGAAGTAGATCTAATAATTGTAGTTTTTCCGATATTTAGGATATAATCGTCCCTATGTACTATTGGCATTTGGTCTTGGAGTAGGAGGACCTCTTCTGGCTCTTTTTGGAACTCCTTTACGACGAAAATACTTATTTAGCGATGCTGAGCCATTTCCTGCTTCTTATCCATGTAAGTAGAAGACCTGATGGAATACTTGTTGGCTTGACATGGTGGAATTGAACTAACCTTTAGTACCTAAAAGACCTCGGGATGAATCTCTAAGTGGATATGACGATTAAATTATAAAATAGATTTTCAGTAATTGACTTTTCTATGCATCGTATACTATTTACAGTCTGGTCTGCCTTTTATAGTTTTTATCTACCATTTATATGCTTGAACTCGAGGATAATCAATAAATGGTTTACTTGCAAGTTGTTGCCATACAGGACGAGCATCTCGACGTGCTCTTGTAGCCTCTTTGATCTGAGTTTCATATGATTTCAACCGTAATATCGCTCGAACATGAATGTATTTGTGAGTGATGAAACCTGTTCTACCACGACCCTTTATATCCAATCTTCGTGGGAACATTCCATCTTTACCAACCCATATCTGTTGAATATACAAGTCATTTTCATCCAGACCGAGTGCACGAGCTTGTTCGATTCCTTTAGTCAGCATTGGAGTTACTTCTCGTGCAATTTTCTGATTGTGGAAATGGCACTGAGTTATAGCTTTCGTAAGATCCATCTTTCGCAATAGACGTAGGAATATGTATGCCTTTTTCGGCGAATACTTGATTCGATAGCTTTTCAAGTATACAGAAGGCTGAAGAACATCAATCTCCTGCTTTGTCAAGTATAATCGGTACTTTTTCCCTTCATGCTCGACTATTGATCCTGATTTGTATGGAATGGATCCGTTTTGAGTCGCTTTCTCATACAACGCTTTCTTGAGAGGGGATAAAAGCAACTCAGCAGCAGTTTTTGCAGCAGGTTCTGTGAATTCTTTGACATCTGGATCATCTCTTAGCTGCTTATTGGTGAGAATTTCAGGTGGTTGTGAATCATTCTGCTCCAAGGAATCAGCTTGGAATCTAGATAAAACATCTGATTCCGCTTCATTGAACTTAGTAACATCACCAAATACCGAAGAGCTTGAATTTGATGGTTTTTTATCTGCCCATGAATTTGAAGAAGAAGAGAAAGTACGGACAAGTCTCGAGGGCTGTTGTCGTCGACAAGCCAATGCAGAAGAATAAACACGAGTGGCTATTGGTTAGGTTGAAACTTAAGTTTCTACGATATTCAAACATTACTTACAGTTTCCCACTAATCGTGAAATCGTGCCAATCATGAAGATGTTTGGATGTTTTTGGTGATGTAAAAAATTGGCAGTAATTTTGTCAAAATCTTAACGGGAATTTCAGCAGGGATCACACCGAGATGGTTAGAGAGAGGGGGTCAAAGAGAGACACAATGAAGAGTAAATTGTATTAAATGATGTTTTATGAAATTGAGGTTTTCAATTGCATTATAAAGAAGTAGAGATGGTTTTAATTTAGAAATTATAAATATCTCAGTTAAGTGATGCTAGTCTCATTACGGCAAATGCACTCTTGTGACCGTTGTGCCGTTATCCGTGATTATACGATTAACAAGGAAGAACAAAAGTAAAATATAAAAATTATACGATAATACTATAAAATCTGATATAAATTCTCTAATGACGTCTTAGATATTCATATAGATCTCAAAGAGTTTCCAATCAATATATACATTCATTAGCTCTATATTTATTACCTCAACCGTCCTCCTCCCCAGACGTAGTGCCTCAATACCGCTTTCCACAACCATCTAATGACATTTAAAACCACCCGATTCAATGACCAGTTCACTAAGCCTCCTTAATTCACTAACGACTATTTTGCATTTAATGCCTTAATGCATGCTTTCATTTTTGGTTCATTTTGGTTTCACTACTACTTCCCAATTTGGTCTTTTACTAGATCTACTCAATTGAGTACTTCCCAGACAATCACTGCTACGGATTAGATAGTCCGAAGGAGAATACGACATAAACGGCATTAGAAATCAGATGGATTATAGAGAAAAGAACTGGTCATGGATTGAAGATGAAAGAAATAATAAATTTACTATTGAATAAGCCATTTTTTACGTACCCTACAGTATTGTCTACTATGCCTATTTGGTTAACTTACCAAAATATTATAACAAACAGGAGGCCCCCGTTTCAAAAGCAAACAACTAAAAGAGTTATCATACTAAAATATACCAACAATACAAAGGATTACATAGAATATAGAAATACTAATTTCAACGCCATATCTAACTCCTTCCTTACATTTATCTCCTTCCCCAATATTTCGGCCTACTCTTGCATGTGGCGTACCTTGGGCCCAGTTCCGGGGTCCAGATAGTGCCATAGTATAATGTTCCCAGATGGCTGACTTTGTTCCTTCTTCCCCTCAACAACACTTGAAATATCTCGTAGTCTGGCAGTTTTGACACATGGGTATTCTATATAATAAGTACTTAGACGGGCATCAAGTCTACGTCTGCAAATCATGCAAGACTCATCTTGCTTTGTGGAATGATATTGTATCAAAGGTGAGTACCAGCAGCTCCTTTGCCGTAGATGGTTCTGGTTTAATTACCGCTAAAAATAGCTACTAACTGACTATTTCAGGACTTCAGTGGTCGTTCTGGTGATGCATATTTGTTTAATAATGTGTAAGTAGTCTTGTTTTTATGCTCCTTTATAAGTGGTTATAGTAGTTGTGAAACCCATTAACCCATGCTTAGTGTCAATGTTGATAGGGCGGATCTATTGGAACGCCAAATGAGAACTGGCATGTATAAAGTGCAAGATATACATTGTCGGATCTGCTCCAAATATGTCGGATGGGTCTATGTCGAAGCATATTCTCCTAGTGAGCGTTATAAGGAAGGCAAGTTCATTCTAGAGGTTCAGTCTATGATCATACAGTAGCAACCAGCACCCGGCATTATAGCCCACTTGAACCTCGGTACTTGTTCTCGTTGAATATCACATTTACTAGCATCATATTAGACTATTTATATTATTTCCGGCTATTTATTTTGGATGCATTATTGAATATTTTCACTACTAATATATTTTATTATTGTTTATAATATACTTGGCGCATGTTGTTATTGCGTACCACCACTTATCCCGATTAGGAAGTATAATTGGGTCATATAAGGTGCTTGTGATACCCAAACGTTACGAATGGTTTGAGCGTGACTAAGTGATAGATAAAAGAGATATGAGGTTATATATGTGTTAGTAATGAGACCCATGATTTAAGTCGGTATTGACTTTGGGTTTAAGGTCCTTTCTTTTCAATGATAAAGTTTGGTAAGAATTGCGGGTTATTTGGACGTGGGGAGATTGTGACACATTTTTGGGGGGAATTGAGCCGTGAAAGAACCATTAAGATATTGCTTTGGTCGTTCATGAAATTTTATATTAAAGACAGGTGATTATACTAGTTCAATGGATCTATTCGGTTCATTGTTTCTAATCTTTATGCCTGGTTGTTTCAGCCGTACATCCATGAGTCTAGACCAAACTGATAAGAGTCGCTAAGTATATAGGACAATGGTATGGGATATTCAGTAGGAATTAGTTCAAAATTAGCCAGCCTTGTTTTGCATGTTTAGTTTTGGTGATAATTACTAGAATTGAATTTAAATTCAGGTCGCTTCTAGTTGATTTTAATATCGATGAGAAGTTCTGACATGCAATATTGTATCACTCAATGTAGGTACAGTGGGCCAAATGAAAGAGCATCAAGAATATTCGAAAAAGCATACAAACTACTTTAAAAATGAAAACTTAAGCAAAATAAACAAAATGAATTTTATCTGAACTGTATTCTTCCTCTTTTGAATCTCCCTGCGTTTGTCAACTGCGACATCTCGATGAAGACCAGGGTCTGAAAAGAACCATTCTGCTTCAACACCAAAATTACTACACAATACACCGATTTCAATTAATTTTTCAACTCTCATTATTTAATTTTATCCTTGCCATCCAATTTCATCCTCTGTACACTAAAATCCACCAAACTTTCTCATTCCAATCGCTCAATTTACGCGAGATTAACTTCGAGTTTTTGCATCAAAATGTTTTGTTTACTTCTACGTTAGCAAATGTCAAACGAAGTATCATCAGAAGTCAACGACTTTTTACTACGAATCAAGGAATTGGATCAGAAAACGTAAGTCAATAAAAGAATTCTTTCACTCTGGGGAAAATATTCATATAGTTTTTTGTTGTTTTCTGCTTTCGATACTAACTAACAGATCTCGAGAAGATGAACTCAGAGCAAAGAAACTGGAACAAGATATTCTAGATGGACGACGAAGAAGACAAGCCCTTCGAGAAAGATCGAGATCACCTACAAAGCAGTCATCGGTAGATACATCGTCCGATACGAAGAAGTTGAGTACCAATTCTAGCATATCTAGGGATACTCCAGAAGTAGAGAAGAAAAGAGTTATATCTCAGAAAGAAGTGGATATTCGCAAACAAATCGACAGCATTGCAGGTCCTGGTGGCACTCTATCGATTTCTTTCAATTCTCTTCCTCTTTCTGAATCACCAAAGACCGAGTCCAAGAAATCTTCAAGCTCCCCTATAGCAACCAAGACCGTCACTTCAGAGTCTCCGGCATCTTTTCGGGCTTCAAATGGCTCAAAACCAGCTAGTAGCTTTGAATTGAAAACCCCGAAAGAGCCCACAGCAAAGGAGTCAACCAAATCGATCGACGAATCACCAAGATTGTCCCATCGGACCTATGACAGACCTCAAACGGCCCCTAGTAGTATACAAAAGGACTCTTCTTCTATGAGTCCCAGCTTAGACAGCTCTTTTATCTCCAGCGGACTGCGACCTTCATCTCCTCCTAAATTGCCTACCAAAGGAGGGTTTATCAAGTCAGCTCTTCTCAAGCGCGAAGCTACTATATCTAGAGGCTCTGCATCTCCTCCAAGTTCAAAGTGGAGCTCCTCTCCAGTGGGATCTCCTTCTCTTACTTCTCCATCCGTGACTAGACCGTCGACGTTTGGCGATTCTCTTTCTTCGCAATCTAGTCCTACGCATAATAACACTGAAATCGAACAGTCGTTCAACCGTGGAAGAACTAACGAATCATTCACGACTGGCTCTGATGATGTAAACGCGCAGAGCCCTGAAAGGAAGAAGACGTGGCTAGAGAGTGCGCTCGCTAGGAGCCCCACTAAATCTCAACCACCACGATCACCATCTCCAGCGAAGTCATTTTCTGAGTTGGACAGACCTAAATCTACTGTGCTACCGGGCTCCGGCGGAATATATTCCCCGTCTTCTCCTTTGATATCTATCCATGGTCGCTCGAGTAATACCCCCATTTCTACGGAGCAATTACGGTATGGGGATATACCTTCTCATAATTTGGCCAATTCCCCGTCATTATATGGTAGCTCAAAGTTTGCTCCACCTAAACCCCAGAGAAAGTTGGATTCGCTTTCGAGTACAGATGATAGCGCTCGCAAATCGCAGTTGTATTCGAAATCCAATGGATCTCACTCACAAGAGAATGCGACAAGTTTCCCTTCACCGACTACTAAAGACTTCTCTAAGTTAAACTCATTGACACCATCTTTGACTCCTACAAATGATTCTAAGTTTACCTCTGTTGATGATACTAAGCCTGTCGACAGTCCTTTCGGAAAGCCACTTTCAAGCCCTAAGAAGGAACCCAAGCAGTCTGACTCTGACGAGACATCGGACTCTGTGCCACCTGCTTTACGGAAACTGGCTTCGTTGAGGTCTCCTCCTCCTAAGCCTGCAAAGTCCAGCAAACCCGTTGAGGCACTTGAGCGTCGAAATAACTTGAGGTCAACGTCTCCGCTAAAGTCGCCCGTTCGTGATGAGCTGAAAGAGACCCTCGATGAAGCTAAAGGTGGTTTGAAGAGAAGTGATACTCAGAAATATATACCTCGAGATGAGCTCAAAGATACACTTGGCCAGGTAACTCTTAAAAGAGGCAGTACTGTGAAGTACCAACCACCGGATACTTTTAAAGATGCTGTCTTATCGACGAGAGGAGCACTACGGCGATCTCCAACAAGGGAAACGACGCCAAGTCCCCGAAATTCTCCGTCACGAGAAACCCTACCCAAGCCAAGCACCTTCAGCAGCGATTTGGAATCCATGCTAAAGCGGGGCCGTTCGCCTCTTACTCATTCAGATTCTAGTCCTTCGCTAGGCAGTCCTTCAATAGTTCCAAGACAACTGGCAAGAGCTAGTACAGATACAGACACTGGATCAAAGAACTTGAATCATATCACCAAGAACCGAGCCAAGGGACCAAAGCGAAGACTTCCCACGAAACAGCGTGACTCCTCATTACGACACTCCCCTGTCCGAGTAGCATCGGCACTAGGAGAGTCTCAAGCACTTAATATTCAGAAACGACCTGACGTCAAAGGAAAATTACCTCCGGCTAAACCTCGAAAACCCAGTTCTAGTGTTTCATTTCTCTAATTAACTAATAATATAGACAAAACATGATGACATTATTATACAGCATAAATATAGAAATTACCCTTTGCGGATACAGAGACTATGGATTTTGCATTGGGGCCCCAGACAGCGTCGACGGCAGCATCAGAAGCAGCAAAAACGCCACTAGTCCAAACTTTGGATTCTTTTGAGAAAACAGCAACCTCTAGTCCCTTGTTGGATACAGCTAGAATGAAATTAGAGCTCTTGTCAAAAGAGATACTTGATATCGATGATCCTTCCAGCTGAGTCAACTCTATAGTTGTAAGAAGCTCCTCTTTTCCAAGATGCCATATAGCTACAGAGCTCTGTCCAGAAGAAGCAAGCCATCTGCCATTCTGTGCAAAGCTCAAACTTGTTACAGGCTCATCGCCTGTGGTAAAGTTAGCTGCAGGCTGTGAAATATCGGTTTCAGAGAGATTATATATGAGGATTTGACCGTCAGTGGTTCCAAGAGCAGCCAAAAACCCATCGGGGTGAATGGCTATACTTTTGAGTCCTGAGCTTCCGGTAGCAAATGATACAACAGCCTCATCGGAGTCGCTTTCAAAATCAATAAGAGCCCATGTACCATCGCTACCAGCCGAGGCTACTATATTATGATAAGGCAATAGAGCCAATTGGGCAGAAGCACCGCTATGAGCCTTATATTCCTTGAACAGAGAGTAACTACCATCATCTGATTTTTTGAAAATTTGTACCGATCCGGTTTTGACACCAATTGCTAGATATTCTCCTTGAGAAATGCTCAGAACAGAGGTTACCTGGCCCTTTGTGGTGATAGATTGGGCTATTGATAGCGATTTTGGATCAAATACCCCAGCTGAATTTTTCCCACCGCCTGAAAGTACAGCGAATTCATCTGAATCGCCTGTAATAGGTGCGGAGTGTGCGACACTAGTGAACAATTGCTTTGTTTTACCCGTTTGTGTGAAGTTGGATATATCTTGTTCTTGAGCCCAAGTCTCGCTATCTACACGGAATTCGCCTCTTTTTCTAGCAGCTATCATTTCAGCCTTTTTATCTGCAATGCCCGAAGCGTATGGAAGTACCTGAGACGTAGCAGCAGCATTCTGATCAACAGTCTCCTGATCTACAGAATCGACCTGCATTGCTTCAGGATGACCCAAACTAGCAGCCAATTGAGCCAAGGATTCACGCGCCTCATCACGTTCTTTCGTTAAACGGGCAACCACTCTTGCAGCAGCATCATTATAATACAAAGCAGAAGATAATTCCTGTTTGGTTTCCTGTAATTGTTTTCTCAGTGAGAAGGTCTCGAGGGCCAAAGCATCCCATTCCGACTGAAAAGTCGCCAACAATCCCGGTATAGAAGTAGCACTAGGAGGTCTAGCACGTGCAATATGAGAAGATTTGATATCTATCAGGTCTTTTGTTTCCAGCGGCTCACCAGACACTGGATCAGTGCCATTGGCTGATATATAAGATTCTATCAACGACCGTTCATAAATATTACCAGAAGGTGACACAACTGGATCCTTAGGAGGTTCACCAGAAACTACAAAGTTAGAAAATTCCATGGAACTTCTCGCTATCTTCCCTACTTACTTGCACACTGCATGGTGGATTTTTGAGTGGTGAAAGTTGAGTTTTTCGCAATCGTGCGGCAAAATTACCCTCTCACAAAAAACCACACACACCGTTTGTTGTTCATTTCACTGAATATTTGCTACACCTGTAGTTTGGGCATATCGACGACTTTTCGTGACGTCTTTGACTGAGAGCTTTATTGCAGAGCTTTAGTGCATAATAGCAGGACTTTTTTAGGGTCTACGGGAATCTGTGCAGTACTTGGTTTTAAAACCTCTGCAACAGATGAGCATGCCATTGAAAAGCAGTGAGCTTGATCACTATGGTATGGACCATTATGGCCGTCATTCGTAAGTATAAAGGATATAAATTGGTTTAGGAAGGTTTTGAGAGTGTTTGTATGCGGTTTTGTGGGGATTTTTGGCCGTGTTTCGTTGCTTGTTAGGTTGGAATGTACAATTATTACCTCGGGTAAGAGGGCTTTTAATTTACAAGAGTGCTGTTTCGTGCATTTTGATCATTGGAGATGCTTTTTCATACCGGTTTATTGGCATATTTGGCATATTTTGAAATATTTATCGTTGTTGGCGTTAATTACCATGGATGGCTATATGTTCGGTTAACTGTGTTATAACACAGATCTTCCTTACTGCCAACCAGTAATATCAACAAGTTTGCCAAGAAAAACGGTTACATTCAAATATCTTAATCTGGTTTCGATTCAAATCTCCTTTAAATTTCTGGATAGTAATTGCTGTTTTCATTCTTCCACTGGGGGTCTTGCTATCTTATCATTTATCTCCCTAATTCATTTGGGTAGATTAAGCATTCCCCGATAGAAAGGTGAAAACAGTTTACAAACAACGCAAGACGAAACTGGCGAAAAAACTGAAATTGTATGATATTTTTAAACTATCACACTGGTAAACCCTGCTTTGCTCAAGTTTCATCTAATTTAAATGCCGCAAACGCGTCAGCAACCTCGAAATTGTCCTTCAAAACCTTGTTTTTACCTGTCATCTCGATGGAAATTACTAACATGTATAGACATACCAGCAGTAAAAGCAAAAGATCACAACTATTGAATCGTCTTTTTCGGACAAAAGTGTCCTTATTTGAGACCATCTTGCTAATTGCTGTGCCAGTGCTAATTTTGCTAGGCTTATTCACTTCGTTTGCTTCCTCCGTCAGATATAGCCTCCCTGGCAGTTTAACTTTAGAGGATTCACCTAGCGACAACATATTTTACTACGACCTTAATGATTACCAGGGAACTAAAGATTCTGCTCGAAGGCGGGAACGCGTGCTGTTTCTTGTTCCCTTGAGAGACGCAGCTGCTCATTTACCGATGTTTTTTACGCATATGGACAACTTGACCTATCCTCATAATTTGATAGATTTGGGGTTTTTGGTATCGGATTCTAAAGACAATACTCTTGGCATGCTTCATGAATTACTAACAAAAGCGCAAGAGAATCCAGACGAAAGCAAGAGATTTGGTGATATAAACATCTACGAGAAGAACTTTGGTCAGGCAATTGGCCAAGGTTTCAGCGATCGACACGGATTCGAGGCACAGGGTCCTCGAAGAAAGCTCATGGCTCGAGCTAGAAATTGGCTTCTCAGTGTTGCATTGAAGCCTGATCATTCTTGGGTATACTGGAGAGATGCGGATGTGGAAACAGTGCCGGCCACTATTTTGGAGGATCTTATGAGCCATGATAAAGACGTTATTGTTCCAAATGTTTGGCGACCATTGCCTGATTGGCTAGGTAATGAACAGCCTTACGATTTGAACTCATGGCAAGAGAGTGAGACCTCACTACAGCTAGCAGATCAGTTGGACGAAGACGCAGTGATTGTTGAAGGATATGCAGAATATGCTACCTGGAGACCCCATTTGGCATACTTGCGAGATCCTTTTGGAGATGTCAAGGTGGAGATGGATTTGGATGGTATTGGAGGCGTCTCGATTCTATGCAAAGCCAGTGTTTTTAGAGCTGGAGCACACTTCCCAGCCTTTTCATTCCAAAAGCACGCTGAAACAGAAGGCTTTGGTAAGATGTGCAAGAGAATGCGCTTTTCAGTCGTTGGACTACCGCATTATACCATTTGGCATATATACGAGCCTTCGTCGGACGATTTGAAACATATGGAATGGATGGCTCAGGAAGAACAGCGCCAGAAGGTGGAACAAAAGATCAACGAACTCCGAGACAAGCAATGGAAGAAGGGCTATTCAGATGTGAGGAGGGAATGGATAGCCGAAAGGGCCAATATATTACGAAACACAGAAAACGAGGGTTTTTCGATGCTTACGAATGATTGGTACTCTGACGAAGGAGGTGTATGATTCTAACATTCAATCACCTATCCTTGTAATATAGACTTAGATGAAGTACCTCAGAAATGCATCAGTTAGAACTTGCCGTCCAAGCTATCAAGAGTATATATCATTTATGCGATTGAATCATACATTTATTTAGCCATCATCAGTTTCTCTCTATGTACTGTCCTCATTCTCTTCCTTCCATTGCCATGATCTCCAGTCTTCTCCAGCTTCACTGATGACGTATTCAATGTCTTTTACCCTTGGTACTCTCATCAAGAACTGCCGTATTTCACTCTGATCAAGCTCCATCATTGGAACTTTTGATGCTTTTAAAACTGCTGTAGAAACAAAAACATGCTGCGTATGAGGATCCAAAATGTCTGCCGTGTTGTCGAGATTATTGGGATTCCAAAACGGATCAAGCCCTAAGCCTTGTTCTCTTTCGTCTCCAGATTGGTTCAAAGTTTTTGCTTCATCTTCTCCTTCTACAATGCTTTCATTAGGTCTCCACCCAAGATACATGTCCCATATGCGTCCAAGATCGTGTTTATTTAGGACTCTTGCACCAAGCCACTTTAACCACCAAATGAGCCATTCGTCGCCGCCAACTGTTTGCAAAATATGCTCTTCATCAAAATGTGCAGATAAATCAGGAAGTAGGTTCTCAAGACCACTTAAAAAGAGCATAACACGCTGATCTATGGGAGAATCGAGGGGTCCTGATGGGCCATCTGACGTCTTTGCCGGACAATGCAAAATGACAAGCATCAACTGTTCATAAACCGTAGCAAATGAACGGTCTGCATGATTCCATATTTGTAATGGACTCACTGCTGGTGAAGAAGCGTCACTTTGCCACTCACTGCTTCCATTAGACGAACTTGAGAAGTTCCTTGGTCGGCTATTCAAATGGGACTGGCTCATTTCGAAAATAGGATGTACCCATTCAGCCAAAGCAGTTGCGCACCAGATTAGGCCAGAATCATATGAAATAATCTGTTTCCACTTGGTAAGAAATTTGACCACAGCATCCTCTATTTCCTCGTATCTTTGGTCTTCCAGACGTGCTTTGACTGATTCAGCGATCATGGCAGGGTCGTCACATTCTGCAGCTTTGCCCGAACCCTGGTCCGTATTAGTATTAAAATTAGAAATGGTCTCATTAGCGGTATTTATACCCTTATCATTTGTTGTTTTATCATTTGCAAGTTTTTCATTGGCACCCCTTTTGGTCCGATTTGACTGGCTTGTAGCCTTCCGACACCGATCCAACTCACCTCGAATTCTCTTGAGAGGAATATCGTTATCTTTCGTAGATGCTGTTCTTTCATAGAGACTATCAGGATACTCATCCAATAATGAGGGGCTTGTCACGTAAGGATGAGTGGCCAATAACATGGGCCATGCATATTGCCTAAGCATCGGAGGTAAGCCTCTATTTCTAGCAACCTTGGCCAAACCTTCGACATTATTATCGTTAATATATCTTTGGCATAAAGAAACAAGAAAAGGAGACTCCGATATCGTAGGATGATGATAGTGCCTGAATCTGGAATTAACGGCCGTGGCCATTTCACTATTGGTATTTGAGCCGGATAAAGACGAAGACGCACTCAAAGTCGAAGAATACGCGCTCAACGACTTACGTATTGAAGTAGGAGATGCATAAGATGAGGCCTCTGAGGCGTCGGTTTTCGCATTACTACTTTCGGACCGCGAAGTAGAGCCTTCGGAGGACATTATTATAGCCATAAAGCTTCTTCCTGCAAGCAGACAACAATAAAACTCGATAAAATGGTCAAAAGACAATAATTAAAACAACATAATGATGCTCCAGACAGATTCAGAAATCAAACAAATATAAAAAACAGGGGAAAAACAGGCCTTGCTGTTGGCCAAACAGAAGCCAGATGTTGTGATATGATTCAGTGGGAAATTGCAAATGAGCACACGACCAAAAAAAATTGTTTGCGGGCGGGATAAGCGGACTTGATGGGGGTCCGGGCTGGGGCTTTTGAAAGCAAGGACAAGTTATGGGGGAGAAGAAAGAGCAAGGTAGAGGGTTATTTTGGGGGGTTTTTACAGATTTGGAGGAATAATTAAAATAAGTTTATGAAAAAATACATCATGGTTGGAGTTGTTATTACTGTATGCCAGCCATTTTCACTATGTCCGCCTCTATCAGATCATTCTCAGATCGGTCGGTCATCTCCGCTTATATATACACGGTTTTAGCACCCATCCCAAATCCTCTTTTTCTTCGTCTTCTCTATCAATAAATCTCTTCTTATTACTCACGGCCTCTTGTTTTCTCTTTCTTTCCTCTGCTATGTCTTTTGGAGGCTTGAAGAACTCGAATCGGACAAACATGGTATTGCTATCATCGGTAGTTTTATGCAATAACCCCAAACTTTTCAATTTCTTGACAAATGACTCATATTCATTACC
This sequence comes from Trichomonascaceae sp. B5901, assembly GCA_037040845.1. Taxonomy (NCBI): domain Eukaryota; kingdom Fungi; phylum Ascomycota; class Dipodascomycetes; order Dipodascales; family Trichomonascaceae; species Trichomonascaceae sp. B5901. The sequence goes on from JAXQHN010000001.1 coordinate 1,849,427, forward strand.
GGGGAACCGAGATTTAATCTCTGCTATCCATACCTCTCCTCGTTGTTTAAGAATTCGTAATGCTTCGTTTATAAACTCGATGAAATTCGTCCCCATCAGCGCAAGACAGAATACAACCACATCGACCGACTCGTCTTTCAAAGGCACATTTTTTATATCTGCAACTGTAATTCGATCATTGGCTTTCTTCAGGTCAAAACTATGAACTTGGAAATTGACTTTGCGTGATTTGCCCTGAGGTTTGATCTTAGCCAGATCTGCTGCTAATTGGGCTTCCCCACATCCCATATCGGCCACTATGATTGCTCCTGTGGACTTGTCTCCAGATAATCCTCCAGGAGCATTCAAAGGCTTCTTTATACGTTCTTTGAATTGAATCACCATGTTATCCACTGGGTTTTCAGGCCAACTTTGGACCTGAGATCTGAATCCTTTATGATATTCGTCAAACATTTCTGGGTTCTTTGCCATGAGATCCAAGGCTTTCTCCGACGTAGTTGTATACAATTGTTCATTAATCCAGCGAAATCGTGAACCACTGAGTTTTTCAACCATCTTTTGCTGAAGAGGAGTGAGAGTTTTCTCCTTTGATATGTGAGCTTTCTTCGAAACAGGCTCGGGCTTTTCCGACTCAGATGTAACTTTTGCTGCAGAAGAATCCTTTTTGGCATGTTTATCCTTTTTTTCGTTTAATTCCTCATGTCGTCTCTTTTTGTTCTTCTTTTCTCCGTCATATTTCTTCTTCTCCGTCTGGTGCTCATGCTTTGATCCGTTGATCAATGCCTCAATGTCTGACGTTTGTACATCCTTAGGTTTCTTTTTATCTTTCTTCTTCTTATCCTTGGATTTGATTTCATTTCCATGAGCTATTTTATTAGTCAAAGACCATCCTTCGACGTCAAATAAACTCATTTCGTCTGTGTGAAAGATGATGGTTGTATGCTGAAGGAATATTTTTGAAAAATATATCAGGAGTCACATGATCTGATCTAGTATGGAAATTAAGGGAAGTAGGAGTACGTTGAGAATATGAAAGGAATGTGGGAAATATTTAATTTATTTATTGATCTGATATAAATGCATTAATTTATATTGGATCAAGAGTATTTTTTACGAATTTCTTGCAAATATGACAGTGATATACCTATTGCCAATGATTCATCCCTCACCTTCTGCTGTGATCCTTCATCGGCCGGGCATTTTGATAACTCCTGGGCTCAGCTAACATCTCATAACAGCAGGATAGCAGTAATAATTGTACAATTGTGCATTTTTCTGGGAATATTTCAGTCCCTCAACAGTTCCCTATAAATTCTCATAAACTCTCATCAATTGTTCTTCACTCCACCATCCCTCTTTAACCTCCACAACCTCCAAAATACGTTGTGCTTGTCACTTTCCATTATCAAGCATCCTTTTAGAACCATTTAACAACAACATTTGTATATAAAAACAACCCTTTTCAAACACTTTCGACAAGATATTAATCCTGTATTTGTATATTATTGTGGATATTATTATTGGCTCTGTAGTACATTTCAATTGCTGCAGAATTCCGTGTTTGATATTGTAAATACTACTATAGCCTTCATCGCCACCACCATCTACAATGGCCGAAGCAGAACTTTCTCTGATAAACAAGGTGGAATTGCGTATAGCTTTGGCGAAATCAGATGACAAGCTTTCTTCGCTTCTTGGTGTGTATTTGCCACCATTGTTGCTCAAGTTGAACTCTCCTCATTCGGCTATTCGTCGTAAGGTTCTCGAGGTTTGTCAGCATGTTGATCAACGTCTGAGATCAAGGTATGTGAATAAAATGACCTTTGGGAATGTGATTCATCCTTCTAACTCCTCAGCTCTATTCAGCTTCCCGTTCAGGCGTTAATTGAGCAGTTCAATGACTCGTCCATACAAGGTGATAAGTCTCTGATGCAGAATATTGATCTCATGTATATCAGAAGAGGCATCGATAATTTGAACTCGGAAACAAAAGCTTCTTTGCTTCCTGCGGTTGTCAATGGTATTTCCAAGCAATCTGACGCATATGCGTCCAAATTGTTTCGAATATTCCGTAAACTGCTCGAAAGTTGGACTCCTCCCGTCAAAGGATCACCAGAATACGACAATTTCCGCTCAAACTATGGGTTTGATGAGCATCCTGAAGAATCAGAGTTTCTATCTAATAAGCTTGCTGATCTTTTTCTTTACGAGCAACCGGTGGATCCTGATGACACGGATGGTGCAATCATCGTCCCAGGCATGAGTGCCAATGATTATCAATTTCTTACTGGAGGTGATCCTGCTAGTTTGCAGCATCCTGAGCTGTCTGCGGTCAAAGTTAAGGCTCTCAAGTTCCTTATGTCAAACGGCTTTACTGACAAGGAGTTGTTTTTCCCTTTGCTCTTCGCTTCTCATGCTTCAAGATCTGACATTTCTAACGAAGCTGAAAATGCTTTCAAATCTCTAAGAGTCGATGTTGATTCTCCTGATATTTACCCTCGTTTACGAGACCTTGGTGCCTCTTCCTATCCTGTCAGGCCAACGCTATTGGCTCAGGTACTGCAACTATGCTGCAAGAGCCACAAAATAGCTGATTTAGATCCTACAGATTTGATCGTTGCTGGTCTTCAATCAACCTATAGAAGGGCAAATCAATCTGCTATGCAACTTGTCAGATGGGCTAGTCGAGAATCTTCTGATGCCGTAGTAGCAGGATATGCTCAGAATCTGGTTTCCATCCTTCAGTCTTGGATAGAAGAACAGGGTTGGCCAAGAATGGAATCTCGCGATAACTACTTGGCTACATTACGATCCACTGCTTATGCATCTATTGGTGTTTTGATCAAGAGAAGCCCAGAGCTCCTGAAAGATATGGAAGCCATCAATTTTCTCTTCGAAAGTCTGGAGCAAGATGTCAAAGATATGAAGTCTTCTATACAAGAAGCTCTTTCTGAGGTTCTTTCTGCTGTCGATAAAATGCCATTAGATTCCAAGCGTGCTATTGGAGATATTCTACCAAGTTACTTCGACTCGGCTAAAACTGATCAAAGTTGTCGCTTTGTGGCTGTAAGGTATGCCGTACGTTTGGCTGCTTATGACGACCCCAATGCACGATTCATTTGTATTCTTGCAACCTCAAAAGAAAATAGATCCGATGTGATCGACGAGGCTGCAAGGGGTCTTCATCCTTACTGGTACAGTGTTCTCAATTCAAAGTATGCCGATGTTTCAGGCTCGGACGACAAAGTCCAGTTTCCTGATTTTGACAAACTATTAGAAACGATCTCCTTTTTCCATAAGAGATCATCAACTATATCCACTGCAAATTCATTGTATGGGCTCGCTTATCCTGTTTTCTCCGCTGCTATGCTGTATCTAGAGCAGGTACTTGTCATGGCGGCCATGAACGGAAAGAAATCACCAATAGTGGTAGATGAACAATGGGCAGAGCATTTGGAGACTGCTGTGAGTGTCGATCAAGATGTACGATCAGTTATTCGAGATTATCTTGCTGAAATAGCCAGCAATGAAGATACTTATGAACCATTGAGAAAGTTTTTCGATTTTCTTTTAACCGCTATCAAAGAGGGCCACGCTGATCTTCTTGAGTGTGCAAAAATATGGCTCCAGCTTTTATCTCTTTGCCCTCCTTCTGTCATCGAGAAACAAGCAGCTAGTGTGAGTGATCTTCTTCCTCTTCTCTCCAACAGCAAATTCGCCTACCTACAGACAATTGCAAATGGAATTGGAATATTGGCTACTTGTGATTCCGCCAATGCAAATCATGTCTTGTCTCAATTGACGTCAGACCAAACTACTCCAGGAAAGTTATTGGCCACATCTTACGTTGTATCAAGATTGAAGCTACGTGGAAATTTGAATGTCGTCGGAGTGTCTGATCTATCTGCCATTCTTGGTCAAGTTTCGAACTTGATTAGCCAGACTCACGATGCAGTGGAAATAAGTGTTGGAATAGAGGCTGTTTTCCAATTACTTTTGTTTGGTATTTCGAACGAAGCATTAGTCGGAGCTGTAAAAACGAAACTTTTGAGTCTTATGAAAGCCGGAAACGATCGCTCTTTTCTTGCGTATGCTTCACTGTCGTTGAATGACCATTCCAACTGGAAAGAATACGTTGATACAATCTATGAATATAGCACAAGTAAACATACGGATGTGATGTTTGCAAGTGGAGAGGCGTTGGCTTTAGCAAGTGCTGGATGGAGGTCTTCACTGACTAATAGATACTTGGATGTGCAAGGTATTGAAAACGTTGACGTTCCAAAGCCGGATTCTAGTCGACTTTCTGACGTTATAACTAATGTTATAGCGAGTTGCCGGTCGCCCAAGCCGTTGTTCAGGAAATTTGCTTGCATTTGGCTGCTCAGTTTAGCACAATACTGTGGATCATTATCTGAGACTAGACTACAACTTGAGAACATGCATATGAGCTTTATGAAGTTTCTTTCAGACCGAGACGAAGTAATACAAGAAGCTGCTTCTCGTGGACTAGGGATTGTTTACGAATTGGGCGATGACCAACTGAAGGAGAAACTTGTCAAAGGACTAGTCAAGTCATTTACATCCGACTCTAGTTATGGGCTTACATCAGGTACTGTTTCGGAAGATACACAACTATTTGAGCCTGGTGTCCTCAACACTGGCGACGGTTCTGTCTCAACCTATAAAGATATTTTAAATCTTGCTTCCGAAGCTGGTGATCCAAGTTTGGTGTATAAATTCATGTCTCTTGCGGCAAATTCATCGCTATGGGCCTCCAGAAAAGGTGCTGCTTTTGGTCTAGGGAGTCTTTTATCAAAGGCAAATCTTGATGAACTTTTGGAATCAAACAGTAGAATGTCGAATTCTCTCATTCCTAAACTCTATCGATATCGTTTCGATCCCATTCCTTCTGTTCAGCAAGTTATGCGAAGCATGTGGGATTCTCTCATAAAAAACAAGTCAAAAACAATTGACGCAAACTTCTTTGTGATACTGAACGATTTACTTAAAGGCATGGGTGATAGAGAATGGAGAGTTCGACAAGCAAGTGCCGCGGCGCTCTCTGAACTATTACAAACAAAACCCGTAGAAGACTATCAGGAGCAGCTTGAAAGGATATGGCTGATGAGTTTCAGAGTCGTTGATGATGTGAAGGATAGTGTTCGTGTAGCCGGCATGCAGCTTACTCGTGGACTGGCTTCGTCCTTAGTTCGATATGTCGATGCTGATTCCGGCTCTTCGGACAAAATTTCCGACGCCATATTGAAAGATCTTATGCCATTTTTGACTGGAACATCAGGCTTGCAATCTGACTCTGAGGACGTTCAAAAATTTGCATTAGATACCTTGTTGCAGCTTTGCAAAAAAGGTGGTCCACGTCTTAAGCCATACATCCCTAACTTGCTGGAGGAGTTTCTGGACTTATTATCTACATTAGAGCCTCAAGCCATGAATTATTTGGCATTGAATGCGGATAAATACGGACTTACAAGCGAAGCAATTGATGCCTCGAGAATGCAGAACTTGCGATCGTCGCCTATGATGGATGCAATTGAAAGAATGATAGATCAGTCAGATAAGTCCACGATGGAGGAAATTATTCCCAGACTGGCGAAGGTCATTCGTAGGTCTGTTGGTCTCCCGTCGAAACTTGGTGCCAGTAGACTGCTTGTCACTCTCGTCATGCGTAACGTATATCAAATCGCTCCTTTCGCGGATACACTTCTTGCCGCGAGTAGAACTCAAATTGGCGATAGGAATGAAACTGTTGCTCAATCTTATGCTGTTTCAAGCGGATATCTTTGTCGCGCAGCTTCCCTAACCGCTATTCTAGATTATTCTGCATTCCTCAAGAAATTATATTTTTCGTCTGAAACGGATAGAAACCGAAAACTGGGGGGAATTGGTGTCTATGCTATCTCTAAGCACGCTTCTGATAAATTTTCCTCGTTGTTGGCAGAATTCTTACCTTTTGTGTTTGTTGCTAAACATGATAATTACGAGGATGTACGCAAACAGTTTGAACTGGTTTGGAGTGATAATACTGGAGGAACTGGTGCTATTAAATTATATTTGAGAGAGATTTTGAGTTTGGCAAATGAGCATTTGTCAAGTCTGTCTTGGAGCATAAGACAAGTGGTAGCTCAGAGTATTGCAGATGCGTCGAAGTCCTTCAAGGGAGGCCAGGAGGACGGTGAAGCTCTCAAATCACTTTATCCTGCTTTGATCAAGGCCAGTGCAGGAAAGTCTTGGAAGGGAAAAGAGAATGTTTTTGAAGCACTTATAGAGCTGAGCATTGGCTCGAAAGCATTTATATTGGCCAATCCCGATATATTGGAACAAGTCGATAACATTGCTATAACGGAGATTAAAAGGAGAAATAAGGAATACCAGCTTGCTATAATTCCCTATTTCGGTAAATATCTTGCAGAACTTCCTAGTTCTAACCTGTACGATAGCTTTTTTCTCGTTGTGGATGGCTATTTGAATATTTCATCTGATGGCAGCGATTCGGACGACAGTGGTGATGACACTCATATGAAAAATACTTCTTCTCTTTCAAATAATACTGCAAAAGAGGAGCAACGCAACAAGATTTTACAGAGTGCTATAAACAGTTTTGCGTTAGACGACCGTCAAGGAAATCCCATTGGTGATGCCCTACTTGTCAAACTATCACAGTACCTTCAATCTGTTTTCACATCTGAGACCGTCGCACCCACGTGGAGAAGTGAATTGGCATTTTTGGCTTCAGTTGATTCTCTGATAGGCGTTCTTACGGAGGCTGCTAACGGTGGTGTCTTGCAGCAGAAACCATCCGAGATATTTCATCAGTTATGGGAGACAGTGTTCAAGCACTGCAGTAAAGATTTGAATCATGAGAAAGTCCGCGTTGAATCTGCTAGAGTAGGCGGGCACCTTGCTCGTGCTATCGAACCGTCATACGGATCGATAATATTCAAGAATTTGGAGGAATTGATAGCATGGGAGAAATCACCCGTGGCCATTCAAGAGCTGCGACAGGCAATCAACCGGTCAGAATAAGGATATGCATACTAGTTGTACATTATTTCGTGCTATTTATCTTTTTATGTTTCGAGGGATAAACATGGTGCTAGGTTTAGAAGTTGTGGGTTTTTCACCGACAGATATCTTGCTTCCTGCAATGGTCTGACCGTCAAGGGCCAACGCTGCTTTTCCAGCATCAGCCACTTTGGAAAACTCTATCACTGCAGTGTTTTTGCCAGGGTTAACTGTAGTTCTGTTGACTTGGCCGTATTTTTCAACCATGGCTCGAAGCTGACTGTCGCTAATGGTATCGGGTATGCCCGTCAGATGCAATATTCTGTTTTTCCTATCTCCACCTTCCGACTTTCCAGTGCGTTTCACTGTCTGAGATCTTTTAAAAGCTAATGATACATTGACTTCTCTGTCACCAAGTTTGATTCCATTGGCGGCTTCTGACAAGGCTGTATCGGCTGATTGCTTTTCTTGATAGGTGATGAAAGCATAGCCGTCATGTAAACGGCTTGAATCGTGTCTGCTCGGCGGTACTTTAACGTGAGCTATTTCCCCAAATTGCTCAAAATAATCTTGTATATCATTTTGTGTGATCTTGAAATCAATCCCTTTAACTATGAGTTCTCTTCCTTCTGCCAATGCACCTGATCGTTGTTGTTTATGAGAAGGGTCAGATAATTTAGCCACCAGATCATAATTCTCATTTGAACTTGAATCGGTGAGTTGTAGATCAGCAAGGTTTTCTACAGCCTTTGTTGCGTCTTCGCTTGAGGAAAATTGAACGTAGGCAAATCTCCTATTCACGTTAAACTTCAGCGACGGCATTCTGACACTTATTACCTCTCCATACTTCCCAAACAAGTTCTGAACATCCTCAGACGTATATGAAGGTGGGAAATTCGTGGTCCACACTGTAGTTGATTTTCCAGGAGTTACTCTGACAGGCACTTTATTCAAGACTTTAAGATCCTTAGTTAGAGCTGTCAAATAGTCATCAGCATTGGCAAATTCCACAAATGCAGAAGCTCCATTTAGTTCTAAATATTTCACTTGGCCGCAGTCAGAAAAGAATTTGGTCACCTGGGTGTCAGTAGTTTCCGGAGCCATGTTCGACACAATGACTGATCTGTGTTCCTTATCCGGCACGGTTGTCTCTGTTGAGTCAACATGCACCTTTTTAGCAGGAGGCTCGTTCTCTTCAAAATCTTCCGGGGCATTATGCTTATTTTGCTGTTGCAGCACGTTCCATTTTTTGCGATTGATCGTCTTGATAGCTAATCTGGCTTCCACATATACACGATTAACGTCTTCAATATGATGCAGACGCGTTATCAGTAGCCATTCATCCATTATCAATTGAGGCTCATCAAGGTCTAAGTGAGATAGAGCTCTTAGAGCCACGTCCTTTACCTTCTCAGGCGACTCTTTGGCATCATATGCAATCCATCTTAAATAACTTAACCAAAATTCGGCACTAGAACTTCGGTATTTTGATACAGCGTCCCATATATTTGTAGCACAGGAGGTCAGAGATTGAGCTGTGGCCGCACGAATAAGGTGTAGCTCTAAGTGAAAACCAGTAGTTTCTTTAGACCAGTGACGGCAAACATCGACATATTCCTCGGCAATATCGTCTATTCCTTCGAGCTCCAGAGCATCTGGATAATAAGCTAAAACTCCGATCCAGCATTCTGCTATTTTTTTCCAATTTTCGTATTGCTGAACACTGCCTAGAGGATCAAAAAAAGGAATGGAAAGAATATCTTCCTTGTAGCTCTCAAGATTTGAAGCCACCTGGTCAACCGGCGGTTTGCTGACCAAAATCTCTCTAAATTTTTGCTCAAAAGCAACTGACCAAAGTCTTCCGCTCCATGGACAGAATTTGATTGCTCGATCTACGATCTGGCGTATGTGTGAATCAGAAACAAAATGCTTTGATCTGTCCATTTGAAAAACAATGTAGTCATCCCAGATTTCAGCAACTGTAGGAAAGAGCATAATAGCTCTCTCATAAAGAGCTTCCACGAATAAGGGCCTAAAATTTCGTTTACTTCTTGAAAGTTCCCAGTCTATGTAGGCAGCGTAGTTTTCCAGAGAGGACTGTTCCTTGATCATATCTTCGTATCCCAGACGTTCTGAGAGCGTCTTTTTCGAATTGGAATAAATAGCATTTGCCTTTAAAAGTTGCTCTTCGTAGTTTTCGTTATCGAATGTGGAGACGAATGTAGAATATTGAGCAAAAGTGTCGTCAATGCCTACGTGTGGAATAGCCAAAAAGTCAAGAATAACCTTCTTTTTCTCATTCAAAGAGTCATTGCTATCCAATTTATTCTGCCAGTAGAGATCCCAGATTGTTTTACTGTCTGATATGATGTATTTGGTGTTGTCAAAGGCTCTTTGAAGAATTTCAGCAGAGGACACTGAATTCTCCTGATTCAGCAACAGAAATTTCTGCCAGATTTGAACACTGGATCGAAATGCTTCAACTGCCTTATTAAAAACTTTCTTTGTAGTATTTGGATCTGCTGACAATGCAAGGAGATCATCGATCCAATCAAGCCATGCATCGACAGGCAAATTCAAGCACAGAACAGCCTGATTCCTTGCATATTCCAACTCCTCCTGATTCAGTTCTACATCTTGTCTCAAATCCTTTATTTTTGAGAGATGCCATTCCAGATCATATGCATGTTCTTCAGCGTCCTGGTCTGTGGACATGGTTGATGGAGAAGTTCAGCCGTGCGGAAAGTGTTTATCAGTGAAAAAAAAATATCTGATTGAAGAAATATTTCAAACGTCAAATTCCATGAATGCCTCTGCATATTTAGAGTCCTACGGATGGCAGGTTGGAGAAGGATTAAAGAAAGGAGGATTAAGAAAGCCTATTTTAGTGAGACATAAGAAAGATACCAAGGGTTTACGGCATACTAGCAATGAGCAGGAAGCATGGTGGGAACGAGTATTTGATGGACAGTTGAAAAGTTTAGACGTATCTTCTCCTACTTCAGGTGGAGTATCTTTTGAACAGAAAGAATTTACAGGGACTGGCGTTTCTCAATCTGTCTCACCTTTATATCGGATGTTTGTACGTGGGGGACTCTTACAAGGAACACTGGAAGAGAAGAAGACATTTGAGAAAACAGAGGAATTGAATGGATCTGAAACGGCATTGAAGCATGAAAAGAAGGATAAGTCGAATGGTGTAGAGACTGAGAAGGTTAAAAGTTCAAAAAAGTCGTCGAAATCAGAGAAAAAGGATGGTAAGAAGAGTAAATCATTAGACAAGAAGAGTCGGAAGAAGAAGCTAGAAAAGGTGGAAGAGTCGGTTGAGAAGTCGAAAAAGAAAGAAAAGAAGAGGAAAAAGGAAGATAAGAAGAAGAAAAAGAAAAAGAGCAAGTCGAGTGACAAGAAAAGTGCGTAACACGAGACGATCTACCGGACATTATATGCCCCATCATATCAGCACAGACAATTACAACTCCGCACTCTGTTTCAACCATGACATGCCACTCACGTCTTAAAAACATTGCATATTGCATCAAATGCAACTTTTATTTATTCATTATAAAGCCGACAAATATCAGCTTGAATTGCGTCCAAACCAGCATTACCTTCGTCTCTCCGTACGTTCCTAGGACATAGTTGTCTCTCAACAGAAGAAAACAGCTTTATCGGACTCAAACTATGGCCATTTTACGGGTATTCTCATTTCTATGTCTTCCTCTCATCTCCTCTTCATTTATTCAATTTGTTCTATTAATATCCCATGTCAACATCTTTATCGTTGTTTATCTCGGTGAAATCTCCTCTTTCGGATGTTGTCTCATCAACTCTCCCTCATCTTCATCTCGGTTACTTTGAATGGATAAGAAACGCGTCGCACCTGATACTGACGGAGTGCGAAGCGCTAAAAAGGCATATCAAGAATATTCAAGTTCATGGTCATTGCAGGAAAAGACACCTAAAACATCTGGTTCCGCTATATCAGGCGGCGGAGATACAAATGCCAACAGCACTCAGGCGGCAACCAAGGTTTCAAAAGCATGTCAAAATTGTCGGAAATCAAAGCTTAAATGCAGTAGTCAGAATATGGCAAAATGCCAGAGGTGCAATGAGCTAAATTTGGAGTGTGTTTACGAAATGAAAGTCCCTACAAGCGCTAGAAACGTGCCTGATGCAGACTGGATGTCCAGCGTAGAAAATCGATTGGATAAGTTCGATAAGAAGTTAGAAACAATCGTGGCACTTCTGCAGAATGGCTCAAGTTCCGGACATGTCAATGGGCCACAGCATAGAGCTTATCAAGGGCATAAATCTAGAGATGATGCCGCTCCGACGCATTCGGCAACTCCCGTGCCTGTATATAATGACGGTCAAAATGAGTCGGAACATTTTGTTTCATCTAGAGGCATATCAGAAGAATCTTCAGGGACGCTCCCGTCTTTAGAACCACGCGCGTTGTTTGGCGGAAGTGTACATAATTCGGCTTTCTATTCTCATGATGATTTGGATTTCGGGTACTCCGACAATGATTTTGTTAGTCTACTAGACGGTTTCGACGAGTCTATTGTTAAGCCGCATATTCCGGATTCTGCGACAGGAGTGTCTGCCAAAAATAGCACCACGGAATTGGATTTCAGGTCTAATGGAACTATAACCTTTGAACAGGCTGAGGAACTCTTTTCGTATTTTCATGAGAATGTTTCACATCACCTCTTTGGATTTTCTACCTCTCATTTGGAACTACCGAATGTCTGGTCAAGATCTCCCATACTGGTAGCTGCCATATGTACTGTGGCAGCCATTCATCATCCTACTCTACACCGGCTATTCGATTCTTTGCGAAAAGAGCTAGATAACTCCGCGCGGCAGATTCTTTTCAAAGATATGAAATCTGAAACTGAAGCAGTTGACACTATCGTTGCGCTCTGTGTAGCAGGGTTTTGGCTTCCCGATTCGTCTATGCTTACGGCTATTGCTCACCGGCTGGCAAGGAGTATCGGTCTTAATGTACCGAGTCAAGGGTTGTCTGCAGACGATACGGAACAGAGACTTCGGCTATGGTATCTCGTATATATCTTGGACGGTCACCAGAGTTTGGCCTACAATCAACTGCCTCTGATTGAATCCAATGATCATGCTGCCAATGCTGCAAGATCTGTTTTGCTGAAGAGATCTGGGCCCAGTATTGAATCTGACAATCCCAGCCAACTCTTGAAGAAAATTCTTGAATCTCTCCATGCTTCAAAGGACTCCGATACGAAAAATACCTGGTCATTCCACGAAAAACATCATAATGAAAATGCCCAAAGTGTGTATTCTGATATCAGGTTAGTTTCGCAGGTGGAGTTTAATCAAGCGGTGAAGGGGATATTTCAGGACGGCGCATGGGAGCTTATATCTCCGCAGGCTATAGGAGTTCCTTGGAAGACCAATATTGATCTTGATAAATGGATGGTTGCATGGGCATGTCTATTGAAACCATCAGAGGGTAAATATGACACATGGTCGTCGAAATCGACTTTAATTCACTACAATTTTGCAAAGATGCATATCAATTCAAGTCGGATACGCAAACTGCAGGCAGATGGATATTCTAATTTCGTGACCAACAAGCGAGAACAGTGGCATTCTTCCGATGAAACAGACTACTCGTCAGATGTAATTGCATTATCAGCAGCCCAATCTGTCCTCAAGTTGTCAACCAGCGATAAAGATATTCTAAATGCATTGCAGTTTGTGCCCATTCACATTCATATCATGTTATATTTTGCAGCGATACTGGTTTTGGGTTCCGTCAATGTGGAGTCTTCGCCTAGATCAGTAAAAGAGGCATTTGTCCTAGTGCAAGATTTGATTAAGGCTTTAATTTCTTGTCAGCCAAGACACGACAGTCTGGTCAAAGACATTACTAATAATCTTAATAAGGAGCTGAAAAGAAGAAGACAAGAAGTATCTGATATTCTAGCATTGAAACTAGACGATCACAAGGAGTCCCTTCAGTCTAAAACTATCGCAGCATGGCCAGGTAGCATACCTCAGCATCTCAACAACTAAACTTTGTATTTTACAACATATTTATATAATCAAATGAAACTGTGCATAATAAGCTATCTATGAGCTGTAGGACGTCTTTTAATTAAAATACCATGATCAAATACCTTGGGCACATCTTCCAAGGGCATACCAGATACCTCAGGATAACAAAAGTAAATTCCGATATATGCAGAGAATGTGAAAAATGCATAAAGACAAAATGTTCCGTTGGGACCGAATATATGAAGTAGAGATAAGAAAGATTGTGATATTATAGAGTTCGTGATCCAGTTGGTTGAGGAGATCATCATGGATCCCATAGATCGTACAGATAGAGGTAGAAACTCTATAGCTTGCCATGGTACATTTCCCATTGCCGAAGCATATGATGCAACATAGACAATAGTGGAGATGACCACGATAGATGTATGCTGAGTAAAAGACCAGCCAGTAACTATTAGTGCGAATACCATGATCCAAACTGTGTTTAGAAGCATTTTCCTTCGACCGACAACATCGACATAGACAATAGCGACCCATGTAAATAGAAAATTGGTGATTGAAACAACCATACTGACGTAAATCGGGTTTTTGAACCCAATTGTTTTGAAAATTGTAGCTGAGTAGTACATGAATGCGTTGAATCCACTCAGCTGCTGAGCTGCCATCAGGCCACAGGCAACTATTAGAGCCCGCAAATGACTAGGCACAACAAAAAGATCCCTGAAAGATACTGTAGACTGTAGTTTGGCATTGTTTGCTTCAATATATAGAGCCTGAACCAAATTGTGAATCAGATGAGTGTCAGCACCTGGATAAAGTTTGGCAATAGATTGTTCAGCCTGCTTGAGATGGCCCCTAGAGATTGAATATCGCGGAGTCTCAGGGACAATAAACACAACCAATAAGAACAAAAATGGAGGCACACCGGCTAATCCAAGCATATATCTCCATCCATTCTCAACGTTAGAAAACACTGCTCCCATGCAATATGCCAGAACTTGGCCTCCTGTGGTTGAAACGTTGTTCAACGTGACCAACTTGCCCCTATGAGCGGCAGGAGCTATTTCGGCAATATAAACAGGAACAGTAGTAGCAGCAGCTCCTACAGCTAAGCCAATAATAGCTCTTCCAATAACTAGAGAGCTGTAAGTCCAGGCAAATGCCATAAATAGAGAATCAACTACAAACACCACACAAGCCCAAGTTATGACGGATTTTCGGCCAATTTTGTCGGAATATATGCCAGCAATCCATGATCCAACTAAACCTCCAACAGACGTTATTGATGTTATAACCTCCAGTTCGAAATCTGTCAGTGTTCTGCCCAAATCTCCATCTATCAGCACCAATACCCCAGATATGACTCCGGTATCATACCCAAACAACAACCCTCCAATGCATGCTAAAGATATTACAACAAACATAAACTGACTTATATGCGATCCAGATGATAATTCGATTTCTTTCCATAATGCAGAGCTCCGGGTCTGGGAAGCCGGCTCCTGCAAAAGCGGAGATTCGTCCACCATGGCGACGGAGAAACTGTATTGGGGAAGTTGGAAAGAGAAGTAGACGAACAGACGAGATAATATTGGTGACGAATTGTGGAGATATTGGGGGATTTTGAAGAAAAACGGCAAAAACCAATATTATGGGCAGAAATAAATATAAAATAAAATAAATTCAAAATCTTCAAACATATCTAAAAGATCTTCCTTACATTCATTCCTATCTCAATCATACGGCTGACGCGTATCAATTTGGGTCACAGCATTTCCTCATCTAAACGTCACTGTTAACAAACAGTGCTTAATTAAAAACATTGAAACAAAACAAGAACATTTCATTCATCCTCCGGTAAATTATCTACGATTTCTTGATAATATTGCAACGTTTATTCTATTATGCCGCGACGTTCATATTCGTCAGGTAATACTGGTGGTTTACTACCTTTGGCTACAGGAGATGTACTGGACGGATCAAGAGCTCGCATGCGTCGAGCTTCCAAATCAGCAGGGATTTCCGGATGGCGCATTCCTCGATATATCAAACGCATTTTTCGACCGCCTACTTTAGACTTTGAAACAGCGACGTGGGAAATTCTTTATTTGGTGATTGCACCCCGCAAAGTATATAAATCATTGTATTATCATAAACAAACCAAAAACACTTGGGCGAGAGATGATCCAAGCTTTGTCATTTTGCTGGCCAGTCTATTGGCATTAAGCGCTGTTGCATGGGGATTGGCATATTCCCCCGGAATACTATCTATATTGAAACTGGTGGTTTATATGGTTTTTGTCGACTTCTTAGCCACTGGATTGATTATAGCCACTGCAGGTTGGTTATTTGCCAATCGATTTCTAAAAAGAAGGAATGCTGGAGGTGTAATGTCAATTGATGGAGAATTGGAATGGGCTTACTGTTTTGATGTGCACTGTAACTCGTTTCTACTGATATGGCTGTGCCTCTATGTGGTTCAGTTCATTCTTTTACCGGTTCTTAACCGAAAAAACTGGATCAGCATGTTCCTTGGCAACACTCTTTATATTATTGCATTGAGTTATTATTTTGTCATTACATTTCTTGGCTACAGCAACATGCCGTTTCTGGAGCATACTGAACTGCTATTGTTTCCAATACCGATTCTCGGCATTTTATACATAATCAGTCTTTTTGGTTTCAACATAGTTAGGACCATGGTTCACCTATATTTTGGGTGAAGACAAAAAGTTTTATCAAAGCAAAGCATGAATGTATAATTAAAAATACAGAGAAAAGAAAGCCAATCATCGGTTGTTGTTAGGTGAATTCCAGTAAACCTGTAAGTCTGCGTTCAGGACCCGCCATATTACACTGAAACATGATTTTCCCACCTACTTCCCCTTGTCTTATACCGGTTAATTGCATGGTTGTTCCGTTGAGTATGCATTCAACATAGTACTTTGTGTTTGCTAAATCTTCCAATTCATCATAGTAAAGAGTCCCACTGTAGTGCCCGGAAGAAATGTTGAGCATAGAACCAGATGCAAGTATAGGGGTATCTATGACTGTTAAAATGAATGCAGAGAACCCAAACATGGTTTCATTGACCTCAAGCATGGCATTTTTTGACTTTGTATATATTTTGTTCATGATGGTGGTTGAATACCAAGGGTTTGATGGATTGTCTCAAGTGCCGTAGGACGATCGCGATGGGTTAAATAAGGTCAAGTAGATGGCACGGCAGACTGGAATGAGTAACTGCCAAGAAATGATATCTTTTAGTTATTATTACAGTTTATAGTTTAAGGAGATGTATAAAGATATATATATTGTTAACTTTTTTTAAAATTATTGTTTATTTTTTAGGTATTCTTATTCTATTGATAAACCATACTTTCTTTTCAATCAAGTTACTTTTCTTTACTTATCAACTGCATTCATTGTGTTTTTTTTGCTTATCCACTTCGAGGCTCACGTGGTTTAACATTGAATTTTACAACGAAATATAAGTAAATACAATATAATATATACATTAGGACACTTCCTATACTTACTACACTTAATATATAGTATAAAATACAATAATAATTCGCACCCATCAAAGATCCACTACATCTCTCTCCCCCACTTTCTCATCCGCTTCACTTCCAACTCCCACCATCCAAACCCAAAAAACAAACTCCAATGGACGGGTGGACAGACGTAAGTGATTCCAGCAATAATTCCATCATCTCATGATCTAACAATTAGACCGGCATCAGGTGTCCTAATGCTGCGCCTGCCCGTGGTTTTGTCATCCCATCTCGTATATCTTCTTTGGCCTTTGATTCCATTCAAGATTTGCTATGGGCTGGAGATACTTATGGCCGATTGGCCAGTTATCGTCAGGGTCTTGCTAGATATACTGCTTTTCATGCTTTTGATACCAAAAGTATCATTGATGAAGAAACCGATACTAAGGTTAGGACAATTCTTACCAATGATAAAGGTGTGATTTCGATGTCTTGGGATTGTATCATGGTCAACAATCGTCGAGGAGTTCCTAAAGCCTGTATTCAAGACACCGCTTTGAAAGGCTTGCATGCTGCATGTTTTTCTAGTCGAAGCTCAAACGAAATTGTTGTTTCTGGTGAAAATTCAAAGTATAATACTGTCAATCTGGATCGTTCTTCTGTCATTAGAACCGTTCCAAGGACTCCAAGTGGATTACAAGAGTCCTCCGCTGTTATCAAAATGAACCGATCTTCTCATAATATTGTCGCCGGCTTATATGATGGTTCCGTTGATATCGTTGATCCTAATTCTTTGCAATTGATCCATCGGTTCAATGCGCATGCCGGACCAATTGCCGACCTCGATGCCAAACAACACCTCATAACAACCTGCGGTTATTCTCTTCGAAATTCGGGCTATACGCCAGATGCTCTTGTTAATGTGTTTGATATTAGAGCTATGAAAGCTTTACCGCCTATTGCTTTTCCGGCCGGTGCTGTTTGCGTCCGATTGCATCCCAAATTATCTACCTGCTGTATAATTGCGTCGCTATCTGGGCAATTACAATTTGTTGACATTGCTAATCCTACTAGGACATTTATTCATCAGGCCTCTATCACTTCATATGTCAATGCCATGGACATCTCGACTTCTGGAGATTTCCTGGCTTTGGCTGACGACGAAGGGGTTCTTCATCTTTGGACTGGACCTGCGTTCAATGCTGGCGCTGGTTCTGTAAATTTCACTGACTTTGCCGGTCCCTTAGAATTTCCTGACGCCGCCGACTCAGGTAGACCCTTTCTGGCCGTCGACGACTACTCAGTGCCTTTGTCAAGCATTGGGATGCCATATTACAAAGAAGAGCTATTATCCTCATGGTCCGATCCAAAGGTTCAAATTTTTGACAGAGGCATGCTTCCTCAGGTGTTAGATCCGGATCTGCTATCTTCGATGAATCCAATACCTAATAGCTCTACGGGTTATGCCCCCTATGATCCTGCAAAATATGGCCATCGCAATGTGGCCCAGCCCTATATTTCAATCAGCAACGTAAGGAAGTCTTCAGTGGCTGTGCCTAAGTTCATAAGCGAAAAGTCTAAATCTGGAAATGATCTAGAGGAAGATTCTTTATTAGCTGATTATTCCGGTGAGGACAGTGCGAATTCTGATCAATCCAGGACAACCAATACTGGTGATCCTGTATCTACTCCTATACCAAAACGATACAGGCAATTGGAAATGAAATATTCAAGATTTGGTGTTGAAGACTTTGATTTCAGTTTCTATAATCGAACTCAGTATGCCGGCTTAGAAGCTGATGTATCAAATTCTTACGCCAACGCTCTTCTACAACTATATCGATATTCGCCATATGTGTACAACTATGCTATTGATGCCTGCTGCAAGGAGACAGTAGCTACTGACAACTCCACTAACCTCCTGGTTCAGCTTGGTTATTTATTTGACATGCTTCACAAAGCTAACGGGAAACACTGTCAAGCAAGCAACTTCGTTACTACCTTGAACCGTATCCCACAGGCTTCTGCTCTGGGAATCATTCGAGATGACTTTGTGAAAGCAGATGCGGGTCAGGAGACGCTTTCTCGATTAAGAAACTTGACGCTCCAAGGACGGCGTGATGACGTTGGTCAGTTTGCTTCACACGCAGAATTGTTACAGGCATTTATGAGATTTCTTATGGAAAAGCTAGCATCAGATGAACAGAATCTAGGCTGTGAGCTGAAGGATGGTCCGATGGATGCGCTATGTGGATCTAGGGTGGTAACGACTATTCGTTCTTTGGTGTGTGGTAACGAAAGCAAGCGTTTCTCGACATCATATGCTCTAGAATTGCCTGTGGGAAAGACAGAAGACACAAGTGATTTTATATCTCGCTTGGAATTGGGCTTGGAAAGATACAGTCAAACAAGAGCCTGGTGTGAAAAGTGTCAAAAATATCAGATAATGAGCACCTTGCGCGTTGTTCTTACTCTTCCGAAGGTGCTTAATATAGCAATGAGCGGTGGCTCTTCCACGTTCAATATCGTCCCGAGACTGGGGTCTAACCTCATCGATGGTAGGATCGTACTCAAGCGAGCAAAGCTTGATGAGAAGTATGAAGCTGTATACGAACTCCTTGGTTACGTTTGCGAAGTTTCCCATCAGAGGCGTATGGAAAGCCATCTGGTTGCTGTTACGAAAATAGATGGTCATTGGTATTTATTTAACGATTTCTTAGTACAAGAGATCGATGAAGCAGAAGCTTTTGACATGCGTCCCTCTTGGAAATCACTGGTAATGCTTGTTTATCAAAAGTCTGATGCTCCACCTTTTTATCATGTAGAGCCTAACAGGGTTAATGATGAGCTACTTTATGTGGAGAACTTTATCCCTGGTGACACGGTTAGGCTTATGAATTACAAGAAGGAGTATGAGTTGCTGACTCGGTCAGAGGCACCAAAGCCTGGAACAATGGTTGCAATTGACGCTGAATTTGTCATGCTGCGCGAAGAAGATACTGAAATACGAGCCGATGGAACAAAATTGCTTCTTAAGCCAAAGTCTCATTCACTGGCAAGGGTTTCTGTCTTAAGTTATGAGGCTGAAGCCGCAATCATTGACGATTATATTGCAAAGACAACTGAAGTTGTTGATTATTTAACGGAGTTTTCAGGTATCGAGCCTGGTGATCTGGATCAGTCTATCTCGCCTAAACGTTTGGTTACGCTTGAGACTGCCTACCGCAGATTATGGTTGTTGCTGAACCTTAAATGTATATTTATTGGGCATGGTCTTGTTAATGATTTCCGAATCATAAATATGCAAGTTCCTGGTGATCAGATTAGAGACACATCGGACATTTACTATGTCGCTAGTCGTCAAAGGAAGCTGTCGTTAAAATTCTTGGCTTGGTACTTGTTAGACGAAAAAGTCCAAACTGGCAATCACGACTCTATTGAAGACGCTAGAACAGCGCTTCTTTTGTACAAGAAGTATCTTGAATTGAAGGAAAACAAAACACTACGTGAAACTATAAATGAAGTTTATAAGGCCGGATCGAAGTATAACTTCAAACCTCCGGTAGATCAATAAATAAATATTGCATATGCATGTGTGGCCTAAAGGACCATTGTGGCATCATTGGCGCCCATTGACCAGTTTAATTCTAATTCTGTTATGCCAACTTAATTGTTCCTTTAGGTCTTTGGAGATGTGCCGCAGCCATTTTAGCCTGTGTGTTGATGCCTATCTCCGGTTTATCTTCTGCTCGTTCCTCATCTTCCTTGTCCTGTGCATCCTTCCATCCTCGAGTCCAAATGCTAGTCAATAGACTTGAAAGATTGTTAATATCAGAAGGTTGATCCCCAGATAATTTGGCGCTGAAGGAGCCAGTAGAGCTGACTTCATTGAACCGATTGAGGGTCGTAGCAGATAATGACGAGATCCGTTTCGGCAATGATTGGCTCAATTCTTCTGCAATTGGGGGTTTAGACCGCGTGGCAGGAACAAAAAGAGGATCTGTAGATAATCCTTTGTGAAAGGTTTGACAACGCTCAATAGATTCCTGGACCGGATTGTAGTATCTTCTTATATTCGTCAGTTCTTTGGATAGATGATCAATCTCTCGTCTCTGTTTATATGTAAGATGCACGCCATTTTCACCAGCTGACCATCCAGACAGCATCATTATTCTTTGTCCCTCAATGCCGTCGTAGGCACTATTATAATCTGCCTCACTCTCAGGAGATTCCGGTTCAACCGTCTGACGACGCTGAAGCCATAACCGTTGCTGAGTTCTAGTTTGCGCAGTATTGTTCGCAGCCTTAGGTGAATCAGGATTTGTCGCATTTGCTGGTGGCGATCTTCTTGATGATAAGCGTTCCATATCGGCCCAAGAATGCTGATTCTGGTCATTGAAGACTGACTTTGCCACATTATTTGGTCCCGACTGATAATCCCTGCTGCTGGAAGCTGAACTATCAGTAGCACCAGGTTGATTCTGATGGGGTCCTAGTACAGAGCTTTCAGGAGATGCAACTGCCACTACAGTCTCATTACTCAATTGTGGAGGAGCAGGACGATTTGCCGTCATAACCGGCTGATATGGCATATCTCTATTGTTTTCTTTAGGCTTATCTTCTACCACTGGCACATCATCCTCATCGGTATCTTCATAGCCATCGTCGACGTAATTCAAGTCGATTTTGGCTTTAGTCTTCTGAGGGCCCTTACTCTTTAGATTTTGATCTGGCTTCCTATCAACATTCATCACATCCACAACTGACGGTGGCCTTTTCAAGCCAGATATCTTAGTGTGTGATTTTACCGGTTTAAGATGAGCCAATCTGCCTTGTGATCGTCTACTGGCTAAACTATCACTTGATTTACTACGTTTGAAGGCAACAGCAGGGCTCTGGCCACTCAATCCAGGTGATCCCGTGCTAGATTTCCCTGTACCATTGACCGTCCGAGTACTCCCTTTGGAATGTCTTTTGACCAGTGGCGGTCTTGCCTCCATCTTGTCTGATTGATAGGTCGTCAAATGCTTAGGAAGTTGATTTATGGAAGATGGGGATTCGAGTTACCCGGCCCGGCCCAGCCCACTGCACTGACGGAAACAAGTTCAATCAGCCATTGTTCTGTGGTTTGCTTTTTCTTTGAGGGTCTTATTTGAATTGCTGAGGTCGTATAAAATAACTCATATTATTTTTTTGAATAACTGTCCTCGGCATTAATTCTTTGTGATTAAGTTGGAGCTCGTAGGCCGACTATGTTTAGCCAAACTTGGTGATCAGCTGATCCAAAACATATAGTTTTTCTCTATTCGATTAGCGACATTTTATGCATACCGGGATGTAGTAGCTGCATAATTTTCAGTTAAAAAAACTGCTGATAATCAATGTTTTTACTGCAAGTGTGGTGTTTCCTAATTAGTTAGGCGGTCTAGACAAAAAGTGGGGAATCCCTTTACGGAAAAACGAAGTGGGGTGTGGAGAAATTTTTGCTTTTTTTTTGTCATTGCGAGTCTTGGACCGCATTAATTCTCTAATTTGTTTCTAAGGGTCCTTCGGACGTCTGATATCCGATCTACCCGTGTATTATTTTTTATCATAATAAGATAGTAAAAGTGGTGTAAAGTGATGAAAATCTACCGTTTTGGTACTCCACAAATGTAACGATCAAAACGGATCAGGCCGAATCGGGAAATTCTCCGAAAACCAAAGTTGCTCCACCGTATACTCCATCTCATTCCTTAATACCTAAAATGTTCAAATGCTTGAAGAAATTGTTGCTACAATTCATTTGTTCCATCCAACTCCGGTACTCCGGAAATAACCCTGATGTCTCCGATGCTCTAGTCTAGCTTCATCGGCATTATATCCAGCATCTGCTAACCGGCAACATTCAATGCCTGACATTTGAGGCCCTGTGATCACAATAGGCTTAATTAGCTGAAAAGTGCTCGCTAAGTTGCGTTGGTGTTATCGTCATGTCAAAAAAAGCAACTATTACCTTGTGATCGGCGATATCACAGATATGGCAAATTGTTTTCTTTGCCCAACTTCTCCAGTGCTGATCGTTTGGGATCAAAAATTATGATCTCATCAGTATCAAAGATAAAGTCTAGAAGGCTGCAATAGATCGGCATAGTCAAAAATTAGCATTTGAAAAAATCTGCCGACAGACGCATTTGCAACTTAACTAGCTGTTAATAGACAAGTACGTCTAAAAATAGGCCCACAAATGTACCTGCCCAGTATTTCGGCCAGAAACGAAAAAAGGGACTTGTGGTGGGGTTAAATAAATTATCAACGGCATATGATCAACAACACATCAAACCTCTGTAAAGCATGAATAGATTCAATTAATCCTTGTTTAAATCTCACGACATAATAGAGGTTTTTTTTTCAGCTGATTCATGTAAATACCGAAAGATTTGCGAAAGATTTCGTGTTTGCCCACCACCCTATTGCCCGCCATTGTCTGAAAACGCGGGGTAAATTCACGCAAAGCATATATAACCATATATAACTCCGCATGAAGTAGCAAAACATAAGCGTAGGGTTCATAAAAGAAATGGACTCCAAAACCATGTCGGGGCATCGAGAAGATGCCGGCATGAAGGCAACGACTTCGTATGACGAGACTAAGGAGACTACATTCAAAGTAACCGAAGAGGCTAAGCTCGCCGCAGATGAAGAGGTTACTATGGGGCTTTGGAAAGCCATCAAGACCTATCCCAAAGCTGTGGGATGGTCAATTTTATTATCAACAGCCCTAGTCATGGAAGGCTATGACTTGGTACTCATTGGTAACCTATATGGTCAGCCTCAATTTGCGCAAAGATATGGTGAGCAACAGCCAGACGGTTCGTATCTGATAACAGCTTCTTGGCAAGCCGGTCTGAGTAACGGTGCAAATGCCGGTGAATTTATCGGTTTATTCATAACTGGTTTCACCTGTGAGAGATATGGTTATCGAAAAACTTTAATAGGAGCCCTCATGTCAATTACTGCGTTTATCTTTCTGCTGTTCTTTGCTCAGAATATTCAAACTCTCTTAGCAGGTGAAATTCTGGGTGGTGTCTCCTGGGGTATATTCCAGACCATGACTACAGCCTATGCTTCCGAAGTAACTCCTGTTGCCTTAAGACCATATTTGACTACTTACGTCAATCTCTGTTGGGTCTTTGGTCAACTTATCGGTTCTGGCGTATTGAGAGGTGTACTTGAGCGACAAGACGAATGGGCCTACAGAATTCCCTTTGCTATACAATGGGCATGGCCAATTCCTCTAATGATTGGAGCATTCTTGGCTCCTGATTCTCCATGGTGGCTCGTACGTAGGGGTCGTTTGGAACAGGCTAAACATGCTGTTCGCAGATTAACAAATCGTTCCATGGCATCTGATTCATATATTGAGAACTCAGTAGCCATGATGATTCACACGAACGAGGTTGAGAAAGAGGTATCAGCAGGTACTTCATATATCGACTGCTTTAAAGGAGTTGATCTTCGACGAACTGAGATAGCAGTTTGTGCATGGTTATGCCAAAGTCTGTCTGGATCAGCCATCATGGGATACTCGACCTATTTCTTCGAGCAAGCAGGTCTCTCCGACAGTTATTCCTTTGACATGTCCATCGCCAATTATGGTATTGGTATGATCGGAACAGCCCTTTCATGGTTTCTTATGGTTTGGTTCGGTCGTCGAACTCTGTATCTAACTGGATTGAGCATGCAGTTTATTACCATGATGGTCATTGGCTTCATTGCAATTGCTCACCAAACAGATGCTACCTCTTGGGCCACCGGAGGCATGCTTCTTCTTTTCACCTTCTTTTACGACTCAGCAATTGGTCCTGTATGTTACTCCCTTGTAGCTGAACTGCCTACTACTCGACTCAAGTCCAAAACAATGGTATTAGCACGAGCCACCTACCTGGTAGCCAATATTGTTAC
This sequence comes from Trichomonascaceae sp. B5901, assembly GCA_037040845.1. Classification (NCBI taxonomy): domain Eukaryota; kingdom Fungi; phylum Ascomycota; class Dipodascomycetes; order Dipodascales; family Trichomonascaceae; species Trichomonascaceae sp. B5901. Next base: position 1,873,930 of record JAXQHN010000001.1, read on the forward strand.
TGGAGTCATTACTCCATATATGCTGAATCGAGCACAATGGAATTGGAAAGGCAAGTCGGGATTCTTTTATGGCAGTCTTGCTTTTGTGTGCTTAGTATGGTGCTATTTCCGACTGCCTGAGCCCAAAAACCGTACCTATGCAGAACTCGATGTTCTATTTGAGAAACGAGTACCAGCACGAAAGTTCAAGACAACTGAAGTTGATCCATATAGTTTGCATTTGGTTATGGATAATGCAGCTATTGATGCGAAGACAGGAAACCAGGTGCTTTAGGTAGCTGACATTGTGATGATATCTTGTGAAATCAAGTGGATTGTTTTTTTGATATAAAGCTGAGATATAATGGCTGATTTAAATATGATGAAATGTAGAATTCTATGATGGATAAAAATGTATTATGAAAGAAAAGGCTGTTATGTTACTGTACATAGTAATTGGGATAAGAGATAAAGAAAGGACCTCTTGGACAGGATCAAACATAGCAGGAAACGAAGAGAAAATTCTAAAAATTTCAATTGACTTCGAGTCATTTGAATATTATTATTATTTTATTTTTTACGCACAAAAAAGCGGGGAAATCGACCCTTTTAGGAAAATATGCTGTTGTCTCGTACAACTATTCAGCAAAAGAAAAAAAGTTACCAACGTGGTTAGGTTGATGCAAGCCACAGCAACAAGTCGGCCCGAGAACCCAAAGGTCGCAAGGCCCATAGAATATAAGAAGGACATGTGACGCAACAAGGTAGATAGTAGAATCAAACCAGTTGCAAAATGACAGACAAAAAGTGGTGGAAAAGCGGCGTAGTGTACCAAATTTGGCCTGCAAGTTACAAAGATTCCAATGGAGATGGCTATGGAGATATTCCCGGCATCATCTCCACTCTGGATTATCTCAAGGATGTTGGAGTAGATATCATTTGGTTGTCTCCAATGTATAAAAGCCCTCAATTCGATATGGGATATGATATTTCTGATTATCAGAATGTATGGGAAAAGTACGGAACCATGAAGGACATGGACGATTTAATTGCTGGTTGCCATAAACGTGGGATGAAGTTGGCTCTTGATCTGGTGGTCAATCATACCTCTCATCTTCACAAATGGTTTGAGGAATCTCGTTCTTCAAAAACAAATCCAAAGAGAGATTGGTATATTTGGAAACCTGCTAAATATGATGAAAAGGGCAATCGGCACCCTCCTAACAATTGGGCTTCTATATTCAGTGGAAGTGCATGGGAATGGGACGAGACTACTGAGGAGTATTATCTACATTTGTTTGCAACTGAGCAGCCTGATCTCAATTGGGAAAATCCTGAGACTAGAAAGGCCATTTACTCCGAGGCTGCCAATTTTTGGCTCGATAAAGGTGCTGACGGGTTCCGTATTGACACTGTCAATATGTACTCCAAGGTGACGTCATACCCTGATGCTCCGATTGCTGATCCCAAGTCTGAATGGCAGCCTGCTGCAGAATTTTATGTCAATGGCCCAAGAATTCATGAGTTTATTCATGAGATGCACGAAAATACTTTTGCCAAGTATGATTGTATGACTGTTGGAGAATGTGGGGGAGTTCACGATCCAAAAGAGGTCAACAAATTTGTTGGAGCTCATCGAAAAGAATTGGATATGGTATTCCAATTCGATATTGTGAGTCTTGGTCAGAGTCCCTCATTGGGTCGTTACGTGCCAATTCCATTTGATCTTTCTGACGTGAAGGGGGCCACAGAACGAATTCAAAAGGTAATGGAAGGTACCGATGGTTGGAACGCCTCTTTCATTGAAAATCATGACCAAGCTCGAGCTGTATCGCGATTCTTGTCAGATGCTCCTGAGCACCGGGTTCAGTCTTCTCGGTTGGTTGCAAGCTGGATCGGTACCTTGTCTGGAACTATGTATGTCTATCAAGGACAGGAAATTGGAACCATCAATATCCCTAAAAGCTGGGGCCCAGAGGAATATAAAGACGTTGAGGCTGTTAATTACTGGAACGTTGTTAAAGAACGCACTCATAACGATCCAAAGGCATTGGCGACACTTTTGGCTCGAATGCAGGCGGAATCCCGAGACAATGCTCGACTTCCAGTTCAATGGGACGACAGCCCTCATGCTGGCTTTACAACGGGTACTCCGTGGATGAGAGTTCATGATTCGTACAAAGAGATCAATGTCAAAAAAGAGTCCAAGGATCCTAATGGTGCTTTGGCATATTGGAAAAAGGTAATTGCTCTACGTAAGAAGTACGAGGATCTATTTGTTTACGGAGAGTTCAATGTTGTGGATCGGGAAAATAAGCACTTGTTTATCTACAGTAAGGAGAAGGATGGCAAGAAAGCATTGGTTGTGTTGAATTTCGCCGGGTCTCCGCAGTCGTTTGTGAAGCCAAAGGAAATCAAAGGCGACTTAACTCTTCTTCTTGGATCAATTGATGGACCGAAAGAAAAGGAGCTTCAGCCATATGAATCAAGAATCTATCTTGTCAAATAGGCGGTTTTTATTCATTAAACAGCCTTATATAAATAAATAGTACTATTTGATATATTGATATCGTTATCCTGAATGTAGCATCCAAGAATCTCTAAAGGCAATTCAGCATCGCAACCAATAGCAAAACTATCTTCATCTGCCAATCAGGTGCTTAGTTGAAAGCAATAAAATCGATAAATCCAACCTTTTTTATATCCATCGCTGCGTTGATCCCTCCTTCTTAAAGCCCATAGTTTAATATAAACCCACACACATCTCCCACCATCATCTGCCAACCAACATCAACTATGGATCTGGCATTGATAGCCCAGAACTATGTCAACCGAATGGTTGGAGGGGCTTTAGATAAGCCTAAAGCTAAGACTGGGCAGATGAAAGTGTTGCTTCTGGATAATGAAACGACCCCTATAATATCGCTCTGTAGTAGTCAGTCGGAGCTACTCAAGTATGAAATATACCTGATTGACCGACTTGACAATGCTCAGAGAGAGAAAATGCGACATCTAAAGTGCTTGGTATTTATACGACCATCTTCTGATTCAGTGCAAAGCTTGATTGAGGAACTTCGAGCTCCAAAATACGGCTCTTATGAGCTATATTTCTCTAATCTGGTCAAGAAATCACAACTGGAACGTCTGGCTGAGAGCGATGACTATGAGATTGTAACAAAGGTACAGGAAATGTTTGCTGACTTCCTTATTATAAACAAGGACTTATGGAATTTAAACTTGTTGGCACCAGCTAACCGGATTTTCTCGGATTCAGGAACCGATGCTTGGGCGGCCGATGCTCTTTCCCGCTCAAACCAAGGCCTGATAGCAGTTTTAATGTCTTTGAAAATGAAGCCACTCATACGTTACGATCGAAATTCCAACATGGCTAAAAAATTGGCTGCAGAGCTGTCGTTTACAATGAATTCGTCGTCTGAGTCAAAGGGACTGTTTGATTTCCGCAAGCCTGATACCCCGCCAGTATGTCTCATCATTGATAGGAGAAATGATCCTGTCACACCACTGCTCACTCCATGGACATATCAAGCTATGGTCCATGAACTTCTTGGCATCGAAAACAACCGTGTGAATCTCAATGCAGTTCCTGGTGTGTCCAACGATCTTCGAGAGATAGTATTGAGCCCTACCCAAGACCAGTTTTTCTCCAAGTCGATGTACTTAAATTTCGGTGATCTTGGTGTGACCATAAAAGACTACGTTTCACAATATCAAACTAAAACGAAGAATAACTCTGCAATCGAAAGTATTTCTGACATGAAGAGGTTTGTGGAAGATTATCCCGAGTTTAGAAGACTTTCCAGCAATGTGTCAAAACACGTAACTCTTGTCAGTGAACTTTCTCGATTGGTATCTGTGAATAAATTGCTTGAAGTTTCGGAGTTGGAACAATCTTTAGCCTGCAATGATAGTCATAACGCTGATCTCAAGCAAGTGCAACAGTTCATATTGGATCCAAGCATCAAGGAGGAAAGCAAAATCAAGCTTGTGGCCCTGTATGGATTACGATATCAGAATCATACAAGCAATTCTACGCAATCATTACTTGGCATGATTACCTCACAGCATGCAGGATCACCATCAATATCACTCCATGTCAATGCTGTCAAAACGTTGCTGGATCAGTATGGAGGAAGTAATCAAAGACAAGGTAATTTATTTGGTTCGGATTCTTTCTTTTCAAAGGCGCAATCCGGATTCAAGGGTCTAAAAGGAGTGGAAAACGTCTATACACAGCATACGCCCTTATTACAGGCAACACTAACATCCTTGATAAAAGGCAAGCTCAAGAAAGCAACTCATCCATATTTTGACGATGGCACATTACCGTCATGGGCCTCCGGTAATACTGGAGGAGATCTGGATGAATCTGAACGGCCGCAAAATATTGTCGTATTTATTGTCGGTGGTGCAACCTACGAAGAAGCACGACTGGTTGCAGAGCTCAATAACGCCAACAAGGGTGTTCGAATTATTCTTGGTGGCACTGTCATCCATAACTCGGCTTCTTTTCTCTCTGATATAGAAGATGCAGGGGCCCGATGGCCGCCGACTAAAGCTGATCAGAGACTGGCAGCCAGATTGCATTAAATTCCTCAATATAACGTCCATCGTTAAGCTGTCACAGCCAACTCGATGTGCATTTTAATATTAATCATCATTATATCTTCCGTATGTTTGTTCCCAGATGAGCAGTTTCTTTGTCAAATTATCCATAGACTGTAAACTTGCAGAGCTGTCAAACATTTTTTCAAACTTGTCATCATTCGTACTTGTACTTCCTTCCTGTTGAAATATCTCTCTTCTGCGATTGAGTAACATTTCTTTGTCCTCTCTTTCCTCGGCCATATCCAATTGAGTACGGCCAATGAACTCAAGTATAGCAGCCACTCTTTTCTGCATTTCTGAAACTGTGCTTCGCGCTTGGGGTATACGTGGCTTTGATTCACTCTTGATGAGAGCCTCAGCAGATGCTGCTGTACTTTTGGATGCTGCATTGCCATTTGTTTTGCTTCTCTTGCTTGTAGACCTGCTTTTTGAGACTGTTGCTCTAGATTTCTTCGAAACTCCATTGGTACCATTGACTGACGTATTATAGCTCGTTCCAGCTTGAGAATCGTCATTTTGACTCTCGCCTTCATGGCTAGTGTCATCTGTGTGTGGTGATCTGCGTTTTCGTACATTGAGCCCAGAATTAGAACTGCTGTTTTCTTCGTTGGCGGCCGATTCGTCAACAGAAGGACCGTCATCTGATTTCACGTCTTTCTTCTCATCTTCCTCGTTTGGTTCCTGTTCCTCTTCTTCTTCCTCGTCCTCGACAGCATCCTCTGCTTTGGACTCCTCTTCTTCCACAGCTTCTTCAGGCTCCTCATCATCTTCCTCTTCAGACTTATGAGGAGCAGCATCGTGTACAGACTCTTCCAGTACTCTTCTAAGGTTCTCCTCATATTCATGTCTTGAAGAGTTATTGGTTAACCTCCTATGTTCTCTACTATTACTAGGCACAGCTGGTGAAGACTCTTTTCCACGACTTCTACTGCTCTTCCGACTACTGGAGCTGCGCTCTTGATCTGCCGAAGCTCTTGAAGTATCTTTATCTGGTATATTATCAGCTGAATCACCTTTATTTTTCAATGGATACTTTCCAATCTTCTTAAGATGTGGAATATACGACGAGCTTTTTCCAGACGGCTTCTCCACAACCAAATGCAGCTCCGGTCGACACTTCTCACAATAATATACATCTGGGACATCTGACTCTTGCATAAATCCTACACAAAATCCATGTTGCCATACCTGGCATGAGTCACATTGGATAAATAAGCCTGTATCGATACCGGATGACTTTTTCGGCACCTGAAGCACGGCGTGGCCACAAACGCAACGAGTCTCTTCATTGGGGTCCTCGACCTCTGACGCCGAATCGTCATAGGTCCGTGAACTGTGCGATCTCTGAGACCTTCGTTGCACCATTGGCGGGTTATGGTAGGCAAAATAATACAATACTTGGAATATGGCAATTACCGACTTGATAAATATTTATCGTGCCATACGGCTGAGCAGATCAAAGGAAAACCCGGATAAAAACAACAATAAAAGTTATATATAAACTATAGTCATCAATGATATAAAAGAGTAACGGTGCTATAAATAAAGTCCTTTGCCTCCTAACAGCTTTTGTTTTAATCTTTCTCTGTCCGCCGCTGTCGGTTCGATTGAGTCTTGGGTTTCAACAAATCAAAGCTGCATAACAGATTATTGTCAACAGACATTACTGCTCCCCAATTTCCAAATTCCCCACAGTAGTTTGGAGCTGAGAATATCGTCACGAGTTTCTGCCGGTCAAAAAACTCATAGCCATCTTCAACAACCATATGGCCACGGGCTATAAGGTCAAATCCAAACTTGCGACAGAATTTCTCAACAACCAGTTTTCCAAAACAATACGACACACCTCGATCACTTTCTGCCCATTGATAAACAGATGGATCTGGATCAGACCATAGCAGATCACTGAGTAATCCACTATCAGGAATATCTGTAGGTCTTGAAAGGTTCTTGATGTCGTCAAGGGACTTTAGGGCAGGGCTCAATCCACCATGGACACAGAAAATTCTATTTCCAATAGTAGCAGCAATCGGCATTGTTGCAAATACATCTACAACAACTTTCCAACATTTAATGCCTTTTGGAAGCCGTCGCTTGCATTCGTCGTAGAACCCGTAGACTTTGGTGACGTTCGCGGACTCGTGGTTACCGCGTAGTAAGAACACGTTCTCGGGGTACTTAATTTTCAGCAATAGAAGCAACATAAAAGTCTCTAATGACTGTTTGCCTCGATCTACATAATCGCCCAGGAAAAGATATGATGATTTGGGGGGAAATCCACATAGGTTAAAAATTCTCATCAAGTCACCAAACTGCCCATGAATGTCGCCAACCACCTTCACGGGGGTGCCCAGCTGTAACAAAATGGGCTGCAGCATGAATATCTGAGCAGCAGTTAAACAAATTTTCTGGATTTCGGCAGGTGTTAAACAAAATAGTTTGGAATAGGAGCGCTTATTGCCAATATCAAGTAACTTTTCCAAGTAGTAGTCAACATCCAACTGCTTTGAGATATCCGAAGGGTCATTTTTGGTCTTCAAAAACTTTAATATGCCGGAATACCGCGAATCACTTGACAAGGAGCCAAAATTACTGTCAGGGGAAGAAGCCGAAGTGGTGTCTGCAGTGCTTAGACTTGATAGGCTATTTGAACCCCAGCTATTAGGAGGAGGACATGCAACAGGAGTACTGGATATAGTACTGACCAGAGTACTAGTTGAATCATGAGTAGGAGTCTGCTTTGTCACAGAGGACGGTTTGATAATGGTGGTGGTCGACAGAGTGTCTGCAGCAATAGAAGGAGCTGAGGAAGATGTCAACGACTTGGTTTCATAAATAGTATTATTTGATTTCCCACTACAACCTCCTGGTTCATCGTCTTCAGACGAGCCTATTGTCAGAGATACACCAGTAGTCGAAACATCGGAAGATATGTTATTGCCCATAGATAGATGAAAGAGGAGAAAAAGTTGTGAGGTTTGTCATTGCCACTAAAAAACCCAACTGGCATCTCACGTGCAACACGAGCATGGTCGGAGTTACGAGATAAGATTTAGGAGAGCGAAATGAGGGATTAAGGGAAGAAATATATATAAGGGGAATTAATAGAGGCAAATATACTTATATATACATATATTGATGATTAAATAGTATATTTGAGAGATTCTATCAAAATAATTTAGTGGGGGTAATTCTCCAAAGGTGGAAAAAACTTGACAATTGTAACCTGGAGGGTTCCAGGACGGGAATTTCCACGACGTGTGGAAATGAGCGAGTTTTCTCTTTTCAGATTATCTTTATTAGCTGTTTTTTAGAATCTATAATTGGAATTTCATCTTTATTATATAAAATGATAGTTACAGAAGCCCATTAAGTGGCAATATATATGATATCATCCCTGGAAACTCATGGGTGGAGTCCGTGTGGAGTGGAGAGTACGGTCCCGGCTCCCCAAAGAATGTGCTGGCTAAGAGATCAATAGGGTAAGAATGCATACTTTTTGTGAATTGTTTCTAATTATCAATTCTTCCCTATGTATTTGATATTCCTGTGAAATTTAAAATCCACCAAAATTGCCAAGAGCTAATCATTACAGCCCTGTTATTCAGTTAGCCATGTTATCCAGTCAGCCAAGGTTTCCTCCACAGTTTGTCTCTTCCCACTGTTGGCCCAGCTTCACTTTTTCACCTCATAACTTTCCATTTATCTCCACACATTGCAATCTCAATGCCACCCGCATTGGTCCATTCCACAGAAAGAACAGATGGCGCTAGTGAATATATGAAACGCCGAGCAAGAAGAAATGCTCAAGGTATGGCGGATCTTGTAAAGCTCGATCATTCAACTACTATATATGTTGGCAATTTGTCCTTTTATACCACTGAAGAACAAATCTTTGACTTGTTTGAAAAGGCAGGAAGCATTAAGAAAATAATCATGGGATTAGATAGATTTCATAAGACTCCTTGTGGGTTTTGCTTTGTAATTTATGAAACTCATGAAGCAGCCGTAGACTCTCTACGATACCTCAACCGTACTAAATTAGACGATCGTGTTATAACGTTGGATTTAGATCCTGGATTTGTTGAAGGTAGGCAGTATGGAAGAGGTATGAGTGGAGGTCAAGTTCGTGATGAGTATCGAGAAGATTTTGATCCAGGACGGGGAGGTCATGGAAGGCAAAGGGCTCAAGCATCTATAGGAGATTTACCACAGGGTGTATGATGATGCGGTATAATAACGTGGAAAGGGGGATAACATAGCCATTATGGTGATTTGTTTATGCAAGTACTAAACTTAAACTCAAACATAGTCTTGAGGTGTATGTTATAATGGTACCTTGCACAAGGATATTTTGATCGTTGTGGATCAAACTAAGAATGTCACTTAGAAAAAAGACATGAGACTTGTTTCAAGACGACAATTCCATTAGAAATGTGACGGATTTATTTCGATGAATTGGAATATTTAATGCTCATATTTCATTCTAAAAACCAATATTTCTGGCTTAGACTGAGTTTTTCATTGATAGAGCAGAATATCTCGTTGTTTAGAGCACAAATAGCCCAGGTAGTAGAGCAACATCATATCACTACCGTTCCTGTATATCAATAACAATCAACTGTTGTATATATATAAAAATCAATTCTAATTACAAATTAAATAAAATATCCACCCAAATGAAAACCAATTTTGCCCATTTATCCACCTCCTACCACCTCCGCCATTAACCGATAGCGGCTTAGATAAAAAATTTTTGTTTCCGATAAAAAGTTTAAAGCCACACGATTGCGCAATAGTCATTGTGAGTAGAACCCTCCAACCCGCCTATCACTCAACAATGGGTTTACTGTAAGTTCAGCTAAAAAATGAATATCAACGAGTATTTCTGACTTCTTTTTAGAACAAGAGGCACTGCTTTGGAATGGGACGACTCCAAGAAGTATATTGACCATGTTAAACGGCATGGAGTCATGCAGCTCATCAATATTTATAATCAGGCTAAAACCATTGAAGATTGCCAGCTGCTATGGGGTGATGAACTGGAATATATGGTGGTTTCTTTAGATAAAGAGAATAAACAAGCAAAATTATCTTTGCGTCAAGCAGAGATTCTCAAGGAATTGGAAAATAATTCTGCCGGTGAGGTTCTTTTTCATCCTGAGTATGGCCGATATATGATTGAAGCTACACCAGCAAAACCATTTTCTGGCGATTTTTCCGATATTCTTAAAGTCGAGGATAATATGCGCAGACGAAGACAATTGGCTGCCGCTAAAATGAACAGAAATGAAGCCATTATATCCTTGGCTTCGTTCCCGTTACTCGGAGTTGGCGACGATTTCACTGATCCGGCATATCCGGCTAATGGACCTGCATCTAAATCTCTATTTTTGCCTGATCAGATCATCAATCTTCATGTTCGATTTCCTACATTGACTGCCAATATACGGCGTCGTCGCGGTTCGAAGGTGGCGATAAATGTTCCTGTTTATCAAGACAAAAACACCCCCAAACCTTTCATTGATTCCTCCATCCCCTGGGATAGAAATTTGTTTCCAAAATGGGATTCAGAAGCAAAGCAAGGCGCTGCTTTACCAAATAATATTTACATGGATTCAATGGGTTTTGGCATGGGTTGCTGCTGTTTACAAGTGACTATTCAAAGCAAGAACCTAGACGAAGCTAGACTTCTTTATGATCAGTTGACTCCTCTTACACCAATAATGCTTGCATTAACTGCTGCATCTCCTGCATTTAGAGGCTATTTAGCCGACCAGGATTCGCGCTGGAATGTCATTGCTATGGCTGTGGATGATCGTACTCCGGAGGAAAGAAGATACATTTCCAAGTCTAGATACGACTCTATTGACTCTTACTTGAGTGATAAAGGCCAGGAATATAACGATATTTCTTTGGTTTTGAATGAGCCTGTGAAACAGCAGCTTTTGTCTGCAGGATTTGAGGAGCCTTTGGCGAACCATTTTGCTCATCTATTCATTAGAGATCCTCTAGTTATATTTAAAGAGACTTTGGATCAGGATGATACGAAAGACAGTGATCACTTTGAGAATATTCAATCGACGAATTGGCAGACTATGAGGTTCAAGCCGCCATCACCAGGATCTAACATTGGTTGGCGAGTGGAATTCCGACCTATGGAAATCCAATTGACCGACTTTGAAAATGCTGCCTTTTCAGTGTTTATTGTACTTCTTACTCGAGCCATTTTGTCTTTCCGACTGAACTTTTTGATGCCAATATCGAAAGTTGATGTCAATATGAAACGAGCTCAACGCCGAGATGCCGTCAAACGAAGCACCTTTTTATTCAAACAAGATCTCCAGGAACCACGAACTTTGTCATCGCTGAATACTCCGACAAGCTCTGAGGCGTCATCTCCTAGTGTATCTCCGAATTTAATTGATGATGATTTACGAGAAATGTCATGTGACGAGATCATCAATGGTTCTAACAACTTCATTGGTCTTGTCCCCCTAATAATGAGATATCTGCATGCCATGGACGTCGATCTAAACACCTACATCAAACTGTCTAGGTATCTAAGTCTTGTTTCCGAGCGTGCAGCCGGTCGCGAATTAACACCCGCAGCGTGGATTCGTAACTTCATTCTCAGTCACCCGGACTACAAGCACGACTCGAAAATCACACCAGAAATCAACTTCGATTTGATCACGGAAATAATACGCATGGAGTCTGCCGACAAATAGCACCCATTTAATATATAATATTAAAGACAAAAATTCTCGTCGTATAATCATATGGCTTTCTTGAGCATTGTAGAGCTCAGTTTGCTGGCCGTTCCTGTCGTGCTTAATAATTCCACCAGGGCTTTGGTCAACGTGGTAGCTGCTCTATTATTGGCAAGATGGCTCCATGGTGACATAATACAACTTTTGGTGGCATGCATGTTACAGCCGTTATCTAAGCATAATTTAATAGGCCTGGGATTATATTCTGTACAATTTACTGGCTGTAATGGCGTTGTAAACTATGTTTTATTTGGAGGGTTGATGCCATTATGGCTTGGTGAAGATTCTTTACTGGCATCACAAATATATGCATATATCGTGGAAATCATACAGGAAACTAGTGGGAACTCATTGACATTTTTAGAAAAGGGACTGGCTGCTATGGCATTGACAGAACTGTGCATTTGTAGTACTGATGTCGATGTTAGTCTTGACAGTGGATATACCTTATATTCTCTTTCATGTGTACCTTTATTGGCTTTAATTCCTCTAATTCCCTTGTTTACTAAGATTGTAAGCATATCAGGAACTTTGGGCAAGCATCGGCGTCCTAGAAACTGGGATACACTTAAGCTTCGTTATTCCTATGCTATGTATATCATTTACCCAATATTGGTGGTAGCTGCTGAATATCTATTTTTGGGAAGCGATACCTTAATCGATCTTCTTAGATCTTTATTAATTGATAACTTCGATCTTGTCATTTATTGGCTCGTTCTGTTATCCATAGTGTTCAGTCTACAAGTGGTTGTTAACAAATATACCACTACAGAGTCCACAATCATGCTTGATTTACGGAGAAAACTATGGCACTTTCTAATAGTTCCTATGTTTGCTCCCGTTGTCGATAATCCTGCAACTAGCGCATGGATCATGATTGCGTTTGTGGTATTCTTACTGGTTGAACTCATCAGAGCCTGTACTCTTCCACCCTTTGGACTTCGACTCCATGAACTTTTGATTACATTTACCGATCCGCGAGATATGAATGGTCCTATGATAATATCTCATATATTTCTTCTTATCGGTATTGGAACTCCTATTGTTTTGGATCATTCTCCCGTTGGCTTGATTATGCTAGGACTAGGGGATTCTTGTGCTTCTCTCATTGGAAGATCATTTGGCAGTCACCGCTTTCAATTCTGTTCCAAAACTTTAGAAGGAACTTTATCTTTTGCAGTTGCTTCATCTCTTGGTTTGTTTCTCATATCAGACGTTGCGCCATTCAAAATTCCACTGGTGGCAGGGCTCTGTGCTCTGCTGGAAGCAGTTTCTTCGGCCAATGACAATATTCTCATTCCTATCTATTCTCTAGCACTGACCTTAGGAAAGCAATAATTGTTGAGAGTTATTACAAGATTTATTATCTATACATTAATATAAAAAAAAGTTGATGATTTTAATCATATATTTCAAGAGGAGGAATGCGATCAAAATTAAACCACCAATTGCCCAGATCGAATTCAGTTGCAAGCCAGTCAGTTGGAAACCATACAAGATTTCCTTTAACACCGCTCTCAAGAAGATTCTCCGCAGTTTCTTGATCAAAAACTTCGTTTCTCGTGCCATGACGGCCAAGCTTGTTCACGGTTCCTGCCCTTCTGCGTCTTCTAGTTTGGGTTCCTGCTTCAGTTTCCGATCCACTTGCTATTGTACCACTTCGTGGCAATTCCTCTTCCTTTCCTTTCTCTCCTCCTTCTTTATTATTTTCGTTCGGTGTTTCAAATTGGTCGCCATCGTTCAAGCTTCCAAACGGCGAGGTTGCAGCTTTGGTTTCTTCCGCACTTGAGACTGGTTGATTTCCAGCCAAATCTTGCGCTGTGCTGAATTTCTCTCCAAATTCCACATACTCTTTATACTCTTTCCAGGTGGATACCTGATCATCTGGCTGGCAGCGAAACACTCGTCGAAAGATATCTGTGTTTTGCGTAGCAATAGTGCACCAGGTATCAAGATAAAAGGCGTCTTCAAGAGGATCGAAAAACTGATATGGATCCGTTTGTATATTATAGATCGGAATGTCGTCGACACTGGTAGCAACTCTCGATATATCAGCAAGATCTGTATATCGCGGTGAACCCTCCGATTCCTTCTGATCAGCAATCAGATCATACACTCGCCCTTTAAATTTTGCAACATCAATATTATCAGTATCCTGTTGTTCCACCCAAACACGTGCAATAGCATCTCTGACGCTCATCTTCTTCTTTGGACCTTTCTCAGGCGTTGAATGCATCTCTGTGGCCCTTAGTTTCGCCAGTCGCTTGTTGACGTTAGTGACATTGCACCAAGCATCCACACCATATCCAAGAATATCATCATGATGTGCCTTATTTCCTTGGATTCTAGAATCGATACTGACATTCTTACGTCCAGAAAACCCCACGTTGTCAATGCCGGCAAAGTGGTTGAAACTATGCAATTCCATTTCTTCTGTTGGAATGTAATCTCCTCTGCTGAGTGATCCCTCTCTATTCTTGGGGCCATCAACGGTAGGTTCTGGCTCTGCAGATTCTTTCTGCTGCAGCATAACAAGTTCATGATCAATTCGGTCAATTGCATCGACATCAATACCCAAATGCTCTCTCATCAATCTCATTCTCAAGGTATGCGGAAATACTCCTACCATAAAGGGACGTCCTGCCATATGAGATGAAACTTGCTGAGTGTCACGAATAATGGCCGCAACTTCTGAATCACGATTACCCCTTTGTGACCGCTCATTGATATTGGCACTTCCGATAATCGCTATTCGATCATCAGCAATAAGTGTCTTTGCATGAATATACAGCTGCTCGGTCACCAACTTCTTGTTAGGGCCAATTTTGCCCCATTTTCTTAGTGAAAAGAATTGAATATAATCATCTGGATTTATTCCTTGCGCTTCAAGGCGGCCAAAAATTGAGTTCGGCCCTCTGGAAATTGAAAGATACTGGCACATCATGATTAATCTAACGCTGCTAGCAGCAGGAAGATCAATTTCTGCTTCGAAGCCAGGCATGAGAGGTATGACAATAACGGCCCTCCAGTGCTCCTCTTTGCTATGGGCGCGAATGATTCTCTCCACTAGAGCATCTCCAATCTTATTCTCAATGATAGTTCCTTCAATAGACGTCGAAGTGATGAAAAACTGGTTCTCAATATATATGAAATGCTCAGATGTTTCAATTGCTTTGAGATAGGCATTTTGGATGGAATGTTCGGTTTCATTCAGCCCAAGCGACCAACTGCCACTTGATCTTAGAATTTGTACCTCACATGTACCTTGAAGATCCATTCTTCGACTGTCTTCATCTGACAAATCTGTTGGAGGCAACAATAACGGGGTCGGTCTTGAAGGGCGCTTTTGCCTTATCAGATAGTTCCACCTTTGTACGAAGTGCCTGGCAAGATCACGCACTGGTTGGCCAACAGTCATCATATGTACGTCGTGCCACGGCATTCGGGGTACCTTTTGCCGGTCATACATGTCTTCGAATGGCTTATCCAATTCATAAAAATCTTTGACTCTAGCATTGGAATAATCTTTGCCCGGCCATATCTGAGTAGGTTGCATGAGCTCTTCATCAATCTCATTGCCTTTGAAAAAAGCGCGGGTAGAATCATCGTTTAACACATGATCAGGCGTGTCATATCGCCCATAACATAGATCAAGACCACCCACAAATGCAATAGTGTGGTCTATCAAACAAATCTTTTCATGATGTGCCCAAAACACAGTTCCCAAGACAAGAGGATTTGGTGATCTCATGGTATAGACATTTGGATGTAGGTCTAGCAGCGAATATTTGGAGTATAGAGAATCAATAGGAATAGTGGTCCCAACGTTTCTATACAGAATGATGAATATCTTTACTCCTTCTTCTGCTTTCCTTTTGAGCAATCGGTCCAGCCGCCACTGCTGATTTCCTTGTGGAGGTCGCCTCAAGTATAGTTCTGGTGACAGCCACCAATCATGAATATAAATAACATCCTTTGCTTGATCAATGGCTTCGCTCAACGTCCAATAATAGTCTCTAGCATCTACCATCCACTGACAATGGACGTTCTTTCGCACAGGAGCAAAACTATCAAATCGATTCTTCTGAGCCCACACATTCTGTCTCTTCATCTCCAAGAGTGAGTCATACCACTTGATCACTTCTTTTTCACTGCGAGCAGCAAGTTTCATCTTTCTTTCGCCATTTTCCAGTAGCAAACTATATGGCAAAGAAGTTATTTTGGCATGGTGCATTTCATCTACATCTCCATGGTCATGCCCATTGGTACGGACAGATTGAGTATCACCAGAATCTCCAGGTTTCTGATCAGGATAGTCCATGGCCAATGTATTTTGTCGATGAACTTGAAAAAAGGAGTCGGCGAGAAAGACCTCTAAAATATTAGTACTGGTGATATTGTCAACCGCTGCAATGTATGAATGGCGAACCATGAACCATTTGTGAGTGTGACGAGATATCATTTTCGGAATATCAGTTGGTTTCCAATGTGATACTTTCCAGCCCTGAGTAGACGCAAATGATTGAGTATAAAGCATGCCTTGCTTGCCATTGAAAGAATGTTCAGGTGCAAGTCTAATGCTCATATTTGAAAGCTCCAAAAACTGCAAAAGACGGTTGACATCAGGTCTAAACATATATAGATGAAGAACTTTTCTCATATACTCTTCCATTTGTTCAAGGTATAAAGGATTTTGAACGAGATTGTTTCGTCTGGCAGCCAGACTAACGCTTGCACGGCCCCTAGAGCCGCGCCCCTGATCATGGTTTCCATTATGTGCAAATCCTAGCATCACTGCTCCTCTATGTGATACCGAATTCGAATTTCCACCGCCATTTTCCTCGTCCGAAGTCATATCGGAACTGCTTAAACTAGATTGTGATAGCAGACTGGTGTTATCTTGGCGATTGCCTTGCCTAGATGCACTGCCCCGATTTGGAACGCTGGAGCTTCTATCTCTTATATGAGTTTTAGGTAGTTTTGGCAAGTGCAATCTTGTAAAGCTTGTGCCAAAGGGACTAACTTGAAATGAAGCGGCGGTTAGTCGACTATTAAGAAATAGAAAATCACGATGTGTTTTTCTAACAGACCATGTTAGACGTGCTGGGCCAGATCCGTAGTTGAATTCCATTTTATACATGGTTTTTTTGTGACCATGAAAAAGGTGCTGATGGTATTCATCCTGATCAGCTCTGGTAACCTTGAGCTGTATTTGTTCTAGTAACACTGGAACTCGTCTCATACCCCTTTCGTCTCTCTGAAATTGAGACGCTGCTAAAATGATAGCCGCTGGTCCAGCTCCCAGTTCTGAGATGAGCTCTGCAGACTTCTGATAGTCGGCAGGATTGACTTGATCCCTATCCTTCTTACTCTTTTTACCAGTAAGATTTCTCTTCCAACTACTCTTGAATTTGAAGTTCTTTAGTGCTTCTGATGTATTAAATTGAGATAATCTTTTTCGAAATGCCGGCCTAACATTAGGCGTGCCCTTATCATTTGGCGCATTAGCGGTAAGGATCCCAGGAGCATTAGCGGTAGGGGTCACAGGAGTACTCAGGCCATTCACTTGAGTTCTTGGAGACGGAGATCGATTTCCATTAGAGCGATTGAGATTTAAGCCATAGCCTGCCAATGGACTACGGCCATCACGCTTTAGACTATAATCATCAAAAGGGGTATGCAATTGGCTGTTATCTTTATCGTCAGAGCGTCCTTGAGACAATTTTAATGCGGCGACTTTGGAAAAATAATCTGGTTTTTCACTTGATAAGCCATTTTTACCATCTTCAATGGCAGGTGTACGGAGTGGAGATTTGGTCTGGTTGTTTTCGGCATCGACAGCAGGAGTAGCCGCCTCGGAATGCTGTGCTGAAGACCTTTTAGATGACGAAAGTTTACCAGACGCTTTCTTAGACAAGTGTCGGCTTTTAGCTGAGCCTCTAGAAGGAGTTTTTTTTACTAAAATAGCAAAGTTAGTTGAAATCGGCCAGTAACGGCAACCATGGCATGATATTTCAAGCTCAACTTACAACGTAATTGCGGTATAGAAGTGGCATTATTAACGGTTTCATCCGCATTTTTTCCATCGGATTCATAGCAATCTTGCCAATCGTCATCGGTCCGGGCTTCTATTGCTACCGGAGCCATGAGCTGTTGAATGGATAGGCAAGGCTGGATTGGATGTTTAACAAACAACAATACAAATTGATCCGAAGCAAACATGAAAAATATATTATTTTTCTCAATAACACCAGATAAAACTAACTAAAAGCTACAATTCAAAGCCAAGACTCATAAAAATAAAACCACATTTAATACAATTCGTAAAGCTGTTTCTTGGGGGGAAGGTTCTTCTGGAAGAAGATATATTTCTTGGTGTTGTAAGGGAGATTTTTCAGCTGATAAGAAATAAATCTCGGGGTAGGAACACTGAAGGTGATATCCAATTCTTCCAGGGTTAAATTCTTGGTTTCAGGAACCAAGAAGAATATCAATAGGAACCCAATGACATTCCAGCCTGCATAATAACCAAAAGCTCCAGTAGGGCCCAATTTTTTAAGTAAAGCAGGCCAGGTTAAAGAAAGCACAAAGTTGAATCCCCAAAGTGTGATGGTTGCAAGAGACATTCCGACATCTCGTACATGCAATGGGAACACCTCTGCAGAATAGGTAAACGGTACTGGTCCCATACCTGGAGAATAGAACATTCCATAAATATATATTCCTGTAGTGACACATCCCAATCTGGCAGTTTCATCTTTAATAAGGAAGCACAAGCCTGTAAATAGCAAGAATATGGCCATAAACGGAGTAGTGAACAAAGCCAAACTTCTTCTACCAAAAGTGTCAATGGTAAAAACAGCAGGGATTGCAAACAACCAATTGATAATACCCCATCCTAGAGAAGCCAAAAGAGCAGAAGATTCTGAGAAACCACTGTTGATAAAAATGGTAGACGAGTAATAAGCAATAACATTAACACCACAGAATTGTTGCATAAACATAACGACTTGAGACGCATACAGAGCTCGTCGGTTTCGTCCATTGGTAGAAACATCCAAAAGAACATTTCGGCCTCTGTTAATCTCGTCGTTAATCTCAATCAAAATAGACATATAGTACAAGTCTCTAGCAGCCTGGACTCTTGTATTTCGCAGAATAAGCAGAGATTCAAACGCCTTATTATACTTGTTCTTCTTAATATACCAACGAGGAGATTCTGGTACGAAGAATACCTGAGCGCATACAATTATAGGAGCCACTACAGTGGAACCCATCATAAGACGCCATCCAACGTTCTCAGAAATAGTGCTAGAATTAGGCTGGAACGCAACATCAATAATATAACCAAGCATAATACCAAAGGCAGTCCACATTTGCCACATCATGACCAATGCACCTCGAATAGGAGCAGGAGAGCATTCTGAAGAGTAGACAGGCACAGTAGTGGACTTTGGACCGATACCAACACCCAAAAGCAGACGAGCAAGGAACATTTGAACCCAAGAATAAGTAAATGCTTCCCAGATCGAAGCGGCACCAGCAATAAAGCATGAAATGAAAATTACACCTCGTCGTCCAAACAAGTTATTCAAAGGCTCAGTCAAAGCACTAGCGAAAACGGCACAACACAAGTAAGGAGCACCGATAACAAGACCTTGGATCCATTCAGAGTTCTTGATTTCGTTATCGTTCTGAATATTGAATCGCTTGTAGAAATAGGTCTGAGCACCATTACTGACGGTTTCATCCATTCCCTGAACAACGGCGCACATGGCACACATAACACAGAGCCAGTACAAGGTCCTAGGATGATCCCATTTATGAGTTACTTCACGATCAACAATGACTCTTTCTTCCTCAGGTAAGTGAGAAGTGTCGCCAGTTTGGGCCAAGACAGCCCCACGCTGGAAAAACTCCCTGTCAGCCTCCAAACCATGACGATCGACAAAACTATTGACATTCTTCATCAGTTGTTGATGAGATAAATTCTTAAGAGGATTATGAGTGATACCACCATGTTCAGCTACCTTACTGACGAAATTCTCCTCATCAAAGGACCCATTGTCGAAATCGATCTTCTCATCGGCAGGGTCCTCCATATGCTCCGTTCCTGGGGCCTTCATGGGGGTGGATATCGGACCAGACATTATGAATCAAAACTCGACAAAAAAAAGGCAAAAAAATCAAACAAAAAATTCAATAAATGCTGGCTTCCAAAGTAGAATCCAATTGGGGGGTGACATTTCCTAAAAATCCTTCCTTATTATATAGTCGCAGCTACCACCGGCTGCCTTCTCCCCAGATACAACATTACGCGAGGGTTAGGACGCGGGGGGACTTCCTAATTTGTAAATTCCGTCGCAAATTATTTTGTATCCCCACAAAGATTCATGTCAAAAATGCAAACCCCATATGGGGTATCGCATACAAAGGATATATTAACAGGTCAGGGGTATATACGATAGCAATATGCGATAGCAATATTCATTGAAAAAGGCGGATTAATCAACAAGATATCCACAAGTGATGACAAATGATGTAATCATGCTTGGCTACAACCACCCCGCTATGCATGTCATTTGGCCAGAAACGGTCGTTGCATCCAATTGGGAACGTCATGGTAAAAAAAAATTCCATCTGGATATTCGGAATAATTCCGGACCCTTAAAATGGATTTTTTCGACAACAAGTGGTGCTATAAAAAGAATCAGTGTGATTAGGCTCAGGTACCGGACACATTCAAGGGTGAAGGTTGCCTAATCCTTGAGTTTTTGTCGATCAAAATTATCCCCAGATTTGCCGTACTTTGGTGAGCAACTATTTTTGTGACTATGGCATCGATCACAACAATCCGAATTCGGCAATGACGCCGTACAAAACGCCCCCAAATCTTTGTTTCAATCTGCCCTCCTTTGTACATACTCAGATGACCCATTTTGAAGGGAAATATTTGCCTGTTCCAGCATTTTTGGTCATCGGTCTTTTATTTCTGGTGTTATGGTCGGTTGTTTGTTACTTTACTGTTTAGCTATGTTATATATGCAACAAGACAATATTCCAACACTTAAAACCTTTCTATATAGTATAACTAAAACATGCATTTTTTTCTTGTTTTTTACTGCTCAAAATTTTAATTCTTTGATGCCTCCTTAAAAGCATTGAACTTTCGTGGTCGTCGTCCGTTGGCTCCCGCTGTGAAGCCGTGCTCCGCTTGTTTCATCTGTACATATGATGCCTTAGACATAGTGACCAATTCTTGTTCTTGGAATCGGGGTTTAGGATCCAAGTTAACAAACTTCTGTGCATCTTCTAATGTAGAAAACTCCACAAACACTGATTCTTTGAATGCCTTATCGTCATTTCGTCGCAGTCGGACCTGGTTGATGGGCCCGAATTGTTGAAAAAAGGTCTCGATATCCACCTGGGATGTCTCATTTTCTGGCCCAAATCCCTTTGCGTATATAGTACGAGCAAATTGCTGTTGTTTCTCTTCCTTGTTGGGTTCGACTAACGATGTTTTTCGTTTTACATTGGCTCCATCCTCTGAAACTTCCAGCAATTCCTCCGATTCTTTCAACGCCGTAGCAACTTGCTCGGCAGAAAGCTCTGAAAATCTTTGCATTCTTTTAAATGATCGAATTGTATCAATAGGTACCCATCCTTTATTTTTCTGAGTCGTTTTCCATAGAAATCGATCATTAGGTAGATTAGAGTCGGAAAAGTAAAACTCCACTTGTTTTAAAAGTTCTTTAGTATCATTTGATTTAGGATCATTGTTCTTTACAGACTTCTTGTCGTCTGTCTTTTGTTTCTTGGTGGTTATTTCGTCATCTTTAGTTTCCAGAGTAGCCTGCTCCTCTAATTCATGTTTTTCACCTGCATTCACACTCTGTTCTTTATCCTGTTCCGTCATGATATAATATAAGAATTCTCTGCTTTAGGAATCAATCTCTTAAGTATAATTTGATTCCTTATGATGGTTTTTTTTTCAATAAGAAGATCAAACGACAAGAATTTTTTTGCATTGTACGGCTGAAATTTTTTGAGTGGTCACGTGCCAGATTGGTCTGTCCAGCTTGATTTTAGGATTTTTTTTCTCCTAAAACATAACGAAGCTCCAATTATTTTATTTCAATTTATTGAATTTTTCATTTATGACATCTTGAAATAGTCTTTCTGCGATTCTCGCCGTTTCCATTCCTTCTTATCTCTTATCTCTTCCCCCAAACCTCTCACGTTTCTCCAATTCAATTCCAATCACGAAAATTATCCTTCCAAACACCACTTCGACACCATGGACGCGCAGGTGCTACAAAAACGGCTAGGTTGGGTTTTCACCGACCAAGACGCGCAAATCGAGCAAGAATGCTCCAATATTATGCGATTATATTCATTATCTGCTGAGAATTTCTGTGACGAATGGGAAGCTTATTCAATGACTCGAAATGCAAATGGCCAGATGACTTTGGAGGGACTACGTGGATTTCAGGCGTTTTTACAAAGAAACCTCGAATTGGAAGCTAAACGTAAAAGTGCTGTTATAGAAAGCGGAGGCCCGGGCTCAACAGTGAAGAGAAAGAAGCTGCTTGTTGGTCGCGAGAACATGTCTCCAATCAGTATGGTTACTCCAGTTCGTGCAAAACGCGTCTTAGGTGCCGACCGATCTCTTGGGAAAACACCAGGTTCTGGATCTTCACCTTCACGTCCTCTTTCGGAATCCAATGGAGTTACGCCTACAAAAAATATGGCTACAACCTACAAGTCTGAGCTTGGATCCGTCATCGAGACGTTAAATCCTCAGATTCAACCAGAAACAAGCTTCAACTCTGCGTCATTACCAATAAAGCTGTCGATGCATGTGAGCTTGAAGAAATTTCAATATCGATCTATGTATCAAAAGTTGTCGGAATCCGCTGAAATCTTGGACCAGCAGATTGAGCAGATGATATTCATACACAAAGACCATTATAAATTATCTGACGAGCAGCTGGGAAATCCAGCCGCGATTAATCAGAGTGAAATTATAGCCGTGGGCAGAATAACCAGTGAAGATCCAACTGACGACCGTTTAAGCTCGACTTCAATTATGCTGGAAACAAGCCGACGGATAGGTAGTGGAGCTCGTATCAGGCTCAATATCAAAGCTATACCAAGCTATACATTTTATAATGGTCAAATTGTCGCTCTCAAGGGTATCAATGCTTCAGGGGAGTATTTCTCAGTAACAGAGGTGCTAGAGCATCCTAAGCTACCAAGTGCTGCATTTTCCGTTGAGAGCCAACAACAAGCACATGCTCACCGAAAAATCGTGGTTGCCTCGGGACCGTACACCGCGTCGAACAACTTGGACTACGATCCCTTGAAAAATCTCATTGAATATATCAACCAGGAACGTCCTGATGCCGTGATTCTATTGGGTCCGTTTGTCGATGCATTCCATGATATGGTTCAGGCAGGAGATTTTGAACTTTCTGATTCAAACGGGTCTACCCTTGATGATCTTTTCCGAATCAAGATTTCTAGCCAATTGTCTAAAATAGACAAGAGCATATTAACGGTGATCATTCCTAATATAAGAGACACTGGCTCTGGTCATGCCGTATTTCCTCAGCCAGCACTTGACAAAATTGCATTGAGTCTTCCCAAACATGTCAAATGTCTACCAAATCCTGCTACATTCTCTCTTGACAGTACCGTAATAGCAGCTGCTTCAGTGGATACCATAAAAGACGTTCTAGGAAGTCTATTGCTCAAGAATGCTAAGGATGAGGATGTTCCAGACAAATTCAGAATAGCCTTTCAGGAGATCTTGAATCAAAGGCAGATATATCCTATATTTCCTTCGAGTATTCCTCCTCAGGCTGAAGGTATTACATCTCGATCAGGTCACTCTGTCGATGTTCCGTACTGGCCATTATCGGAAATCCATCAGACTGTGCCAGATATCTTGATTATCCCGTCTCTTACAAAACCAGTGGCATTAGTCACCAACGGTGTCATTGGAATTAATCCCGGATGGTTAACTAAAGGCAATTCAGCTGGCTCTTTTGCTGTTATAAACATTGGTTCTCCAACTTTTACAGGAACTGAGGGTCAAACCCATGATGTATGGTCTCGAGCACGTGTGGATATACTCAAAATCTGATGATCGGATAAATAATAATATAATATATGACTAGACAATAGAACTCTGGTTATTCATTCTTCCTCTCGTGTAGGGTCTTTGGAGGTACAAGAGCCTCTTTGATTTGGTCCGCCAGTTGAGAGCTCGTTAATACGGGCCAATCAGCCTCCTTAGATCCTTGAACGTCGACTTCGTGCTTCTTAATCAACGAGGGCAGCAAATCCTTACGATTGTTATACTCAGAGCGCTCCAATTCATCAAATTCTGCTGTTGGTAAAGCATCGAAAAAGGCGGCCACCAGGGCATAAACAGCAAAGAAAACATGCTCTGACAATATGACAGCAGCAAGCAAAAATTTCGGAGACGTAGCAACGACACCAGGCAATTTTTCAGCTACTATCTCTGATTGTAAAACAGGTTTGCCGAACATCACTATGACACTAGGAGCTGTGATACTGGCCAACCAAGTAAGAAACTTCATATTGGTCACCCAGGGTCCAATGCTTTCTGATCTTGTAGGTATAGGCCGTCTTGATCCCAAAGCTACTTTTGTCAAATCGCCTCGAATTTGCAACCAATTAATAAATGGCACTGCAACAGGAGCCAGTTGCCAGACAGGGGCAAAAAGAAGGGAGTATCCGAATTGCAAAACCAGCTGTCGGTAATCTTCACTTACATAATAAGTGGGTAAGCTTTCCTGCTTGCGGATTTCATTCAAAAATACTGCTTCTTCTGGATCATCGTTATAACTGACAATCTTACCAGAGTACTTCTCGACTTGTCCGAAAGCAAATCGAAGAGCAAATGGAACCAATAATTCAGTGACCAGCACAATTGCCTGTGCAGTGACTGACATATAAATAGTTTGAGTCTTTAGTCGTGCGGAGTTGATTTCAAATCCGCTAGCAATAGGAATATCCCTCTTGGTCAATGAAACGACATTTGTTCGAATGAAATCCAGATGCGGGATGATAAGATGTCCAAATGGAAGATAAACATATGCAGTGAGAAACAATCCCATAAATCCAATAAGAAATTGGAAAGCAAACAGCTTTTGTCCATATGATCTTTCGTAGCCAGGATCTGTGGAATGGTTCTCCCATTGACTGGTTAAGTTGACTGCTTTCTCATAAATAGCCAAAAATATTGGAGTTGCTCCGGCAAGAAGAATAGTTGGAATGAGTCCTAGGATGGCCTTTCCGGGACCGTCATAGATTTGTGCCAGAAATATCTCAAGTGAGAATGTCAAGGTTTGGAAGATCATTAATACCAGACAAAACACCAGAGCCAGGGGAACGAACGCGAGTTCCTTGACGATTCTCTTCCATACAGCATAAAATAGCTGTTTCTCTCCGGTCACAGGATTGACTTTCTCCACCCCATAAAAGCCATTACGAAGCCGACTAGCCTTAGTGGTGTTTATATCACCCCAGCTAACAGCCAGCTGTCTCTGACGACGACTCCAGCCCTGAATGAAACAAACAGCCCATAGCAAGTTTGAAACTGCAAAGGTCCAAGAATAGTCGCCAAACAAGTACTCGCATGAGACACCAATGACTGCTTGTAAAATGGACCACCGGAAATAGTACTGAACAAACGCAAAGTACATGGCGACTTTGGAGCCGTATTTGTCCTGAATTCCTTGGATATCGGCATCACTAATAACCCATTTGGTAGATATTCGACGAACCAATTGGGAAGCTTCTCTGGTATTTGCGACCGGGAATATGGAGTCAATGCTAGATTCAAGCTTTGCCTGTTTCAAATTGTCATTAATAGCATCATAAACGACTCGTAAATGTTCAGCATCATTCTTTCGATCATTAACCTTTTCAGGTACACCCTGGAGCCAATTCTGCTGAGCATCTTTCTTTTCTAGAAGCTGCAAAGCCGAACTGCGGGCCTTGATGAACAAATATACCTTGCCAGGAGCACTACCTTGACGTAATTGGACCGAAAATAAGCCTGATCTGGTCAAAGAGTCCACTACTTTCTCAATCAATGCTGCTTCACTTTTAATTACTGCCACGTAGTCGACATCTTCCAGACTGGTTCGCGGCATTTTAGGTTGCTTATATAGACAAATCGGGGATTTGGTGTTTTTTTAAGTTTGCGACTGAAAGGGTGCCTTGAATTACCCGGCCGGGTGGCACCGCGCACAGCCGTGCAGTCACCGAAATGTTCCGGAAATATTAATTTTTTCCTCCTTCAACATTTTAGACCACTACGTCATAGACCTTCAAGTATCATCGTTCGGCACTAGTTGATATTGACGTTATTGAGAATTTTTATACACACATGAGTACGATTTCACGTCAGCTACAGCTTGAACATAATTATAATATCGTTAAAGATAAAATCAAAACATGTGTTCATGAACATAAGGTGCCAGCACAACCTCGCCTAGTGGCTGTTTCCAAGTTCAAGTCTATTGATGATATTAAAGCTTTATATGACTTAGGACAGCGGCATTTTGGCGAGAATTACGTTCAAGAACTGGTTACTAAGGCTGCTCGGCTGCCGGAAGATATTCAATGGCACTTTATAGGGAATCTACAGAGTAACAAGTGCAAGGCTTTGGCGCCGATAACTAATTTATATGCCGTGGAGACCCTAGACTCATCATCCAAGGCCGAAAAGCTTAATAAATTGCGAGCAAATCGGCCTAAATTGCATACCTTCGTACAAATCAACACATCGGGTGAATCCCAGAAAAGTGGTATTCCTTATACCGATGTGGATACTATTGCCGCCTTAGCCAGATATATAGAATCTACGTGCCCCAATCTGTTACTAAGCGGCCTTATGACAATTGGATCTCAATCTAATTCTACAGCTAATTCTAATAAGCTTAATGAGGACTTTGCTCGTTTGGTCCAAGTCCAGCGGGAGATATCTGCTATTTTGGGAAGAACCCTTGAAATGTCTATGGGCATGAGCAATGATTATCTTGAGGCAATCAAACAGGGGTCTACAAATGTTCGTGTTGGCTCTTCCATATTCGGTGCCCGACTATCTAAACAAGAAATGAAGCAATCAAGCATAGGTCCTTCGTGACGGCTGAATTTTTTTTTTTTTTTTGCTGCTTATCATTTAATTGTCAAATCGCCTATTGTCTATGTCTACATTTTATGTAAAAAGAAGCCGCAGTGTCTTTCGTTTTTTATGTCCTGCACAAAAAATAGAAATTTGCATATTTTTTTTCCATATTTGTCAACATATTTGTATTACTTTATTATATATCAACCCACTTCATTGTTAAGCTTGTAATTGGCTGAATTTTTGTATTATATATTCCAAATACAGCAACTCAGCTGTTACACTGTGGTTACAGCGTATACACCATCATAAGCGTTTTTGCCAGTATTAACGGCACTCGATTATCAGTAGCTCGAATAGTCACTCTATACATGGTTTTGGTTTTATTCGGTTCCAATCGATAAAGGCATCCAAAGTTGCCGGCTGTAGATGTATGAATAACCGTGGCCCCAACCAAATTATCCGGGTTTTGATCAATGCCGTCCATTATACTCCAATTCAATCCTCGAACGACATTAGAATCATTCAAATTCAAGGGAATAGATGAAGTGGCCGATATATTCTTGAAAACTCTCTGTGCTTCGCGAGAATCTCCTCCAATCTGTTTCCATCGGTTAAAATATTCCGTAGGAGGCATAACTGCAGGTTCCATGAACTTCTCCAACACTACCGGAAGTTTTAAATATAACACTTTAACGGTTCCGGCCATATAACTGATCTTGATAGCCGGAGATTGAACAAACGGCTGCTTACATTCGGCAAGAATCACCTGACGAGTCTCTCCACCATCACTCAATGTAGACGACGGGAAATTCTTGGTAGATATATGCAGAACATCTTCAGAGCAGTGGTTAATTAGATCAACCGATAACGACTGAATGCTTGTGCTAGAAATGTTCCTAAATGTCAAGATAATGCAGCCCAAGTGTTTTCTATACTCCTGTTTGCAATTGATTTCCATCAACGAGTCAGAATAAAATATACCCTGTGGATGTATAAGTAGATGCCGGAATGATGATTCCCAGTTTGACGTGAATAACTCGCCCTTTTTCGGCTCTTCAGGTTCGGTATTATGCAATCTCACATCTCCCGATACCTTTCTAGATGCCGGTGGAATAGGGGGCTCCTTACCATTAACTGAGCGATTCAATTTAAGCACCTCCTTTTCTCCCTGCGATTGTTTATTTCCTAACGTCCAAGCCCGTCTATCGCCTGCTCGAGCGTGCTTCATATGCAATCTCGACAGTAATGCTGATGTTTTTTCAGGGAATGGCGGCATCTCGTCCCATATAGTAGCCAACACCTGTCTATCGGGCATTTTTGCCATTCGTAAATATTCACATGCCCGTTGTTGTAATTCTGAATCCATTGAAGTTTCATGGAATTCAAATACTTGTACCACCTGCGATTTAATTTCCTCAAAAAGATTGACAAATTTAATATAAGTTGTCAGCAAGAGACCACGAGTATACAATGATGTGTTTGGAAATTTGTCATGCAATGCTAAAAATTGTTCAATTGGCGAATTTCCTGGCTCGTCTGCAATCAGATGTCCATATTCACCTAATATATAGCCACCAACTTTGACCATTGACTCTGGGCAGTTCGACCCCGATGACTTCAAATGATTGAATGCTTTTGTAGCAGCATAAACTTGAATACTTTCGTTATTTACAACGATTTGAACAACCCGTTGCCATACTTCGTCGCTGACAAAGTCTCCAGAAACAGCTATAAGACGCAACATAATATCAATATACCATTCAGGTTCAGTTGCAAACTTTTCAGTGAGAATTGCCACACGAAGAACTAGTTCCTCACGCATAGCATAGTCAGCGGCCTCGACGTAAGCAAGAAGTTCCGAAACGATGGTTTTAACATTAGAGCTATCACATAAGCAGTATAGCACATCAATAGCTTTTCGACGAACAGATATGTCGCGATCCTTAAGTAATCTGATAACTACTCCACGATATTCAGCTATTGGCATATTATCAAATCTTGCGGCAACTGTGGCCAATGCAGTTAGAGCCAGGTATCTGACATTTGTTTCCTTGGCAACCAAGAAGTAACCCAAAACTTCCACTATCATATTCAAAAGTTTTGGATCCATATCCACATGAATTGCCAAATTGATTACCTCGAATAAAACTGCATTCTTTGCATTATGTTCATTGACGCCGCCTGGCTCTTGTGCTTCGGCTCTGTCGCTGTTGTTTTTCCCGGGAACAGACTTGTTTGTGGAAGAATACTGACTCACTACCTTTGAAATGACTTTGCGCAGTGACGATTGAATAGCGTCATCCTGAGATGGAGGATAATACTGAAGAATTCGAAACAGCTTTATGAGCAGCCAAGGACATGCTACACCATAGTAGACGTAATCTGATGAATATTCTTCACGAATAGTCAAAGCTTCTAATCTTCGAACAGTCTTACTGTAACACAATTTGTAACGAGCGGGATCGTCTTGTGCAAGAGTAATAACTAATGATGCAACACATAGAGTTACCCCCAGGTCGGGATCATCCAGCAATGCAATAATACGGTCAGGCCAAGTCGACGATATTATCGAAGGCACTCGTCTATATAGACGAAGAATAGTAAGCGAAGCCTTTTTCCGAATGTAGTTTGATGATACAGGCGATATAAGGAGTTTAAAGATATCATCGCCAAGTTCGGTTGCAACGAGATTTCCACCGACAGTAGCAACACAATTCAAAGCTAGACAAGTGAAAAAATCATTGACAGACTCCAAATCTTTCCGTATAGAGTTGATTACCATATCCAGTAACTGGTCGTTTTCGGTATGCATCAAAGATATGGCTAGATAGCCCATCTGTTTCTCGGAATACTTGGTAGATCCAATCAATGATACACTTTCTCTGTAGCCAATATCAACATCATATCCCAGAGTATATATATGGATTAGTTTACAGACGTATTTTTTCTTGTTGTATCCACTGAGATTAGGATCCGTGAACTTTTGTCGTATGTTAGCCAATTCCGCATTAACCCTTTTGGACTCCAGCTCTCTACCCTGAGCAGCTCGTAAATCACTAATGAATTGCACAAGGCCCTTCATAGGGGGAGACATTTTTGAGAAGGAGGACGCAGGAGCCCGATTGGCTGATTGTGTGATTCGCTTTGAGACCGATATTGTTGTTGAAGGTTTTGGGTGTAATTTTGAGAATCAGAACATGTGAAGCTAATAAGGAGGAGATCCACTCACTATGAGTGGGTTTAACGGGGAAAGAATAATATTGTTAATTGCGCGTTTACTTTCATGTTGGGATGAAAGGAGGAAATGTCTCAAGAAAAATTGACAAAATTTCAAACGATATATTTTGGTGGTTTCTAAAAGGTTAGATGGTTATACGTCATTGTTAGGTCAATGCACGAAAGAACTGCGGTTAAGCCGATGGACAGAGCGGGATGAAATAAGTTACAAATGTGGCATAGATATAAATAGATTATGGTTAATAGGTGTAGGAATAATTTTCTAATTACAGATATAAATAGATATATGCATAACGATAGAAAAAATCCGTATATATTAACCTCCTGTCCTTGGTCATAAAAACCGTTACGATTACTTTTCGTCATTCCTCCCCCATTGTTCTATTCTTTTCGGTCTTGTCCATTTTCCTAATTCTTCTCCCTCATTTACTCTTTTGTTAACTAAATCTGTCCAAACAAGGCCTTCAATATGACCAGGTGCCTTGTTAACTGGGTTTCCCTTGGCAAATGAACCCATTTCATCGTTTCTTTCTGGAGATGTGCGGCGCAGAAGAAAAATACCATTCCGATGGTCACCGATAAAACCGGAGTTATGCAGCTCAACTTGCAATAAGAGTTATACGAAATATTAAAAATTACTCAGACCAATAATAAGCATAATAAACAAGGTCTAATATCCGTATATTTCACTCCCATTGTCCCGAAAGCTTGCCCTTCTCCTCCTAACCCTCTTCGGTTGCATGACATCCGGGACAGCCGTTCGGTTGACCAAGCGTCTCCCCCCAAATGAAGTAGCGGCTCTTATTTAGAATCGAAAGAATTGATTTTTTGACTTCTTCCTTTCTTCAGTGTATCTTCAGAGTGCCGAGATAGTTGCTTAGTTGCAGCACAACTATTGAGTGTCGAATCAACTAAATACACTTGCCTTAGTGACTGATATCCAACGACGGGGTTTTGTTCATTGTAATCCCGGAGGGGTTTGGAGAAATCCTTTTTTCTAAGAGTGTCAATTACTTGCCACGAGCCATTTGCACAAGATCTTTTATTTAATTAGTTATATTTTCTCATTAGCTCTATTTTCATGATTCAATCAAATCTATCTTTCAGCTGGTATTGGCTTATATTCAGCCTGCTTTTTACATTTGTCAGCGGCCAAGAAATCACCGACAATGACGCAGATGACTTTCTAAAAAGCTTTTATATGCATTATTATAGGGGGGTCAAAACACCTTCTTATAATGATTATAAGTATGCAGTGGACTATATGATTACGACCTTGGGGTTTCTTTCTCCTTTTTTGTTACTGTGTATAATCTTTTTAACTATTGCCGTGTTTGTATATATCGTTCAACGAAGGAGGGCAATTATTGGTCAAAGAAGGCAAAGGGCTTATCATTATCATGGATATCAAACGAGGCATTATCAGATTCCTCAGGAGGATAAAATATATTTAGTTTGAGGTTGCTAATAGGTTGCTAGGAGTAGTTTTATATATTGTTTGATTTTTACCTGTCGGGCCTACCGGAACTAACAGGAATTGGACTTTGATGCATTTTGCACCATATTTTCTTTATTTTACCCCTCTTTTAAATTGAGTTAATTTTCCACATATATAAATGCGCCGTACGAATTATTTAAATAAATTCCCTCATGCAACTTAAGCCGGCGGGCGCTTTGGTGGCATAGTCGGTGAACCGATCTTGATGCGGCTATCGATGAAGGAACCCGCAATCCGTCGGATCCCAACCAGAAAAAATATAGGCATATTTCTATCTCACAGAAATACTTTCATATCAATTTATAAGATCTACTATTTTATATCTTTCGATCCTCGATCGATCTTTTTTTATCAGCATATCTGATTAGAATGATTATCTAATCAGGTGACACGCGCGATTTTTTTCCAATCCGATAATCGTTGTTCAAATTGGGAGGTTTGATAGATGAAAGATTCACTCAAAAATTTATTTATCGCGTTATTTTCACAAGGTGAAAATTTTCCAAGAATCTGGGGCTCCTTTATCGCATCTCCACTGAATTAAAAAAAATTCAGCAATCTCAGTCATAATAATCAGGTGATTGACATTCGTTTTATATTGCATATTAATTTCATTTGGACTTTGGGTTATTATCTTAAACCGATAACAATCTATTACCCCCTTGACTAAGCTCATCTGAGGAAAAAAATTCGGCTTTGGTTGGGTTGCTGCCAAAAACAGTAGAAAAAAGCTGGGCAAAAAAAAAACTTCATCTGTATTCGTATTGCATTGGTTTCATCATCAATATCACCGCTCTACAATATCCCCTGGGGAATTTTTTTTCTTCAACCGTTGGTTTATTCTTACCTAGACTGTCTTACCCAGTTTGTGTGCTTGCCCTAATCTTGCTCTCTGGTTGGTTCTTTTTTTCCAAAACAAGTTGAAAAATCCTTATCTTTTTGTTCACCTGGCTGATAACAGCATGAATGATAGCAGGACGTTTTCATCAACTCAACAAATAAACGGCACTCATCAGCAACTGACTGATAATAATAGTGAATATTCCTCAGACAGTAGTAATATAGAAGATAGGCCGAAATTTGGCGGCAAAATGGCTTCTTGGAACGTGGCCAATGGCGCTGAAATTGGCTTGCCTGACACTAATTCCACCACTATAGCCGTCAAACGGTCAACAAGTGGCGGAAATCTGTCAAATATCGTCGATTCTACAAGGCCAATCTGTCAAAACTGCTCTACTTCTACAACTCCTTTGTGGAGAAGGGATGAAAACGGTCAAGTTTTGTGTAATGCTTGCGGCTTGTTTCTCAAACTTCATGGCAAAGCTCGCCCCATTTCACTCAAAACTGACGTGATAAAGTCGCGGAATAGAGTAAAAACAAATGCTATGTCATCTTCTAGATCAGGCTCCAAATCTGCGGGGTCATCACCGGCTTTTGGGCCTTCTTCGCCAAACAACAGTACCGCGCCTAGTGTCGTGGTAACTGCTGCGGCCACCAATAACAACATTCCTGCTATATCTATCAATCCTAAAAAGAAGCGTGCTAGTACGTTTGGCACCGGCAAATTCCGTTCGAATCCGCCGCCTATTTCTTCAAACACAATACCTGTACCGACAAACGGGTCTACTGATGGCTCTCTTTACTTACCGAAGCCTCAGCCTAACGCTATTCCTACAACTACATTGCCTGAACTTTCTAGTACTGTAACAACTGAGATACCTCATTCAGTCACTTCTCCATTGTTACTATCTAGTATGCCTCCTACTGGACACAGTAACATGGCTACTCCAAGCTCGGTTTCTTCAACTTCGTCGTCTCTGTTTAGTATTCGAGGTCTGGCCTCTTCTGCTGATGATAAGCCTGCTTTGGCTACATTGTCAGCTGCTGCTCATGTAGCGTCAACGGCTGAGCCGCAAGAAAACTCGATATCATCCTTGGTGCAAGCAACAAACTACCACCAACCACCAATCACCACTGTTTTGGACCAGTTGAGTGCTGCTGCTGCTGCATCACCTTATCTATCCCCTCATCAAGCTGAATCTGATACAAGAGGTGCAGGCAACAAAACATTAACCAGCTATCCGCCAACGCAGGCTGAATATTCTGATACTAGGACAGTTCCTATTCCTCCTGCTCCCGTTAAAATCATGTCTCCCTCGAATCCTGCTTCGCCGATAAGCCGTGAAAGGACGTCTCAGACTGATTCACCGCCACCCACATCTCAGTCAGCTAATGGCCGAGAAACTGAGCATGAAGTTGTTCAGCTCAAGACTCGAGTTTCGGAACTTGAACTTGTCAATGACTTGTTCAAGTCTCGAATCAACGAACTAGAGGTATCAGAAAAAAGTGCTCGACAATGTGAAAACGCTCTACGGGAATCAGAACGATTGGCAAGAAGATATACGGAGGTATTGGAGAAGAAGGTGAGCGACTTAGAGGCACAGCTAGCTCAATCTCAAAAGGATTCTGGAACGAGAAAAAAGCTAAAGTTATCTGATGTATTGTAAATGTCATAGTAATAATATTTAATCCGGCTTGGTATGGCTTTTAAGAGGAGGTGGCCCGTCTATTCTCGTATTTAAGCTTTTGATGACATAAGATTTACGATAAACTCATGCCATCATCGTCCTGATTTGGCCAACAACAAGCACATGTCTAAATTGGACAAAAATCAGGTGATTATTTTTCCGGCATTAGATGCTGGGTTCCGGAACCGAAAAAAGGCTTATCAAGCTTGTGCCCAATGTAAACGAACCAGACGTAAATGCCGAAGCTTAGAAGTCAATGATCTGGGGGATCATCGATGTATTAGCTGCCGAGAATTGGCGATAGATTGTAGTTTCGAAGATGATATTCCGTTATCAGAACGAGAGCTCTATTTGAGAAGAATTCGTCGATCAAAAGAGGATCAAAAGTACCGATTTTTCAGCAGCTTGGACCCTTCATCTGATCTTTTGGCCGACAAGGGAGATCCCGACAAAGACCAAGTTGGCATATGGGTGAAACCTGAAGAATCGCAGAGCGAAGGCGAGGATTCTAATGGTTTGGATAAGTCGAAACTGGCTAAATTAAATGGAGATACTCAGAGTTCGGAGGAAAATGCGTCAGAATCTCTTGATAATCAAGTGAACGATTCTATTGATAAAGATATCAAGTTTCCAAGACGGAAAAAGGCTAGATCTTTGGATCCTGAAGATACCGACGTCGCTGTCAAAGATAAGCATTCAACCAGGATATTGGTTGACGTTCCTGATCCTCTTTCAGGAACCCTTTTAACTTATTTACACGCTTTGGGGGCTTTTGAATATTGTTCTCTGCCACTAAGAAACCAGCTAATTGATATTTATTTGCAAGAAATTAATTCTGTTTTACCGTTGGTTGATGAAACTGCTCTCAGAAGAAGCTTAGACAAAAATGAGACTAGTTGTCCTCTAGTGCATGCCATTACCCTTGTTGCTTGTAAACATCCACGAGCAATTCCATTGTTAGAGCGTTTCAGAAAGAATGAATCCGACCGTGGATATGTCAGATCATTTGCTGTCAAATTATACCGAAAAATAGATGCGCTGCTATTTGCTAAAGTGGAAACTAATGATCTAACTCTTACTAGAATTCACGCATTAGTATCGTTTCATATGGAAGGAAGTGACGGCTCAAATATTGCTCTGAGGCATTTATCATTGGCATTTGCTTATGCTCATGGTGAAGCAATTCATTTGTCTGGTGGTGAGAATGCAGCTGAGGATTACGAGAAATGCCGTTTATGGAGAGCTCTATGGTGCCTTGATCGCTTGTTGTCTGTTGCCACCAGTAGCCCGGTACATAGTCATGTTGTTGATACTGGTATGGACATGTGGAAAGGGATCGAGACGTCTAGCTCTAAAGAAACGATTGAATTCGCTGAATCGGTCAGACTGTTAGATGAGGCACTCTATTTATATCGACCATCGACTAGAGAAAACTTGAGAAACATCCCTGCCTCAATTGAAGCATATGCAGCTTTGCCTTCTACCTCTGGTACCGATAATCCACTACCTTCTTATTCTGCTCTGTCAAAACTCATAAAGCATGTGGTTGTCATTTTAGCCTATAAGCGGGGTAATAGTGCTTATGCATCTAATTTAGAGCTATCAGACATGCTCATCGATAATGCTCTTCAAATTTATGACATAGTCGAAAACTACCAGTTGGCACCACATCATATGGTTGTTTATGCTGTTGCCATAACTCTAACAGTCCTTCTAAGATATTTCAATAGAAAGGCTGTTCGTTCACATTGGCGCAGAGGTTGTGCTATTTTAGACTCCCTTAGTGTACAATGGTACAGTGCCGAAGCAATGTCTGCAATGTGCGTACGTATCTTTGAGAAGCTTGAGAAAGAATGCGGACCGGAAGAGGATATTCCCCAACCGGCTATGAACGCACTAAATCACTTTGCTCTTCAGGATAGCGGCGGCGCGACACCATATTCACTGTATGAATCAGATATCTTTGGGGAGTTTGACAAGTGGTGTGAGGATACATGGTTCTCGACATAAATTCCAGATCTCATCATATTAATTATTAGAAGGCGTCCCTGTCATTATATAAAAGTTATATCGTTATACATGTTGCATATCTCATATGACAATATCTGCAACCCACTCATGTTGTACAATTTCCCTGGAAGCTAACCAGCGACGATCTTGACGTCGAAGGCAGCCCTCCACAATATCAATCGCTCCAAGCCATGGATTTGACTCGGGTCTTTCTTGAGAAATAAAAAGAAATTTAAACCAGGTCCAATCGACGCGTGCAATTCGATGTGAAGTACGACTTTTCACTCGACCACCCGGAGTTGTTACCGGAGGAGGATCAAAAGGAAGTCTTCGTTCCATCATTGCATACAAAAGAACTCCTAGAGCCCAGGAGTCGGTCAATCTTCCATCATAAGGTTGGCCAATCATTATTTCAGGTGGAACATAATCATCAGAACCACACCGAGTCTTAAGTAGAGGATCATTTGGATCAATACGTCTTGCTAAACCCAAATCTGTTAGCGCGCAGATCGGATGTTCAAAAGATTCAGGATCTTTGATTGAAAGTAGTTGGTCAGGAGTATATCTAAGCAAGACGTTTTCCAGCTTGATATCACGATGCACAATATCGTTGGAGTGAAGATATACAATAGCCCTGACCACTTCTGCGAAGATCCGTCTGATCAATGCACATTTTTGATCATCTGTGTCAAAATAACTGCCCCATTTCTCAATAAAATCAAAAAGATCTCCACCTTCGCAATATGGTAAAACCATGATAGCCTTAGACGAGTTCATATTAAATGCAACCAGAGTTATCAGAGAAGGATAAGATGTAGACTTGAGGATCTCGACTTCTCGTGCAAGTCTAGTTTCGAGCAAAGATCGGGATTCTCCAGCTTGTGGGCCCAAACTGATGATCTTTATAGCTGCAAGTTCGTCATGACGTTCTATAGATTCATGGGTTCCGTCGGGTTTCCTTGCAACGAATTCAGCCAGAGCAACACGTGAAAATGCTCCACATCCTAATTGCTTGATTTCTCGCCATTCGGAGGGAGCTCCCGTTAAATCGTAAGCTTGATAAGTCTTGTTCCCAGAAGTACTGTCCTTACTAAGAGGCATGGCCTCAGCAGAAAATGTGAGACTTGCACGACGAACTTGCTCTCTCTGTAGCTCACTTTCAGAAATTTCATCTAATGGAGGAGGTTTGTGTCTCTGTTTGGCTACTTTGAGCTCAGCATCGTCAGATCCCGCAGTTGTAGATCTCCGGATTACTAAGGGGTTTCCACGCGCAATTGCCTGCGGAGTTGGTCTATAATCACTGAAAATACGCCTATGATCACCCTCAGAAGCATCAGCAGCTTCGGAAAGCCGTAGTGATGACTGTCTAGATAAGGCAGATCCAACGGGAGGGATCTGGCCATTGTAAGCATTGAAAATCACGTGGTCGGCCGAGAAGCCACCATCATTTCCTATTATAGGAGACGGAAAAGGAAATAAGCCTCCAAATGCTATTGGGGATTCTCCATCGCTGGAGGAATTATCACTGCGATTGGGGGGTCTTATCTCTGCAGTCACCAGTGATAAAGGTATATGGCCCTGTTGGTTGGATCGTTCCGGGTAAGACTGCATGTCATTGACAGGAGATCTCGCACCCAGAACTATATTTGCAGAGATTTCAACAAGTGGCTAGAAATTTGTAAAAAGGAGTGTCCAAGCGTGCTCTTTATAAGAGCCTCTTTATTTGCTTTTAAGTGGGGGGGAGTTGCGGGGAGGCTGGCTGCCGGGGTTACCCGGCGGTAACCTCACCAAAAAAATACCCAAAGTTTAACAACGAAACGAAGACAGTAAAAAGCATCGTGAAACCTCATTTGCAAAGACATTGTTTGAAAATGCGCAAAGAGGGCTCAGATGCTCCTCCCGAGATTCCACACGTGACAGACAATTATTTATCTCTGTCGCATATAGTGGCCAATCTCGTGGGGAACAGTTACCAGGAGCTGCAGAACGTCCTGGAGACTCTGCCATCAGTTTCTGCAGATTTATCCAAGAAGCGCCGGTTTTTAGATTATATCATAAAGAGCAGGCAAGCTTTGGTCAAATTGTATGTTTTGACTAAATGGGCTAGAGTCGCCAACGATGTTAACAAATGCGTCGACGTGGTATCGTGGCTCAATGGCCAGAAGAATTGCTTCAATAATGTCGTTCATGCGCTTTATGGCATTGAGAAGCTCTTAGGTGGTGCCAAACTACGGAATCCCGACATTGACACTGCTTTAGAAGTGTTGAGAGAGGGTGCTCCGCGTCAAAAGAGACATAACTTTGTACCTCGAGATCCTCTAGGTCCTCATATGGTTTATAAAGTGTTGAGAAGTCTCGATGTTTTGTTATCAATTCGATTATCTCTGGTCGAAGAGTTGCCTGTAGAGTATCGAAATTATGATATACACGATGGCCAAGTTAAATTCACGGTAGACAATATGTTTACTGTTGATCTAGGCATCGCTGATGATTCTATCGACGCTCGCTTCTTTCTGGTAGACTTTGATTTTTGCATTCCTTTAACCAATAATTACGATGATAATGCCTTTGCATCTGTAGCCGATAAGCAACAGCCTGATGATTTGTTTGATAATGATCATCTTGAAGATGACGATAAAACAACAAACTCGCGGCCTACAGCAATAATTAATATACCCCAAACTGTAAAGTCTCGTTTAGAGACTATTGTTAATGAAAACCTCAAAAACGACAAATTGTCTGCAGTACTGGACTGGCTGCTTCAATTCACTCAAAATTATAAACTGGCCTGGCTTAACCAACAACTACATACTATGGTAAATGGTATTTATTCAGGTCATGTACAATATGCATATCATGGCTCATACAGCCTTATAATCATCGACTACTGGTGTCAAACTTATACTAATACCAACAGTCAAGCTAAAAATACCATCGAAGTTGGCTTATTAAAAGATCAAGATTACAAAATCGGCATCCGTTGGCAAAGAGAGGGCCATTTGGTTCAGAATATCCCCAATTATATCACTAATCAATTTGGTAAAACCATTTTCGACGTTGAATGGCTGATTTCTCAAATTGTCGATTTACACACTAAATACATCATGGAAAGCGTGTGGGCCAACTTGAAGGCGATCAAATCTTCTGAAGATTTTTTCTGGCTGGCTGAGCCAAATCATAACGTACTCAAGGTGGCTCTGACAGACTCGTCATCTGTTCTTTATTCTATAGATCGCATATCCGGCATGTCTGCTCTGAGTAATCCAGGATATCTGAGTCGAAATGCCGAAAAAAGGCTCAACGATGCAGGTGATCCTGCTCATAAGGCTTACACTGTATTAGCAAGACTTCGTCTAGCATCATTGCAAGATATTCTGACTAAAAAAGCTACTGCTACGGGGTGGATATCTAATACTAATGTTGGGTTGAAGTCTGAAAATCTGTATAAGTGGTTATCGGATCATGGCTCCAAAAGACCCGAAGCCCCGCAACAGCACAGTTCTTTTCAATTTAACTCCGTTTGCTTTTTACGCAGACCCGAATGGGCTTCTATTCAATTTTTGGTTGTCATTTTAGGCATTGAATGTGGGCCGCAGTGGTTCATGTCTGAAATTGCCAGTCAAGATGGCGAATGGGTAATCCAATTTTTGGAAGAAATTTTCATCGACTTCGGCGACAAACTTATTAGTAGTATTGATGGTAGGGGCTCAAATGTAGACCAGTCTACCCGAGCAACGGCTAGTTATGAGCTTTTCGAGAATCTCACCACTTTTGCTGGATGCAGATTTAATATACACTATCTGTGCGCAAATTTGGCCGCTAATGGGGTCAAATTCTGTCTTTTACAATCGGAAAATAATATCCCTACTATAATTGTTGAAACGGGAACAATATTTACTGGTAAAGGCGGAGATCACAAGTGGGCTCATTCTTCACTTTTGGTAAGACTGGAAGGATCAGATATAAAGGTGCAGGGTAAGACAAAGCGGCAATTAAGCGTCAAGTCGGTACCAACGCAGCATTCTGGAGTAGAACTAGATCCTCAGTCAGGAATGTTTAAGTTCTATCTTGACAATACTAAAGGAGCATCTGCAGATTTTGTCAAGATGATTGCTGTTAGTCTGTCGAAAATCGAAGTGGTGGTGGAATACATAGAGCTTGTGAGGACGCTGAATCTAGATCTTATATCAGCGTCTATGGAAAAAATCCAGTTCAAGTATGCAGAGGGTGCCAATCTGACGTTGACGATTCTCCTCGGGGAGAACAAGGGCTTTGGATTGGAATTAAATGAGCGCTCACTACATTCTATAGTGGCAGCACATCTACAGCATATGTTGGCCAGTCATAGTTTACTGAAGTTGGTTCGTCTGTTGCAAGTGACACTTCCTCTGTATAAGGCACTTCAAAAGCTGCCAGCTGGTGCCATTGTGGTTCCTCGAGCAGTTGGAGATATCAAGATATTCTTCGATAAGGAGCATGTAATACAAGTCCAACTGCGGTCTAAAACCATGATGTATGTAAGCAACTGGGGGAAATGGCCCAAAATCGAGCCTCTATGGCAGAATCGACTTGATGGTCAGGTCATACCTCTAAAAACAGGACTCGCGTGTCCAGTGGGAAAAATTGGTTACGTCTTAGAAAAGATAAATGAATATATGTAACTGGGTTAGATTAGTTGTAAACTGTTTTTAGTTAGCATAAATGAATGATAAAATAGATAACAAATCAACTTACACTTTCTATACAGAGGCGGAGGTGGAATGTTTCGTTCGAATTTCGTTCCTCCAGGCCGCAGAGGCGGAATTATGGGATCTGGATGCGTATATTTGTTTAGTAATGTTCGAGCATTTGCTATAAGAAGTTGTGCTTCACGATCATTCGTATCCTTATTAGCTTCAATCTGCTGTCGAATCTCCAGTGTTTTTTGTCGCCATAAATCTCGACGGTTGACCCAGTCCCTTGTTAATCGTAACGACTGTCTGTAAATCGACTGGACGATTTTTTTGTTTTCCGCCGAGTACGTCGTCATTTGGGTTGGTGAAGAAGTTGACTGGGAAGTTGAAGAAATCAGCTTTCTTCTATTGGCTGGGAGGATAGGCTGGAGAGAGGAATAGGTGGGATATGGAAGGGATATATGATAGATGGAGTTTTTGTACATGTATATTTTACTTTTGTTATTCATGATGATTTAAAGAGCTCAGATGATAGATATTAAAAAATAGTCTGTTTGTCGTTTGTGTTAGTTGTGGCTAAGAAACTATGGAAGAAGTGGTGAGCCAAGCTTCAGTACCTCAAGTGATTTGCATGGTCTCTGGGCTTGCACCGGCCGTATGAGTTTTGCTCTTCGTTACTTTTTTTAAGTAATATTTTTAAATATTTTATTCAATTCAGTCTCTTTGCAATTCAAATCTTATATATCTTTCAAATATCAATTAATTTGTTTCTTTTCATCTTGCCCTCCCATAGTTTGTCTCTATGCTTAGAGTTATCAGGGGAAGTCATCGTCATCTACTAAACATATCACACTTTGAAACTTAAATTCAAATGTTTAACATAAAATATGGTATATTACCGAATCTTTAAACTCATAATATATGGAAAACTTGAAAATATTGTCAAATAGCCTAAAATCTCCCCACTT
This sequence comes from Trichomonascaceae sp. B5901, assembly GCA_037040845.1. NCBI lineage: Eukaryota > Fungi > Ascomycota > Dipodascomycetes > Dipodascales > Trichomonascaceae > Trichomonascaceae sp. B5901. The sequence goes on from JAXQHN010000001.1 coordinate 1,915,391, forward strand.
TTTATCATCTCATGCCCCGTTTAGGTTTCAAGCCAGTCCTGTCTCTGGGAAGTTTCAAGTCTCAACCTCCAATGGAGAGCGACGACGGCAACGACGATGACCGTCTGGAGGATTTCCGAGTACTAACAAAGACTCTGGATAGTTTTATGACATATGGAAAGAAAAGTAAATGGGAAATTGTCCAACCACGACGTCATAATATAACAAAACTGTCCCAGTCTGATGACGAGGCTGCTGCGTTTGTACGGGATTTCGGCATTTTGGATCATATCACTCAAATAGAAGACCGCATAGATGCCAACCAGCAATTCTTCAATTATGTATGCCAAGTTGCAAAATCTGTCTGGGTGGACCCCAAAACTGAAGATACTGAGGGTTGGGGAGAAGGATCGTCGATTGATCATAGTAAAGTCCAGAGCACATTAAAACAGTTGGTACGTGAATGGTCGGCTGAAGGGAAAAAAGAAAGAGATGACAGCTATGGAGTCGTTATTCGTGAGTTGGAGTCGTTGTATCCGAATGTAGTCGATCGTCATCAAATTAGAGTTCTGGTTCCTGGATGCGGATTAGCTAGGTTACCGTTTGAGCTGGCTCGAATGGGATTCCAAGCACAAGGCAATGAATTTTCATATCATATGCTACTAGTTTCTTACTTTATGCTCAATCATACTGCAGGGCTTCAGGAAGCCTTCAAAATATACCCATATCTGCATTCGTTTTCACATATGCAGAGCCGGTCGGATCAGATCCAAGCCTTATCTATACCAGATATTGATCCGGATATCCTGACCCGTACTATGGAGAATGACCCTTCAATTCCAGAGGATGGGCTCATGTCCATGGCTGCAGGTTCCTTTGATGAGATCTATGGGTCAGATCATCCAGAAGAGATATTCGATGTTGTAACTACGGTATTTTTTATGGACACCACACCTCATATTCATAAAACCGTCAGAGTATTAAACGAATGCCTCAAACCTGGCGGTTATTGGATCAATTTTGGGCCCCTTTTATGGCACTACGAGAATGACAACGATGCTGCTGGCTTGGAAATATCCATGGATCTCATTGTAGATCGTCTCATCCCTAGCATGGGTTTCGAGATCATTAAGCATACTCGTGATAATATTTGCAGGTATACTGCAAGATCTTATCCTCATAGTGGGTTTATGTACAATTGTGACTTCTGGTTAGCAAGAAAACTGCCGGATGATGATGTTAGTAAGTCGAATGGAGGCTCAGAATCCAATTAGCGGCGAATATCGGTGCTTAACAATTTCTTATAGAGCTCTGGAATCGATATATACACCGATAGCAGTGAGCAGCCTTTGTCTATCTATTAAATTATCGCTTATGCATTTATTTGTACAATTCACATACAGTCATGAATAGTATTCTATGGCTTTTACATATTAATACTGTGGAAAGGGAGTCGCTTTATTATTGTCGACCTAGGAAGATAGCGGCTTTACTGTCGATCTGTCAGGCATCTTGCTTTCAGAAGAACTAAGAGCCATCTCGACGTCATCACTATCAGTTGTTGAGTCACCATGGGATCCACCAGCAGCAAATTTCTTCTGTGCTTTTTCGACCAAGTTGTTTGCATCCTGGGCAGACATCTGCTTCTTCTTTCTCCATCTTGACAGTAATGGCAAATGGCCGTGCTTTTCTTCATAAAGCAGGGCCAACACAACTACTACAATGAATATCCAATAGATGTTGTATGAAATGACGGATCCATAGGTGGCCGAATTCTGCCAGCCGAAAAGAGCATTGAAAATTTCCCATCCGCCATCAGTTTCGGGATTGCAACAGTTGACATGCCATACACTTTGCTTGATGTTATATGAACCAGGTCCGGATCCGTTCTCTGCAACATCACCACCAGCCTGTTTAGAGAAGACATACATCTGGAAATACCAGATTGCTCGAGACCATAATCCTGCGGCAATCAGGTACAAGAAACAAGTTGAGGCGATCAAAAAGTATTGAAGGGTGAGCAGGTTACCACCAAAGTAGATGATAACACCAACACCAATACCGCAAGCTAAACCTGTAATAACTGGAATAGGAAATGCAGTTGCAGGAGTTCCCAGAGAAACACCACCAATAAAGACAATTGCTTCCAGGCCTTCTCGAAGAGTGGTGATCAAGGGCAATAGGGCCATGGAATACTTTCTGGACCAGTGCTTCAAGGGCAGGTGCTTTCTCCAGCCTTTAAGGTTCTTCGTCTCGTCACTATCCAAAATGGCTTTCGCGATTTTCACACGCCATTTCTCTTTCATCTTACTAATTCGAAGCATTGCTAGGCCTACCATTGTGATCATTACCGTGGCTATGACGGAGAATATGCCTTCCCATAAATCTTCAGTGGTAGACCAAAGATCTTTTCCAAGAGTATAAAAGGCTCCAATGAAGCCACCTCCGATAATAAGGCATATTACTACACCTATTATCGAACCGATCCAAATTTGCTTGACAAGCCTAGTATATAAAGCTCTCTCGGTAGCATTGTCGGTTCTTCTGCCTAAACCTTGTTTGGCAAAGGCCAAAAGAACAGAAATGATGATTGAGGCTTCCAAAGACTCTCTAAAACATACAAAAAACACCTGGACCGAAAATACGTTGACCATGGTGGATTAATTCAAGTGATGTTTGTGTTCCTGAGTCGTCTTTATGGGGAAGTAGTTCCTGAAAAAATAGAGTCAATGACTATAATCAACCTCGTTAATCGACTTGAGTTCAAAAGGCAATTTAAACAATCAGCGTCAAGTTAATCTTGGCTTTATAATTTATCTGATCAATGATCAATGCATATATATAGGATTTGCCTGTTGTGCTGTGTGGAAAACAGTTCCTAACTTGGTTAATGCAGGGTTTCTTTTTTTTTTGCCCATGGCTTTTGCCAAGGCCCGCCGGCCTACTTGTTATGTGGACAATTTCTGGGTGAAAAAAAATGGTGGATAAAGGTTGAAAAGTTGGTAGAATTGAAAATAGTTGAAAGACGGGAAAATCGTTATTTGACGTTTATTTTGTTACATTTGCAAATAATCGCGCATTATCAAAGATTTGGAGGGCTATTTTTTTGTTTGGGGTGAGCGATCGGCACTAGTCACCATTATTGGGTAGCCTTTGGTGGAATTATCAGATCAGCCATGTTTGAAGGCTTGGCACACTAGCATAAGTATACTATAATCGGCGGAAAAAGGCAAAATGAATAGCAAATAAAGTGCGATTCGGAAGTAAAGTCCGGCCGAACTCGTAGCCGAGTCACCAAAAGGGTGGGCATAATGACCACTCATTATGGAAATTATGGCATATTGATAAAAATATCAACATCATCAACATCACAACAATTCTGCAAGGGACCTGGGATTTTTTTTGCTATCATCAGATCTAATGCATGCCCTTCAATTTTAGCGAAAATTTTTCTTCTGCAAGATTCTCAAAGTTAACCTTAGTTTAGTCAATGCACTATGTCACCACTGTCCTAAATGTGCCCATCTGATATGTTGGGAAAACGCATCTGATAAAATTTTTTCTTTTTCCGAACTGTTCAATTTCGGACACCAGCTTGAGTTATAAAAACAAGCTACATTTTCATTCTTGACTCCTTTCCATTCAACGCACCCCTTTCCCCTGTTTGCTTGTATACCCGGATAAGTTACAGGAATATTTGTCAATCTACAAAGTCTAGACGTCCACCTGCTGAGTGTCGTTACGCTAGACCCCATAATATCATTGGTGTCGATATATCCTTTTATCAAAATCCGACGGAAAAGAACAAAAGTTGTAAAGAATGCTGTCAAGACTTTTGCATTTCACACTGCTGACATTTGTGCTGGCTACGTCAGTCTCGGCTAAGCTCCGTGAGTTTCATTTCAATGTTTCCTGGGTTAAAGCCAATCCTGATGGCATGTTTGAACGAGACGTTGTTGGAATTAATGGCAAATTCCCCCTTCCTAAGATCGAGGTTGACTACGGTGACCAGGTTGTGGTTTATATGAATAATCAGCTCGGAAATCGAAACGCTTCTATTCATTTCCATGGAATGTTCCAAAACGGTACAAATGCTCAGGATGGCCCTAATATGGTCACTCAGTGCCCGGTCCCTACTGGCTACACCTATATATACAACTTTACCGCAAATCAAACCGGAACTTACTGGTATCATTCGCATGTTGAGGGTCAGTATCCGGACGGTTATAGAGCTCCTTTGATTATAAGGGATCCCAAGCCGCCATTCAAATTCGACGAGGAACATGTTATCACCTTGTCAGAATGGTATCATGACCTTATCAAGAACATCGACCCCAAGTTTTTGAGTTTATACAATCCTTCTGGTGCTGAGCCCATCCCGGATCATTTCTTGTTCAATGAGACTCCCTCAAGGCAGAACATCTCCATCGAGCCCGGCAAGACATATTTGTTCCGTATCATGAATATCGGTGCTTTTGTCGCTCAGTATATCCGTTTCGAGCAACATACTGTCAAGATTGTGGAAATTGATGGTGTTTACACTGAGCCTACCGAAGCTGAATGGATCTATGTTGGGGCTGCCCAAAGATATGGTATTCTCTTAGAGGCTAAGAATACTACCGATAAGAACTACGCTATAAGCACGGTTGCAGATTCAGAGATGTTGGACTTGGTTCCTTCCAGTTTGCAGCTCAATGCTACCAATTGGTTGGAGTACAATCCTGAGGCTGAACACCCCGAGGCTGATATCAGTGAATATGAAGCTTCGGAAGATATAGAGCCATTCAAGGACGAGGAACTAGTGCCTTATGATCATGAACCTCTTCTTCCCAAGCCTGATCGTACCATCGTTCTTAATGTTACCATGAACAACTTGAACGATGGTGTCAATTATGCATTTTTCAATGATATCACATATACCATTCCAAAGGTTCCTACATTATACACGACAATGAGCTCTGGCGAGTTGGCTACAAATGAGGCTGTTTATGGAGACTATACTCATTCGTTTGTACTCAATCACATGGATGTTGTGGAGGTAATCTTGAACAATCAGGATCCTGGCAAACATCCTTTCCATTTGCATGGTCATACATTCCAAATCGTGTATAAGTCACCTGCATATGAGGATGATGATCCTACTGCTTTCGATTACTCAAACTCTACCTTGACAGACTCCTTCCCCAAGTATCCTCCTCGACGAGACACTGTGGTTGCTAACGCTAATGGAAACTTTGTTATACGATTCAGAGCCGATAACCCAGGTGTTTGGCTCTTCCATTGCCATATTGAATGGCATTTGGCACAGGGTCTGTCTCTTACATTTATTGAGGCTCCCACTGAGTTGCAGAAACAAGTTATTCCGGATAACCACTTGGAAGCATGCAGAAGGGTCGGTGTCCATTACAAGGGTAATGCTGCTGCCAACGAGACGGATTACTTGAACTTGGCCGGACAAAATAAGCAAGTGCCTTTCCTTCCTGCGGGCTTCACTGCAAGAGGTATTGTAGCTCTTATTTTCTCGTGTATTTCTGCATTTATTGGTATGGGCTCAATCACTTGGTACGGACTGAGCGATCTGAGCCTTACAGAAGCCAAAATGGTCCAGAATGCTGAACTGGATGCTGGCATGCAACCTGATACCATTGACTCTGACGATATTTCCAACCATGGTGAAAGTGACGAGGATCATCGCCGTTAATGCCCACAATAGTTTTGTTTTGAATTACAAGTAGCTGCCTATTTAGGTTAATGTTCGTTAACAATTGACATAAATTTCCTGTACTTTGTAAAATCACAATGAACTAGATTTAGAAAACATTTTCATAACATATTTGTTCATGTGCATTAGGGTGCATATGATAGGAGACGGTCCTGCATATAATATGGGCAGATAGATGGCCAGTGGGCCACACAAATTAAGACCAGTCGTAAGAAAAAAGAGAATTTTTAAACCCATATCCAGGGTATATATATGCAAAAATCATAAACTGCTCAAATTGCTCAAATTGCTCAAAATTCCCCAGTGGAGCAAATAACTGGAGCAAATTAGCTCACTGTACTATGCCAAAAAGGGGGGAGGAATTAACTCATAATAATTGCCCATATGTCTCAGGTTTATTTTAGGCGATTGAAATGTCTCAGATCTAGGTGTTATGGACTGCAGCCAAAAACTGCATGCTTTGAACACTATTGTTTGAATACACTCCCCAACAATTTAGTAAGGTTTGAACCTCTTTCTGTCTTTAAGCTCTGCAACCTTTTTCTTATCTTCTTGAAACCGCTTAAGTAATTGGTTCATCTCCTGCTTCTTTTGATCTCTAATCTGGAATCTGTAGAAATCAGTCTTTTCCTTTGATCTCTTCTTCTTCTTCTTCGCTGGTTCTTCGGCATGCTGTCCAAATCCACCCAGAGACTTGCGTTTTGTATTGACAACATTTATAAATCCATCTTCGTCTATCTCTTGAGCCAGATCTTGCACTTCTTGACGTCTTTGAGCTTCTTCAATGGCGAACTGTTCCATTATGTCGTCAACCTCGTCCTGAAAAGTGTCAACATCTTTGTATTTCATGCGATTTAAAGTCAAATATCGTTGTTTTCCACTGAGATCATCGGGTTCCCATATTAGATCGGGCGACTTTTGATATGAACGAGCCTTTGATAGAAAACTCTTGCAGGCAGTTTTATCCACCAACACTAATATTCCATTATTTCCACTGGTAGGAATAAACTCTTCTATTAAAGTGTTTCCAAGTTTCTGACTCAGTTTACGAAGGGATCGGATATTGGCATCAGTAGGTAGATTGACCATAAAGACGCTTTTACCTTCGTTGGAGTCCTTTCCTTCATGTTTTTTTACATATATCATATGAAATATCGGCGAATCCTCGGATCCTCCAACTTTTATCGGCAGCGGTATATAACCGTTGATAGTTTGTGGGATTTTCAGTGTCATATCAGATGGATTTTTTGATTTTTTTCTTCCTCACAATATATATTTTTCATCACCACTATATACCCTTAAGTCGAAACAACAATGTACGACCCAGCACGAGATGCTTGGAGTAATAGAGAAGAAACACATAAAGAACAAGTGTTAGAGAGTCATTCTGAGAAGAACGAAAATGATAAAGAATTGAAATCGGAGGATAATGCTGAGAATATAAGCATTGAGCACAATGGACCGCAGATTGATGACTCCAAAGAGGTCTCTGAAGTCAAGGAAACTTCTAAAATTGATGGCAAGGCGTCTGAAATAGCTGAAATTTTCGATGGAGATGCTAAGGAGAAAAAAGAGGACGATTCTATTTTAAAAGAGAAACCTGTTGAGGAGAATATTGAGGAGTTGGCTGACAAGGCTGAACAGGCCGAGGATTCTGCGGATTCGAAAAAGCCTGAGGATTCTAAAGAAGAAGCTGCCAATTCCAAAGAACAAGACACAAGAGACGAGAAATCGGAGGATAAAGAAATACAAGAAGACAAGGCAGCTAAGTCACAGACGCCTGAACCTGAATCTGAACCTGCTGTCACTCCATCTGAAAACACACCCATCCCCGCCAATGACGGCCATGCAAAACCAATCGATGTTACGCAACTTTCACGATTCACCAAAAAAAAGAAGAGGAGTGCTACTGAGTCAACTGAACAAGCCAATGGCTCTAGTGAATCTACGACTACGACTGAAATGACAGTCTCTGCACCCACTGCTACACCCTCTGCTACATCTGAGCCTGCTCCTACCAAACAACCTGAGGAATCTGAACGAAAACTGAAGAAACCCAAATCTCGAGCAAGCAGAGAGGATCAGGAAAGAATGGCTAAAGCTCGTCGAGAGGCAATTGAGAGGAGAGCCACTAAGGATCAGGTTAGAGAACATTATAACGCCAGGCCGAACACCAGCCACCAAGATCGAAAAAAATCGCCGATTATCAAACTTCGAAACTTCAATAATGCTATCAAAAGCTCTTTGATACGCAAGTTCGCCGACAGAAGTCAGTTGGTGGTGCTGGACATTGGTGTTGGCAAAGGTGGTGACTTACAAAAATGGGCCAAACAGAACATTCAGGGAATAATTGGTATTGATATTGCTGATGTGAGTGTTGAACAGGCGCGTAAGCGTTATATTCAGATGCATAATAGACCGTTTTGGGCAGATTTCTGTGTTGGTGATGCGTTTGCAGAGTCCGTCGAGGACATCGTGCAACCAGAAGCTTTTCCTGTGGACATAGTCAGCTGTCAATTTACGCTTCATTACTCTTTTTCTACCGAGGAGAGAGCCAGAAAGTTGCTGGATAATGTCTCAAGAGCTCTAAAGCCTGGTGGAAAGTTTATTGGTACAATTCCAAACTCAGATCTGATTGCGGAACGTATCAAGAATTTACCGGAAGGACAGAATAAATACGGAAATTCGGTATATGGTGTGGAATTTTCGACTATTCCGTCGACGGATTTTAGACCGCCATTTGGTTATGAGTATCTGTTTTTTCTTCAAGATGCTGTAGGCAATATTCCTGAATATGTGGTTCCATTTGAAGCCTTTAGAGCCCTTGCACAGGAATATCATCTGGAATTGAAGTATAAGAAGCCATTTCTTGAGATGTTTGACGAAGAACTCAAGTTGGACCCGTCTTTCCCGGATTTGTGCAGAAAGATAGGTGTGTTCAACAGTAACGACGAGTATGGCATTGATGGAGATGAAAGAGAAGCCAGTGGCTTCTATCTTGCCTTTGCATTTACCAAAGTGCAATGATTCTATGAACTTTTTGTATTATATCCTTGATACTCTACTATTTAACCCGGTTATTTATCTCGTTATCTACGGAGCAAATTAATTTTCCATACTTCCACCCACTATAATACCCCACTGTATTTGTTATCTCGTCCACAACACGCATGCTCACAAAACATGTCAGCTGACGTAGATTTTCGCGTTCGGGCCGATGATGCTGCGGTATTAAGCGAGCCCAATATGCGGACTCTGAGTGAACGAGAGCTTTATGGACGGAAAACTCTCACTCGAAGTATCACTACTGCTGAAGGAGTTTATGAAAAGGGCCCACCGACTGATAAATTGGGCACCTTTGACGGTGTATTCATGCCTACTACTCTCAATGTCTTATCGATATTGATGTTTTTGCGTTTTGGCTTCATTCTGGGCCAAGCCGGTATACTTGGAATCTTGCTGTTATTGTTTCTCAGTTATACTATCAACCTTTTGACCACATTATCGATATCTGCCATTTCTACAAATGGAACTGTACGAGGAGGTGGGGCGTATTATATGATATCGCGGTCTTTGGGGCCGGAATTCGGTGGTTCAATTGGCCTGGTGTTCTATATTGGTCAAGTTCTCAACACAGGTATGAATTTGGTGGGTTTCTGTGATCCATTACTTAGTATGTTTGGTGCTAAAAGCGGTGAAATGTTTCAATTTATTCCTGAAGGCCGGTGGTGGCTGTTTTTGTATTCAAGTATTCTGCTTATCATTGTTACTCTTGCATGTACAGTTGGATCTAAATTCTTCGCAGAGTCGTCAAAAGTTCTGTTTGTGATTCTTATTGTTTCAACTCTTTCAATTCCTTTGTCAGTGTTCTTCATTGCACCTTATGCTAACCCGCATTTCGGCAATCATTGGTATACAGGTCCATCATGGACCACGTTTCAAGAAAACTTACTTCCCAAGTTCACACGAGGAGCTGCAGGAAGTGAAATTAAAGGGAAAGAGAATTTTCAAGATATGTTTGGCATTCTTTTCCCTGCGACAAGTGGTATATTTGCTGGTGCCAGCATGTCAGGGGACCTCAGAAAGCCCTCTAAAAGCATATCGCAAGGAACTCTCTGGGGACTCGCTGTTACATTTACACTTTATGTCTCAGTGATTTTGTCTATCGGGACCACTGTTTCGAGATCCTTATTGTATCGAGATGTGTCTATTTTACAGCACTCCAACATATCTGTCTATTGCATACTGATTGGTGAGCTTTCAACGTCGTTTTTTTCGGCTCTGATGGGCATAATCGGCGCAGCTAAGCTACTTCAGGCAATTTCCATGGACAGTCTACTAAAGGGAATGTCGAAGTTTGCCTGGGAGACCCCTCGGCATAATCCTCTTTATTCAATTGCATTCAGTTACCTACTGACACAGGTGACTTTATTCTTCGACATCAATCAAATCGCCGTGTTTATCACCATGGCATATCTTATGACCTTTACTATCACTAATCTGGCCTGCTTTTTACTTAAGATTGCCAGTGCTCCGAATTTCCGGCCCAGCTTCAAATATTTCAACTCGCAGACTGCATTTGTCGGCACCTTTGCCTCGGTAGCTGCGATGTTTGTTGCCGACGGTATTTCGGCTTCTGTCATGATCATTGTGCTCATTGCATTATTTTTACTGATTCACTATCTGTCTCCTGCTAAACCTTGGGGTGATGTCTCACAGTCTTTGATCTACCATCAAGTTCGAAAATATCTGCTGCGATTGAGACAGGATCACGTCAAGTTTTGGCGCCCGCAAATTCTTTTGCTGGTCGATGATCCTCGTCACTCGTGGTCGCTAATTCAATTTTGCAACCATTTAAAGAAAGGTGGACTTTATATTTTGGGGCATGTGGTGGTGACTAAAGACTTTAGAAACGAGTATAACGAGGTCAAGAAGCAACAGATCGCATGGTCGAAGTTGAGGGATAAGACGAACATTAAGGGATTTGTACAAATTGCAGCCTGTCCAGATCTTGTTTGGGGTGCAAGGCACGTATATATGGGATCTGGTTTAGGTGGTATGAAACCTAATATCACTGTGATTGGCTTTTATGAACTGGCTCATCAATATCCTCGATTTGCTCATAAGAATTTCCACTTCTTTCATCCTAATGGCTCTCCGGCTGATAAGGGGATCGATATCGATAGTTTCCCTACTGATATATGTCGCAAAGAGCGAGGCATGACAGTTCAGGAATGGGTGAACATTGTCGAAGATCTTATGACAATGCAGGCAACAGTTGCCGTTGCAAAGGGATTCCCGAAAATTGAGTTTCCCAATAGCGGTTTGCATAACATATCTAATGATGTTGGTTATATTGATTTATATCCGATTCAAGTTTCGGCTGAGATTACTAATGAAGACGGTGAGAAAAGTGCATTGGCCAGTAACTTCGATACTTATATGCTCATTTTGCAATTGGGCGCTATTTTGCATACTGTTCCTGCTTGGAAAAAGACGCATAGGTTGCGAGTCATTGCATTCGTAGAGTTTGAGGAAGAGGTGGAAAGTGAACGAAAGAGAGTTTCGCTCTTGTTGGAAAGGCTCAGAATAACGGCTCAGGTGAAAGTCCTTTGTCTCAGTAAGGATGTCGAGACTTACCAAACAATAGTTAATGGAGAACAGGACAAATCTGGTCGAGTGGCTAGTCATCTTGAAGATGACGAATGGTGGAAGGATATACAACAAACGAGGAAGAACATGTCTACTGCCGTAGACGTGCCAGCATCATCATCTCCAGGGGCACCTCTTACTGGTCATGTTTCCAGGATATTCAATCGGAAACCAAAGAGACGGTTCACCATGACGGAATTTCAGAAAATGGGCGTATCATACAGCATGCAGACAAATAAGTTGCTCAAGAGCGATATTCATAATGCTTCTCCTTGGGATAGTGAATATGAATCTAGCAGCTCATCGGATGATGAAGGAATGGATACGGCCAATGATGAACAGTCGCAATCGTACTTCGCTCGAAGAAATACTCTCTCAACTCGACGATCTAGAGACAACGATTTATCTAAAGATTCTGCACCTCCACGTTCAGCGGGCCCTAAACATGGTTCTGCTTCCAAACATAAGTCCAAACGGTACAAGCCTAACTTTTCTGGTAATACTGTTAAAGCATTGGATCTAGAGGCTGGTCTAGAAGGCGCAGACAGCAGTGCCTCGTCATTTGTTGAGAATGATGGAGCTCAGGTCCACTTCAATGAGAGGACTCCTTTGCTAGCGGCATCAGGCGAGAGTTCTACCGGTGTGCGGTCTTCTTCGCCTCGGAGTCCTGGACGTGATTCGTTTCTTTCATTTAATGACCTACCTGCCAAGGCTCAGCATGTCATTCTCAACGATATGATGCGGTCAGTGAGCTCCTCGGCGGCAGTGATTTTCTCAACTCTGCCTGCACCAGCGATTGGAACCTACGAAAGTGAAGAGGAATCTCTTGAATATGTGGAATCGTTGGATTTGTGGTGTACTGATCTTCCGCCTATAATGCTGCTCAACTGTCAAACAATGACAGTTACGACAGCGCTGTAAGGACTCGGCTTTTCATCAAGTGATCCGGACGTTCAATTAAAATGATCATTCAATTAAGACTCCATGCAGTTTAGTTCATATAGAATTATTTACATCTAATCATAGATTGCATCAAAGAAATTATTACATTGCCATCATTTAGGACATAAAATAATTGTCCGTTCCTTTAATTTTTCGCCCAGATGGGTCATCGGTTTCCACATCATGGCTGATAGTTATATCGAGATGTCTAGTGTTTTGACGATTTGGCCGGCAAGATAGCTGGCCGAATATTTTTTCTCCAAAAGTCACAGGAAGTTCGTTACCAAGATAAAAGACAGTTTGCTTCCAGTGAGTGTATTTCGCGTGAGGACCGGTAGAAAATTTCACTGGTTTGGCTAAGTTGCTGAACTCTATATCGAACCAAGCCACCAGAGCATGAACAGTATCGTTACGACGGACATCTAGAGAATATTCGGCAGAAAAACTCAGATCCTCGACCTTGACAGTATAAAGATCAATATACTTGACAACGACAGAATTGGTAGCTACAGTTCTCATTTCAACTGTATCAACCAGAGGTTCAGCCAAAGCTATAGATTCAAACGGAGAAAAGTCGAAACCATAGACATTTCTCCAGAAGCCAATTTTCTCATCCTTATATTCAGCATCTTCAATTCCAGCAATGCATATTTTGGCAACATCTGGTAAGATCAAACCACCTTCGACCAGGTACTTATCGCGAGCCCATAGTACACTATCAAGCATGGATTCATAGAGCAGAAAGTAGCCCATCCATTCAGAAACAATAATATCGACCTTTTCAACGGGAAGTTCAATCTCCTCGACTTTTCCTTTAAGTAACGTGATATTATCCTCGAAACCATTCATTCTAACAATATCCCTTGCAGTATCCACAATATTGGACATATCAACAGCATATACATGTTTAGCACCTGATCTAGCAGCAAACATGGACAAAATCCCCGTTCCACAGCCCACATCCAGCACGATTTTATCTTTAAAGGCATGTCTATTTTGGTACATGGCATCTCTATAAGACAATGTTCTGACTGTATCCTTGAGCATTTCCTCATGGATCCCAAAATGGTCATACGACGAGAAATAGTGCTGTTCGCCAAAATCCATTTCTTCTTCCTTGGTCATGGCGACGTTGTGGTTTTATGGCTCAATGGAGGATTTTTCTTCTGCCAGATTTTCTTCCCTCCTTCCCTTCTCCACAGATACTTCAAAGGCGGGGTTCCAACGACGTTCAACATGGACTCTGATACAACAAAACAACAAGTATGTATTTGCATAGTGGTTAGTTATCAGATGAGTTACTAACATATTAGCGGCAAAAACGTAAAACTTCAAGAGCTTGTTTGCATTGTCAAAAGGCTCATATTCCCTGTGATGATGGCCGACCATGCCAGAGTTGCATCAAACGGAACCTGGCAGCCACCTGCACAAATGGCAAGCGTAAAAAAGCAAAATACCTGGCTGATGTATATCATCTGCTACAGCCTGGGGCAGATGAACAGGCAGACTCTGATAATGCGGACGTTGTTAGTGCTCCTCCTAAGCAGGATTCGGTCAACATTGAGTCTCCTGCTAGCCGCAGCATGACTAATTGGACTACTTGGAACAAGGATGATAGTTTATTAGACTATTCTGATAGAAGACGTCCTAGTATATTCGGCTCTAATACTCTGAATCAAGAGTACTCTATTCTGTCTAATATTCTACAAACTACCGGAGATGCTTTTCTATCACAATCCTCTCCTTCTTCTTTTATGACAGATGAAGACGTCGAGGTGTCATCTGCTTCTCAAAGTATTCCTGTGAATAAGGTTGGTGAGGGTGGAGAGACTGATTCCAATGCAGTTGCCGGTGCTGCCCCTCCTCCTACGGCCCCTACCAACCAGAAAAAGACATCGCAAAAAACCAGCCGAGAATCTACTGCAGGTCTCTTTGATGATGGACCTTTTCGATATGACAGTTTAAAGGACGTTGAGCATGTTTATCGATCTGTCACTACTCCTTACCCATATACCCATGAGTTCCATGGCCTCATCACATACCTAAAGTCCAGATTCGACAAGACGCATTTGCTGGCCGTCGCACGGTCCATGGCCGCATATCGACCCTCGTTTATAGCCAGCACTAAACGATTGAAGGAATTCGATCTCATACTCATGGAACAGTGTTTCCAGCGTACTCTGATTGATTTTGAGAGCATAATAGCTGCGTCTGGCACCCCCACTGTCATATGGCGCAGAACAGGCAAAATAGTCGCTGTTGGCGAAGAGTTTTGTCTACTTACAGACTGGCCAAAATCTAAGCTGGTCTCCTCGGACCGCTTTATAGTCGAATTAATGGACGATTCTTCGGTCACTGACTACTTTGATGTCTTTGCCAAATTAGCCTTTGGCGATTCTCGTGGAGTCACAATGACTGAGTGTACACTGCTAAAACCTTCGGGTGAGAGAATCCGAACATCGTGTACTTGGACAGTACGACGCGATGTATTTGATATTCCTATGATGATTATAGGGAATTTCTTACCTATTCTTTATTGATATTTCTCATGCATTGATTGAACATACGTATATGAAGGTTGCAAACAACTTAATGAACATAAATTGCATATATATTTTTATTATCTATTATATTATTCTATATCGAACTTATTCCAAAGATTTCAAAATCGTGGCTCTTTCAGTAGCAGGAAGCTGTTTGAGTGCTTCACCCAAAAGGCTGACGGGATCCGACGATAATCTGATAGAAGACAAAATCTGCGAAACTGCTGCATCTTTCTTCAGCTTAGTCATAGCGTTGGCTAACTTGGTGTGGTTTTGCTCAAGCCATTCTGCAACCTCTCTGTCGTTTTCTGTGTCGACATGACCGGTGAACCAAGATTTCATTCTGGCCACTCGTTCTAGTCGGCTGGAATTTGGCAGTGTAGTTGCTAGCATCTTGAGCAAATACTCCTCATCCAATCTTCTTCTCAATCTCCAGAAGAAGAATCGACGTGATTCTGGCCATTCGATAACCTGTCTGATGGTATTCTTGCTTTCCATTCTGCCAGGTCTATCGTGCAAATCAGCAAACTGAACAGAAATCTGCTGATAAATCGGCATCAGCTTCTTTTCTCTTTCAATAAGTTTAACCTTGATATCGCTGCTCACATTCGGGTCAATGTCGGTCTTTTCCGCTTCTCGCGATAGCTCGGCATAAATTGGATCCAGTCTCTTCATGGTAGCCAAAAGCTTGTCTCTTCGGAACTTGATTGCAACCATACCTTCTGGCTCAATAACACCTGCTCGTGACTCGACATCCGCATACATTTCCATCATCTCGCTGTTAATGGTAGGATCAACGACCACCCACGATCCTCCTCTCAACTCTCCATGTGGAGGGATGTACGTGAAAATTGGCTGCTTATAATCCACCAATGAGTCAACAATGAAGGAACCATACTTGAGTACTTCGTTGAACATATCTCTTTGTCCTCCAGAAAATCCTCGCCAGTTGGCCAAAATAAGCAAAGGCAATTCTTCACCATGATTGAAATCAGAAATAGCCTGTGCCGTTTTGAAAGCGGAATTAGGATACCAAACCTGACCAGCTTCTTGCAATACAACCTCAGTCGAGTCCGGATTTGCGGGATCTGCAGGAACAACATTCTCTACTGACTTGGTTTCAACAGCAATGACACCCAATGGAATACCTCCGAGACGTGCTCGGCCAACAACAATACCCTTGGCCCAACCACTCAGAGTCTCTTGGAAAGACCCTTTATCAAGCAAGCCAGACTCAAATTGACCATCTTCGTTGGTTCTTCCGCCAAGGAGCGATCGAACATCGTACTGCTCACCTCTAAGAGGAGAGTATTCCACGTCTCGATCCCATTTATCACCCGTTTCCAATATAGGAACTGGCTGACCTCGTTTGTCAGGAACGTAAGACATCCACTGAATAATCTTTTGAACACCTTCAAGATCGTCATTAGCTGTCAAATGAGATACTCCATTCTTGTACATGATTTGTGTACCACCAAGCTGGAGATTAGAGCTGTATACCTCTCTTCCTAGCAACTTATTGATAGCAGGAGCTCCTGTTAAAATAATAGGCTGTCCTTCTATCTGAATGGCTCGTTGACCCAATCGTACTAGATACGCACCGATACCAACTGATCGGCAAGTTACCAATGTGATAGTGAAGATATCCTTATAGGCTCTTGATGTAGCGCCGGCAATGAGACCCGATCCCTTCAGACATTCAACACCTAGACCATCCTCTTGGCCAATAATGTACTCAATCCTGTATCTTGTCTCACCGTCCTCAACAATCTTTTCAAACGAAGCAGACTTCTTAGAACTCTTCTCCACGGCTTCGTATGTCTTAGGTGTCAAATACAAGTATCGGAATCCCTTCTCAGGATCATTTTCATCATTCCAAGCGACATTAAAAAGAGGAATAAGTTCCTCGGCAACACCGATTCTCGCACCAGAATTAGCCGACAAGTATATTCTTGGAATACCGTTATCCCTAGCCAATTCAGTCACCTTGTTGAAAAATTTATCTTCGCCGGGCCCGAAGGAGCCAATTTTGAATGTGATATCATTGGCAATCACGACATAGCTTCGTCCCTTGGGGTACTCTGGAGTCTTGGCAAAGCATTTCCAGGCAACCATTCCGATATTATTCACCCCTCTTTCTCTGTTGACTTCAGACAACCTATCACCGGTATCATCGAGAATAAGCTCAGTGTAAGAAAATGCATCTTCAGGTATCTTGTTGTCCTTTTCACTGCTCTTAGGATCCCTCAGCTGGTAAAACTGGTTCCACGCTGAAATAGTAGCTTGTCTGAATAGCTCTGGGAAATCATACACATAGGTAGTACCCATCAAATGCGCCTTGTACCTCTTAGGCTGAAGAGATTCCTTAGTTTGGTAAGGAGTATTCACAAGCCTAAGATGCATTGGTCCTGTCTTATCTCCAATGCTTCTATACACCCAGTCGCCGTTTTGATTCTTGGTCTCGACATACATTTCATATTGAACAACATAGCCCGAGACGTTATTGATAATTGCACGCAATGGGTAGCTGACACCACTCGATGGCTCAGTGATCATGATTCGTATTTCAGCTCCAGTTACTCTCAACCTCCAAAGACGACGACCAAACCTTTCCAAAAAGCCACCAAATGCTTTCTCAACCTCCTGAGGCTCCAAAGCAAAGATGGCTGTGAAGTTGATGAAGATATGGTTCAAGTCGGAGTTAGTTGTATCAATAACTTCCAGAGCATCCAAAATGTCAGACATCAAACTGTTGGCCTCGTTGATCAAGTAAGACTGTGTGGAAATATCGTCTCGAACATTTCCCGGACGAACAATTCCTCTGGTGAAAAATCTTCGATCAGTAGGAGAGTTCTTAGCAATAGCCTCATAAACGTGAACATTTCTGTTCTCAGTAAATACCGGCTTTATATTGAAATTCGACAATCTCGAAAGCTCCAGTTGGAACGCCATTGCCGGCTCAATATGTCTGATAGTCTTATCTTCAACATAATCGGGTCCTCTGAAGGTAAAATATTTCGGATAAGTACCACCTGGACTTCCAGCCAAGATGGTCAGTCTTCGCAAACCACATGAGCTGAGTTCATACTTATTTTCATCCACAATTCCCTGAACTGCTGACAATATTTCATCATCAGAGACCTCGGAGTCGACTTTGCTGATGACGATGTTGCAGATATTGAACAAGTTGTTCTCGGCCTTGGTAGAAGGAGCACCTCGTTGCTGAGCCAAATCGTTTGAAAGCCCTGACTTCATCTGAAGCCCTCCGGAACGTCTGGGGAAAAGATCTAAAGCTCTCAGAAGAGCATCCTCTAGATCTAACAGGTCAGCAGCAGGAACAATTACACCAGTCCTCAATGGTGCATCTTCGTCCTTGGAAACTGTAAAAGACATGTCGGAGACAGAAATCGCCCGAGTCGTGAGACTCTTGTTGGTCGTAGGCGAAGTCGAGCCTGATTCTTGGACAACACCATATTGAGAGCTGTTATAAGATGGAAGTTTGAAATTGTACGTCACCGCCGGTATTTCACTATCCTCGTGCTGGTAATTGAGCTCGGTTATCAAATAAGCCCTGAAAGCACGTCGAACGTAAACTTCCAATGCTGCCAGAACAATGTACAAATCAGGATGATTGAAGAATCGAGGCAGTACGTCGAATACAGAGTATTTAGAATCAATGACCTCTCGAAGGACGCTCAGCTCGGGAGTTTTTCTTTCAAAGCCAACTTCACCATAATTCGAAATAACGACAGCAGATCTCAAAATGTGTTCCATTTGATCGCTTCTCTCCTTGAGCGACGGTAATGCACATTGAATCAATATTTCTCGGGCTTTCAAGACAACTTTTGCAGTGCCACGAGTTTCAAGTTCGACAAGTTCCTTCAATGTTGGTCTAAGATGTTTTGCAACAAGTGCGCTATCAACCTTAGAAGGTTGGTACTCATTTAGCAAAGCCAATACCAAGTTATTCTTGGCGCCAATTCGGCTGTGGGAAAGCACAGTCAGCACAACCTTCTTGAGATTGTCACGATTTTCGTCTCTCAGCTTCAAAACGGCCTGTTCTTCTCTTGATGAAGGACCAGAAAACAACACTTCTACGTCATAATAATTCTTTAATAATGACGCAATGGTTCGGAACTCGTGAACGACAAGCCCCTCTGCATACTGAGCACAGATATCCATAAGTGGTTCAACCGTCTGCTTGAAAATTTCAGCCTCCGTATGGTTCTCGGGAATCGCCTTTTCAATGGTTCTAGCAAGATGCTTAGCAGGGAATTCCCCTTTCTTCTGCTTGGCTTTCTCAACGATTTGGCTAAGCGAAGTATCCAGTTTGGGAGGCAATCGGGAATGAAGAGCGGACACATGCTGCATCCATTCTCCATAAGGTAGATCATGATCTCGAAGTACTGATACCAGCTCTTTAAGAGAATCCATCATAACAACCTGATTATCAAATCCCTGAAGAATACTGTTGATGACTCCTAGTACAACATGAAATCTCTGGAAGCACTTTGTTCCCTTTATCAAGTAAGGGCCATATTCTGGCAGCTGACCTTCAAAGGAAGTAGCATGCTTGACTTTAGAAGGATCATCTAAGGCAAGAATACCTAAGATATCTCCAGCTTCCAATGTAGATCCAGCTTGTTTGATAGGTTGCACAATACCGTCTTCCTGAGCAACCAACGGCATATACATCTTCATTACTTCTACTTCAGCATACGGCTGCCCTGCCTTGACGTGTTCACCGTTTTCTACTAGAAACTTTACTAGTTTTCCTGGCGATGGTGTTCGAAGCTGCGTAGGATCCACTTCAATTTCCAAGAGACAAGTCTTGGAGTCTACTGAAATTCGAGTAGCACCAACTTCCTCATTCCAATAAACATTGTGAGACCTTCCACCAATTGAAATCAAAAGACCACCATCACTGAGTGTTCGTACACCAACCTCAGCTTTGGAACCGTTAATGAACAACGTGTAGGCATCCAAAGCCGACCTGGTGACGGTAAACTTGTACCTTTGACCCTCGTAGATGAAATCGATTGGATATATGGACTTCAACGAATCTTTAGCAGGTGCTTGACCTTTTTCTAAAGCAAGTTCATAATTTGACCAGTTTTTCTCGCTCATGATATGAGCTTTTGTTACTGCTCCACAAACTACAGCCAAGTAAGGATCAGGGCGCTCCGCTGTCAACCGTTTAGAAATGAGTTCATCCAGCCATCCTGTAGTTATTGTGTTCTTCTCAAAATCCGGAGTCTCCAAAAGCTTTATTAAGTACTCGACAGTGGTTCGGAAGTCACCTCGGATGCTCAACTCCTTGAGAGCTACAACCATATGTTGTCTAGAAGCTTGCCGATTTTCGCCAAATGCAAAAATATGACCAAACTGAGAATCGGAGAAAGAATGAATTCCACCCTGGTTTCCCACAGAGAAATAACCCCAAACATTGGATGACGATCGAAAATTGAGCTCATGCATGGTACCTCCAGAGGGTTTAAATCCTTCACCGGGATCTTCAGACGTGATTCGACAAGCTGTGCAGTGACCCTTGGGAACTGGGCGTCTCTGAGACTTGAGAGCCAAGTCTGTAGAGAATCCAAAGTCAATTTCAGTTCCAGTGTGAGGGTCAACGCCATAGAAAAGTCGAATATCTCGTATGTTATGAAGCGGGATACCCATGGCTATTTGCAATTGAGCTGCTGGCAAGTTTACACCAGTGACCATCTCGGTAGTAGGGTGCTCAACCTGCAATCTAGGATTCAGCTCCAGGAAATAGAATTTATCATCAGTATGCGAATAAAGATATTCGACAGTTCCGGCAGAAACATAACCAACAAGTTCACCCAGTCTAACAGCAGAATTTTCCATTGCCGAAAAGGTCTCTGGTCTAGCAATGGTTACCGGTGCCTCCTCAATGATTTTCTGATGTCTTCTCTGAACCGAACAGTCTCTACCAAACAGCGAGATATTATTACCATACTGATCAGCCAGCAATTGGACCTCCAAATGGCGAGCATTGTCGGCCAACTTCATTATGAATATGGGGGATCCAGGAAGTTCGCCCTCGACCTGATGATACAGAGAAATAAAATTCTGCTCCGAATCTACCTTTCGGATACCTTTTCCACCACCACCTTCAGAGGCTTTGATCATGACGGGAAATCCGATTTTCTTGGCAGCTGCAAGACCTTCTTCTGGAGATGTGCAACATCCTTTCATATAAGTGTCGTCAGATACAGATACAATACCTGTGCTAGGATCATGGACCACATCGTCAACACCCATTCCAGACCAAGGGATACAAGGCACTTTAGCGTGCTGAGCAACAATAGTCGAGGAGATCTTATCACCCAGTGAGCGCATTGCGCTTCCAGGAGGGCCGATGAAGACGATTTTCCTGGGTGAAGCAGCCAGAGATTCAGGAAGGTGAGGATTCTCGGAAGCATGGCCCCAGCCAGCCCAGACAGCATGAACACCGGTTCTTTCGGCAATATCGACAATAAGCTCAACGTTGGCGTAATTGTGATTATTGGTGCCTCCGGGAACTTCGACATACTGGTCAGCCATACGGATATACTCGGCATTGGCTTCCAGGTCTTCCGGGGTAGCCATTACGGTGAATTGAATAGCCCGTTCGTCGCCAAACGTCTCATACGACCATTTTCTCACGGATCGAATCTCTTTGACAGCAGCAATTCCATTGTTTGCAATAAGAACCTGTTTGTGTGGTTAGAAGGGCTTATCATTTAAAAAAAAAATCCAGGCTCGTTCCTTACCTTAGTGATAACAGTATGTCCACCATGTTGTTGAACAAAGTCTTTAACGTCGGACTTTGGAGCAGCGGCTAAAGAATTCAGGCCCAAAAATTGAGGCGCAACCTTACTATGGTCGTACCTGTCAGATTTGGTAGCCATTGGATATAGTTCAAAGACTTGGGGATCAAAAGCAGGATCAAGCAAAGAATATCAGTGAATTATACTAAGCAAAACGACTTTAGATTGTACAATTGCAAAAATATGAATCCTAAAGCACGATATTACTCGAAAGTTTCTTGCACTTGTATATTCCGTTTGTCCGGCAAGTAATTGTGTAGAAAGCAAAGAAAAAGCGGCTTCGCCTATATTTTTGTATGGATCAAAATATTTCAAGTTGGGGTCAAGCAACGAGGTTGGGGAGTTGGGACAAAAAGGCAACTCCCAACAGAAACTTAAGGGGGAGGGAACAACAAGTAAATTACGCAGGGGAAGGAAACAAATATAAATAAATATGAAGCTTTAATAGAAAATAATTATGACCAATACTATTTGATGTAATGTTTAACCACCGAAACCATAAAGGGTTCTGCCTTGTCTCTTAAGAGCGTAGACGACATCCAATGAAGTGACAGTCTTTCTCTTGGCGTGTTCAGTGTAAGTAACAGCGTCCCGAATGACCGATTCCAAAAATGACTTGAGGACACCACGCGTTTCTTCATAAATCAAAGCACTAATTCGCTTGACACCACCACGACGGGCCAAACGTCGAATAGCAGGCTTAGTGATACCTTGGATATTATCTCGTAGAATCTTTCTGTGTCGTTTGGCACCGCCTTTTCCTAGGCCCTTGCCACCTTTTCCTCGTCCGGACATTGTTTTTGTATATGAGTTGTTTTTAAGAGTTTAAGAAAAGACGTAAAAACAAGTTTTTTAATTCAATGTGGGAGGTCCTGTATATATAGAAAAAATGCCCGGTGGCCAAATCAGCACTTTAGCGCCCTAGCATGCCTAGATATACAAGCGTTTAGGTGTAAATCGTAGTACCCAAGTATTTGCACATAAACAAACCTTTGTTTTGTTTGGCTTGGGAATTGCCTGTTGCAATCTAAAAAAAATTGAGGGGTGAGATAATTTTCTGGTTAACAACCGCTGTTGGGAGCTTAGTGGTTGAAGTGCAATGTTGGAAGGTAGTTGTGCGGCTGACGTTGGGCTTGCATGAGCCTAAACACAAACAGGCTATCACAAAAAAGGCATAGAGCCTGGAAAAAATGGTGATTAATTATATATGAATATGAGGTATTGTATGTATATACAGTATATCGCTGTACAGGAGAGATCAAAATAATAGTGTTTTGGTAGTACCATCCCTACTTCTTATATACCAGCTCTCCATTCACCAAGCAGAACCATGCATTAGGCTCATCATTCCATTCTTTCCATGCTTCTGCAATTTCTTTCAAATCTTCTTCTGTAGCTCCACTTTTCTTGGCTGTTTCCGCCAATTCCGATTTCAATACTCGATCTGCCCATAATCCCGACCACCAGGAGACCTCACTGGGCGTCGCATACGTCCAATTAGAGGACGTAAACTTAACATTTTCCTCCTCGAAACCTGCTTGTATTGACCATTGACGATATCTTCTTCCGGCACTTGGATATGCTTTCAAATGGTGTGCTGCTTTTATGTAGGTATGTCGCCATTTCTCCAGTCCCGATGACTCTGGATACCAGAAATTTCCTTCGTAATCACAGTCTCGAACAGCGACGACGCCTCCTGGTTTTACCACTCGTTTCATTGCCTTCAATGCCTCGACGGGTTCCTGCAAATGCTGCAATACCTGATGCGCGTAAACGACATCAAATGTGTTGTCCTCGAATGGTAGTTCAAATACGCTCGCTTTGACAAATTCAATGTTTTTGCAATCGGCCGCTTTCGCAGTCGCTTTTGCTTGTTTGATTATCTCATCTGCAAGTTCTAGTCCGATCACTTTGCCTTGGGGGACGTAATTCTTGGCCAGATCGACACTGATTGTTCCAGGCCCACATCCCACATCAAGAATGACTGCATCAGGTTTGATATATGGAAGAACAAAAGCTGCGGAATTTTCCGCTGTTCTCCATTTGTGCGACCTCAGAACACTTTCGTTATAACCGTGTAGATATTTCGACATTTGTAGTACCTGACTATAACTGCTTGTTTGGGAAATCTCCTTATACTTTGTGAGTCAGTGTGTTAGATAGGTAGATAGATAATGGACGGTTTATTACCGAAAATATGTTTATATTTGACTGGTTTTATTACTCTATCTCGTTTATTGTGTTCTGTTTTCTCTTTTCCCGCGTTTTTATTGTTTTTTCGCCAAATATTTCGGCCTTTCAACCTTCTTCTCTAAATTTCGTTAAATATATGTCCTGTATTTAGCGAGCATATCTCACTGAGATTTTGACCAAGTTGTGAAATGTACCGAAAAAAATAGAGAAATAATGACTAATAACCACGGACTATGCACAATTGAGCCCAAAATTCGAAAATAGACCATAAATAACCAAAAATAATACTATCATTACCACATCCAATTCAACAACGTTATCCGGTCTAATCGCCGAAACGCACGGCTGTGCTTATCTAATCTTCGGACGGACTTTCAAATGAAATCTCTCTTCTTATCAGGCACTATGAATGAAAAGCACAGAACTGATATAGAAATGGCCCTAGATGGGTACAAAACTCAGAGGTCGACTAAAAAGATCAGCGCCAAATATAAAACGGGAATTATAGTTCTTTTGACAATTGCTTTAGTCCTTCGATACTGCTTTATCGGCCAATGGCTCCCTCATCACACATTTCAACCAGCGGAATCACCATTCAGAGAAACCATTCTCAGGGGCCATCCATATTCTGATAGGAAATCAGCAATATACGGCGAAGTTGCAGATCTACATCCTGATAAAAGACATCTGACCGTTGCCAAGAAGGCAGCAATTGCGTCTGATGTCAGTCTTTGCTCTACAATGGCCAAAAACATCCTATTACAAGGAGGCTGTGCTGTGGATGCTGCAATAACAACTGCTCTCTGTATCGGAAGCATCAACAGTCATTCCTCGGGAATCGGTGGAGGAGGATTTATTACTATCAGACATCCCAATGGTACAGCAGGTTCAATTAACATGAGGGAAATGGCTCCTAGTAAAGCGCACAAGGACATGTACAATGGAAGAGAAATGTACTCCAGAATAGGTGGCCTTGCTGTAGCTGTTCCTGGCGAAATCGCTGGACTGGAACTGGCATACAAGTTGCACTCTACCAAGAACATCACCTGGGAAAAAGTCATCGAGCCAGTAATAGAACTCAATAGAAATGGCTTTGAGGTCAGTGAGACTTTGGCACGTGCTTTTGATCTGGCATCATTTGTCCTCTTGGACCATCAAGACTGGTGGGACTGGGCTTTTGTACAAGATCCAGTTGAAGGTAGGAGATTGGCTCGCGAAGGGGACTGGATCAAACGAGAAAACTACGCAAATACGCTTGAGCTCATTGCAAAACATGGTGCATCGATCTTCTACGACCCTAATGGTCCTATCGCACCACAATTGGTCAGAACAATACAAGAAGCTGAGGGTATCGCAGAAGTCGAGGATTTTGCCAGATATGAAGCATTGGCAGTTGAGCCGGTCACCGCAGATTATCTAGGCAGAAAGGTAGTTACATCTCCAAATCCATCATCTGGACCGGTTCTTGTGCTCGGGCTTCACATTGCTAGCCAATGTAGCACGTTTATGGAAAAGAACCAGCACGACTTCGGAGAGAACGAAACACAGCTGCTAGTAGAGGCCATGAAATGGATGGGAGCGGCAAGGACAGAACTCGGTGATTATCCAGCAGGAAACCCACGAGTACAAGAGATAGCTACACCGAAATGGGCTGCAAAATGCTCCGCTAATATTTCTATGGATCACACACTACCGTGGAAAGATTACAACCCGAGTTATGAACAACCGGAGAATCACGGAACTTCACACCTGTCTGTTTTAGACGAGAATGGAATGGCTGTAGCTCTTACAACTACTGTGAATCTTCTATTTGGATCTATGGTATGTGACCCGGTGACTGGTGTCATTCTCAATGATGAAATGGACGACTTTTCAGTACCACAAACTGATAACTTTTTCCAGCTAAAGCCATCTATATTCAACTACGTGACTCCATATCGACGGCCATTGTCATCGACCACACCTTCCATCATCTACACGGACGAAGGTGGAGTAGAACTTGTTATTGGAGCCGCAGGAGGATCGCATATATCGACTGCAGTTTTTCAGGCAATAGTCCGAAAATATCAGTATAATCAGCCGTTACTGAACGCGATTGCATTTCCACGAGTTCATCATCAGCTGTTACCTGAAACGGCATTCTTAGAACATGGAGCACCGCATGACCTATTTGACAGCTTATTGTCAAAGGGCCATGACACAGAATATCAAGACCCACAATCGTCCATGAATGCCATATACAGAGACCCTGAGACTGGAACGATACACGCAGTAAGTGACTGGTGGAGAAAAAAGGGCCGTGCCGACGGTTATTAGAGAATGCAGTGGTATACGAAGGACTGCCAAGGAAACACGACTAGTACTACGAAACAAACTCAAGAAGAACACTCGTGATCTCAAGCATGTAATTATAGAGCACATGAATAGAAATACATACTCGCTGACTCAATTTATACTCATTTTCTGTTAAGACTCGACTCGTTCGGACCTCCACCGATAGTCAGCACGGCTGACTGATTTTAAAATTTTGCCCTTCAACTTTTCCTCATAAAAGAATTTCAGCAATGTCGTGGTTCGGCAAGAAAGAAGAAAAAAAGGAGGAAACATTTGCATTTGATGCATCTGAAAATACAGATGTATCATCGTTTCTTAACAATACAGTCGATGTGTCGAAATTACATCCGCTTGCAGGACTCAACACTGGAACTTTGGAATACTTAGACATCAGCGACGAACACTCATATGGCCAGGTCCCAGGCCATTCCAACGGTATTATTCCTATCAAGGACTGGACTGATGATCTATGTTATGGTACAGGTGCTGTATATCTTACTGGATTGGGTATTGGAGGAACTTATGGATTTATGGAAGGAATGAGAAAGACTGCTGATACGACATCATCTAAGCTACGACTCAATGGAGTGTTGAACGCTGTGACAAGAAGAGGACCATTTCTTGGTAATACTGCAGGTGTTTTGGCGCTAACATACAACTTAATTAACAGTAGTATCGACTATTTCAGAGGGTATCATGACTCGTATAACTCATTAGCAGCAGGAGCATTGGCTGGAAGCATTTTCAAGGCTACGGCTGGTGTTAGGCCCATGGCTATTTCAGCAGGGCTCATGACGACAGCAGCAGGAGTTTGGATTGGAATCAAGAAGGCAGTGTTTGAATAAGATGGACAGCATGCCTTTTGTACATATTAGATTCATCTATTTATCTCGATATCCATAGAAGATTGTTCAATAAACCCAATAGATGCTATGGAAACGTGATTTCCTAATGATTTTCCTAGTGATCTTCCTAGTGATCTTCTGACGCATTTTCTCTAGATTCTGATCCGACAGGTCAGTCCGATCAAACCTGTCCTCTTATTAATAAACTGATGCAACGAGACACTTTTTCTGCTCCGGACCCATTTCAATTCCATCGACAGAACCTCTCTTGACACCAGAGCTCATTTCCAATGGATCCATAGCTTTTAACAGCTCTATAAACTCGGCATTCGTTCTACCTCTGGAGATCTGCTGATATACCGAATGCTTGCCAGGAATCATCCGTAGAAGACAATACTTGGTGTTTGAATCGTGATTATCAAATGCTAATGCTGTTTCGGCGTACTCCTTGACTACCTGATGCCAAGGCACTAACGACTCTGAGAAACATGAAGGATTGGCTTCTGCAGCTCTGGCTATCATGGCACCTGAGACATTATATGTCTTTATGAGATCTTTCAGCTGCCAGCGTCCGTCAACATCTCCATTCACAAAACATGCAATTCCATTATCCTGGCAAAATCCACTTATATCAGATAGCCAGTCTCTAATAGCAGGGTTTCTTGGTCGCATTGGTATCGTCCTACAGTGAACTGTCAACAGTGAAATTCCCGTCTTAACCAGTCTTTCGACTAAAGCCATAGTTTCTTGTTTGGTGTCAAGTAATCTTATTTTGGCCGATATGCTGATTCCATACGGCTTACCGACTTGTTCTACCAAGTTTTCCAAAATATCCACCAATAGATCCGGAGTTTTCAACAGTCCAGCACCCATGCCTGCATGAATAGAAAAATGCTTCGGACAGCCACAGTTAAGTTCTATGCCATCGACATCTTTGGCTACAACTTTTGCTGCTTTGACTGCAAGTTCGGTGTTTGAAGAACCCATTTGAAACACCAAACGACCACGTTCCAACTCTGGAAACGTTCTAAATACCACTTTATCCCTATTATGTTCTGATGATGCATGACTGGGATTGGTTTCTACGAAATCCACTGTCTTTAATTTATCATTATATACCCGTTTAAGCTCCAGGATCTTTCTGTCTATGATCTCTGGACCCCACACAAGATCAGCACCGTATTTCAAACACATGAGACGAAATGGCAATTCACTGACTCGCACCATAGGCGCAAGTACGAGTTTGGCACTATAGTCAAGCATGAGAATAGAGAGGTTTGGTTGAATGAATAGATTTTTTTGAGTGTATAAAATTGAGACTCAGCCGTACGGTCTAAGCGGCCATCGATTTATAGCTACCTTCAGCTCGATTCTCCATTATATCTCATTATATATCCAAATACCATACTTCTTCTAGTTTTCGAAGCTTCATCATCTTGCTCTTCAAACATTGGTGTCATTTTTTGCTCAAAGACCTTTTCTACTTGGAACCCGGTCTCCTTGGCCAATTCAAAGAAGGCCAAATCCTTATCTAGCAGTTTTGGACGATGTGGCGTGAAGACCACAAGTACAATTCCTGTCTCAGGCACAATTGCTTGTTTACAGCTTCTCATAAGTCGTTCATGTTCAGTATGATTGAAGATAAGATCCGATAGAATCACCAAGTCAAACTTGCCAATATCACCCAAATCTTCAAGAGGAGAGCCCCACCTATAGCCTTTGACTAGAATTGGGTTTATTTTTGTAGATTTCGCCAACAAATCGACATTATATTGGATATTTTCCAGCAGATCAGGGTCTGGATAATCGGTCGAAACGACCTCTTTAGCACTCAGAGATGCCAATAAACTCGGCAAAGCAGCAGCAGCTCCAAGTTCCAAAACTCTTTTTCCATCAATCCACTCCTTTCTATGCTTATCCATATATTTCCCTGTAAGTATGCCAGCATTCCACAGTAAATGGCCCCAAAGCGGGCTTTTTCCAACCAGTCTCATCTTGATCTGGTTTGGTTCTCCCGGTCGAATGACATCCTTGTCACGCTCATAATACGAGAACGTCGGTTCGGCAGGAGGTGCGTAAAAGTCCGCTGGTTCTTCAAATATATCGACGTTGAGTTCCTCTACATCTGACGACATGATATGATGTGATTTTGGCACAAAATCTCGAGTCTTTTTTCCAACCGACTATCATGGGCCTTTGGCAATATATAGGCTCTCGACACCTGGAAAACACAGGATCGGTGGCAAGAGATCATGTAAGTGAATGCCGGAGATCTCATGTTGAAATCATACTAATAAACAGCTTGCTAATGAGAGAACATACTTGGCTTGGCTGAGAACTTCATTGACTTTTGCCAGTCTGGGAGTAGCTTTGACGCAATTCATTCGATTACCCTCCTCTACCACAGACGACTATAGTGCAAATGCTTCTAGTGTTCTTGCAAGATATTCCAAGGCCATTGGAGGTTTATTTATTTGTGCTGGCATGGTGGTGTTGATACAAGGCATATATCGATACTTTGCAGTCCAGCATTATCTCCAACACAACAAGTTTCCTGCCGCAAGAGGCTCAGTTTTGGGACTTTTTGGGTTATCGTTTTCGCTGATAGCAATTACATTTGGGATATTGTTGTATCTTATACGGTGAGTGCTGCGTATGGTGAAGGTGACACCGGGTTCTAGCCGAGGCCGATTTATAGGCAATCTCGGGAGCCATGGGAAAGGTATAGAGCCACGACAGTTTGTATCCGAGTCTATTTGTTACAATTCAACCGATTTGCATACATATTGACACGGCTGGAGATACTTTACCGGCTGAACAGGCAACACCGTCTCATACCAGATTGATCTCACAGGTTAACAATAAAATGACGCGCCGTCGATTTCCTAGTGTGATTTTCTGCTGTTACGACACCAAATGTCGCTGCCATCAAGGCTATGACATAGACAACGACTACATCTACGAGAGATATAATCAAGACCAGTAATGGGCCATTGTTCTACCCTCATATGCTGCTTTATATTTATTCATGCAGTCTGATGGCCAAAAATTCTGCTGAACTGGGCACATCGTTATTTTCGGTATATCCAAATGATCGTCGTTTCATAAGCTACATTTGAAACAATGATCTTGGCATTTTCGGCATATTGCTTGGCATTTCTTCATCAGGTGAATTTTCTTTTTTAAGATGAATTCTTAAACCAATTAATTATTGGAATATTCTTTTACTTTATAATATTAGTCTCTAGGTAATTGAAATGATATTATATTCCTTCGTATAGCTCTAAAATACGAACTTGATATTTTTATGCTGGAAAAATGGCACGTGACCTGATATTTAGTCGTGACTGTTCCTGTGTAAATTTCAGAACCCCACTCACTCCCATCCAACTTCCAACATTCACTTCTTTAACTGCATCAGTGTTTTACTATTGAACTACACAAGCTACATTAACATAAAAAAATGGTAAGTTAGGAAGCGATGATTTGATGGTGGTGGAATGTACGAAGGTGCTTTGTTGAATGATGGGGGTTTGGTTACTTGTTAAACGATTATTGCTGGTGGAGATGGAGGAATAAGATGCGAGAACTAGCAGACAGCTCAAGAAACGAGCAGAAATGGACTGGAGTCCAGTTTTTGGAGTAATTAATGAATCTCTCAGCATCTAATGAAGTACTGGACTACGTACATGACCGTATATCTGGCTGTATTTGCCAATATATAGTACATCTCACTAACTCCTTCCAGGCAAAAGTACACGGTTCATTGTCTCGAGCAGGTCGAGTAAAGTCTATGACCCCCAAGGTCGAAAAGCAAGAAAAGAAGAAGCTCCCTAAGGGCCGAGCCCACAAGCGAATGTTGTATACACGACGATTTGTCAATGTCACTTTGACCAACGGCAAGCGAAGATCTAACCCTGCTCCTTCGTCTTAAATACGCAAAGAAGGATGAAAATGCACTCATAAAAAAGCAACGCAATGCCATAGTTGATAATTCATGATAAATTTATTTGCAATAACATTTTTTGTCCAGACGTCATATCTTGACGAGTCGTAGTAGTAGTCTGTTCCAAGTGATTTTGCATTTGCCTTCAGCCCACCAAGATATGAATGAGATAATTCTCAGCAAAAAGCATGAAAAACTGGCTGATATTTTAGCATCTTGTGGGTCAGACGGTAGTTATAATTGGTCTATACAGTTATTTGACGCTATTGGAAAAATCGATGACGATTGGATCTTGGCCACTTATCTCTATTTATTGTATGCATTGAATCCACAGTTAGATAAGAATCCATTTCTATGTTATTTCATTCAACAATATGTAACAGGAACTATAGCAGGTGTTATGGCATCGATGATATTGACATCTCGTAAATCAGAGCTCGATAATTTATCTATAAGCGAGTTTCCACAGACTGAAGTGCTAGTCGATGAGGATCTGATACGGAATTATTTGAAACAACAATGGTTTGATGAAGCCTCTATTCACAAGTTTTTTACACATCCGTTGATATGGATTCATAGTAATTACGAGAAATACCAAATATCGGAATTACAGCCTATAGTAGTCCGAGAAATTAGGGCTAATACCCTGAAAGATCTGTCTCAACTATGTGAACCATTCACTAAAGTCAGCAGTGATATATTTAATATATGGCTAGGGAATGATAATGATTCTCAAAGAGCCATTAATGCATTAACGAGGTGCAAAGCCAGTAATTTGAGTGTGGATTGCATTCACAAATCTATCATCACCAATGGCATTGCCAATAAAGAACTCATCCCCGTTCTTGTTCACGAATTTGTTCTATTTAATCTTGGAAACAATCCTACTAATAATATCATTCGATTATTATGTACTTTTATACTTTCTTTGGTCAAGCACGGTAGCCTTGAACCGTTATCAAATTACAAACTGTTGTTTAGCGGGTTTGTGCAGTATATCGCGACAGTACCCGAAGCCACACAAGTCTATACATTATGTAAGACAATTTAAAAAAAGATAAAAGGAAATCCCTTTGTCAAATGTGTTTATATATGATTAAATAAATGTTTTAAAATAAAATGCTGATGAGTCGATTGGATAAATGATCAGCGCTCCAATCTGCGCAGAATGTTTGGAACCTTTAGAACTAGGAATGTTGCACATAAAACATATACACAAACATACTAGCTCGGATAAACTGTATAATTTAAAGGAGGTTTGACCGTTCCTATGGAACCGGAAATTGTTCCGAGTCCAATTGATCCAGACTTGGGTGTAGCTATTGTAGAATACATTGAGCTGAACTTCTGGAAAAATTGAACTTCAACAGTTGCAACAGAGCCCCCTGCATAAGTAGTAGTAACCCATACCGAAGTTGGCGCTTTACTGATAGTAGTGGTCGGGCCTGCCGCCAATGTAGAGGATGTTGTGATATAATCAACGGCTGAAAGAGAAAGTTAGCAAAAGAACCAAAAAAACAAACAAATAATAACTTATAGATAACAAGCTAATTCAATTAAATAAACACCGAATTTGCCTGAAATTTACCACTTGTGTGTCGCGGCCCACCGACCCAAACCACCATGTTTGGTGGTAGCAAGCCGTGGACTCACGACAGGTCAGGTCAGGACAAAAAAACAAACGTTGAGTGATCAACCAAAGGATATTCGGTAGTTTAATATAGAAAGAATCATAGCATCTATAAGTACTGTCCAAGACGGAAATTTGAGTTTTTTTAGAAATTACTTAC
Source organism: Trichomonascaceae sp. B5901 (assembly GCA_037040845.1). NCBI lineage: Eukaryota > Fungi > Ascomycota > Dipodascomycetes > Dipodascales > Trichomonascaceae > Trichomonascaceae sp. B5901. The sequence continues at coordinate 1,948,170 of JAXQHN010000001.1, forward strand.
CCCCCATAACCGTAGAGAAGAATAATCCTAGAGTCAAAAACCATAAGTGCATTCTTCATACAATGAATCAGTTTGTATTTTACAAGGAGTTCAAGTGAGAGGAATTTCAATAAGAAAAAAGAGGGCCAAATGAAAGTCTAACGAAGGTCAAAAAAGATGCTAAATGGGAAAAAATTCCTCACTATTAATGCAGATGCAAAATACGGTAAATAGGCAGTGCGGTTTGGGGTTCAGAAGCGATATTTATATAACAGGTTAAATTTAAACAATTTTTCATTTTTTGTGTCGCAAGCAAAGTTCACTTTGGGTGGCTAGCCAAAACAAAACAGTGGTATGTATATAACCCCTCAGAATATAATGAATGTGAGACAATCGTCGGCGAGCAAAGGAGAGCTTTTTTTAGAAAAAAACAAGGGATTCCTTTAAATCATTCCCCCCTAAACTTGTATTTCTTGTTCCCTGACGTGCCTTTCTAAATATCCCACCATGACTTATGGACAAGGCTAAAATGCGTGTGCGGCTCATGTAGATCTTAGAAAACCGCGCAATCTGTTCCAAGTGAAATGATCTTACATTCTTGATATGAAATTTTATTTAAAGACTGAGAATATCAGCCACAAATTTGGAATTTCTTTTCTAATTTATATATAAATATCTTTATTACAAAGTTGCCCAGTATTAAATCCCCCCTCCCCCCTGTATTTAAACTACCCAGTTTAACAAATGGTTGGCTTTTTTTTTTTTGGGATAGTCGTTGATCGACTTGTTTGTCACATTTTTCCAAAAAAAAGCCGTTTTGGACGCCAATGAGGAAACACCAAATGACAATCTGCAAGATATCAGATACGAAGACACATACAAAGAAACCCAACAAAAAAGAGGCGGAATTTTTGATTTATTTTGCCCTATATAATTCTAAATGCATATATCCTCATAATACATTCATTATTGCTTTACAATGTCTTATTACAGGGGTCCTTATCTAAGACATTTTGAGGTATTTGTTCACTTATTTATATTGTTGGCTTTGTCTCGCATTCTATTTTATCCAAAACAGTCACAAGTCACACATACCAAGGAATAAAAATACGCAACTTGCCGTTCATATGATAAGCAAAATGGGTACGTCATAAATTCACGCCTGCAAATTCACGCCTATAATTAGCTCGGAAAAATTATTTCCGCAGTAACCGAACATCAATCAATTTGATTCAATATTTCCATCCATTGCATATATTTTTATTTATATTAATGACTTTTTTAAAGGCATTTTTTTGACTTTTTCTTGCTTCAGTCCTTTTTAAAAATGGAATCCTCCTTCTTTAACAGCAGTCTCAAAATATCCATATATCGTAGTGACGGCTAATAATATCGCAGTTCCGCTTCCAAGTGTGCCTAGAAGATCACTAACCACAGACAATAACCCAATAGTTGCACCGCCAAAAGCTGCAGCGGTAGGAATGACTTGTTTAAGCTCCTTATATACAGACGATTCTCGTCGTCCTGCAATAACAAGACCCTGATCTTTGAGCTGTTTGGCTACATCTTTAGGTGATGAACCGGAGATTTCAATCCAAGTCTTGGAAAACACCGCACAAGTTCCTAACACAAAAGCAACGTAAATGACTGTTTTTACAGGATCAATAGCAGCTTCTTTCCAGCTAAATGGTGGTTGCATATAGTATGCCAATCCAGATACCGCATATAGTTGAGCAGATCCTGGTCGAGGCTCCCAAACACCCAAAAGCCCAGACAAAAGGCTCTGAGGATATCTGGTGTAAATCATTTGTGAAATAATAAACACATTAGACGTCAAAGTTGATTGCAGCATGATTGGAAGATTGCTGGTATAGAAAAGCCTAATGGGATACGAGGCATAGGGACCTCTTGTTTTGGTTGATTTCAAAGGAAGTTCAATTCGGAACCCTTGAAGATAAACCACCAAGAAGAACATGCCAAGAGTCGTGATAAGTTGGAACATGTTTGGCAAGTTTTGCCTATAAAATGCTTCGACGAGTGCACGCTTCTTGTTCTTTCGAGTAGCCAATAGATGAACCAGGGCAACCACAGCACCTTCAAACTCATAACCTCTTCCAGTATTAGAAGTGATTGGAGAAAAGGCTTTCCAAAGAATTTGTTCACAAATATTAGTTGCCATAAAAAGTGAAATACCACTGCCAAGACCGTAGCCCTTTTGAAGCAGTTCGTCCAACAAAATCACCACCAAACCAGCAAAAACAAGCTGAAGTACAAGCAATAAACATACACCCAGACCCAAACTTGATGGAGGTCCATACATGCCAGTCAATACATATACAGTTGCTTGGCCAAGAGATAGAATGATGGCCAAGAGCTTTTGGCATGTTTGATACAATTCACGATCCGACTTCACCTCCATATTTACCTCCAATAAATGAGTACCAACCAACAGCTGGAATACCATGCCCGAAGAAACAATGGGAGTGATACCAAGTTCCATCAGAGTTCCTCTATTACTAGCGAGCATCATTCTTAGCCATAGCAGGGGATCACTGGAATCCGATGAAACAATACCATATAACGGTACTTCGCTCATCACCAGGAATATTAAAAGAGTCACAGCAGTCCACATGAACTTTTGCTTAAAAGGCACCTTTTTCTCAGGACTAGCCACTTCAGGCAGGAAGGGCGTGAAAGGTTTCACTAGATCAAGGACGCGAACTGAATGTTAACATTAGCAATTGTACGAGGCGAAATCGACCCATATTCTCAGCTATCTACTTACCTCCGCTCATGTTGTTTTAATTCACAGAGCTGTGTTCCTTGTATGATTTTTCAGTTTATAAAGGTTAATGAACAATCAGATCACAAAAAACCCCAAGATGATGCGTGGCATGAAAATTGCACCCGGGAAACCTAAACATAATTTTATTCAGATGAGGTCAGTCAGACAGGGCCACTGATTTTTTATACCATGAGTTTTCGTACAGAACTGCAAACCTATATAAATGATCCAGATAAACATAAAAGTAGTGTGATTTTCTCAAATAATGATATAGTTGTTATTAGGGATAAATATCCAAAAGCCATGATCCATTGGCTTATACTGCCTAGAGACCCCAGCATCACCAAACAGCATCCTTTAAAGGTATTACGAGATTCTTCATGGTATGAGAAATTGAAACCGTATGTGGAAGAATTCGAAATTAAAGCTCGTGATAAATTAAGTAAACATGCGAAAGAGTCAATTGATTTTGACGATTTGGACGACTCTCATGGTCCTCTTATACGATCTGGGATCCATAGTGTACCATCGATGGATAATATGCATATTCATATCATTTCCAAAGATATGTACTCTTCATGTATGAAAAAGGCTGGGCATTATTCATCGTTTACAACTGGATTCTTTGTAAAGTTTTGTGATATTCCGAATATTACAGATGGTGCTGCTTGTTTGGATCCTATCAGGTCTTCAGTGACGGTCTCTAAGGCTCGTTTGATATGCATATGGTGTGGCACTGATTTCAATCGAAGATTTGCTTTATTGAAGAAACATTTAGAGGAGGAATTTCATAAGAGATTTAGAGATAGAATCGGCTAGTTTAAGGTGAATTAGCGAGCAGATAATCGGATAAACTGCCGATGATTCATACTGTGGGGGAGGACAGGAGAAATTAACTGCAATGGAAATGCCGAAAATGAGGGTAAACCATGGGAAAAAACATGCTGGAACTAATAAGAAGGAATAATTAAAGTTAATCTTGGAGAATTTTCACCTAAAAACAACGTTTTGTCTAACATTCCTTGACCCCCCTGAAGTTATCTGCTTGCTTATATGGCATCTTTCACTCATTTCAGGAACAACCAGCATAATAACGAATTTCTCGCAAAATCTCACTTATTTCATCTACAGGAAACTCAAATTTACCTTTAAAAACATATCATTCATAATACGCCTAATTTTCGCCCCTTTGCGTGTTTTCTTCGCTGTGCTTTAATGAGTCTTCTTATCGTCATCATCTTCCGACCATTCCGCTATTCGTTGAAATAAAATGACATCAAACGATCGGAGACCAGTTGGCAAACTAGAACAATATTCATTATTTCGAAAACATTGGAATTTACTTGCTCCTGTTACAGTTTCAGGCGAATATTCTAGTAAGATTGACAAGAATACGCTCTATCCTGCATTGAAGAGGCTGATTCTCAAGGAGCCGTTACTTGGAGTTAATCTGGAAGTGGAAGATGAACCTCCGAAAGCCGATATTGTTAAGATCGAATTTTTTGATCTCGATAATGTCGTGTTTTTCCGGCCTCAGGAGGATATAGAGACTGTGATCAACTCACTATACAGGCATGCTATACCTTATAATGACAAGCAATTACCTCTATGGAGACTCTATGTTATTGGGGATTATACAGCAGTGTGGCTATTTGATCATACTGTTTTTGACGGAGTTGCTGGTGCTCATTTCCATAGGTTACTTCTCGGCGAGCTCAATGTGACTCATGCTGTCGATTCCGATTCAAAGGCTCTGACCTCACAACTAGAGATTCCTTCTGCATTAGAAAACATGGCTGATTTTAGGCCTCCTTGGTACAAGGCTTTGAATATTTTTTGGAACCAGAAGGTGTTGAAAAACCTCTGGTCACCCAAGCCAATGTGGAGTGGACCTCAGGCTTCTAAACCGTTGAAAGCTCACACTGTTTTTGGAGATTTATCTACTGAGGACTCAAAGAAACTCATTGAGATTGCAAGAAATCATAGTACGACAGTCAGCGGTATTTTGGGGACAATTTTGCTCGAATGTACAAAATCATTGATTCCCGATAACTTCTTCGACTCTGTCACGGGAAAAGCTGATACTGCTTGTGTTATTCCTGTTGGATTGAGAGGAAGAGAGCCCCTTCCAAGCAGTTCCAAAGATATCGGACTGGGCAATATTGTTACTATCTCAATAGTGAATTCGACATTAGAAAGGGGGGATTCTTCTGCAGATGAAATTTTTGAAAAAGCTGCTAAAATCACAGCTACACTAAGACAAAGTATAGAAACCTTGGAAGCTCAACATGCTATTGGAACTCTAAGCTACATAGATGTCAAGAAGCTCGTTATGGAAGGCCGTGACAACACACATTCTAGATCAGAGCCATGCGAAATCTCGAACCTGGGCTCTTTCTACACAGATGGCGATAAGTTGCAGGTCAAAAAGTTGTATTTTGCACAAGCAAACAATAGCACCGGAGCCCCTTTTATAGTGAACGTTGTCGGTGTACACAACGGACCTATAACTTATACCTTGAGTCTGGCTTCCGAAAGCAAAAGTTTTGCTCATGATTTCAAGCATTCATATGATGAGATCTTACATAAAATACTCCAGGATCATCATATTCAAGCTTCGAACTAGTTCGTCATCATGTCTAAGCTATTTTAAGTACTTTCTTGCCATATAAACTTTATAAACCATGCCTCTGCAACAATTATTTACATGCTCTATAGCTTTTCATACTCGATCTTACCCTCGAGCTTCTTAGCCTCGGCCACCTTACGGACAGCTTTCATCAAGTCATTCTGAATAATGTAGTCACGATCATCACGGATAGCGAAGAAACCCGCCTCGGTAATAACGTTTCGAATATCTGCACCATTAAAGCCATCGCTCATCTTCACTACAGCCTCATAATCAAACTCGCCTTGTTTAGATACCTTGGCAGAATGAATTTTAAATATTTCCAAACGACCAACCTCATTAGGAAGAGGAATCTCGATTTTTCGATCAAGACGTCCTGCACGAAGAAGAGCAGGATCTAAGGTGTCGGGTCTATTAGTAGCCATAATGATCTTTGTTCGTCCCAGGTAATCGAATCCATCCATTTGATTGAGCAATTCCATCAAAGTTCGTTGAATCTCTCGGTCTGCAGAGGTACCTTCAGAGAATCGACGACCACCAATGGCATCAACTTCATCCATAAATATGATGCAAGGTTCATGCTCCTTGGCGTAACCAAACATTTCTCGAATGACTCTGGCCGATTCACCAATGTATTTATCGACAATAGCAGATGCAGGAGAGAATATGAAGTTTGCGCCAATAGTGGCAGCTACAGCCTTTGCCAGCAGAGTCTTACCAGTACCTGGAGGGCCATATAAAAGAACACCTTTTGGTGGCTTGATACCGACTCTAAGAAATATCTCGGGGTTTTTGAGTGGAAGTTCTATGACTTCTCTTAATTCACGAATCTGCTCACTAAGACCACCAATACCTCCGAAAGTCAATTCACCGGGCTCAAACGAGGTCATATTATAAACCAATGGATCCACCTCTCTTGGAAGCACTCTCATTATAGTTAAAGTCGTCATATCCAAAGCCACCCGCACACCTTGCCTCAATGATTCCTTCTTTATAGTATTTCGGCATCCTACAATATATCGAGGACCATTGGACGCTTTTATAATGAATCTTTCATCGTCCAGTTGCTTAAGAACCTCACCGATGATTTGACCAACACTTTGAAGAGCCTTTATGTCCTACATTTTGTTAGTTACTGTCGCCTCAAAGCGCAAACACACAACAATTCACTTACATCTTCCGTCTTATCGAACTTCTTCTCCAGATCCCGAATTCCGAGACGAAGCTCCTTCAACTTGGCATCCCATTCTCGATGATCTTTGAGTTTCTGTTTGAAATCTTCCAGAGCCTTCTCTCGTTCAGGATCAACCGATGATGAGGCCGACGCCTCAGCGCCACTTTCGTTTTCCAGCGCTTGCAGCAAAGGATCTTTTTCTTCCTCTGATGCCATTGAAACTATTATATATCTGTGATCTACTTAAAAAGGTCGTCTACTTATATATTGATTTGTAATGATAGAGTGACGATGGATAAGCCACAAAATAGCTTTAGTGTGTGAATTTGTGATGTCAGGTTACCCTACCTGACCAGGCAAAAAGAGGAAGTTCTTCAACATTTCAACTGAGCAGATCAAGTCATTTACATAAAACAATCTGTATTGTGATTTCTGTAGTATTATAATATGGAATTCCATGCTATAATATTGTGCGGTGGAGGCCGTAGATTATCGCCGTTATCCTCATATTCTAATGAATCAAGCGGTACACCAAAGGCTCTTTTGCCAGTTGCAAATCGGCCCTTAATCAGCCATGCCATTGAATGGTGTGAAAAAGTATCTTTTAAAAGTGAGTATGGGATGTTAGAGGGTGTGGCGGAATCAGAGAGCTTGTGAATTGTTTAAACTTGAAATATCGGTCGCTAACCGTTAGAAATCACCATTGTCACTACGATTCCTACACTGAACGAAATCAAAAAATATGTCGCAGAATCGACATTTAAAACACCTGTAGAAGTCATTGGTAGCGAAAGACAAGCTACTGGAGAAATTGTGGCTTCTTTAGGCTCTAAAATAACCGGGGATTTCGTGGTTATGCCCTGTGATTTCATCACCGACGTTGATCCGAACATTCTGATCAATGATTTTCGAAACAGAGATAAAAATATTCTGATTTCAGCTGTATACTATCAGAATACTATTGAGCATATAGACAGCTCATCTTTGGGATCTGATGTGTTAGTTCATACTCCCTTCAAAAGCAGACGGCCCGTTCTCCTGGACATGTTTACCAGAGAATCAATTAAAGGCAGGAAATATCTTGATTTGAGAATGGCTATGCTCTGGAGGTATCCAAATACTGTGGCGTCTACTAAAATTCTTTCATCTGGGATCTATTTCTGTGGACAAGAAGTCATCTCCATTCTGAACGATGCTGTGTCTTCTCAGCCTATATCAACTGAAAAGAAGCCATGGCCTAAAGTAGTACGTGATTTTGCTCGTAGATCATGGAGACATCGTACTGTGGAACATGAGGTCGGTGCTTATGTTTTGCCTAGCGAGATTACTCTTATGAGAGCTAACAATCTACCTGTATACCTTGAAGCTAACAGGTTTATAATGAAGCAAGTCATAAAGAATTCTACTAGAAAACAAGCTCCTGCACAGCAAAAAGGGGCTGCCACAGTCTCACCCGACTCAATAGTTGGATCTGACACCACTATAGACGAAAAAAGTGCGGTCAAACGATCTTGTATTGGCAAAACTTGTAAAATAGGTAAACGATGTCGAATTTCGGGCTGTGTTATATTTGAAGGTGTTACAATCGCCGATGATGCTGTTCTTGAGAACTGCTTGATCGGAAAAAATGCCGTCATCAAGGAAAAAGCTCACTTAACTAGCTGTCAAGTGGAAGGGAATTATGCAGTATCTTCTGGCTCTCAATTGAAGAACGAAACATTACAATCACTTGGTATCGGCGGAGAAACAATCTACGATATTTCAGAGTCATCAGAATCGGAAGGTGAAGATGCAGCTTCGTCCGAAGAAGAAGAATCCGGAGAAGAAGACGAAGATATGGGAAATGATGAAATATTTGATAGATCATGAAAACCATTTAATACAATTAGCATACAATACTAACGAGGTTATCTCTTTGTCTTGTTCTTCTTGCTCTTATTTTTTTCTTTGGGCTGCTGCTTCCTTTCCCGCTAGAGCCAGATTCTCCATCGGCTAAAAGCGCCCTATAGAATTCTTTAGCCAACTTATTGACTATTTCACCGTCCCGTTCCTGCGCATCGCCGTTGAAAGAATACGAGCCATAATTGTCAGTGTCAAAATATTGGAAAGAATATAAGCCAATTTATCAATATCAAAATCTTCGAAACTCTCTTCTTGTTTTCGTCAGCATAAGCCCTCGCTTTCAGCGCTTCTTGAATCCATTCCACAGAGCCTTCGCCTATATCCCAGTCTGAAAAGTGTTGAGAAATGCCCTTAGCTTCTACTGGAATTGCATCATCCAGATCGTCCTCAAATTGGAGAAGATCCGCATATAATTTGCCGTAAAATTCTTTTAGCTTTGACGACAAACCAATAGTTCTTGCCTTTTCCTCGTTATAGGCAATCAAATAAAGAGCGCCTTCAAACGATTGAAGATGCAAATTTGATCGCAGGGTTTGTAACAATAGCAGCGCCAATCTGCCTGGGTGGAATATTGACCGGCCCCTTGTAGGTAGAACGAGACTCGCTACGGATCGTGTCAGGAAGTATAATGTACACGACTCGTGACAATGTCACCGTACATTGGTTACACTATCAATGTTATCAATTCGCGTAGTCCCAGTAAGGTTCGACCCGGCTCTTTCTACGTCAGGTGTTTCCGGAATAGTATGACCACGACCATTTATAGTCATGCCACATAATTCAGTTTTTCGTAGCAGAGCAGCGACACCGGGAGGTGGCACAACACGTACCTTGGTCATATTGGCATGCTTCAAAGGATAGGAAGAAAGCGACGATAAAAACGAATCGGTAACTTTTCTGATTCTGTAACAGACAGATTCGTTATTATTGCGAAGAGTATCTTAAGCTTGATAAGGGTGCCTTGGTTTGTCTGAGTCGATTTTTAACAATATTATCTGTCCATTCATGAGGAAGACTCTCCAACTGTAAAGAAATGGAACATCTGTATTTGTAACAGGAAGGCAAACAGATATTATTGCAAAGAAACAACAGAATCTCGCCTACTGAGTCGACTACCCGAATGCAATCTTTGGATACTTCTTTGGCAGCTCGTAGAGCAGATAGACAACCGTGACCTTGTCTTCATGGCAATTGGCAGTTGCTGTAGAACCATACAACGTCGAAATATCTGAAAACTCAAAGTCATATAATTGCGCTGTATCGAAACTCCACAAGTAAATGCTCTCTGCTACCGAGCGATTGAAAGAATCAGCCACTTTTGCCAGACGTTTCTGTGCGACTTGGCTATTGAGCCCCGGGTACAATACCCTGTAATTGAAAAAGGTACTAGGAAATCTACCCAGATGAAGAATCTTAACGCTATTGCTATTATCGTCTATATATAGTGCCCAGTGAGGTGAGCAAAACAAAAGACAAACCGAACAAGGCTAAGGAGATGCTAGGCGAACGGTAAGAAAACACTCTAAAAGAACAAAAATTGAACGGGACAAGATATATATATATATATAGTAAAAAAATCTATTGATATTCCGCTGGCCTTTCAAACAAATCCGCCCTCCCCCTTTCTTCGTAGGGTCATCGCCCTGGTCTGCCTACATTACTTTTTCATAAACATTGCACTCCGACATTAATTTTCAATCATCCGAGTGCATTAGCACCAAGTTTCATGGCAACATTTTCTCTCTCTTAACAGGGGATTTTGAGACGTTTTTGCATTGATTTCATGGATTTAACTGCATTTTATAATTCTTAATTAATTTATATACTTAGGCAAATGTATGGTACAAGGAAACACCAGAATGATGCCAAGTCTGAGGTAGGTAACAGCATTGAGTGAAGGAAATTTCGAGGATTGCAAGCTTTTGAGAAATTTTAATGGACTGTCGTCTAACTCTCAGCTCCATGACTCGTATGAGCATTTGCTCAAGAAGCTCTCGGCTCCGATGTCTACAACCATTGGAAACTATGTCATTGTAAAAGAGATTGGAAAAGGTGAGTATGATACATAAGTTCGACGTACAAGTATTAATTGCAATGGATATATCTATTGGCATTGTCGCTTGGTCTCATCTTCGACGTGGCTCCTCTAACCGCTTCAGGCTCCTTCGGGAAAGTCTACCTGGCTATTCACCTTTTAACAAGAACAAAAGTAAGTGCTCTGAAATTCCCTCAAAATCGTCATCTTCTAATTTCTAGGTTGTTTTAAAATCTGCTTCAAAAAATCAATCGAATCTCGTCAGGGAAATATATCATCATAGACAGTTCTCTCATCCCCATATCGCTAAACTTTACGAAGTAATTGTCACTGATACTCAAGTGTATCTTGTTATGGAATACTGTCAAAAAGATGAACTGTATAAATATCTGCTACATCGAGGACGAATGGAAGATAGCCAAGCAAGAAAGGTGTTTGCTCAGCTATGTGGTGCTGTGGCATATACACACAAAAGCCATTGTGTACATCGTGATCTTAAATTGGAAAATATCCTCCTTGATAAGTACGATAATGTTAAACTATGTGATTTCGGATTCACTAGAGAATACGATCAAAAGTCTTTGTTAGAAAGTATCTGTGGTACAACATGCTATATGGCTCCTGAACTGCTTTTAAGAAAGAAATATTTTGGACAATGCGTCGATATCTGGTCTCTAGGCGTCATTTTGTATACCTTGTTGTACGGGGAAATGCCTTTTGAAGAGGATGAAGACATTGAGACTAAGCGAATGGTCATATCCCGAGAACCTAGCTATCCTGAAAAAACACAAGTCAACAGCGATGCTCTTGATCTAATAAAAAAGATGCTAGCTAAGGACCCCAAGAAAAGACCAACGTTAAACGAGATATTCCGTCATCCTTATCTCGAAGAGGAAGCTAAAGTCCAGCTAGAGATACTTGAATTGCCACCTCCAGTGCCTTTTTCTTCAAAGCCTGAGAAGCGATTACTTCGCCAGTTAAAAGCAAGTCATATTGATATCGACCTCTTGAAAAAGAGTGTTTTGACGCATAGGTGCGATCCTATGGCTGGTTTATGGCAACTTTCCCTGGAAAGAGAACTGAAACTAGAAGAGCGTCGTAAAAATAACAGAGGAAGCTTGAATTTTACAAAATATGGCGGACTTCTTCGTATGGATAGCGACAAAAGACCTTCAAGAAGCTCAAGCCTGTCAAAAAGAGTCCAGCGATCAATGTCTACTAGCTCAAAGACTGCGAAATCTCCTCTGGTAAACACTGAAGATAAGACACCGAAGGAACAATCCTTTGAAAACATTACTTCGCATCCTATAACGGAAACATCATGTGAAGAGAACTTTCAGGCAATAGATCGGCCTGTAGGACAAGAGAATAACGCTGAATCTTCTGGCGGGGCGGATAGGCGACCATCTGCTACAGTGAATGACGAGCGAGTCCGTACGAATAGCGTCCCAGAAGAATCAGAATGGCCGGAATGCTCCACGATTGTTCCTCCATTGGGTTCCATAAACAGCCGATCTTCAACCACTTCGATTACCATGGTTTCCTCGGCCGCAAGCAAAAAATCTCAGTCAAATCTTAAGCGCATGCTGCGAAAGCTTGTTCCGTACTCAAAACAGCAGAATACCAATTTGGATTCTGTATCTACTCGATCTAGTAAGACTTCGAGTACAGCCAATGAGGGTCAAATACCTTCACGACCAGTGGTCGCTGAGTTGAATAGTTTCGAGTCTGAGCAACAAAAAGAGAAACTTGAGCCAACAAGCACTGAGCAGACCGCTGATACTCCAGTAAATGCCGCTAGTCTCAGGAGAATGTCTCTTAGTCCAGACACTGACACTTCGCGAAGTCGACACAATAGTAACAACTTTTTATCCTCGAGACCAAGGCCGCTTTCTCAAGTGTCACAATTCAGCACATGGTCACAAGCCTCTCAGCATTCTGTTAATTCTCAGCTATCATCTATTAATTCCCAACATTCAGATGGTGGTGGTTCCAATCATAAAGCTTCTCGGTCAAGGTTTTGGTCTCCCAGTAATGGCAAAATTAGTGCTTCATCGTCCTTCTCTTCCCTGGTATCCATGAAACGACGCCACATGTCGAGACATTCTAATGCTTCGTCAACGTCTAATTTTTCCACATCTGGGCATGGAAGTCGTGACGATAGTTTTCGTGATTTGGATGACAGTTTGAGTTCACACTCGAGATCAAGACCTCTTTCAGGTGTCTTTCGTTTCCATTCTTCTCATTCCAATGATAAAAATAATAGCAAATTCAATGAGAAGGCTGTGCAGGCAAGACCCATGCGAAAATTGGGTCTTGCTGAGGCGTTTTCTTCATTGTCACCTAATAAGAAGGTGCAGAGGAATAATAAAACGGAAAGAAGCAGGAAAGTGGAAGACATTCCAGAAACGGCCGAGGAAGAACTTACCTCTTAAAACTCGTATAATAATATTTTGCATTTCTGTTTGCTATATTTAATTGATTATTTTTCTATTTAATTAGATATTAGTAATTGCAATGCCCGGTGATCCTGGAACAGCATCCTGGACAACCTTGGCAGGAGCAACTTCGACAACTTCATTAGTAGACAAATCCGTTCCTTTTCCTGGCTCCTTGGGATCGACTGCAATGGTCACGAAGCTTTCAATCTTGGTGTTATTAGTAGCTCGTTTGAGATAAGCAGCAGTTTGTTTGACGGTATCGATTTCATTGAAAACCAACTTTCGGCTGAAAACAGCCTCGGGAGATTCTTTTCCAACCGTCAATCTCTGTTTCAAGAAGTTGACAAACTTCATACCATTTTTCACGTCGCCCAGTTTAGCAACTTTCTGCTTGAAGTCTCCACTGAAGTCCAAAGATTGGCTCTCAAAAGCTTGTCGTACCAATTCAATATAATTGTCCTGCCATTCAGGGAAACTAGATGCCACATACAGGGTAAGTTGCGAAGGCTTCTTGGGATCAAATTCATTGCCCTTCTTCTTCTTTCGTAGCAAAGCTCCTTCAGACTCACGGATGGTTCGAGCAGTCTCCCTGACGTAAGAAAGAGCTCCACTAATCGACTTGTCAATTGGCTCACTAATCTTAGGGAACTGAGCAAATTGTACAGACTTCTCATTGCCAAGCACTTCTCTCCAAGTCCACTCAGCAAAATGAGGTGCAATAGGGGTGATAAGAAGAGCCTGAACCTCAAGATATCTCATGATGACAGACTTGTGCATGTTCAAACCAACACCATTAGTAGCATCACGATAGAAATCTCTAGCCAACTGCAAATCGAAAAGACCAGACTTGAGAGCAGATTTATAATTTGCATGCTCATAATTCTTACGAGTTTCTTCAATCAATTCGTTAATTTCGTTCAAGAAAGCTCGATCAAAAAAGGTGTCTGGAGTACCAGTCTCACGAAGGGTTTCCTTACCAGAAAGTACCTCTTCAGTCCACTCACGAAGATTATACAATCTCAAGATGGCGGCATTAGCGTTAGCCTCATCGAAATTGGCATCTTCAAAAGTATCACCAGCATCAGCCAGGGCAATTCGAGCAGCATCGGCACCAAACTTTTGAATAACTTGACGCAATGTCATGAAGTTACCAGTACTCTTAGACATCTTTTCGTTGTTCAACAGCAAATGACCGTTCAAGTGGAAAGCTTTGGGCCAGAACTGCTTAGGGAAAAGAGCAGTATGAACATAGACGCAGAAGGTCAGATGGTTTGGAATCAAATCCTTGGCAGAAACTCGCAAATCCATAGGGTAGAAATAACTAAATGATTGCCTCATGATATCCAATTTCTTCTGAGGAATTGTGGACTTTTCAACCTTGTCAACCCTGTGGAAAATGTAATCCCAGACTTCATCTGTCATTTCCCCAGCTTTAATGTTCAAAGAACCCTCTTCCTTTCCGTAGAAGTCCTTCTGCAAAAAGTGGCTGACTGTATAGAAAGCCATGTATACAGTAGAATCTGAAAGAGACTCTACCAAATACTTAGGATCCCATGGAATCTTAGAACCCAAACCGTAAGTTCGAGAAAGAGCCCAGTTATTGAGCCAGTCCAAAACCTTATCAAAACCATTTCGAGTTTCCTGAGAATAGAGATTCATGCCATCCAAGCACTCTTGAGCGAGCTTCTTCCAGGATTCCTCACCGTAGTCTGTATACCATTGATCTTGCAGAGCAACAATACATTCATCACCAGAACGCGAGACAACTTGCGCTTCAGGTTCAGAATATGCGAAAGCCTCCTTGCTCTCAAAAAGATCTTTCTGCACTTTAGGCTTTGCGACTTCCACCTTTTCGCCTTTATATTTGCCTATCACCATTACACCTTGGTAATAGCCTTCTTTATAAGCAATTTCCTTGGCTTTGGCAAGCGCATCCTTATCCTTAGGCGATCTAATCTTAAGCTCCTCAACCAAAGCCTTGGCAGTGTGTTCACCGTAGGTAGGAGTTTTAAGAACAGCTACGGGCTCGGTGATAACCCACTCCTTTTCGATTTTATAATAGTCAGGCTTGTTTTGGAGATCTACCATGGTGATGTAGTCATCAGGAGAATCGCTAGGAACAGAGGTGACAACACCAGTACCTTTATTTGGAAGAATAGATTCCATAGGCAAAACTCGAACTTCAGGATGGACCGACAGGGGAGCCTTTATTCTAGATCCCACAAGATCAGCACCATTTACAACGGCAACTGGCTTGTAATAACCCCATTCGGGTGACAACTCCTGGAATGCCATATTCTTGAAAGCTCGTTCAGTGCAAATGAAATACTCATTGTTTCCTGCATCAAATATACCATAGTCGATCTTGGGACTTACATAGCAGCAGTTCTGACCGTACATGGTTTCAGGACGCAGAGTAGCAGCCACAAGATAAGTAGACTTAGCACTGAGATCAATGCCGGAAGACTCAAGAGTTTGTTTAGCTTCATCAGTCCAACCAACTACTTTGATTTTAATAGCAGTGTATTCCTGAGGATTAACGGACTCACCAACAGATCGATCATGGTCCATGCATGGCTGGTTGTCTTTAGCAGAGAATATAGTATAACGCTTGCCGAACTTGATCTTTCCTGAAGCCTTAAGAGCGTTCATTTGCCATCTCACAAACGAGTCGTAGTAGGGGTTCACCTCGGTAGTGATCATAGAACGTCTCCAGTCTATTCTTGCTCCGAAAATATCGCAGTCGGCTTGGCACAGAGGAGGAAAGTAATACACCCAGTAAACAGGGTCAGCAAATTTGTGAATTTCTTCTCTAGGAATATCCAACTGGAGCATAATTTCAAACTGATACTTGGCTCTTCCAGTTTTCTGAGCCACTTTGGATTTCTTGCTTGAAAACTTCGAAAAGTCCTCCTTGACTTTCTGTGCCTGTTCTTTTGGAACTTCCTCTTCTACCTCGTCTTTAGGAGCATTTTCGAAATTTTGACCGAATTGTTCAATTTCTCGAACCAATTTATCAGCAGCTGCATTGATAGCCAGACCAGTGCAGTGAAATCCTAGGGGAAACAGAGTATGCTTGCCATTCATACGCTCATAACCAGCAGCGAATTCTACCTTGGAAAGAGTAAAACTATGACCAGCATGAAGAATTCCATTCATGTAGGGGTAAGCCATGGTAGCCAGGTACGAGGGGTACTTTTTGGCCAATTCCTCGCCGGCAATGATCTCTGAGGCATCCGTAGGAACATCAGTCTCAAAGATACGTTCTTCTTTCCAGATTTTCTGGTACTTTTTTTCGGTTTCAATGAGCAAATCACGACGGCTCGTCTGAAGAGTTAGTATGAGGAACGATATCAGGCTATAACTGATGGATTTCAGCCAATAAAAAGAGCACAATCCAAAAATATACATCTCACAGTCTCCAATTCAACCACTTACGTTCTCCAGAACCAACGTTTTGTCTTCTTTCGACATATCTATCAACTCTATGACTGAATGAAAGGCTTGACGAAATTTTCATCACTCAAATTTCCAATCGGGTCAGCCGCATGTTGTCAATGAACAAAACCAATGGAGGTTACAAATATACGACGAAGCGTATGGAATGGAACGCTTCCGTTGAGAATAGTATTAGCGGAGAATGAAAGTCGGAGAGGAGAAGGCATTGAATATTTGGTAGGTGGTTTTGTTGGATGGTGGTTTTGCCGAATCGTGGAGTTGATCAATGCTAACCTTTTAGACTATTGTTCATAGAATATCCTATTTGCCTATATATCTTCCTCATATATTGAATTACTTTAGGCCGTATTTAAATAGACCAGAGCTTGCAAGTGAATATTCTTGGTGGTTTGAATTTGAGCAAGTTCCAGTAAGATGGTAAGTGTTGGATGTGCTGCTGCTGAATGGGCTGATTCGGTCAACTAACCGTCTAGGAATTGGCCAATTGGCTTATCTTACGATCTACTGGTGGGACATGATCCTAGTGAACAAAGTAAGAATTTACCTTGGAGATTGGTTTTGCATTTTAAGGATTATCCTAGTGATTATTTGCTGGCATTATCAGATAAATCGGTGCTGGAAGATTATTGGATAAATCAGGCGAAAGAGGTAGGTAGAGGAATATTATTACGGGAGAGTAGGATGATGTACAAGAAGCAGTGGAGTTCAGTAGAGACCAGTTACTTCAACTCAGTGCTAGTCTTGTCGGCACTTGTCCGTCTCCCCAAGCTCCTTATCATCCACTAACTTTTAGTCTTGCTTCATTCGTGACGGTAAAGCATCTGCTATCATGAATCTTTCAAAAGAAGAAACTATTGATCTTTGGACTGGAGTTGAGCGACGTAAGTATCTGGTGATAATCTTGATAGTCTATAATGCCCTATTTATTAACTCCACACAGACGATTTTGAGGAATTCTGGAAAATAATGAGCAAAGTTGCACCTTTTCCAAAAAGCATAAGACATGTTCCTCTTAGAATATATCTTCCGGTATCAAATAAGACCTTGGAATCTCTTATAGCTGCCACTTTAGCAGACGGTAGCCTACAAACTCTAGGAGGAGCTTTGCATGAATGGCTTCCTGGATTATTCCCCTCTAAACGAACTTGCATTTTATCACGGCCACTTCTTCATGGAGCTGTAGTGTCTTTATCGGCTGAACTGGCTGATCTATGGCATATAGCTATGTATACTGATGGATTTTTGCATATTTCTCTCGTAATGATGAGCTGAGAGAGGTTTAACTGACGAATGAGCGTCTTTTATGAAAAAAAAAACTGTTTCATGAAGTAATGTTTGGCTGATTTTCGTATTTAACGAGCCATGGTCGGAATTACCGCATTTGGCACTCACTACTCCCTCAATTATCAGCTAAATAAACTTACAATTAGCACAATAACAGTATAATAAAAACACAATTCATAAATAGTTCCAGTATAAATGTATATAATTCCCGCCAAAATCCATCAAAATATCTTTTTTCACGTTCTAGCCCTTCCCTCACAAAATGATACATTAACTCCGATTAGTCACTTTCCGTGCATGCTACGTATCTTCAAACGTACCATGTCCACTCGAACATATCAGGATGCTGTGAATCAATTGAATGGGCTTCAGATGAATTTCGCGGCCATCGAGGCTATTCGTAAAATGGGCAAAAAGCGATCCAATGAGCTTGCCATGCCGGAGATGAGAGAATGGTTCAGAAGAGCCGGATATGACGAGCTTAAGGTCTTCGATAAGCTCAATGCTGTTCATGTCACTGGAACTAAAGGAAAAGGATCTACATGTGCATTTGTACAGTCGATTTTGCTTCAATATAAGGGCCAGGAGCCCAGTTTGGTCAAGAAGGTCGGCTTATATACTTCTCCGCACCTGAAAACTGTTCGGGAAAGAATCAGAATAAATGGTGAACCTCTATCTGAAGTCAAGTTTGCAAAATACTTCTTTGAAGTCTGGGATGCTATAGAATCTACTACTTCTGATCAGACCAAGTTTGATCGGATGGCAGAAGGTCAGAAACCGCATTACTTTAGATACTTGACTATTCTGGGATTCCATACCTTTCTAAGAGAAGGAGTAGATGCAGCTATATTTGAAGTTGGAATTGGTGGTGAATACGATTCTACCAATGTCTTAGTTCATCCTTCTTCATGTGGTGTCACTGCTTTAGGACTAGATCATGTCCAAATACTCGGTAATACCATTCAAGAAATTGCTTGGAATAAGGCAGGAATCTTCAAAAATGGTACAAAAGCCTATACGGTTCCTCAACCTTCTGAAGCATTGCAAATATTAGAAGATAGAGCAAAGGAGAAAGATACTTCACTCACTGTCGTCTCAGTACATCCTGAAATACCGTCTATAACTCTTGGTCTTGCAGGGGAATTTCAACAAGGTAATGCTTCTGTTGCAGTGGAACTTGCTGGTGAACATTTACGAAGAAAGGGTTTGACAGATCTGGATGTATCTAGGCATCTACCAGATCAGTTCAAACGGGGCCTTGAAAAAGCTGAATGGGGAGGCCGATGTCAAACCAAGACAGATGGCGATATTTCCTGGAATTTAGATGGTGCACATACAAAGGAGAGCATTTTAGAATCAGCCAAATGGTTCGCATCGATTGCTGAACCCAATAAGAAGACTGCCCTTGTATTCAACCAACAAACTCGAGACGCCAATGCACTACTTGAGCTGTTACATTCTTATCTTAAAGAACATGGAGTTACTTTTGATGAGGTCATATTTACCACCAATATCACCTGGTCATCTGGTGCATATTCTGCCGATCTGGTATCTCATAATGTTGATAGCGACGCTGTACAAAAGCTAGTGGTACAGAAATCATTGGCCGAAGCATGGGAAAAATTGGATAGTCGATCCGAGCGTCATGTAGCTGCAAATATAGAGGATGGCCTCCAGTTAATTCGTGGATTGCAAGAACCAGTACAAGTCTTGGTGACGGGATCTCTCCTTCTAGTCGGTGGAGTATTAACAGTTTTGGAAGATCCTAAACCAGAATGATATTAATGATCGAGATGTTGAGATTTGAGTATAATTAGATTTCAACTATGCATTTATTGTACAATATAACACATTTTGTTGTTGCTCTTGTTGCTTTTTTCTGCTCCAGCGGCTCTTTCCTTCTTGCCCATAACATCCCCACAACTCCAGATTCCATCTTTATTTCTCCAACAGCCATGCAACCAACCCAACAGGAACCTCATGAGAGCTTCAATCTTGATTCTTTGCCGTTCAATGATCCCAGTATTACCCGGAAAGTTGCAATTGTAACTGGCGCTAACAGCGGTTTAGGCTATTACACCACCATGCATCTCTATCTTCACGGATGGACAGTGTATATGGCATGTCGAGATCTTCCGAAAGCCGCTGAAGCTGGGTTAGCATTAACCGAAGAAGCTAAGACAAAAGCTGCGGAATACGCAGATTGTAAACTTGGTGCGGTGTATTTGTTGCATCTGGATCTCGCTGATCTGGCTAGTATCATAGAAACCGTAGATGCATTCAGGGCCAGGGAGTATCGCTTGGAGTAAGTGTAAAAAAGTGAAAGACGTAGCTATCAAACCATATTACTGACTGTATAGTCTGCTTGTAAATAATGCTGGAGTCGCGGGTCTTCCTTACCAGATGACCAAAGATGGTTATGAGATTCAGCTTCAAACCAACCATATCGGCCCATATTTGCTTACTCACCACTTGCTTGGAATTATGAGAAACTCTAATTATCAACCTCGGGTAATATTTGTATCGCCAATGGTTTATTTGATACCTTACCTGAAGCTTGACTTCGACAACTCCTTTGACTGGTTGCCCAACTGTATTTGGACATGGGTAAGATATGTCCGAAGCAAAATGGCTGGTGTTCATTCTGCAATCATTTTTGGCAAGGAGGACTCCAATGTTCTCGTAATGTCAGTCTTTCCTGGGCTGGCTCTCAACACCAACATACTGAAACGTTGGACCAACAGACCTTTTATTGGAAATATTTTTAAAAAGATTTTCCAGGAGATCAATCAATATGTAGGATCCAGCAATGAGAAAGGAAGCTATGCTATTCTTAAAGCTGCGCTGGATCCAGGCTTTAAAGCTCCTGGCGATAATGGAAAACACCTGAGTCCGTTTGATCTTGATTTTCACCCAGAAGCTGAAGAGGTGTTAGCCGATCCCGAACTAATCAAGCATACCAAGGAATGGACGGAGACCCAACTTAAGGAAAAGAACTTCCTATAGTTGGTCGGTCCTCCATATATTCAACAAGTCTATGCATCTAAGAGGTCGCTGTTTTTGAAATGCGCTTGTAACCATATTCTAAACATCTTCAATCGCCGTTTTCGATTGACTAGGAGCCGCCTGTCTGTGGCTATTTTTACTGTGGAAAATACAGAGCCGAAGATCTGTTGTAGCTGTTCTTCAGTGAAGAAGTATACTCGGGTGCCATCACCTCGTATATAGAAGTTATCATCCAATAAACGCCCGGCTTTGAATCTCAATTGAGTCAAATCGTATCTACCGTAATCACGGAAAAGCAGCTCTCCACCTGGTTTGAGAAGTCTTTTGGTATTATTTACAGCTGAGGTCCATTGATCTGGTGATAATGCACTAAAGACGAAGATCATCACCACAATGTCTATGGAATGTTCCTCTACACCATCAGGTAAGACCCCTTCGGCATTTCCAAGGTCCCAGACTTCTGCTTTTGTGTATTTTGGATCAAATGATTCAGAAGTTCTTACTAGTTCTACAGCTCTAGGGGAGAAATCAACTCCTATGACTTGAAGCTGGGGATTCTCATTGCTGCGAACAATAGGAAATACTGTATTACCAGCACCACAACCGACTTCTAAGACTTTCTTGGGGCCAGCAGTTGGTTTCATTGCATCCCACAAAGAAGGGAATTCCAACTGTAACCAACTTCTATCCTTGAAGAAGTTATCCTTATTACTTCGATAAAACCGATCCCAGTAGGTAGCCGGTTTAGATAAATAGAGCTTTTTGTCAAATTCACCAACAGGAGCATTTTTCTGATTTAAGATAGCTTTTTCAGCCTGAATAGTTTGTTCTTCATCCCATTCTACATGATCCCTAAGGTTAGTGTCTGGTCTGGTTGAGCCCAAGGGATGAGATAATACCTACCAAGCATTATGGTTCCAAACTTCTTCCTCATTTTCTAAATATCTTTGACCAAACATAAATGGGCTATCACCTCTTTCTAGGCGTGTTTTTTCCCCTTGCACTGTAACCGTGGCATTGTCTATGATTTCCTCCATATTTGTCCACGGCTCGTCACTATGAAATTTTTATTTCATTTTTCAGGAAAAGTTGCCCACTCAAAAAAAAAGCAAAAGCCAACTAACAAAACGGACAATGGCATCGAGGAATTACCACATTTAGTGTATCAGCAGCTGACAAAAAAAAAACAAAATATGACCCCCTCATTAGATATCCGATTTGAGATGATTGCAGATATAACTATAAAATACAATAAATAAGTACTCTTTTAAGATAAGTGCACCGTAGTTAGAGCTAATATTACTTGGCACAAGAGCCTAGATTCAATGCATTTCGTTTCTTTTGGCATTTTAACCCATTGCCCATTCCGATGCCGCTGATCCTTTTTTCATAATGTAGCGTTTGATTTACCCGCATTATTGGCTAACTGCATAACGCCCGCCACATGTATATAAGTAGATTAAGTCGATGCTTTTAAGCCTACTCATTGGCAAAAAATGGCTGATAAAATAACAGCAGAAAAAGAAGTTCTTCCAACGGATTTTATTCCTACAAACTATGATTTGAGCATTTTCAGTGTTGATTTTGATCATCTGGCCAAATCTGAGCCCAAGCAAAAGTCAATCGTTGGCACATATAACGGCACTGTAATTATTAGCTTTCAAGTTAAAAATTCGTCAGATACCATTGTTCTAAATAGCCGAGATCTTGACATTACCTCTGGAAAAGTCAAATATGCTTCTGGAAAAACCGAATCAAGCTTAACTCTTGGCAATATTTCCTACGACGATGAGCGTGAGAGGGTATCATTGGGTTTGGGCCAAACGGTCGATGCTGCTTTGACAAGCCAGCTGGTTCTGGAGCTTGAATTCACTGGTTTCATATACTCAAATATGAATTCCTTTTACAGATCAAAGTATGAGACTCCTAGTGGTGAATCCAAATATATGCTATCTACTCAGTTTGAGTCCACTGCTGCTCGTTTGGCTTTCCCCTGTGCTGATGAACCCAACCACAAGGCTACTTTTGATCTCAAGCTGACTGTGCCTGAAACATGGACTGCTTTGAGCAATATGCCAGTTATTTCTAGTAAAAGTCTTGTTGGTGGTGACAAGGGCGAAAAAGGGTCAGGCCCATCGGCTTTGAAGGTCGTCACGTTTCAGAAGACTCCTAAAATGTCCACTTATTTGCTGGCATGGGCAATTGGAGAATTCGAATATATTGAAGCTTTTACAAGCAAGGAATTCGGTGCTTCTCACAAGAAAATCCCCATTCGAATTTATTCAACTGAAGGTCTAGCCACAAAATCCGGCCAGGTTGGTTTGAAAGCAGCTGCTTCTACTCTGGATTACTTTTCTGACATTTTTGGAATTGATTATCCTTTGCCTAAATTGGATCTTATTGTTGTTCATGAATTTTCCGCCAATGCCATGGAGAATTTCGGACTGGTGACCTTCAAAGACACCGCTGTTCTCTTTGAATCATATGGAGATTTGCTTGCCGAATCTCGAGTATGCTACGTTGTTGCACATGAGCTGGCTCATCAATGGTTTGGAAATCTTGTCACCATGGATTGGTGGGATGGTCTATGGCTCAATGAAGGTTTTGCTACCTATTGCGGCTGGCTAGCTGTTGATCAAATGCATCCCGAATGGGATGTTTTTACGCGCTTTGTTTCTGACACACTGCAGGGTGCATTATCATTGGATGCTCTACGTTCTTCTCATCCAGTGCATGTTGATGTTAAGTCGGGTCCAGATATCGATCAGATTTTCGATGCTATTTCTTATATGAAGGGTGCTTCAGTTATTCGAATGCTTAGTTCCACAGTCGGTGTTGACAAATTCATCAAAGGAGTTTCAATTTACTTGAAAAAGCATTCTTGGGCAAATGCAAAGACAGAGGATTTGTGGAATGGCATTTCGTCATCGACCGGAGAAAATATTGGAGCTGCCATGGGAAACTGGATCTCAAAGATAGGGTTCCCTATTATCACAGTAGAAAAGAAGGGGGGCAGAGTTATTGCTACTCAGCATAGATTTCTTACTACGGGCGATGTTCATCCGGATGAGGATAAGACTGCATGGTGGGTACCACTGTCAATATCTGATGGTGAATCGGCTACACCAAAAACTGTCAATATGGAGACTCGTGAGATTGATATCACTGAACACATTGGCAAAGATGGTTTTTTCAAACTTAACAGAGATCAAATTGGATCATATAGGGTTTCATACCCTGAGGAACACCTGGTTCTATTGAGCAATAACGCGACGAAATTATCTAGCAAGGACAAAATAGGTTTATTAGCTGATACGAAAGCTGCAGCTTTGGCAGGCTTAGGTTCCACAGGAGGATTTCTCACTTTGGTTACGGCATTCAAAGGTGAAACTGATTCATATGTTTGGGGCGAGCTGCTGGCTGGTCTGAAAAGTGTCAGATCTGTTTGGGCTCAACATGACCAAGAAGCCACGCTTGGGCTGGAAAGGTTGACCTCAGACTTGGTCTCACCATTACTACAACGGTTAGGATGGAAAGTTGATGATAAGGAGCAGTCCAGTGTTACGCAGTTGAGGTCGAATTTAGCACAAGTAGCTGCTAGCATTGGTGATCCAGAAACTGTCAAAGTATCTGAAAAGCTGATTGCTCAATACATAGGTGGAGAAAAGGCTGCTATTCATCCTAGTTTGCGCTCGGCTGTATTTAAAGCTGTGCTTAAATACAGTAGGGGTGATATTCTTAAGAAAGCATACTCGCATTTAGAGTCTGAACTCAAGAATCCCTCTTCTATTGACGGTGCGGTGGTAGCTGCAGATGCCCTTGGCACTGTTGCTGACAATGACTTGTTTGTCAAGAGCTTGAACATGTGTATCGACGGAACTGCTACGCCAAAAACCATTGAGTTTTTACTTCCAACTCTAGCTGATAATGTACACGGATGGCCAAAGACATGGAAATTTTTTGTTAACAACTGGGATAAGTTCTGGAAACTCTATAGCGGAAACATGATAACTTTTGATCATATCATGCAGTCGTGGACTCAGTTTTCGACCACTGAGGCACATGATGAAATCAGAGCCTTTTTTATAGACAAGAATCAGGACGGATATGATCGAACTTTAGCGCAGGGCTTAGATAATATCAAAGCCAAGGCGGCATGGGCGAAGAGAGATGGCAGCCAAGTGCGAGAATGGCTCAAGCAACATGGATACTTGTAAGTCAATAGTAAATAGCCAACGCTGGTATTATGCAATAAAATCAAACGTAGATAATAATTCTCTTGAAATCGTAAAGACGCTAATTGTCGTCTAAATGCATTTCTATAAAGCGCTGTCTGGCACAGCTCTTCTAGTACGTACTGGAACTTCATCTACCTTAGATCGTTGTATGTCTATAGCTGGAGTAATCCAAGCTCCACATGAGCATTTTTCACCTTGCCAATGGTAAGAACCAAGACGTCCATGGCATTTTGGACATAAAAGTTTACCTTCTAGATGGCCCTGTTCAAGCTCTGGTTGCATCCACTTCACGGGCTCTAAATAGTAATGCATACAAGAGCGAGGAAGTGATGATGAGGCCTGCAGACCATTTTGAGGGGCATAATTAGCACCAGCTGGAGAGGCATTCTTAGGTTGATGAGGAATAAAAGATGTCGACATGGCAAGAGCAGTTCGACATTTTCTGCATTTTATCTGAGATAACTGAGGCTTCGAGGATTGAAAAGGTGCCGAATCTCCATCTGGTAATGCATAACTGAGAACTTCGGGATTATGGCCATATTGGACTCGTTTGGCTTCTAGCTTGAGCAAGAAATGTCTATAAGCAGGGATTTGATCTGA
This sequence comes from Trichomonascaceae sp. B5901, assembly GCA_037040845.1. Classification (NCBI taxonomy): domain Eukaryota; kingdom Fungi; phylum Ascomycota; class Dipodascomycetes; order Dipodascales; family Trichomonascaceae; species Trichomonascaceae sp. B5901. Next base: position 1,973,702 of record JAXQHN010000001.1, read on the forward strand.
CACCTGATATCCACATTCATAATATATATGGAGTTGTTCCATAAATCCCTCATTAGGATTAGCCACTGATCTCTTAGCCTTTACAATTTGAAGGGCTTCAGATGGTGTTAATCGGCTTTCCTTCATCAGATAAGCACATACAATAGTAGCCGATCTTGATATGCCAGCCTGACAATGCACAAGAACAGACTCGTTTTGTGAAACAGCGTCATTAATAAACTCATTAGTCTTTGGAAAATGCTTCATTATATTCTGATCGTCTTCATCTTCTAAATCCACCCATAGATGCTTGATTTTATGATTCATTAGCCCTACTGGCCGGTCCAAAACCGATATAATATGCGTTATATTATTAGTTTCCATAGTACGCGTTGCAGTTAAAGATAGGAACGATCCCAGCCAAACATGGCTGGTTATCTGGTTGAGAGCCATTAAGTTGCAAGGCTTTTCGGTAGCGGAGATGAGGGGAAAATGGGATTTTCATATTTTACATATCTTTACATATACCGAGCGAGAATTTGTTCTAGAAGAACGGCAGAGACTAGCCATTGGAGGGAAGATAGAGTAGTTTTATACCAAAATCGAATGAATATACTATTATTATCCTTATTATCCTAATCTATATCCTTATCTCCACCTATAAAATCAATATCAACACCATAAATATCGTTCATTTTGGCCGTTTTTTTCATCTTCGCAAATTTCCTCCCGAGCCGCAGATAAAAATTTTGTTCAGCCGTGCGGGACCGAGTACACTCGGTGATGCCTAACGCAGGTGAGATAACGAAATGGAGCCATTTATGGTACTAAAATAGGAATAAGTAGTAGCAAGGAATTATTTAACAAAAGTGTATATAAAGCACGCATTTTATCCAGTGCATTGCCTGGTTTCTCTTTACTATTCTCTCGCAACCATGGTATTCGAACAACAGAAGCCTTATATTGAAACACCGCTTATTTATTCAGAATCTCTAACAAAGGCCGGAGGAGCCAATGTATATATGAAGATGGAATCTCTACAGCCCTCGGGGTCTTTTAAAAGTAGAGGACTCGGATATATGGTGATGAAAACTGTCCAGGATAATCCCGACAAAAAGTTTCATTTCTTCTCACCATCCGGAGGAAATGCCGGTTGTGCAACTGCATGTGCAGCCACCCTATATGGGCAGAAATGCACTGTATGTGTGCCTCGAACGACCAATCCTACAATGGTCGAAAGAATCAAAAGAGCTGGCGCTCAGGTCGTCATGCACGGAGACTATATTGCCCAGGCTGATAAGTACATTCAAAAGGTTCTTATACCACAGGCAATTCGTGACGAAGGAGAAACAGTTACTCCAATCTACTGTCATCCATACAATAACCCCCTGGTTTGGGAAGGCAATTCCTTGATTGCCTCTGAGATAGTTTCTCAGCTCAATGTCAAGCCCGACGCAGTAGTCTGTTCAGTCGGAGGTGGTGGCCTTTTCAACGGACTCGTGCAAGGATTTCAGAACCATGGCTGGAAAGACGTTCCAATTGTTGCGGTAGAAACTGAAGGAGTTGCAGCATTGCACCAGTCAATTGAACAAGGAGGAACTCAGGTTAACCTCGAGTGCCCAACAAGCATCGCTACTTCTCTGTCTACTATTAACGTCACCAAAGAGACAATAAATTATGCAATGAATGTTCACCCGACCCAGTCGGTTGTTGTGACTGACGCAGATGCCGCAGAATCATGCATTCGATATGCGGGAGACCACGAGATGTTAATTGAAGCAGCATGTGGTACAGCATTAGCTCCAATTTATCAAGGAACACTCACAGATATCATTCCGAATATTACTCCAGCTTCGGTAGTAGTTGTTATCGTATGTGGAGGATCGGCAGTGGATTGGGATTTGCTCAAGAGATACTCGGACCGATATGGAATACCAATGACTTCTGAAACCAGCTAACTCGCTTGAATAACTTGGTCTTTCTTGTATTCCCAGTAACCTTTTCGCATAGGTAGTTTAGTAATGAGAGTATCATATGTTGTTAGACATTGTTTTGTTTGACCAGAGGTTTCATATATGACAGCAGCCAGTTCCAAAGCTCTGGTGGAGGTATCCTTATACTGCTCGCAGAAGGGCAGTAATAGCTGTAAAGACTTTGTAGATCGGTATTTTTCATAAATTCCGACCAGATAATTCCAAGAAGCTTCATTCTGAGGTGTAATGCTGATTTTCTCTTGAACATAAGCTACCTCATCGTCAAAAGCCTGATCTGAATCCAAAGCTCCCCTAAGTTCCCATAAATAGAACCGAAAACTCCAAACGGAATTGTTTCGGACATCTGAAGATAACAGTTGGTCTGATAATTTGAAGCCTTGTTCAAGAACAGAATTGTCATCTTGATAAGTTTGTTTCAATAGCCATTTATAATGAGACCAAGCATGGAAATTCTTCTCATCGTCACCTAATATAGAAAGTATCGCCGCCTTTTCACCTTCGTAATATTCCTTACTACCTTTAACGTATATAAGTCTGCGATAATTCCATATTTGGTAGTTTTTAGGATTCTCAACCGTCATGGAATTGATCCAATCTCGATGTTCTGCTACTTCGGAAGGAACATCCTGAACCAGTTGCTCATTTTTTGGTATCCACGAATCTCCAATGTGTTTCAATATCTGATATCGATATTCCCAGGCCGTATAATGAGCAGGATTTATTGATAAAACGGCAGCAGTAGCAGATAAAGAACGAGGGGAATATTCCAGTTTGGCCATACAAGCCCTCAATAGGGCAGTCCAATCTTTATAGTCCTGACTATACATTATTTGGGCCAATGGCTCATTTCCTTCAAATAAAGGAATAGGCTCAACATCTGACCAATCATATGAATCAATTGATGGAGGAGATGTCATTGTTGTTGAAGTTCGGTTGGTCAGATCAAACAGAAGGAGAGTGGAATTTGTGGGTCGATATCCACATAAAGCAGTGAGTGAGCCTCAAATGGGTTCTCAAATGGGTTCATGGGGAAAAGGTGCAGTTTGAGGAGAATTGAGAGGGAAAAACGGTAGACAAACCATTAGATGAGAATTCAATGAATTATTCACTGGAAGCAACAAGTTTATTGGTATCTTCCATGTTATTGGCCAATATGGAACTTTGAGGCTCACAGCAGGAATCAATCATACACACGATCGGCTTTACGCGGTGAACGATTTGATACTTTTCGACCAATTTTAACCATACAAAAAAAAAAAAGAAAAGATTTCATTATTATTTACAGCCAGATTACAACCAATTCCCTATAATACTTTAAAACTATTATTTCCCCCTATTATTTGTCTATTCTGCCCCCGCCTCTTATCTCCCCGAGGGTGATCCCCGAGGCTGTTCCGGGTAAGCACGCCTGATTTGATAAAAAAATTTGTCTAATCAGTCGAAAAAAAACCGAGCATCCAATTCATCAGAATTTTAACCTTTTCAACATGACCAAACCAGTCGACGTTAACAATGTCTTTGATACTATTTTAATTCTGGACTTTGGCTCTCAATACAGTCATTTAATCACTCGAAGACTTCGAGAGATCAACGTGTACTGTGAGATGCTACCATGCACTCAGAAAATCTCAGAGCTCCATTTCAAACCAAAAGGAATAATCTTGTCTGGTGGCCCATACTCTGTTTATGCTGACGATGCTCCTCATGTAGATACCGAAATTTTCAAGCTCGGCGTACCTATTCTGGGAATATGCTATGGAATGCAAGAGTTGGCTTGGATCAACGGTAAAGGCGTTCAACGTGGCGAAGAACGTGAATATGGTCATGCCACTATACATGTTCAAGATTCAGAAAACCCTCTGTTCACTGATATCGATAACATGCAGGTTTGGATGTCTCATGGTGACAAACTGACTGCCTTACCATCTGGTTACAAGGTTGTAGCCACGACATCAAACTCGCCATATGCTGCTGTATCTCATGAATCCGAAAAGATTTGGGGTATTCAATTTCATCCAGAAGTCAGTCATACTGCTAAAGGCACTGTTCTGTTGAAGAATTTTGCCGTAACTATCTGTGGAGCAGCCCAAAACTGGAATATGAAGAACTTCATTGAGACGGAGATCGAGCGAATCCGTCAATTAGTTGGTCCTCATGGTGAAGTTATTGGTGCTGTTTCAGGCGGCGTTGATTCCACTGTTGCTTCAAAGATTATGAAAGAGGCTATTGGAGACCGTTTCCATGCTATCTTGGTCGACAATGGTGTCATGAGATTGAACGAGTGTGAAACTGTGCACAAAACATTGACTGCAGGTCTTGGAATCAATTTGACTGTGGTCGATGCTTCAAAAGAATTCCTTGATAAGCTCAAAGGAGTAACAGACCCAGAGAAGAAAAGAAAAATCATCGGAAACACCTTCATTCATGTATTCGAACGAGAAGCAGCAAAAATTAAGCCAGCCAAAGGAGAAGATGAGATTGAGTTTCTTTTACAAGGCACCTTGTACCCAGATGTCATAGAATCAATTTCGTTCAAGGGACCTTCTCAGACTATTAAAACTCACCACAATGTCGGAGGACTGCTTGAAGATATGAAATTGAAGTTGATTGAACCTCTTAGAGAACTTTTCAAAGACGAGGTTCGGGAACTTGGAGAACTTATGGGTATTCCTCATGATCTGGTTTGGAGACATCCATTCCCAGGACCAGGAATCGCCATTCGAATTCTTGGAGAAGTCACGCCTGAGCAAGTAGATATAGCTCGAAAGGCCGATTTCATATTCATTGAAGAGATTCGAAAAGCCGGGATCTATAACAAGATCTCACAGGCATTTGCATGTTTGCTTCCAGTTAAATCGGTAGGAGTGATGGGAGACCAAAGGACTTATGAACAAGTGATTGCCCTAAGAGCCATTGAAACCCGGGATTTCATGACTGCCGACTGGTATCCTTTTGAGGTTGAGTTCCTCAAGACGGTTTCTCGAAGAATTGTTAATGAAGTGAACGGAGTCGCTAGAGTGGTCTATGATGTAACCAGTAAACCTCCGGCCACAGTAGAATGGGAATAATAAGCATAGAATAATGTGAATAATGAATAAATATCGTGAGAAAAGAGCATATATGCGAGTATTTTGCCCTGTCAAACGGTTCTCACCACAAATGCACTGGTATAATCGCCGTCATGAGAAACAGATAGTAGAATGCGTTCGCTGGGCTGCTTATGATCTGATAGAAACTCATGAGATTGGCCCTTTTGATCTTCCCCGCCTTGAGCAGATCTATACCAATGTTTGAATTGGAAAATCTTCTGTCTATCATAATCAAGAGATTTATATAATGCTTCTTTACCAGCCCAGGTAGATGCTAGGAATCTCATTTGACCTGAGGATGCACTGATGGCTGAGAAACGGTCCTTTTCTATGGGATGTAGAACTCTGTCTATAAACCGGTGGAGTTTTCTGGGATTACCGCGTAGAATAGAAGCTATACGAGAAGTCACAAGAATGTCAGTGCCAATTCCAGCGACGGACATGACGGCGATTTACGGTGGATGTTGTCTGTGTAAGTTTTCGTACGTCTGGACGGCTGGGAAAACGGCTCAAAAATCTTGACATTTTCTTCAGTGACAAATTTCTTGACTATCATCACCCGAATCCATGGCATCTTCAGTCCCAGGCTCTCGCTCACTTCCAGAGTCCCAATATGATTTAAATACATACTGGGGCCGGGTAAAGCATTGTGCACAATTGTCAGATCCACGAATGCTATTAAATACAAACACTGAGATTGAAGATGCCAAACGACTGGTCTCACAGTATAAGAATGGGTCTGGAAAAATGACTCCTGAACTTTGGAGAGCCAAACTGGTCCTGGACTCGACATTACATCCTGATACTGGTGAGAAGGTTGTTTTACCATTTAGAATGTCTTCGTACGTGCTGTCAAATGTGGTGGTCACTGTCGGTATGCTTACACCGAATCTGGGCACTGGAGGTACAATATTCTGGCAATGGGCCAACCAAAGTCTGAATGTTGCTGTAAATACTGCTAATGCCAATAAAAGCCACCCATTAACGACGCGTCAGTTGATCACAAATTATCTCATTGCAGTCTCGGGATCTTGTGGAGTGGCCGTTGGTTTGAATGCAGTTGTTCCTCGTCTCAAAAGAGTCAGTCCCAGCACCAAATTGGTTTTAAGTCGATTAGTTCCATTTGCTGCAGTAATATCAGCAGGCCTGGTAAACGTGACACTTATGAGAGCTCAAGAAATCAAAAACGGTATCACTGTTTATGATGCCGAGACAAACCAACCTCTAGAGAATTCTAGAACGGCTGCCACTTATGCTGTTGGAGAAACTGCACTTTCTAGAATTATAAATGCATCACCAGTCATGGCATTGCCACCATTGATCTTGGTACGACTAGAAAAAGGCATTTTACGTGGTAAATCGAACCTTGTACTGAATAGTGTTAATCTTGGACTCATCACCTTGACAGCCTTTGCAGTTCTTCCATTCGCATTGGCTGTATTTCCTCAGAAACAATATCTTAGCGTTGATCGTCTCGAAGACAAGTTTAGAAACCTTAAGAATGAAAAGGGCGATCCTATAAAACAAATCTGGTTTAATAGAGGCATGTAGATATTTAGCTATATACTTAGTTCTGGTTCAGCCGTACGGCTGATATTTTTCATAGAAAAAAAAATTTCATATCTTTCTATCAAACAACCAACAAATATGGAAAACGCGTCTCAGGTGCGAATACGCCTAGTTACTCGGGAGAAAGAGCTGGAAGTTCCTGATGCTCCTCTTTTTGTTCCCGTGTCTTTAAAGCGGTATGGTCTCTCGGAAGTGGTGAATCAGCTGCTCGAGTTAGATACACCCGTTCCCTTTGATTTCCTTATAGAGGGCCAATTACTTCGAACTTCTTTGGAAAATTATCTTTCGTCGCATGGACTCTCTTCAGAAAATACTCTCACATTAGAATATACGAGGTCAATATTACCCCCGGTATTCTTATCGTCATTCAATCATGACGACTGGGTCTCTTCAGTACACATCTCTAGATCTCTTCCAGCTATTGCTACAGGCTCATATGATGGTATAGTTCGTCTGTGGAATCATTCGGGACGAGTTACATGCCAAATGGTTGGACATAATGCCCCCATCAAGTCTGTTAAGTGGGCCAAAAACTCAAGATTTCTATCCGCATCATCTGATAGAATGATTTGCATATGGAAATACGGAATTTCTGACGATGCTGCTGAAGGTGAACAGCAAGACTCAGGAGACTCTGCTTCAGCTTCCGTGGTTGCATTGTTGAAGGGTCATACGGCCTCTGTGGACGATTTGGCTTTTGATAATGCCAGCAACAGAATTCTTTCTGCTTCAGCTGATACTACAGTGAAGTTGTGGTCAGCAAATTATAAAGAATTTCCTGCAGCACCGGAGCCAGAACCTTCAAAGTTCACATCTTCAAGAAAAAGGAGAAAGGTGGCTTCTGCTGCATTGCCAGCTGCCAGATCTCGAGGATACTTGTCCACATTGGAGGCTCATAAATCACCTGTAACTGGTGTTATTTTTCATCCTTCTGACAATACTGTTGCATATTCGGTCTCACAAGATCATACTGTGAGGACATGGGATCTTACAAGTGCGTCACTGGTAGATACAAGAACCACTTCATTTCCAGTACTGTCTATTGCTAGTTTGTCAGGGACAGGACTACTAGCATGCGGATCATCATCACGTCATATAACCTTACATGACCCTAGAGATACTACAACAGCAACTCAGTCTCAATTGATTGGACATACAAACTTTGTCGTCTCATTGGCACCAAGTCCTACAAATCAATACATGTTAGCATCAGGTTCTCATGATGGTACTACAAGAATATGGGATGTACGTGCTCAAAAGTCTATATACGTTATATCACGAGAATCAGGAGAAAAGCCTACAGCTGTATATGGCGTAGACTGGGATTCTTCAGTTGGAATTGCATCTGCTGGACAGGACAAGAAACTACAGCTGAATTCAGCAGATTTCAGCAAGAGCGAAATTCCAGCTTTGTAATGAATTATATTAAAACAAGCATTCGGTTATTTTTGAACTATTGTATTTAATAAAAATAAAATAAAAACTTTCGTAAATGAACCATAGAGGCCCATTATTCTACATATTCCACACACCATTACTCTACAGTAACAGATTTGGCCAAGTTACGAGGGAAATCGACGTTAATTCCTTTATTTACAGCCAACCAATAGCTCATCAACTGTAATGGAAGGACAGTCAGAAGACCCTGCAAACAATCAACAGTCCTTGGAACCTCCAATGTCTTGAATCTGGAATCAAATCGTTCTTCGCCGGCATCAGGAGGATTGCATATGATAATGGGATTACCAGAACGCGCTGAAACCTGTTCAATGGCACTCATTACTTTAGGGAATAGCGAATCCTGAGTAGCTACAGCAATGATTGGTAGCTCTTCATCAACCAGTGCCAAAACACCATGTTTAAGCTCACCTGCAAGAACTCCTTCGGAATGCATATAGGAGATTTCCTTGATTTTCAGTGCACCTTCAAGAGCAGTTGCGTGCTGATAGCCACGACCAAGCAGCAGAAGAGATTTCTTAGAAGCTAAATCTGAGTCGCACATCTCCTTGATTTTCTCATTTAACTTCAAAACCTCTTTAATCTGAGCAGAAATTTGTGATAGGCCTTGTATGATTTGCATATGTCTCTTTTGTTTGGAAATTCGGTCATCAGAAAGAGATAAAGCAATAAGAACCAGAGCAATATACTGTGAAGTATAAGCCTTGGTAGACGCAACACCAATTTCAGGGCCAGCATTGATATGAACACCGCATACTGTTTGTCGAGAAATAGCAGAGCCAACCGTGTTTACGACACCAACTGTAAGGGCACCTCGTTCATTGCAATACTGCAGGGCCAACAGGGAGTCAGCAGTTTCACCAGATTGAGAAACAAACACACAAGTATCGTCTCTAAAAACAGGGGATTTTCTATCCAAAAAGTCAGAAGCCAACTCTACAGAGACAGGAATTTCAGTCAGCTCTTCAAAGATAGATCTAGTTGCTAGACAAGAGTGGTAAGAAGTACCACAAGCGATCATAATTATTCTTCGGCACCGACGAATTGTAGTCAAATAAGACCTTAAGCCACCGAGCTTGATCTTATTGTTTTTGAAATCAACACGTCCACGCATAGTGTTTACTACAGATTCAGGCTGTTCAAAGATTTCCTTCTGCATAAAATGGTCGTAGTTGCCTTTCATGATTTGAGCCAATTCCATCTCCACAGTCTGGATAGCTCGTGTTGTAGGAGTGCTTTCATCACGTCGAACACGATGAATATGGAGCTCTCCGTCATAAATGTGAGCAATGTCATCTTCTTCCAGAAAGAGAATCTTCTTGGTATGCTGAATTACAGCTGCAGTATCAGAAGCCAAAAAGAACTCGGTAGCCATAGGAATGCCTTCGTCAGATAAGAAAGCTCGGGATTGTGAATGTCTCAAATCAGCTCCATTAGGAACGCCCAGAGATCCGTTAATGGTAGTTCCATTGGTGTTTTCGTCTGGGTTCTCATATTCAACGTCAACAAAGTCCACCTTGAGCTTCTTCTCCGTCTTGACACCAATCAACAAAGGAGATCCCTTCTTTGCAGCGACCAGTTCATTGGGGAAATGGGTTGATTTGATCAAAACACCATATGCACCCTCGAGTTCCATAATCACCATCTTTGCCAGCTGAGAAAAGTCCAAACCATTGTGCTTATGATGATCATACATGTACTTGACGAACTTGGCAATAGCTTCAGTATCAGTATCAGACTCAAACTTGAATCCCTTGGATTCTAGCAAAGAACGAATTTCCTTGTAGTTGTTAATGATACCATTATGAACCACAGTGAACTCATTATTGACATCTGATCTCTGAGGATGGCAATTGATTTCTCTAGGAGCACCATGAGTGGCCCATCGAGTATGAGCTACACCAGCATGGCATTCAAATACCTGGCTCTTATCAGGGTTTGCCTTGGCAATCTTCTCTCTCAGGGCCTGGACCTTGCCTACTTCACGATAAATGCTCACTTGGCCGGGCTTTTCACCATCAACAGCAAGACCGGCAGAATCATAGCCTCGATATTCTTGACGTTGCAGAGCTTCGAGTAAAATGTCCAGGATTTCGCCTCTAGTTTTAGGCACAAGGTAATTGATATAGCCAAAAATTCCACTGTTCTATAGTTAGCTTTTTATGTATTCGAATCAACAGACATATAGAATATACCAATAATTTGCCTTATCATAGGTTACATAATGTCTTGTTTACTTACCACATGGCAGTCTATTATATTAAAATGAAAAAAAAAAGAATGCTTGAAACAAACCTCGCTCGTGTAACTTTATAGGAAGGGGGAAAGACAGGGCAATAATTGAGGGTTTAATTTGCGATTGGTTTAACGGAACAAATCACCAAACCCACGTTGTTATCCTGTGAAATTGACTTGTGATGACCAAAATCAAACTTTGCTTGTCTTTACAATGGGATTTTCTGGCGCTAGCTTGCTATTTATATTATGGTAAAAAAAAAGCCTGGTGTACTGGGCCACAAATAACTTTTCCTATTTGGGAAAAGCGTAAACAAGTACCCTCGGTAAAAATAGCAATCCACATGGCCGAAAAAGCCCCATAAGTAAAAAAAATTCCAAAAATGCCTCTTTTTGGCGAATGCTAATCAGTAGTTAATGCTAGCTCACTTGAAATAGTCTCTTTTGTACAACTGTTCGATAAACTTTCATCCTATATTATAGTTTACGTGCAGCTAATTGAATACAGTTATGGAAATGGTGAAACACCCCACCCCAACACAAAGCGTGTAATTGGTTTCAGACCAGTCACGTTTTCAGCTTGGATGCAAATGCTTGTGCTCTATTGCCCCAAATGCCGCTATCCGATGAAAAAAAGTCCACATAAGACACCGGTCGGAGTTGAAGCGACACCATGCTTGATTGCCGACTATCAGGGTTAATGCAATGTAACTTTGTATTTTCTTCGTCGTATCCAGGTAATAGAAATGATCCTTTGTCTTCTAATCCATCCAGTTTTGTAGATTTTCTTTCCAATTTAGTCAGTTCATCGGCATCATTGTCCTCATCGGTCGTGATGATGGTCGGTTGCGGGTTTATCATAGATCGCGGCCGTCGGTATGAACATTTCCGCGTGTAACAAGAAACATCTTCCGATTTCAATTCATTATCACTTTTAGTCACAGGACTGGCTCCTTCACTCGAAGATACTCGGTGTGACCTTTTCCATATATAGGGAGGCATTTTGACTTCTTGTTGATGGGCCGGAGCCTTTGGAGGAATTCCTGCATCTATGACTGCTGTCGGCGAAACCGAAGAGGAATTGCGGAAAATATCCGGACTTATTCTAATATCACTTGATTCAGAGCTTGTCTTGGGTGGTAATGACGTGTTGCAAGTCAATGTTAATGGTGGTGAACTCTCCGATGGACTCACCATAGATTGACGTTTCTTTTTCTTAACCACAATTTCTCGGGGATCTCCTTGATGATGTTTATACTTGTCTGTAGGTGATGATTTCACGGAAATGCCGTCACTTTGACTATCGGAGAGAAAATCAAAATCACTACTCGACATTGTAGCAGAATCTGATACCTCACTGCTACTTTCCGACATTGCAATTCCCATTTGTTCGACACCATGTCTACTAGAACGAAATAGCTTTTTGTAAAACTTGGATTTTGCAGGTTTGTCCTTTGTTGGACTTGGCGTGTCTGACTCTATGACATCATCAGGTACAACCACCGAACGACTCCAAGTATCCTCTCGAGTATTATTATTTTTTGAATAACTGTCATTGCTCAGTCTATGATTTGTATTCTGGGGTGAAACAGGCGGTGAATAGCATTTATCAGAAGAAGTTTCTGATTCGTTGCTTTCTTCGTCGTCTTTGTCCTCATCGTAGAAACAAATGCTAACATGCTGACTGGATCTCTTGCTTGTAGCGTCCCAGTTTTTAGAATCTAATATGTCATTGGCCTTGTCGTCCTTGTCTCGATGAACCAAATAACTTTCACGGAAATGGACGTTTTGGGGGATTTTGTGATCCGAGCTATGAGTCGTGAAGATATCTCGATGCATATACCGACGTAGAACGATTAGACCATCGGTTTTATTATAAAACTCGAGATATTCATTTAGCTCTGTTAATGGGACTCTTTTAGTTTCATCATTCATGGTGTTTGATGAAAGGTAAAATTGCTGGCCCCCGGAATAATTATATAGGAGCAATACTGCCATTTTTTTTGTTGGCTATCTTATCTGGTTCATTGGCAAAAATATGGAGTGGCTGGGCCCTGGCATAATTTTTTACAGGAACACGAGGAAAAAGAAAAGAGCGGGCAAACACAGGAACAAGTAATAAAAATTGGTGGAGGAAAATACGAGATAACAAATTGTATGGGCAAATAGAGTTTTTTTTGTAGTTTTAAACAGTATATTTTTCAAGAAGATATCATGCCGGTTTGCTGGTTTCAAATTCCCTCGCTGGCTGGCTGGTGGATGGCTGGCTCTTTGCTATATGATGTGCAACACCATGGTCAAACTTAGAAAAAAAGGAGGTTGACACATGTCAAACACAGACTAAATGATGCGCATATAAATCTAATTCGGTCTAAAAATAAATTAATAATGAATAATGTGTGTTGTTTAACGAATTTGACGGTGCAGAACTGTGGCCTAAAGCAAGCCATCCATGGTGCCTTAGTACATTATGCGGCACTGATCCGCGCTTTTCCGTTTAAGACAGAAAGGCAGTTGGTGAACACGAGGGTGGATGCCAAGCCGAAAAAAATAAAAGCTTAAAAATTTTGTGAATTTTATTTAATACTGGAGATGCATGTAATAATGTTTTAAAGGTTAATTTGCGGTTGTAGAATAGTGTTAGCGAAAACAGTTGGTTCTGGAATATTGAAATGATATGCAGACCCTGCAGAGACCTATACGCAGGCAAGAAGATTGAGTAATGGCGAGAATTTGAACAATTGAAGATTTAAAATACGATTCCTATCAAACTAGACACTAACAAGCCTATGTCTATTATGATTCTATATATCCCTTAAAAACTGCATCTCTGGTATCTGATGTTACATGCCTACCACTGTTCTTCCTCATCATGGAACAATGTGTAGAATTAAACTTTTCGAAAAAGCTCAACCCGTGATCGGTCACATGACGCACCACGTGACATTGCCAGGTTACCCTTAAATAATCATCTTTCGTAGGTGACACCCATTAAAGCGCGTATGGCGCAATTGGCTAGCGCGTGAGATTGCAAATCTCAAGGTTCCCGGTTCGATTCCGGGTGCGAGCTCTTATATTTTTTCCTTCAAAATGGCAATAACTTGATGTTTGAACAGAATGGTTTTTTTCAAGAATTTTTCTTTTTTTTCTCAACTTGGCTATATTCGCAAATATTTCAGATTGTTTTAGAGTTCAATATGCTCAAACCTAGCCCTTTTTTCTTGAGATGACATCTGCGTCGTACAGCAAAACGAAGGATAAGAGATTCACGACAGCTTAAAGTTCATAATTATCCTATAATAATTAAGATATACAGAGATTTCAAGTAAATCTAATAAACGCCTCAGAGTATTTTTAACCTGAATCACCCCATTTTATGTGTCATGATCTACTAGTTGTCATACCAGAAATTCTTTTTATCACCTGTTGGAGAAAAAAAACATTTTTTAGTGAGGTAAAACAGCCGTTGCGCTACATTCTGACATTTGCCTTCTTTAGTATAACAACCCCTTGGCTTCCCGTAGTGCATAAGTCAGGTTTCATCATTTCTTCTAACCTTTTACATACTAGTGTATTAAAATCATCATGGCTACGGAGACTAAAACGTTACCGCTGATTACTAGCCAGGAGTTTGCAGGGGCTTATGGAGCGGGAAAAAGGGTCCTTATCTCGCTTCGTGGAAGAAAAGTGTATGACGTGACGGATTTCCTCGAGGATCATCCTGGTGGTGGTGATCTTATTCAAGATTACGCTGGTAAAGATGTGTCGGAGATTATGCATGATGTCGATAGTCATAGTCACTCTGAGTATGCTTATGAGATGCTCGACAGCTATCTTGTGGCCATTCTTGCTACAAAAGAAGAAGAAGAAGAGCTTTTATCTGATAGTAATAGGGAATCTTTCAAGTTCGATGTCTCGGAAGAGGGTAGCCATGAAATAGCTACTGACTTTGCTGCTGACTATGACAAGAATAAGTTCCTGGATCTTAGAAAACCTCTGATAATGCAGGTTTTACGAGGAAATTTCACAAAAGAGTTTTATTTGGAGCAAATCCACAAGCCTAGGCACTATGGAAAGGGGTCTGCGCCCTTATTCGGCAACTTCCTCGAACCTATCTCCAAGACTCCTTGGTGGGCCATTCCCATCATATGGATCCCCGCCGATATGTATGCATGTTCTCTTGCTCTCCAGGGCCAGAGTATTTTCTCGTTTGTCTTTTTCTACGCTTTGGGTCTTTGTATTTGGACGCTCCTGGAGTATCTTATGCATCGATTTCTCTTTCATCTCGACGACCATCTTCCTCGACATAATGTGGCTTACACTGTGCACTTCTTGCTCCATGGAGTACATCACTATTTGCCAATGGACCCCCTAAGACTTGTCATGCCTCCAACATTGCTTGTTGCTCTGACGTTTCCTTTTTTTAAACTGGCACACTTGGTTTTTCCTTACTATTATGCCATGGCTGTATTTGGAGGTGCATTTATGGGCTACGTCTGCTACGACTGCACCCATTACTTCCTGCACCATACAAAGCTGCCAGCATTCATGAAAGGAACAAAGACCAATCATCTTGATCATCATTACAAAAACTATCAACTGGGATTCGGAGTGACGTCGAAGTTTTGGGATAAGGTGTTTGGAACTGAACTTGTTTTCACTGACAAACGAAAATAATAATGCATGTAAATATATGGTCGGTAGTACATAGGGAAGTTGATCAAATAGGCACCTAATAATCTGGTAATATGGAAGGTTAACGAGCAATTTTCTTCTTGCGACTGTTTGTATCATCGACTTCAATGGAATCGTCTGTCCATTCCTTTAGTTCCGGTTCAAGTCGACGTTGTAAAGTTTTGTCTAAGACATCTAAAGATGCACGAGATCTCTTGAGACTTTTTAATGACGAGGTCTGTTGTTCCAAACGTAGATTATTGAGTGTTAGTCGAGACGTAACGTCTGGTACTGACTTTATGGTCATAGAATCTAGTAATTCAGCGTTTGAAGGCCTTTGAGAAACGGGATTAGATAATGAGGCCGATATTAGTGTTCTATGCATATTAGATGAAGAAGGAATGTGCTCATTTGAAGTCAAAAGATTATGATACTGAGCATCCCAGGCTCGAGGAAACGACTCAGCAAGTTCGCCAGCAGGCCCGTAGAATAAATCAGTACATCTTTTGAAACTATCTCCAACTGTAACGTTGTCACTTATTATATCTAACCAATTGAGTAGAGCATCTTCTCCGTTTGAAGTAAGAGCCAGTTCACGATCATGAAGTACTCTATCCAAAATCCTGTCAATAAATGAAAAAAGTCCATGAATGCTCTCATGTGGTAATTTAGGACTTGAAGAAACAATAGGTTCACGCTTGTTCTCATGAATATGCTTATAAATTAGGTGTTGAAATGATGCATCTAGTTCAAAGGCTAAAGTAGCAGCAGCTCTTTGAAATTTAGGACGTGGTTGCTTATTGCGAAATATTTCCGCAGCCAATGCTCCTGAGATCGAATCTGACACTGGATAATCTTGAGGCGTATCTGGATCAGTATATAGTTTGCGGGATCGTGGCATAGGAGGTATTGAAGCAGGATCGGCATTTTCGTCAATAGTAGCAGATGAAGGCCATGAAGTCCAAGAGCTATGAGGAAGACTACTTCTCATTAATTGACCAATGGTTTTAATAGGTTCAGTTGGTTGTGAAGCAGCCGAACTTGAAGCTGGGCCTCGTTTTGATCTACCAGCAGCATAATAAAGTCTACGAATCAGATGTGCAGAATATAAATGAGCAGAGATGTCACTTTGATGTTCACATTCGAGAGATTCTAAGGTTCCTCGAGCATCTTTATAGATGGCTGTTATGGAGCTATCAGCTAGTCTGACCATGGTGGTGAACGGGAGGGAACTTTGGAGATCAAAGGAGACAAGACGAGCAGACAAACTATGCCATTCAACTTTTACTTTTTCCAATTTCTCTATTCAAAGCATTTCATTAAAGCTTCTCATATTTACATGATTTCTACACTTTTATCCAAAACCTCAGTTTATGGTTGACGATTCTTCTGAAGACGACGATGCC
Organism: Trichomonascaceae sp. B5901; assembly: GCA_037040845.1. NCBI lineage: Eukaryota > Fungi > Ascomycota > Dipodascomycetes > Dipodascales > Trichomonascaceae > Trichomonascaceae sp. B5901. The sequence goes on from JAXQHN010000001.1 coordinate 1,990,106, forward strand.
TCCTCATCAAGCCTTCCACTGAGATTATACGCCCAGAACTGAATAAATATAATAAAATCGAGAAAAAGAGTTCCAATGCTACCAGCTAGCCAAGAAGCATTGACTAGAACATAGCGGTTTGATACTCCAGCAGCAAAAATGGATGCTACAAAGGACAAATTGCCTAGACATGCAAACAGAAAGAACAAAAAGCTGATACCTTCGCAAGATTTCCGTTGCCAGTTAAGCACGATTTGTGGGATTCGTGAGGCCAAATAAAGTATTGCACACAAATATCCAAATACTTGGCCTATCCAGTTGAACTCTGGGTCTTCTCTAGATGGTGGTTGATTATGATCTTTACCAGTACTAGACATGAACCAACCTAAGACACCAGAAAGTATAACCAAAAACACGATACACGTGTTATAGAAACCTGAGGCAATAACGGAATAATAGCCCGAGGCTTCTTGTTCAGGAGCTTCATTTTCTATGGCTCCATATCTACCTTGATCGACTTCCTCCTCATCTATAGGATAGGCTAGAGGAGTAGCGGGGTTCAAATGAGCAGCATTAACATGAGACTTTTGTCTATGATAGAAAAGATACTGAAATAGAAGAACTATATCAGCCAAAGTATAATATACAGCAAGAATGATCTGGGAAAATAATTAGCATGTGGTTCTTAGTAGCAGACGTTTGTGTTGATCTGGGGAAATTTCGCTTAAACATACCATAGTAGGTAATACGCCTTGAATGACGGCACCAATGACATTAAAGACATCTCCAAGTAGCCACAGGACTACAAAAGTGAAAGATAAACCTTCTGCGGATTTCCGTTTAAACTAAAAACAGTTAGTTACTATAATTAACTCGGGCTGATCCACCCCGCTATTTAGTCACTTACATTCTCATATAATTGCGGTGAGAAAACTACGATCCAACATGCTATAGAGATTGATCTTTTTCTATGTTAGCGTTTCATACGTTTCCAGACAAACTCAAATATCTCTTCTTACCCCATAATACCACTGACGGCCTGGCGATCAAGTATAATCTCCGGAGACATGGTTGTGTTGATTGAGAAGGAAAGTTCCAAGGGAAAATTTAAACTTTCAACATCACATCATAGGCAAAATGCTTGAAGAAATCAGAGACGAGGAAGATATCGACAACATGGACTTTGATCCAGCCGAATTCGATCCTAAGAATCCGTTTTCTAAAAGTACTCCAGTAGAAAGTCGATCTGCTAATTTGGTACCGACTGCATCATCTTCATCATCTTCTAGTGCTAAGTTGCCAGAAACTCCACTACCATTTCGACCAGGAGGATTACCACAAAGTCCATTTATTCAAAATAAAGAAGATATGGAAGCATTTAAAGAATGGCAGGTGATTTATCCGGTTTATTTTGATAAAAACAAGTCACGTGCCCAGGGTCGTAGAGTTGGCAAGGATTTGGCTGTGGAAAACCCCATAGCTGATATTTTGGTTGAAGCATTAAGGAAAATCGGCGTACGTCTGGTATATGAAACTCATAAAACACATCCTAAAGACTGGTCGAATCCCGGTAGAATACGTGTGGATCTTAGATCAGGAACTACGCTAATGCCGGTGAAGAATAAGGCTCATCTGTATCGTTTGATTGGTGAATACCTACAGAAACATCCAACTACAAGAGATGCTGTCATTGAATCTCCTATATACAGGCAGATGACTGCTCAGATGGGTGAAGAAGTCGAACTTGATCCTGAACCATTAGCTGTTCCCAAAGGTTGGCAGATCAATAGCATTTTGCCGGTTACTAGTAGAGCAGTCAGTGGAGGAGAAGCAGTCGAGAACATGATGAAGCAAATGACAGACCAAATGATGCCTGGTCTTAATGCACCCCCAGAGCCCAAGATGAAGAAGATGAAGGTGCGCATGCGTTAAAAAGCCCGGGATTTATTTCATAATCTAATCTAATTTGGAACATACTTGTTTCTATACTCCAACATGGCAGCTTTTTGCTCACTGCTCAAAATGCCCTGCAACTTGTTGACAATATCATCCAAATTGGCAATACTTAACACAGGAATATGGTATTTTTCAACAGTGTTTTGTACAGCACTTTTGTCACTATCGACGGTGGTTTCTTGACGGTCCAAAGCCATGAAAACTCCAACAACTTTACCCTTTTCTTCCGACACCAAAGAATATGCCTGGCCCATAGCTGTACCTGCAGACATGACGTCGTCTATTATACAAACCCGCTTTCCTTCTAAACTGGCACCAACTATCGATCCGCCTTCTCCGTGGTCCTTCTTCTCCTTTCGGTTGTAAGAATATTCAATCTTATCCCACTTTCCACCACCAAGTTCCGACAGTTTGGCAGCAGTAAGAGCAGCCAGAGGAATTCCCTTATAGGCGGGGCCGAATAAGACGTCGAATTCCACTCCGGAACTTAAAATAAGGTTGGCATATGCATTGGCAATGGCCGATAAGGCAGCACCCGAAGTAAGCATTCCCGAGTTGAAGAAGTACGGGGATTTTCTTCCTGATTTGAGAGTGAAGTCACCGAATTTTAGGGCATCTGCATCAATGGCAGCTTTGAGAAACTCGGCTTTGAAGTCGGGCATTGTTGTTTGAGATAAAGTTGGATATAATTTTGTCTTGAAAAATTTCACAACTACTTGGGGGATTAAGCTGTGAGAAAGAGAGGGTTCAAGTAGAAGGAAAGGAGATGAGAAAAGAGATGTTAGAGCAAAATATACGTTTGTTATAGAGTTTTATTATCAAATAAAAGAAAATCTTGTGAAATATTGCTTAAATGGCCAAATTAGGGAAATACTCTGAATTGGCTGATAAGCTGAGCTGCTCCATCAACAGCACTAAAACATACAGCTAAAATAACAAAAATTTAATAAAAATAACATCTTTTAAAACCATTATCCTATCTGAATATATAAATATATAAATATACAAAAAATTACCAAAAAATCCTTGCATTTCCCGCCTTCATCCTCCCTCTTCTCCACCTCTTTCCCCTTTTGTTTATCTTTTTGTTTTTCTTTTGTTACCCTCACATCTAAGTGTTGTTTATACCTTTATATCAACACTTACTTTCTCTGCTACTTGCTTAATTTATTACCAGCAGCTATGAGGTTTAATGATGGAGTATCGGACGTGAGCATTGACTATCCTCGAGACGATAAGCTGGATTTGCCTGCTTTGTTTAGCTCTGAGGAAGAAACTGCCAAAACAGCCGGATTCAAGACTCATCACAATCGTTTTAGAAATAGCCCGCTTGATACTCCTGAAATTGCTCGCGGAATACAGAATCCTTCTAAACGAAACCAGCTTTCTAATCCCCCTGCTTTTCGACCGCCTTCCAGGTCCAATTCTAGAGACAGTTCTGCTAATGATAGCGCTGAGAAGCTTACGGCTAAATTCGACGACGAGAAACCGTTTGCAATCCCGTCGCAGTTCAGTAATGATCCTGAGTTTATGAGGTCTATAAATTATGGTCGCAATGGCTATTCACAGAAACCCAATAACGCTGGAGTCAGGCTGCCGGATATCTCAACGTTCTCTGAGTTTGAGGGCGACAAAATGCGCCATCGCAAGAACACCAATCGCGTGTCTGTCAATTCCGTTCCTTTCGACGGTACAAGTAAAGCAATTCATTCTATACTTGGCAGCTATGTGACTAGTGTACAGGATCTTGAGGAACTCAAACGTAACTTGCAGTCCAAAGATGCTAAACTTGACATGATGCAAAAGACGCTCCAAGAACAAAGCAGTGCAATTAATAAAATGAAGCAAGCTGGAAATAAAAAGCATCAGGCTCCACAACCTGCACAGACGTCTGCTGCAGATGATCATGCACATGAAATGGATCAGTTGAGATCCGATATGGCCAAGCTTCAAAAGGAACGTGATTATTTTAAAAGCATCATCATGAATCCTCCCAAGCGATCAACAGGTACACGTTTGTCTCGTTCTAGCTCTGTTTCCAGCGACGAGGAGTTATCAAACTCTGGCCCCCTTACTGAACCTAAGCATGCATCTGGCCCCACATCGGGCCCCGCTTTATCAAGGCCACTTCCCAAGAAACGACATGACTCTATAGAATCGCAGGGTCATTTTGAAACGCGATATCGTTTCGATGGTAATGCATCTGATCGTTTCAACGGGCCACAGAAGGAGGGGTCATCCAACCAGGATATGCCAGCCCTTGTGAACCAGTTGCTCGCTGCATTTAATCAGAATCTTTCACAGGCTGGGAATAATGCCAATTCTTCTGGCCGTAAGGGCCTGGGAGTTCCGTCCTCTAGACAACATCATAAACGTGCATTGGATCTCATGGTAAACGATTGGTGTGACGAAGATAATCTCGACGCCAATACAACCATCAGACCGACCATTTCGCCGCAAGAGGCTGCAATTAATCTGTATAACGACCTAAAATCTGTATACGATAGTAACTATCAGAAACTTTCTGAGTTAGTCAAGGAGTATGGCAAAACTGATCCTGCCTATGATAGAGGCAAAAGAGGTGAACTCCAATCTCAGATGGTATCAGTCTCTGAGCAGGTGGAGCATGATGCAAACCTAATATACATGCTTAATGATATAGTTATTGCGGCTGACTTGACTTTACCAGACAGTCATTAGGATAACTAAACCGAATAAAAAATGAAATGCTTTTTGCAGTATAATATTTTTTAGGAACGAATTTGTATGTTTATCAAGTAATTGGTAAAAAGAATATCCAAAAAAATGCCTCGAGCCGGATTCGAACCGACGATCTTAACATTACTAGTGTTACGCCTTACCAACTTGGCCATCAAGGCTTTTCGTGTGACAACTCGAAAAAGGTACTATTTTAGCAAAACCCGCAAAATTTCGGAATTACGTAATCGATGAGCCAAAGATTACGTAAGGAGAATTTTTGCCAAATTTTATTTTTTCACTGAGAAGTTAACAAAATTTCTACTGGAAATAACAATCAACTTCCAGATACTATGGACGATCAAGATTTATTCAGTGTTTTCACTGAAGCTCCTAAAGCTCCAAATTCTCTAAAGGCTCCGAAGTCCGGTTCCATACCGCGAAAGGAGAACCCGCATAAGAATGATCGAAGTCCAGCATCTCCAAAGGAAGCACCTAATCTAAAGAGACCCAGGAAAGAGCCAATTGCAAATCCGCCAAAGAAGGCTAAGAATGGTCCGAAGCCTGTAGTGACTGATTCTTTTGAAACAGAGGCTTCAAGAAACGTTAAAGCTTCAGCTGGTTTACAGGGAGAGCCAGCCGTTCCAGACCAACAGGTGTCATTACAGCATCGTATTCGTCATGAGGTTGCCTTGCCTCCTAATTACGACTATATACCGATTTCGCAGCATAAATCGACGAATCCTGCTCGTAAATACCCGTTCAAATTGGATGATTTCCAAGCTGTTTCTATTGCCTCGATAGAGAGGAATGAATCGGTGCTTGTATCAGCTCATACGTCTGCAGGAAAAACAGTGGTTGCTGAATATGCTATTGCTCAAAGTTTACGGGAGAATCAAAGAGTTATATATACGTCTCCTATAAAAGCCCTGAGTAATCAAAAATACCGGGAGTTGCGTGAAGAATTCTCGGATGTAGGACTTATGACTGGTGACGTTACAATGAACCCTGATGCCAGCTGTTTGGTAATGACGACTGAAATTCTCCGATCTATGCTTTATAGAGGCTCAGAGATAATGAGAGAGGTTTCTTGGGTCATTTTCGACGAAGTTCATTACATGAGAGACAAGGAAAGAGGTGTCGTATGGGAAGAGACGATAATTATGCTTCCTGACAACGTCCACTATGTATTCTTGTCGGCGACTATACCGAATGCTATGGAATTTGCTCAATGGATATGCAGAATACATCAACAGCCATGCCATGTTGTGTACACCAACTTTCGTCCAACTCCATTACAGCATTACCTCTTTCCAGGTGGTAGTTCTGGCATACATATGGTTGTTGATGAAAATGGCAATTTCCGTGAGGATATATTTCAAAAGGCTATGGCGTCTCTAGGCGAAAAAATGGGCGATGACCCAGGACAATTGGTTAAAACGAAGAAGGGAGAAAAGCTCAATAAAGGCAAAGATGGCCCTGGATCTGATATTTATAAGATCATCCGTATGATCATAATGCGAAACTTCAATCCTGTGATAGTATTTAGTTTCAGCAAACGAGAATGCGAAAGACTGGCTACTGTCATTTCTAAATTGGATTTGAATAGCCAGGTAGAGCATGACAATGTTGCTCAGGTTTTCAACAGTGCCATGAGCAAATTATCCGAAGAAGACCGTAGCCTCCCTCAAGTTCGTGACATTCTACCATTACTGAGGCGAGGAATAGGACTGCATCATTCTGGACTACTCCCTATATTGAAAGAGGTGATAGAGTTACTCTTTCAAAGCGGTCTTATCAAAGTTCTCTTTGCAACAGAGACGTTTTCAATTGGTCTGAACATGCCAGCGAAAACTGTTGTATTTACAAATGTCCGAAAATGGGATGGCAAAGAGTTTAGATGGGTCTCAGGAGGCGAATATATTCAGATGAGTGGACGAGCTGGTCGAAGAGGTCTGGATGACCGTGGAATTGTTATCATGATGATTGATGAACAAATGGAGCCTGCAGTTGCCAAAGGCATGGTGAAAGGTGAAGCTGATAGACTGGAATCCGCTTTCAGACTGAGCTATAATATGATCATCAACTTATTGCGTGTTGAAGGAATATCTCCAGAATTTATGCTAGAACGCAGCTTCTACCAATTTCAGAATGGTGCCAAAGTTCCAGAATTGGACGCAGAGGTTGATAGATTACAAGAGGAGCTCAGTTCTATTCGAATTGATGATGAAGAAAATATAAAGGATTATTTCAACACTAGGAAACAGATTGAAGAATATGGAGAACAGATGCAAACTGTCATAAGTCATCCTGACAACTGCGTCAAGTTCTTACAGCCGGGACGTCTAATTAAAGTAGTTGTCAAAAGAGATGGAAAGGCTCCGTTAGATTTTGGATGGGGTGTTGTGGTTAACTTTGGCAAAAGAAAGCAGCAAAGAAATGAAGTGACTAAGCCGACTGATCATCAACTATTCATCGTGGACGTGGTGCTTTGGTTAGCTGCCTCATCACCAGTGAATCTTATTAGAAAAGGAAAGCCTGAACTAGTTGATGGTATACGACCTCCAAGAATCGGTGAAAATGGTAGAGCGGAAGTGGTTCCAATTACTTTAGATTCAATTGCACAGTTTGGCAATCTCAGAGCTGTTTTGCCCAAGGATTTGAGCTCGGTTCAAAATCGCAACACAGTTCATAAGCGTGTGGAAGAGATTTGCCGTCGATTTCCTGATGGTATTCCACCATTAGATCCGGTCAGAAACATGAAAATCAAAGATGATTTCTTCTTGAAGCTCATAAGGAAAGTTGAAATATTGGAATCTGTTCTTGCTGGTAATCCTTTGAGGAATTCTTCTTCGTTGCCTGAACTCTACGAGAAGTATTCGAAGAAAGTTGCTTTAGAGTCGAATATCAAGAAGTTGAAGAAAAGACTTTCGGAAGCGATGTCTATTTTGCAGCTTGATGAACTTAAGTACAGAATGAGAGTACTTCGACGTCTTGGATTTATTTCTCAAACTGATATTGTGGATCTTAAGGGTCGTATTGCATGTGAAATAAGTACCGGTGATGAGCTGCTGATTACTGAGCTAATATTCAATGGCACATTTAGTAAATTGACTCCAGAGCAGGCAGCTGCTTTGTTGAGCTGTTTTGTGTTTGAAGGAGGCTCAAATGAAGAACAGCCCATTCGAGCAGAGCTCAAGGAACCAGTATCTGTTATGAGAACAATGGCTCGAGAGATTGCAAAAGTATCTCGTGAAAGCAAGTTAGACGTTGTTGAAGAAGATTACGTTAACAGTTTCAAAACAAATCTTATGGAGGTTGTGTTCCAATGGGCAAAGGGAGCTTCGTTTGTTCAAATATGCAAAATTACCGATATTTATGAAGGAAGCTTGATTCGAGTATTCCGACGGCTTGAGGAGCTGATTAGACAAATGGCAGCGGCTGCAAAGACCATGGGAAACACTGAATTGGAAGAGAAGATGGAAAAATGCCTGGAACTGATCAGTAGAGATCTGGTTTCTGCCGGATCGTTGTATTTGGAAACTGATAGATGAAAAGACACAAATATTTGAGAGCTGACACATGCTTTCTAAAACATAAATTAACGACGATAATCATCAATAATAAATATAGCATTTTATTCCTTTTCTGGTTTAGCTACTTTTTCCTTTTCTTTGCTCTTCTTCTCCGATTCCTTTAGTTTGGCTCGTTTGACTGATTCCTTCTCGACATTAAGAACAAGCTTTTCACTGAGTTCATAAAGCTTAGCTTGTAGAGCTTCATCCTTCAGTTCTTTACGTGGAGGTCGTACGCGAACTCGGCATTCCGAGATATAAGCCAGTTCCTTCTGTTTGACGATATCAGGATTCATGCTAGCGAACAAAATGGATTCCGAACCTTGGATAGAAGTCTTGAGGAAAATCCACCAGATGGGCCACAATAAAATATACAGTACCAAACCTAAAACAGATCCCAGACTTACAAATCTTTTGAAAGACGGAGATCTCATGACACCTGGATCGACTACTGCCACAGCAATCTTTGAGGGCAGTTTATCAGGACGTTCATAATCGTTGATTCTCTTATAATACTCATAACCGAACATGGCTAATGCTAATTTAGAAGAACCATGAACTCTCCAAGGAGTATTTGCCTGATAACCTCTCGAGGTGAAATCCAGATCATTGATGTCGAATTGGGCCATGAGACTTGACAAACAGCCAGTAAGAATCACTCGAACGTCTCTTTCAGCAGGTTGAGCTCTCAATCCTGGAATCAGAAGAGTTAATAGATGATAATGACCCAAATAATTGACTTGAAGCTGCTCTTCAAGACCATCAGCAGTGGTATATCTTGGCCAGGTAGGAGGAGATACGCTACCAGCACAGCATACCACCATATCCAGTCTTCTTGGAGGAGAATTATCGAGCCATTTGGTAGCGAATTTCCGAATAGAAAAGAAATCACCGAGATCCACATGCTCAGCATATACAAGAGGGTTACCAGATTTCTCTCGAATATCCGATACATAGTTGACCAGCCAATCGTCGCCGACATCAGAACGAACGAGCAATATCAGCTGGGCGCCTCTTTTGGCGAAATCCAAGGCAACAGCTGCTCCAACACCAGAAGTTCCTCCGGTTATCATAATCACTCGTCCATGCATATCTCTTTCCCAGGTGTTTGAAGGACCAGCAAAGTACCGCTTGGTAGCAAGAATTGTTAGCACCAAAGGACCATATTTCTTGATCTCGGGCCAATGAGGTATGACCTTTGTGCCTTCCGAGTAGACAGTACCGAGGAAGTTAATTGGCATTGATAAGTGGAGGAAGTGGAGGAAATGGAAGAGTTGCTGACTTGGGATGGGATGAGCATCAAAATTAGGTGGAGGAGTAGGCGATAAGAGAGAGGCCAGAGCGAGTATTTATAGCCTGATAGTATGATAGTATGAGACTATTAGTTAGAATTGAATATTATAAATATGAAAAGTTTTATATGGAATATTTCAGATGTTATACGCTGTGTCTTATAGTAGTCACTATGTAATTAGCTCGTAAGTTCGGAATATCATTGATTTCCACTCAATTCCGCAAATTATCGGGTATTTCCGTTCACATCGACTTTCGCCGTCAATACACACATTTCCTTATAAATATTCAACATCTTCATTTGAATTTCCCCGTTTTTCTCCACTTTTGTTCGTTCACTTTGGTCGTTTTCCGATATTCCTTCGCAACTTCCCTTTACAGATTCGCCGCACAAAATATTTTTTCAACCATCACCCACAAATCGTCCATGGAAGAGCTCGTCATTTACGGCTCTCAAGCCCAGTCTTCCACTGTATCGGCAGGAGGAAGTTCCATAATTGGCGATTTCATAATAACTGCCGTTGAAATACACGGTGGATTTCATGTTTCGTCATTCAAGCAGTCTTCTGTGGATATCAATGGTTTAGATGTAACCGACAATTGCATTCTAGCAGCACAAACAAGTAAAGCCCTTTTGCATGCATATTCTTATGATAAAGAAGGAATAAATCAAAAGATTGTTCTGCCTGAACGACTTAGCAGTATCAAAGTATCACCGTCCAAATCATGGCTAGTTGGTGGTGCTGAATCCGGCCGCATATATCTGTGGGATTTGAAATCAGGTGAACTTATCTTTGTCAAAGACGCCCATTTTCGCCAAATAACCCATATAAATTTCACGGATGATGAAACATATTTATTTACGGCATCAGATGACGCTCGAGTCTTGGGTTGGTTAGTTCAGAATCTGGTGCAAGTCGATTCCATACCAGACGAAATCCGTCCAAATTTCACCTTAACCGATCATACTCTGCCAATAACTGGACTTAGTGTCGGAAAAGGACGATTCTCAGAAGCAAGACTTTATACCAGCTCCAAAGACGGAACCGTGAAATGCTACCAAGTGTTTTCCAAGGAACTCATTTCAGGGTTTATCTTGCCTGAACCAGTTACCGCTTTGACGGTTGATCCTGCTGAAAGAGCAATATACTGCGGCTTGGAGTCAGGGAAAATCCAAATCGTTCCTCTGTATGAAAAGAATAAACAGACATCAATAATGGAGACAGTCGGTGGAGCTGGTCGTGTGGTCACTGTAACTAATGATCAGAACGTTTTAAATCAGCATAACGCCACAACAACTGCATTAACATTGTCATTTGACGCCACTCTTCTCATTTCTGGTGATACATCCGGAAAAGTATATGTTTGGAATCTCCCTGACAGACAGGTTGCTAGAGCTCTGAAACAGCATCGTGGTCCTGTCAGCTCGATATATACATTGACACGAAAATTCACCGCTAAACCACATACATCAACAGTACAACTTCCTCAGTTGAAAAGAACTCTGAATACAAATAAGGGACAGAATATTCTTATACAGATCAAAAAGTCTGACTATGTTCCGCAAGTCACCATTGCGCTACCTGATGATGATCAGTCAGAAATGAAGGTAGCCAACCTGCAAAACGACCTCGATGTCCTGTACAACAAATATGCAGAATTAAAAAGAATCCACCAAGAATTATGGAGACATCACGTCAGAGATTCTTAGGTGGATACTATAGTTTGAGGACCTAAATCGACGACACCATTTAATGCATCCCATCTTTGTCGAATTCGGTCTTTCCATATAGATGCATCAGTAATAGAAGAATGCCTTAATAAAAAGTTTTCCATGATGCGAATCATAGAGGCTCTAATTTGAGGTTCGTAGATTTCGCTCGATATCAGGAAATCCATGACTTGTGGCCATCTTGACAAAAGATCGCTACAACCCCAAGGTTTTGAAGTAAGAGCAGATATTACCGCTAGTCGAGCTTCAATCTGAAGAGCCATTATATTCTGGCTACTAAGTTGTAGTAGTGCATAGCTTGACTGATTCATGATAAGATTACAAAATGCATCCACAGTTGAGGTACGTAAAGCGAGCCGACTTAACAAATCTTCATATGTCGACAGATATCCAGGATTGACATACGCAAAAAGACGCTCATCTTCCTTGTGTTCGACGAACAAAGAATACTTTTTCTCATAGTAGAAGAATAATTCCTGCTCTTTAAAAGATAAACTTCTGAAGAATTCATAGATGCTAGTAAGATAAAAGACACGATTCTCAGACTGCTCATCATGATAAATCGCAAATATTTTATCGATTTGATCACCTATTGCAACTAGCAAGGACTCCGGATGAGGAAGATCAATGAGCTTGGTATACAAGGCAAGCATATTTGCCCCTAAAAGTACATCGTCGGTATCCAAATCGAACTTTAGTAGATCCAAAGATATATCAGTATCCAATGAAGGAATCGCCGCTTCAATCAATTCCATCAACATTGCTGGTTCTTGATCTTTGAGTTTAGCTAAAGCATTTGCATTATCAGGACCAAACACTTCATGCCTTATCACCTGACTATTTTGAAGTAATTTCGTCAAAACACCAGTAGCCAGTACACTAGAGCGTTTCTGAATCTGCAAATCTAGTAATATTGGCGCTACTTTCCCTTGTTCGGCATATGTAGTTGAATCAGTTCTTGAAAGTAGTCTCAAGCATGCCAAAGACAAATGAGCATTAGGAGAAGCAAGGCCTTGCCCGAATAAAACCTCCAAAGGAACCACTTCTACAACTTGTTCTAATGACACTTTATTAACGATTTCATCCAAAAGTTCCCATAATGCCCCGAAACCGCCTTGATCTGCAGTTACCAGCTGTAGCACCGGCATGATCAACGGTACCAGTTCTGAACTCGGTAAAGCACCTGCAGTTTTTATAACTGGCTCGATATATTCTTCATCATACACAGCATTTCCAGAAAGTACGTTATATAAATGAGTTACGGCTGTTGCCACCGGGTTATCGATGTTGGCTGTCATGACATTATAAATCAGAGATTATGCTCGGTGGAAGGTTTAAGAGGGAAAACACGAAATCTCCACCAATTTATAACACCAAATGCCCCCGTTTACTTCGGCTGTCAACGCTCCATTTAAACCATTGAGGTTGAATAGAGATAAGGAGAATGATAATAATGTAAATAGGCGTTCACAGGTGCAATCTCATATAAATAATGATCGTAAACGGCCTGCTCCTTCTATAGAGGCTAAAGAAAACAGCTATAATGTCCAATATCGCAAGCATTCCACCAAGAAAAACAAAACCTGGGATGCTGATGGGATGATTGTAATTGAACAAGCAGGCATGAAGCTGTTGAGTTCTGGAGGTAAAGTTATAGCTAGAGGGCGATCTGGTCGCACGGTAGATATGGGTGAGATCATCTCGTTAGGATCATTCGAGGTTCAAATTGATTCGGTTGCTACTGTGGAACAGGAGAAGAAAGAACTGGACACGGAGCCCACAGTAAAACGAAAAGTCAAAAGACCCGTTCAATTGAAATTAAAAGATTACACGAAGAAGACATCTTTACAGTCAGTCAGCTTCACTCAGCAGAATGGTAAACCACCCGATAATTTACCCGTGGATCCAGCATTAGCATCTCAAATGAGAAAACATCAATTAGAAGGTGTTCAATTTCTCTACGAATGCATCATGGGTTTAAGAGACAACTGTATAAGAGGTGCTCTGTTGGCCGACGAAATGGGCATGGGGAAAACTCTCACAACTATTGCATTGATCTGGAGTTTGCTCAAGCAGAATCCGCTTCAAAACGACTATCCTCTCATAAAACGCACCCTGGTAGTATGCCCTGTAACTCTGATTTCGAACTGGAGAAATGAATTCAGGAAATGGCTAGGTGCTGATAGAATTGGAGTTTATGTCCTGGGTTCAGATTCTAGGATCCGTGATTTCACTCATAGTCCTGTTTATCAGGTCATGATTGCCGGATATGAAAGAGTCCGATCAATGGCTGACGAGTTACAGCAGGCTAATTTCGACTTGGTCGTATGTGACGAGGGCCATCGTTTGAAATCGTCCACTAACACTACTGCTCGGGCCATAAACTTGCTTGCTATTGAAAAAAGAATCATTCTCACTGGAACTCCCATCCAAAATGATCTCGGTGAATTTTATGTCATGGCTGATTTCTTAAACCCAGGCATATTAGGCACTTATTCGTCCTTCAAGAAAGAATACGAACTGCCTATTATGAAATCACGACAACCCGGTGCTACTAGTAAAGATGTTGAAAAGGGAAACGACAAGTTAGAGCTGCTTACATCTATGACGAAAAAGTTCATTCTTAGAAGAACAGCTTCGGAAATGCTCCAATATCTGCCACCTAAGACTGAAACTGTTGTCTTTTGCCGACCAACACCAAGGCAACTGGCACTTTATCAAGCTCTATTGGCTTCCAACGACATAAAACAGGCTTTGATAAGTGACGAGGTATCTGATCATTTAAGAGCAATAACTTTGCTAAAGAAGGTCTGCAACTGTACTTCCTTGGTTGAAAATGAAGTCTCTTCCAGTTCCATAGCTCCTGTTTTCAAAAGAAGCGGCAAATTGCTAGTACTGGAAAGATTGTTATCAGTTCTATTGTCCAAAACTAGCGAAAAAGTTGTGATCGTGTCCGGATATACGCAGACTTTGGATATAATTGAGCAAGTTCTAAACAGCATGCCTGGTAATGCCAAATTTCTACGACTTGATGGTGCAACGCCTCAGAAACAACGTCAAAAGCTCGTCGAAGAATTCAATAAAACAGGTTCACGCGACTCCTTTGCATTCCTTTTGTCGGCCAAAAGTGGTGGGACTGGGCTGAATCTGATAGGTGCATCCAGACTAATTCTGTTCGATACTGACTGGAACCCTTCTGTTGATCTACAAGCCATGGCTAGGATTCACAGGGATGGCCAAACGCGGCCAGTTCATATATATCGCCTTCTCACGACAGGATGTATTGATGAAAAGATATTTCAGCGTCAGATCACTAAACAAGGATTAGCAGACAGATTCATGGAGGAGAATCACAACGACGACAACACTGAACCTAAAGCGACGGGACAAAACGCCTCAGATACCTTCACAGCAAATGAGCTTCGCGATATATTCTCTATTCAGCATGAGACGCTGTCGAATACACATGATCTGTTGGAGTGTCAATGCTCTTCTGCGGGAGAACATGAAGATTTGTCTGAACCGTCCAATTCAAGTGAGGAGGAGCATGACGAGGCACAAGACTTAGGAAATTGGATGACTGCATCAGAAGTTGCAGACGGTAAGGGTTACATCCCAAAAAAGTTCCGTGCCAAGGAGAGATTGAAAGGGCTGTTTACTTTCAGGCACTTGCATCCTAAGAAGTATATGGCAGAGGGCCATGATGAAGTGCTTAAGACCATCCTCAAGGAAGATATTGTTTCTATGATATTCACAAGGAGTCCATTAAGGGCAAT
Source organism: Trichomonascaceae sp. B5901 (assembly GCA_037040845.1). Classification (NCBI taxonomy): domain Eukaryota; kingdom Fungi; phylum Ascomycota; class Dipodascomycetes; order Dipodascales; family Trichomonascaceae; species Trichomonascaceae sp. B5901. Next base: position 2,005,114 of record JAXQHN010000001.1, read on the forward strand.
GGAGGAAGAAAGTGAGCAAAACTCAGAGTGAATGTTCTCAAACTGGAGATAAGTCTCGATTGAAGCCTTTTTCCCGATTCATGTACTGTCTATACTTGGAAGGCTTCACAATAGATGCGCCACCGATATCGGGACCGACTTTCTTGTGTTTAGTAGTTCCAAACGACGAGAACCCCATGAGTTTTGCAATATCATCTTCGGATTCTGTCTCAGGCTCAGCACTGTCTTTACTTTTAGTATCCTCAGATATCCCCTTTGAGGCACTATTTTCTTCAGATTTCTTCTCCTCTTCAGTATCGTCCCCTTTAACTCGACTTCGGCCTCTTTCTTCATTTAATGGCCGCCCTCGTGGAGGTGAAGCAGATCGTCGTCTTGAAGCTGGTTCACGACTTCTATACGACCGTTCATTTTCAGGACTCCTGGACCTTCTATCTCTGGACCTGTCGTATCTCGCATTCTTATCATATTTATCGGAATATTTCTCATTATCCACGGATCTAAAACTGGATGTTGCCATGAAAAATAGTTGTTTGTAACAATACAAATTGGGCTTTGCATATAAACACAGCATTTAACCATAGAACCTACATAAACATCACGCTATCCAGAAGACACAACGCCATGTCGCTTCTGGCGCTAAGAGATAAAAACATTCTTTTTAACGGGAACAGGAAAATATCGCTGTATTCCGATTTCCGGAAACTCGAGCGAACGAATCCCGATGGATATGAGGCCAATGTCAAAGCATGGAAGTCTCTGTTGACTGAAGCTCTAGATAACAAGCTATTTGAGCATGATACTCACTGTTCGTTCATTTTACCGGTGAATGAACGGTTTCTAACGGCATTATATGACCCCAGCTATGGAAACCCGTTATCTATAGATACGGCATTGGATGATCTGGTTCAACAGAAAGTTCTGGTACCGCTGTCGGTATATAAAAGCATGCAACATTCTATTTATACAGGAGATGGAATTCTAGAGTGGATAAAGGGCTATTTTATTGACAATACGTGGCATTCGTCGCAGTCTGGCACTATAAAGACGGAGGGTTACATCTATGTGAAGAACCTGGATGAGATGGCAGCTAAAGTATGGGCAAATTTACAGACTTCTAGCTATTCTCATTCGCTTTACACTAAAGAAACTATATACAACTTCTTGGAAAACGTTCTTCCAGATCATGAAGTTGTAGATATCATCTTGACTTATCTATCTAGAGATAAACCCCGTCTAAAGATATCGGGAAACGTTATCAGAACGTCTTTGGACAGAGGCGAGATAGACGAACAAGATATCAGCATAGCCAATCTTCGACAATCTATCTATAATCTTTCCAACAAGGTTGAACAACTTTCAGACAAAATCGATGATGATACTGCCAAATGTAAACGGGCTCTGGCAAGGAAAAACAAGAACTTAGCTGCATATTATCTCAGGAGTAAAAGGGCTGCTGAAGAAACCCAAGTCAGGTGTCTTAGTCAGCTAGCTAACTTGGAGCATATTTTTGATAAGATTGATAATGCTTCAGAGAATGTTTTCATAGCCAATGCCATCCAAGATGGCACTAAGATTCTTCAGAGCATCCAAGGAACAATTGGAGGCCTTGATCGAGTCGATGCTTTGGTAGAAGAGTTCCAAGAACAATCTTTGACTACTGACGAGGTCAGCCAACGTTTACAAGATGTCAGTATAATGCCCTCAGTGGAAGAATCAGAATTGGAAGACGAACTGAAAGCACTGGAACAGGCAGCAGCTAAGGAGAAATCGTCGAATAGCAACGAACAAAGAATATCGAACTTGGAATCGCTTCCATCTGTCAGAAATTTACCACCGGTAGAGCAGCAACCCGCCGACGAGGAAGACGAATTAGAACGTCAGTTGAAATCAATGGAAATTAATGACGAGCCAGCACAACAACACAAACGAATATACGCATGAGCATCTAATTTATATGCATAACTACCGTAGAGTTTCATTAAAATAATAATATTCGTATGAGTGATAGTAGCATAATATAGAATAATGTAAATACTTAGCAGGTGCTTAAGAACTCTCATCAGCAGGTGTCCTGGACGGAGTTCTTACTCTGATAATACCGGCAGAATTCCGGTCCAATAGATTAGTTTCAGTACTTGATTCAATGTCGCTTCTATCGCCTGTAGGACTATACTTCCCCGGAGATGATGACTCGGACCCCGAGTGAGTTTCAGTATCTTCCTCTTCGTTTGCCGTTGAAGGTCGATATCCTATGCCAAGAAAAACATAAACTACATTGATTAGAGACTGGAAACTGAACCAGGATGTTGTGGGATATGCAGTAGAGACGTTGGCTGAAGGCTTTAAAATGAGAGATGCTGAAGGAGCCAAGCCAAGCACCTGTAACGAGAGTTCTTCCTCGGTCACTGTGAACCAGCGTTTGGGGATATTTTGATAGAATGTGAATGGATGCTTGATTTCAGGATTATTGTCCTCGATCCATGATCGGACAGTTTCAAGTGTGTCAGTGTTTGCAAAGCGATGCTTGAGGGCAGAACCATCGAACATTCGGATCAAAAGGGCAGTTTCAGAGGACTTTGCAGGAGATTTGACGGATGACTGCGACTCTTGAGATTTCACATCGGAATTTCGCTGTGAATTTCGTGCTTGTAATTCTCTTCTGTCTCTTTCAACCAATTTCAAGATTCTTTGCCGTTCTTCCAACTCGCGCCTCCTTTGAAGAAATGCTTCTCTGGAACGATTCACTGCAGCCGACGCTTCACCGGTCTGACTGCTACTAGAAGCAGCAGATTTGCCGGCAGAAGTGTGTTTATGACTCATCTCTGGCTTATCAGGGGTATCATTGACCTTGGCTTTCAACAGTTGATTCAACTCATCGCTACTGATGGGCTCATGCACCTTCAAAATGACTTGCGATTTGTTCAATAAATAAATACAAGGAACATCATCCACCTTAAAGATCTCCGAGAAGTCCTCATATTGTTTAGTTCCTTGTCTAATGGACAAAGGTATTGTACCGCAGTTTCCCACCGTCTTGAGCACTTCGTCGGTCGCAGCATAAGCCCAGCATGACTCGGGACCGTCTTGACGACTAACTACGACCAGTAACGGCTTATTATATTTCACTGATAACCCCACGGCCACTTCTATTGAATCAAACATGATATGCTTGTTCTCCGCAGCGTAAGGTTGAGATGGGACAAAATACCCCGCTTCGTATAATTTCTTGACTTTTCGACGCCATACGACATGAGTGTTATAGAACGATATTTGAATGAGAAATTGCCGAGTATCAAGGAATTGGGCGATAATCTCGACAGTGAGAATGTTCTTTTGAAGGAAAAAGAGAGTGATTTGTTGAAATCATTGGAGAATGCTCGTATTGCTCAGCTGGAAGCACGAAAAACACATATACAAGGATTAATTGGCATATTTGAGAATATTTCTTCGAATTCTGAGGTTTCTGAAGACGCCAAAAGCCGTATAGACGGTGGTTTGCAGGATATCGGCGATGCTGACGTTGCTTTAAGCATACGGAAACAGTCTCATCAAATTTATGAGCTTCTCTCGGCCAAATCCTTGATTTCTGTTCTTGGAAAATTACATGCTTTATCAGCAAATAAGCAGTCAGGTGATTCTCTTGATAAAGAATTGGATCAATACAAGCAGGCGTTGGTGTTGGAAAAGTCTCTAGCTCAGTTCAGAGACTCTTCAAATCAAGCTCTACGATCTCTGGCTCTTAAAGGATTATCGGTGGTTTCATCGCAATTCCGTGAACCTCTACAGAATCGTACTGGAGACGAACTTCGAGAGTTTTTGAAAACTGCCGGCTGGCCGAATCCAATCTCGGATTTGGACACGTTTACCAGTATTTTCTCAAAATGCCTAGCTGTGGAAGACAGTCTTGTATCACAGCCGCGATCCTCTCCAATTCCACGTCCTTTATTCTCATTCAGAATCTTAGCGGAAGCTTTTGACCTTCGTTTCAAGTTCCATTTCGAAACAGACCGTCCTACCAACAGAATAGACAGAATTGAGTGGATGTTCAAGTATGCCATTGGCTTTTTCGACGAACATTCTGACTTTTTCGATGATACTGTGCAAAGAATATTATCTCAAGCAAAGAGTTCTCCATATGGTACTAATCGCATTGCTCTTCATGAGTTCATTGTTGCTGCACTGGTCATTGTTCGAGAAAAGCTCTACAGAGTGATTCCACAAATACTCACTAATGCTGGCCTATTTTCGCACACAATTTATGAAACTCTTATGTTTGATAACACACTGAAAGAACGGTATTTCTTCACTCCTTATGGTTTGGTGACAAAACAATGGAGAGGACTGGCCGTAGATGTGCTCTCTGAAAATGGCTGGTTTCAATCATGGCTGAATGTCGAAAGAGATTCAGCAATTGGCAGGTTCTCTGAAATAGTGGAGTCACCAAATGCATGGGATATTGATTGGGATGCGGTAGATGCAAACAAGACAAAGCCAACAGTATCTGCTATTTTGATTCGAGATTTGATGGAAGGCGTGACTGAAAGATATAGCAAACTATCATCTGTCTCTTATCGGTTCAGATTTCTCCTCGATATACAAATAAGCATCCTAGACAAGTACTATGAACGTATTACAGAGTCCTTAGATGCATTTGAGTCCATGTCTTCCCGACTGGCACGTGCTGTAGGTGGAATATCTTCTGAAAATGTCAAGTTAGTATCTGGATTTGCTGGGCTAGAAAGATTATGCAAGAGCTATGGTAGCATAAAATATATGCAAAGAGCACTGGAAAAGTGGGGCCATGACTTGTTTTTCGTAGAACTGTGGGAAGATATATCGAAAGCAAGTGCAGCCAAAAAGCATAATTCGTTGTCTGATTCGAAAGTTACGATACCAGATGATGAAGAAGATGAGGGAACTTTATTTGACGAAACAATAGCTTCATACGAAAAGTTACGCCTAAGAGCTGTTGCAAATACGAACAAAGTGCTTAAAAAGGAACTGCAAAGCACCATGAAGGAGTATTTCAAAACATCCAATATTTGGACAACTTCGGACTTGGGTCTCATTGGTTCATTGGATGATTTGAGTGTTTCGAGCATTCTTAATCACCCTATACAAACATTGTCGAAGATGCTCTCTTATTTGGCAAAGTTTCACACTTCAAATGACTACTTGAGATTTTCGAGAGAAATCAGCAAAGACATGGAACGAGCCATTTACAGCTACATTGTACAGACCAATCAGTTCAATCAAGCTGGAGGGCTCCAACTTTCGAAAGATGTTGGCGAGATATGGAGAAAACTCGTTCTTCCTCACGACCCATCCAAGAAGTTTCTTGATGATGTTTGCAAGGTTCTCAGTTGCGAAGTTGAACTTGTTCGACTACCTGCTGCTAAGCTTAAAGATCAAGAGAGTCTCAACTTGAAAGTTGAAGATATAGCATTCCTACAACAACGTCGTATCGACCGTTAGATGATCGGCTTGTTACAAAATAATCATGCATTAGATATTAATATTATAAATATACTTAAAAATCTCATGGATACATGCCTTCTATATAAGTATCGTCAGCTGGTTCGAGCTTGGATGTATCTTGATTATGCCCAGCCAAACGATTGTTGTCCATGAGTCCTCGGAGATTATCAATAAAATTCCCCATCTGATGCACCACGCCCTCTCCTTCTCCTTCGGAATCCTCTTCTCCGTTTAAATGACTCTCCCATCCATCTGTACTGCTAGTACTCTTGGCTGTATCACCCGAAGTATCTGTATCTCTTAACTGACGGCGATATTCGCGTTCGTCTACTTTCAATCTGTCATACGCATATGATAAATCTCCAATATCCTCATCGTCATCGTCATCATCATGCTGAGATTTTGAAGATGACTTTGGAAAACTGGTAGTCCCTTTGATAATATCAAGCGTCGTGAATTTGCCATTGCGACTTTGAACAGCACTTCTTCCATTACCAAAAAACTCATTTACCAAATGATCAATGACAGGCCATCCATAAGCATTAGCAAATCTTCGCCTAACCACAATATTATTATGAGCATCTGGTTCCAAGGCCACCAATACCTTTCTCCAAACCAAATCTTTGTGCCACTCTCTAGCAATTTTTTCTTCAAGCTTGCCCTTTTCAACAACATCTTTGTCAGAATGATGATTGTGCTCCATTTCCTCTGAAGATTCGGAATTGGTTCTTGACGATGTGGGAGAACCAGTCAGGACTGACTTCAAAGTGTGCTTTGTCTTAAACCGTCTCGGAGGTAAGGAAGACTCAGAATAAGTCTTGTCATGAATTATAGCTTGTGGACGTGAGTGAGGATCCGATATAAATTTCGGTGAGGGTAACGGTTGAAGAAGCACAGATACGCCAGATTCAAGCATTGAAGATTTCTTTGGTAGTACTCCACCACCTTCCTGCTCGCTGGCATTTGCGCCATCCTCCAATGTCTGGCTACGCTTATAAATTTTAGCCGGCTTTCTGGCAGCTAACTGAGGAGCAAGATAAGAAAATATAGTGTTAAAATTGAATGTGTCGCCAGAATTCACCTCAGCACCAGCAGTATGTGCTTGATGATGATCTTCAGGAACCTCACCAACATCTGCACTTTCTGCAGCACCTGCAGAGTCGGGAGTGGCACTGTCATGATATTCATCAAGATCAGAAACTTTATGAGAAGCACTGCTTTCACGAGCCTTTTCGGCCTTAGCAATAGCACGCCAGTTAAGATATAATATGGATGCAGTTCTAAGAGGGACAATACCATCGTTGACCATATTGGCATACAAAGTTCTTGTTTGAAATGAAGAAAGCACTTCGTGCGCAGGACCAGTAGGCAGTACTTTCAATAAAGGTTTTCGCTTTTTGAGACCTGGTTTCCAAGTTAGACCCAGATCCTGACCTGTTTTGCCAACAAAACCGATGTCTAATGCAAGTTTAATGAGCCCAGGATTTTCATTTGAAATTCCCAGAAATGGAGTTGCAAGGCAGATGAAATGAACGGGTCGAATTCGTTTGAAAAATGTGGGATCTGCTGCTTGAATGTGGGCCAAGGCAAACGTTTGGACTAGACCGCCCAAAGAATGAGCAATGAACGATATTTTAGCTGGAACAATATTGCCATTTGCCGGGGAACAAAGCTCATTCATGACGTAGTCGCCTACTCTCCTGCCGAGATATTTGACGCCCTTTTCAGTCTTGCAGGCATTTCCCATATATCCGCGAACTATGATGTTTTCGCCAGTCTGAGCAGCCATTTTGTCGATTTTATCCTTCACATACAGCATATCAGCACCGACATTAGAATGCAAACCGTGTGTCAAAACTACCAAATGAAGTGGGCTATCGGTTCTCGGAACCGGCGCGTGCCAAATATCTAAAGAGTCATGGTATGTAACATCCATTCCGGTCATTGGCGAGGCATACATCGGCTTGAAAGAAGGAAGATGATGAATGCTGGATTCCTCACGGCCTACAACTAGCTCGAACTGTATATCGGTTGTAGTAGAAAATATCACTTGGCTCACGACATTGACCGTCCATTTGTACTCCTTCTTGAGCTTGTTCATATACAGTTGGCATGCAAAAGATTGATTGGCCTTCAGCTGAGGCTCAAAAGACGGCTGATCCGCCGAGGAGAACGCAGGCTCATTTTCATTGTAATCCTCTGGAGTAACATCGACGTAAAGTATATAAGGACCGGCCAGATAAGCAGCTCTTAGAGCCAAAGATTCCAAGTTCTTAACTTTCAGCCAAAGATACGGCGGATCTGCTTCGGTTCGAAACCTATCTTCCGACGGCTTGTAAGTTATAGTGTATCGATAAGATTCGCCGACTTTCACAGAAGCTTTTGTTCTGAAGAGCAACCGATTGGTGCCCGTATCGGCATTGGAGGAACCGGCACCGAGCATCCAACAGATATGACGAGTAGGATAATTCCGGTAGGGTTTGGTGACAAATAGGGAACTATGTCCACGCTTTACAGCAGCTCTAAGCGCACTTTTCCAAATGGTGCAAACAATGGTCGACTATGCTGTAGAGATTTACAGCAATAGGCAGGTTGGAGGAAAGTTGAAGGTTCAGCCGTTCCATGCAGTAGAAGATCACATGACAAGGGGAGATAAGAGACGGAGAAGGAGGGCAAAAAAATAGGAAAAAAAAGTAATTCATTGATTTTTAAGCTTAATATAAATATCAGAGTATTTTCTTTCTTTCTCCCTCTTAGAACACCCCGTCCTTCCTCCACTCCCTCCATGCCCTTTATCATAACTTTAAGGCTTTGCAGCGCAACCTCAAATCATCCAAACTCACTCCACCATCAGATGTATTAGCCCGGGATCACCGTGCAACATACAAAATGCCGTCTGGATTGGATCCCAAATATGGTCAATTGAATATTTTCAAACTGGGCAATTATTCTCAGGTGCCCTACAAAGTCTATGTCAACAGTAAAGCCGATGGTGACCTGACTTCCTTGTTACAAGCAGAACATGAACTCCGATTACGAGCGCCGTATTCTGTCATGAGGACTGTCAATAGTGAATTATGGATATTTTCGTTTTCTGGAAAGGATGCTATTCTTCAGCCGGATTCAAAATATGAACTTAAGGAGATATCGACCGGCATATTTTTATCATCGACTCTGGCTACTGGCGATGGATCGACCCCTGCTCCTTATAGGCCGTTTATATTGTCGATTAAACGGTTAATCAATTATTGCATTTTAAGCAGCATACCAAATGCTCTGATGGTGGAATCATTGCTCTTCATCCCCGATGATCACCTGATTCAAACCGATATTTATTTCAGCACTACTGGAGATTTGCATTATCGAATTCATTCAGAAAGTATATCCTTTCAATCTGCCAGTCAAAAACTACTAAGACCTGATGACATTGTTTATCTGACGCCTACCGGAATGTCTGGGTACTTTATTGAGTATACGTCTGCTCCATCAACAGAAACTATATATCCACAGATTCTTGACCTTTTGTCTGGAATATCGGGCTTGCATGATCCTTTTTCTGGTCCTTGGATCAAAATCAACGTTTCTGATACAACAGTCTTGTGGCCGGCCAAATTATGTCTCCTGGAGGCAAATAGCAGTCCTGAGAATGTCGACGGTCAGCTACAAAGCCCACTAACAAGTGTATGGGACAAGCTCTTGCATAAAATGAATGATATGACGAAAATTGTGGATCTCGAAAAGCAGAAACTCGCGTCTGGCGATTATAATGTACCCTCTGGGCAGATCAAAAGGAGAGAAGCACATGGTCTTGATTTGAAAACCCTTCCAGGATCCACCACAGTTTATCCAACGCCGCCTGATCCACAAAATGCTCGGACTCAGCGTGCTGAAGATTACTCCGCAGATACAAAAAATTGGGCGACCACTAATAGCGGCAGTAACTGGGCTGACTTGGATGAGGACCTTTTCGGTGCAGGTAATGGTGTGACTGAGGCAGATTTCGACTTCTTCGATCAGCCTGAGGAGCCATCTCTTGAAAATGTTGAAGAGGAACCTGTTTCTGCTCCGCCGACTGTTTCAACTGGTTCTCAACAGGACAAGTCCACTGAGCCCATGGAGGAGCTAGCTGCTCCTCCAAAAGTCCGGTCGCCCACTAAAATTCCACAGACTGTGGAGAATAATATACAAACGGCATCGCCAGAAGTTCGACTAAACCAGCACTTGGATGAAGATTCTGTTCCTCTGAGGAAAATGCGTAGGAAGAGTCTATTTGCACCTATAACTTTCAACTCCTCAACTAAGGCTATTATTGACGATAAGTATGATCAGGGCGGTCGATTTTACGTGCCTCATCCTGATTCAAGTAAGGAGGAGTCATCTGATGAAAGTGACATGGATAGTCCGGAAGAGGCAAACTCTGCCGATGTTTCCATGACCAATGCTACTACCCCTTCTAGTTATCGCGAATCGCATGATGTGTCCCTAGCTGCACGGGAGCCTACACAGTCGAGACAGTCGCCTGAAGATAGTCCCAGGGCCGACTTAGGAGAGGAAATCATATCATTTCTACTGCGACCTCTTTCTAACGACGGTCTCGTTAAATTCGAGAGAGAAGGACCTAACAGTCAAAGTTTGGATGAATATTTGTCTGACAGTATACTGTCTGTGATTGCAGAACAGATCGTCTGGGACAATGGGCTTTTTAGTGATATGATGCCTTCACTTGGGCCCAGCATTCTCCCTGAAGACAAGGTGGTCCATTGCATTGAAACCGCTTTTTCTGAAATGGTTCGACTATCTTTACAGACGTTTATCGAGACAATTTCAACATTTGGAAAAGGAATCAAGAAAGACGGACTCGAGCTGGTGGATGGCATGTCTGGCGGCGATCCAAAGGGCGCAGGGGCTGCACCAAATTTGAACCCACTTATGAAATCTCGCATGCATTCAGTAGGACATGAACTTGCAATGCATGCCGATTCTGATGGACTAGCAAATCGTTTGGGGCCCGCAATATCATCGAATATTTCATATGGACAACCGGGTAATCAACATATTGTGACAGAACGAGAGAAAGGGATAGCTGAAGATATTTTGCCTATTCCACCGCCACTTTATGCTTTCAATAGAATGAAAGAATCTATAAGAGCCAGAGATCCAATTTTGAGATTTTGGAAAATATTCGGTCTTAGTCCGTTGTGGGGCTCTAAAGATATTACTGTCGCTGTGTGTGGACCTAAAGGCGACGGATTCGTTTCTTGTATAAGGCCATTTCTGTCACTGCTGAAGAACATATATGAAGTTTGCGGATTGGGCAATATGGAATTATGTGAATTTCCTGGCTGCAATGAAGGTTTTTTTGGTATGGATATGCAGGAGTTTGGCAAACTGCGGTTTTCTGCTGAGAGAATAGTATCACAGGCTGCTGATGTTGCTGGAAAAGTTGCTAGTGGGGTTGCTGACTCACGAAAACGAGTTCTGGTGATGATGGTCAATCCTTTCTCCAGTCTTCACAGTTTAGTGCCTTTTGGAGTCTTTGCTGACCGTCTTAATGGTGAGTTTCTCAAGAAGAATTCGTTCACAACGCAAATCTTGCCAATTGATTTCGTGTATTCGGCTGATAATATTTCTATTGTATCACAGTATGACATGACTCGTTTGGCTCTTCATCTGTATGATCGATTTTCTAATGAAACTTTGGATTATAGCATTCCGGATGAGGGTCTTGTGAAAGACTTCTTGTGGAGAGTCAAGAGATTGACACCAGCCTATTCATTAGCGAAGATTCCGCCTGCAAAGTTGAATTTTCGCCTCAATCCAACCCCTGCCAAGTACCTTCTGGATGAAGATACTATAATGCATTTGGCTTATGGGATATCTAAGGATAAGAAGTGGGCAATAGTGTCTTGGTGTGAGCAGTGGGGAGGCAAGTGCCTGGTTGAGGCATTCAGTTTTACGCGAGACGAGAAGCCACGATCTTTTACAGAGCTAAGCACTGAAATTTGGAACAAGACATTGGCATTATGCTCAATTAAAACGATAAAATGGAAGGTTGCGGTGGTAAAGGCTGGAGTTATGAACGAGAAGGAGCAAACTGCCTGGATCAACTTATTTCAAAATACGTCTTCTCCGTTACTAAATGGAACTTATCTTTTACAGGCAGATATGGGGAGATCAATGTTACTTTCTGGACGCCCAGAATTATTTGCATATGGAAGATATCAAAGTCAGAAAGCTCAGGAAGAACATATGAAAAGCAGGATTGAAGAGTCATCTTTACTAGCCGGAGTTTCTACTGGTACACCATCGACGCCTCAGAGAAATAATGAGATGGACTCTCCAGATATGTACGGACTGACCGCGAATACGCCTACCACAAATGCAGCTACACCGACGCAGCCATTAACGGAAGCGGTCAAAAGAGAGGTGAACAGTGTGACGATAATGGATGTTGATGACGATGTTTATGGAGTGTTGTTTCGAACTAAAATTCCACTACCGTTGTGTAATACCGGAGAAAGACTAAAGCCAGCAATGGGAGGACTTTTGATCAGCCGTGAGAAGGACACTGATTCAGACAGGCAGAAGTGTGGAGAATTCATTATTCTGTACAGCTCTACATCGCCAATACCGACAATCAAGACGTTTTTGTTTCAGTACCGACAATTGGCATCTTTGGCACATCAAGCCGGTGTCAGTGCATATACAGTACAGCCATTGCATATTGAGGCTGTTAGTAAAGTACTTCGAGTTATTGATAACTGGTGAATTTAATGCATGATATATGAGGAATTTATTGAATGAATAATTGAATATGATGCGAATAGTATTGAATATTTTTCTGACTTAACGAATGTTTATTCCGCTTGATATTTTGTCGATTTAACGATTTCACTGTAAACAAAACCCCCATTGATTTTGCACCTCAACCACCAAAGTAAAACCCACCAACACAATGGCGCAGAACTTTGCTCAAAGCTCAGGGCTCTCGCATAGTATCCATGGTGATCCATTGGCTGACAGCAATCCTAGAGACACGTATGAGATGTTGGATCTGTTTGCTGAGGCATTGGATGAATTTCGGGCTGGAGACGGTCATCCCCTGAATATCATTGAGAGATATCGTGACATAGCGCTGGAGAAAAGCCGTGAAAATGAGATCAAGAATCAGCTGGCTGAAGCAGAACAGTATTTACTTGAAGCTCGTCTATGGAGTCTGATAGTAGTTCTATATGAAGTCAGATTATCACCAGTCGAAGAGGTTGGAGATGTTCCTAGCTATTCGTCAGATGCTTTAGTCATTGATAAATATTTACTGGAGAATCCTGAAGCACGAGAGAAATGGACGATATTGAAATGGTTGCAGAATGCGTATTTCTACGATGACGCCATTGCTAAGGAGAATGGATCTAATGAAAAATGGCCCAGAACTAAAGAAACCATCAAGAGAAATAATGATCCTGCTCATAAGATAAACCGATTGGCTGCAAAATACACTGAGCAGCGTGTTCTGGCTGATAATATGAATCTAAACGCTAGCATTGTTGCCAAAGTCGACTTCGATGCTCCTATAAGAGAAGGGTTACCTATAGCCAAAGAGGATTTCGAGACCGATCATGAGCATTTCAAAAACATATTTGAATTATTACGTGCAAATAAGGTAGAGGAAGCTTTACAGTTATGTGCTAAGACGAACAATTGGACTTTAAGCATGGCCATATCTGGACTGTACTACTACTGGGATCCTGATATCGACAAAAGTCAAGAAGAGGTCGATAGAAAAGGTATTGAAAGCAAGCCACTTTGGAGGCGTATGTGTCGCGCAGCGGCTGAACAGTGTAGTGGTGTTTATGAACGGGCTATATATGGCCTACTATGTGGGCATTTGGAATCCGTCATGAATGTCAGTGATACTTGGGAATCTCAGTTTTTTGCATACATGTCTCATATAGTGGCTACTCAGAATGAACTGATTCTGCTAAATTTAGAAAGGTCGTCAGCAGATTATGAACAGTTTATCAATCGCAAATCCTCATCAAGTGATATCTTGACCATTGAAGAAGTATTAGTCGAGTTGGGCCATTCTACTACTCCTCAAGTCAAAGAGCAAAGCCGCAACAAGTATAATGTTCTCATGGCTGCTGCAATAAGGAGTAGTGTTCCTTTACTTGTACATCAGATGTCAATTCTCATACAAAAATTGGCGGATGGCCAGGAAAACGCCGACCCTAACAGGCTAACTAGCGATATCGATTTGCTTAGAATTGTTCTTCATCTATCATTGTTTTTGAAGAGCATTGGTGCAGGATTCGGATCAGATGATGATTTGGATAAAATAATAAGAGGCTACTCAGCGAGACTATCGGCCCTGAAACGCTCTACGCTTGTACCGCTATATATTTCCTACCTCAATGAGGATCAGACGATTGATGCATATTCGAATTTCTTACTGAGTGTAACTGGTACGCAGGACCGAAAGGATCATTTAAGACTTGGAGCGAAATATGGCATTCCTATGCATGCTGTTATTAAACAGGTTGTTTCTAAAACATTAGAGAAAACTGATCATACTTACACGGTGGAGGCCGGCAACAGCATCAAAGAGCCTATTAATACCTTGGACCAGTGGGATAAGCATCGCATAAGTGCAGTTAAGTGGTATATACTTGCGGGATTCTGGGCAGATGTGGCTCATTCGTTTGTCTTTGTTTTACGAGGGTTTCTTGCCAGCGACAGAATAGCTGCTGCAGTGGCTCTATACTCTGGCACAAAAATAATGAACGTTGTCGAAGCATGTGAGGCTATGAATAGATATCCATTGGATAGCAAAAGCAATCATATAAATTCGGAAGAGTTGTCGGAATTGGCCGAATATGAAAGAATGGTGAAATGCTTAAATTTGCTCAGTGAATGGAGCAAATGTTGGAACTTGGTTCGACTGCTCACGAACGAGCCAGCAGATTCTGACTTACGCAAACAAAGAGTCGAGGATGCATTAGACTGCATTGCTTCCTTGGGTGATAGCATATCTGGAATTGAGTCCTGGCAATTGAATGTCGGTTATGCTAAAGGCAGCGATGAATGGAATCTCCTTGATTGTTTGAGGACCAAATATATACCATTTCTTCTACTGTCGTACCTGCGAGCACTTCTGGAAGCACAACGATTAGATCGCAATTACCTGAAGAGAGCGACACGGCTTGCCAAAGTTGTTGCAGACGAGAATTCCAAGATTTATCTATTGTTTCTCAAAAGCGGCTACTTGAAAGAATTTGTACGTCATGTCACAGTCGCAGTTAGTTTGGCCATGGATAACGAGGATATCAGTGCCTACTAGTGTAAAAGTAAAAGGAGCTAAAACCATTTTAGCGACATAAAAGCTATATTATTATATACGAACTCTGCTAATTCAATGCTACTGCCTTGTCATACAGAAGATCCACAACATTAGACATGTGCTTAAACGTCTCGAGAGCCAATTCGTAGGTGGGGTCAGATTGGGGTTCATCGAATACTAAGAGCCAGCCATTGCCTTGGTCCAAAACGCCATAGAAAACACGATCTAAAATCATTTGACTAAGTTTTCCTTCAATTTGTCTCGTATCAAGACCCACGAGCTCAGCCACGTGAGAGATTTCAACACAAGAGAATGGCTCTATAACTTTAACCAGGTTCTGTTCCAGTAACGTATCATAAAGTGCTGAAAAATGCGACCTTATAAACTGATCGGATGATAACTCATTGAAATAGGTATCAAGAGCAGCCTGGAACTCTTTAAGAGATCGATGTGAATGAGCAGTAGCTATAGCTTTCATGGCGTCAATGTCCCTTCCAGCATACTTTTGTACAGTTTTGTTACTGAGAAGAGAATCGAAATCTTCGGTCAGATTAAGCATAATTTTAGACAGAAGTAGATACTTCAGCACAGTGGCGGCCTTAGAATCATCCTGTGAGTAATAGCCTTCGAATGCTTCATAAAAGTATGAAAATGCAGTCTTATAATCATGATCTTCAGCTTGTAGAATACCACTCATATTATCGAGGGCAGCCTGGACAGATGGAGGACAGTAAATGGAGTTGGCCGACGTCCTCGCACTAGTTAATGAAGCTCTTGCTTTAGGAATATTTCTGAGTGAATGATATATTCTGGCCTCCAGCAATTGTACTTCGACCAAGGCCATTTTATCATCGAGTTTCTTGAGTTCACCCAATAGTGGATTCACCAAGTTGATTGCATCCGTATAAGCCTTCTTACCATAATACAAAGCAATCAACCTTGTTTCCAGACTCTGTCTCAAAAAGTTTCTATTTTCAGATCTAGCCCAGTCGATGCATTCCTTGGTCGTGGTGATTTGTAATTCTTCGCTATTGGGGGTTGTAGCAAACAAATCAACCAAGTTTCGAATGATTTTGGCCATTTTCGACTTGGCAAATCCTCCCATGACCGATCTCGATTGCTTGATGAGATCTGCAAGCTTCTGAGGCTTATCATTATCTCTATATAGACGACCAAGCTCCTCAATGGCCCATTCCTGTTGCTGGATCAGTCGATCATCGGTTCCCGCAGGCGTACTCAACACCTGTTGATACAGGTTCTCAGCCTTTTCGAATTGTTTCTTCTCTACAGCCTCCCTAGCCTGCTCTAATTCCTCTGATACCTTTACTTTGCCACTCATTGCTTGAAGATGAACCTCTTGGAGTTGTGGGTGTTCAAAAGGCTCGTTGGGAATCGCCCGGTTTTGCACCACGAAAATCGCAGCACACAGTTGCCTTCTCCACCCAACCAGTTTGTTTACCGATCTGAAATTTTTTGGCATAACAGCGAATTTGCCGCGACAAACCGGTGACATTGCGCTTAATACATATACATAAACATGTCTGCATTCTCGGAACGGTCGTACTTTAATACCTCGGGCCTTGGTAATAGCCAGAGAAGTTTTGCTGTTCCATCCAAGGATGAGTCTCAGACCACAACGGCCCCATCTGCATTTCGTGTAGGCCCTTTACAGCAATCTGCAAATACCACTCAGCCATTTGGGTTGAGCTCCAGTCAGACTGGTGGATTCCAGAGCCAATTCTCTGCTTCTAATACCTCTGGATATCAACAACCTAATATAGAAAACACATCTACACTGGGGTCTAGGTTTGATCTTGGAAGACGCCCTTCTACTTTGGAATTGAATCGATCTGTAAACGAGTCGCATTCATCCAGAAGATTATTCGGATCGGCTACTAATGACGGTGCCGGACAGAAGGACGTTCTAGTCAGTACACCTGATCTGAAGAGTGGAGGGGTCAAATACGTCGCTGCAAGACCTGATGTTGTGGATAATCTGGCATCTTTAAGAGGTTATGAAGGTAAACCTGGATCATCATTTAGGCATTCGAAAAGCAGTTATGATCTAGATAAAATCGCCAGTGCTCGCGATGACATATCCGGCCGAGACACCTCCTTCGGACCGAAATCAACTTTTAGATATAATAATTCATTGGCCAAATCAGCCACTCAAGGTGGTCCAGCTAACACAAAGAAGAAGTATTGGAATGAAGGCGGGCCTCCTACTGCCAGCCTATTAGACCCATTTCGGCCTACTGAAAGCAACTTTTTGATTGAAGAAGCTCAAGAACCTGTTGAAAACCTGGATGAAAACTCTGTAATTGTATTTGGATACCCTGAATTCTTGTCAAACTCAGTTATCACATATTTTGCAGAAATCGGCATGATCTTAGAAGAACTGGAGGCTGTATTTCGAGTTCATAGGAAGAAGCCAAAGAACCCTCAGAATTCATTATTAATTGGACCAAATTGGATCAGACTGACATACGAAGATCCTGACTGTGCAAGAAAAGCTCTCAATGAGAATGGCATGATTCTACGAAACACATATGCTATTGGTGTACTTCCAGCCAAGGGCCATGTTTTGTCTAGATTCCAGGAAGCCGCAAGACATGTATCATCAGAGATGATGCTCAAAGGAGAAGAAAATGTTCCCCTGAAAATGCATAAGACAACCAATAGTCAGAAGGAAATGACTCTTCGTCGTGAAGACGTCAGAATGAAAAAGAGCCTGAAATCTCTTCCTTCGATGCCTGATATAGCGGCATCCAACGACAAAAAGGACCCAGCGAACCAAAGCTGGCTGGGCCGAACTTCGAGAATAGCCCGTGAATTTGTATTTGGATTTGATGATATGTAAGAATAGCAGCAAAGTTGTAGATTATAAATATGCAATGCAATCATTAAACTAACATAGCCGTAACAAAATACTAATAGGAAGAATTATAGTGGTTGCTTATTGACTCTCTTAGAGGTGAAGACGGTCGAGGCGAAGCTTGCGGCCTGCTTAATTTGAGAGAGTTAAGACTAGCGCGATGCCTCAAAAATGGTTCCAAGTTCGGCGACGGTGAATGAGATAACGGTGATCTCAAAGGGGTCGATGGCCTTGATTGACTCTTCCAAGGAGGTACGTTAGACAAGGACAAAGGGCTGGGGCGGACATCCCTGGTGACATACTTGGTATTCCGCGAAGGAGAGTAGAAGCTGGCTTGATCATCATCAGTTCCAACACAGACGTCTTTGCGTGACACAGCAACTACCGGAGCCACTGCCTTTTTAGTATACTCATTCATGACTTCTGAATGAACAACAGATCTGTCTTTAATTAAGGTCACAAATGATGTAATGAGATAATACAAGTAGGAAGATAGAAAAGCAAGGGCCGCAAGCGTATTCAATCCGATAGGGAAAAACCAGATAATCAGAAAATGCACAGGGGAGAAGGCGCTTCCAAAATATACATTAAACATGGGTGGATCCCATACATCTATAGCCCACATTTGATGAGAATCTTCATCAGATGCACCAGGCATCAATGGATGAATGATCCTTCTCAATGGAGAAACAGACGGACTATCTGGACCCCTGTAAGACACTCTTCGAGCAGATGGAGTGCCTGGAGCAGAAGATGGATCTCTTCCCATGAGCGTATAGGACTTTTTGCGAGTTATGCAGAATACCGCGTTCATCAAACAGATGGCCGCCAATACGACGAACGTGAAGAAAAAGCCGGCTGAGAAAAACGCCGAACTAGTACTTGGTGTAAAAATAGTTCCACTTTGTGAAGATCCAATAAATGGACTCGAATGCTGTGGACTTCTTATCCAATATGCTTGACAGATGATCAGCAGTATGCAACAGACGCTACCGGCAGGAATACCAACAGAAACACCCATTGCATCCCAATCGACAAGAGCAAAGTCTTCATTGAGTTCTAGAAGCAAATCCAGAGGATAAGCTGATATCTTTGACCATAATGATCGTTGCCTTACTATTTTTCGAGGCCGTTGTTTGGAGCTCATTGATCAACAATAACAATTTTTTTTTTTGAATTTGGTCGTGTATGAGGCTTTGAAGGCCGCAAAAAAAGGATGGAGAAAATCACAGAGAGATTGTGTTTATGTTTGATGTACCATTAGAGATTATACGAGATGTGTATAAAATAAGAAATAAATATGGAAGTATTGGCTGTTTCGGCTCATTGATGTTTGTATAGAATTTGCTCGTCTAGTAAACTCTTTTTGCCTTCTTCTCTACTGTCTATTCTACCCTGGAAATGATAGATCAATTGAGGCTTATTATTTGAAAAAATCTCTTTAAACGGCAAGATCTGCTCGGAAAGATACCTCAGATAAAATTAATTTTCAATAATTACGCAAATCTCTGTATAATTGGAGCCGTTCCGATTATTTTTTATCAACAATAAAGTTGACTTTGAGTTGACTATTTCCTATAAAGTATTCCCCCCTGCACGAATAGAGCAAAAAGTCCGGTAAAAACAATAAAAATCACCCTTTGACAGCAAATATTGTCTGCGTGGGAGCTGCAGCTTCGGACCCCAAAACGGATCCCGTTCATGCAAGTCCGAGATAGTAGCTGCACAAGGAAGACACTTGCAGCAGCAAGCCCAGAAAACGCAATTCCAGAGAGCCAGAGAGAAACACGTCTTTTGTTGACTATTTGAGGTTCATTGATCAAGTGTAATAATGGCGTTTTCCAACCCGGAAAAATTATTCCCCCCTGAAATGATATCCATACCCTGTATAATATTATTGCTTTTTTGTCCGTTTCCACCAAATATTACCTATCATCTCGATAATAAATGTTTATTGGACTTGCTATTGGTGCGGCGCCCCTGTAGTGAAAAAAGTAGGGATCGCCAAGCAACTCTAAAAACGGATAAAATGGCTTGCAACGATTGGCAGCCGGTGGGAAATTCCCTGGTCAAAACGGCATAATTCATTAAAGATCCTCCAATATATATATAAGGGTCATGGCATAAATGGTGGGGGATGTTTTTCGTACCACCTATTTTCTTGGACAAATTAAGCTAAACCTCAAACCATAACATCTTTGTTGCAAGTTTCAGGCTATAACCCTTCTTGGAATTTATTGTACAATTGAGGCATCAAATCTGCATTCATACGAAAACAAGCCAATACTACAAAAGGAACCCGATCTGCCTTCATCTAGACAGTACTTTCCTTCTTCTTCTTATCATTTCTTTGTTGTTTATTTACCGATTGTTTATCTGCAAGTCCTTGTTGTCATTTCTTTGTCTCCCGAGCATTACGAGTTACTTTTTTCCCTATATTAACTTTTTTCTCGAGCCTATCACCATGCTTAATAAACCCGGAGCACCCACAACAAGGGACTCAAATTCAGGACAAGAAATTGACTCAAGGGTAAATTCTCATCATTATTGTATATCAGAATCATCTTCTATGTATTCGTCACAATATCAAGATATCGGCCGTTCTTCCTGTCATAGTGCGTCGTCTTCTTTTTACGATTCAGGGGCTTTTGATGATGCGGCTACCCTTTACATCCCGCCTAAGTCCTCTTTACGACCACTCAATTCAATACATAACTTGTTAACGAAATACCAGCATCTTGATTTTGCCATGACCGCATCGTCAGTGGAAGCTTTGGAAATTGGAAGCAAGTTAGATTCGTCGTCGGAAAACCCCGATATCTCAATTGACGAATTCCCCTATTTCACAATCTACAGTGACCTTGTCAGTGATACAAACTGGCGTGCATCTTTTATTTCGACCAATGGCACTGAAAGCGATGACGACGAGTCATGTTTTTCCAGCGCTCCTGAAACTGAACCGGTAGCTCCTGCAGCTCCTGTTCGTCGAGCCAATCACAGTCCTCGATTCTCTGTGGTCACTCAGGACATGATACGCTCCTTTGAACAAGAATTATCAGCACTGGACGAATTCGGTGAAGTTACCGTTAGTGAGCCAGTGAATACAACTTCTCCAGACACTTCTGGCATTGAGCCGGCTGAAATTTCTGCATTGTCTTTTGACACTACTTCATCTAAATTATCAACCCCTTCATCCCCTAGTCCGGACACAAACAATCTACAATTGGTCCCAAGGACTTTGAAATCGAGCCCTAGTGCCATATTCAGAAGAAATACTGTCTTAGGAAAGTTCAAGACATTTGGACGTCGAATCGCTTCGGCCGGCCAAACTAACACCAGCCCCTTAGCTGCTGTGCATGCAAGGACCAGAACACCAATAATCAACATGCGTTTTAGCAGCGAACGCAAATAAATGGAGATTTTAAGTTTTTTTTTGGATATGTGGTATATTTTTGTTTTATAATGTTGCTGAAATAAAAAATCAATACCTGGTTATGATATTTTAGTTTGGCTTTCCACCATTATCTTCTCCGAACTGTATAACCACAGTTCAATGACTCCTTCTCCACGTTCCATTCGTTCAACAACCATCACATATATATAGCCTGCTTTTAGTGTGATATTATCAAGATATGTCCCGGATCGTTCGTCGGAGAATACACCATTGCTAGCAATAAGTCGACTCTCTTGAAATAAGCTTAGTCTTAGTGCCGGCTGATATTCTCCATCGGAAACTTGAGCTCTTAACTTGGCATGTAACTCACACCGATGTTCAGATGCAATGGGAACTTCTATTCTGTTGGTTTGATTCCAATTCAGTTGAATTGCCTGACTTAAAAGTCCTGAATAATCTCGTATAACAGGCTCCAGCTTAATAGGAGTTGACGAATAAGCATTCAACCAGAACTTGGCCATCTCCACATTCTCCTTCCTATAACTAGACAAAACAGCTACATATTTACCCTTGTTTAGTTTAGGAATGTGGATACTGCACCAATTGCATAGATATTTGTGTGAGCCTTGTATCAGCGCACTCTCATCATATTTGCGAATCTGATTTTTCCCGGCCCCAAGTAAAAATATGTGAAGTGAAACCGGCACTGGAGTTTCAGATATACCAATTAATTTTAAATCTGCAGCATCTTCAAGAACTGTCAATAAATATTGTGGATTGTTAGCGTATGTTGAATCTGCAAAATTTCCACCGATATTTTCCTTCATCCACAACCCATCAACTCTAGCTTTGAAGGGTAAAGGCTCACTAGCCTTTGAGAATCTTAATGGGCCTGAACTGCTGCATGATAGCGTAAATGTCTTTCCTTGATAATTTTTGTTCTGTGCGTCATGGTCATCCTTAGCAGTAACCACCAGAAGCGATTTTGAGCCTGGAGGAATGGAATACCTCAAAGTTGCATATGTACTATTCGTTTGCTGGCCCCTATAGGCTATCTCAGCACCCTCCTGTGATATGATGCGATAGCCGTGGCTGTTAAATAATTCAAGACCAATATAATATGAGTTGTTTCGGTCATCGTTAGTTGTATGCTCTTCCAGTAAAAAATATGCCAATACCGATTGAGTGCTATCGTTTGTAACACAATATTGCGCATTTCCAATAAATAGTGAAGCTGCTAAGCTCATTTTAATTTTGTCAGAAGGCCAAAGAAAATGCACGCTTCGTTTATAAGGGAGTAGTGCCGGATTCCAGTTTACATATAATACCGAAAACTTTGTCACTGCATTTTCAAATGACATAGTAAAATCCCTAGTACCAGAGTCAGACCACGGATTACGAATAGAAAGGGTACGACGACTCTTATCCAAATCAGTTATCGTGTAATCGTGAGATGGAACCAGAGAAGATTCAGCACCAACGTTGGGGCCTGTTCCTAAACATGCCATAATGTCACAGTGGCACCATCCACGAGTTAGTCTATCCCATAATGATTCTATCTCAGTTTCTTCCAGTACGTCCAACGTGATAAGCTCCGGTATCCATCCACAGAGCATATATGTATCCAACGCTGCATGTGATCCCTTGAATATATAACCACCAGTAGCTTTCATGTACGCTTTTTCTATCATCAATGGCCAAAATGCACCGACAGAGTGAAGAAAAAGATAGCTCAATGATCCATTTGAGTCTTTGAGAGCAGGGAGTCGATCATCAATTTCTATAGCACGGTCGGTGCCTTTGGTCCTAAGTTTGACAAGATATCTACCCGAAGGTGAAACAGTCTCAGAAGGAAATAAAAAGCCTTGAGGATATTTTAGATCGTGTTTCAGATTGGAGTTGAACGCTCTTTGTGTAAGAGTGATGATGCTGGTTATTGAAGCGACAACCGAACAGTCGTGAAATGCTTCTTGAGTTATAGCAGGAAAAGGCGCGTTTTGACCAATTATGCCTTTAGCACAAGTATCTGCAGGATTCAGCCAGATTAAATTGGGCTGGTCCAATTTTTCCGTGTCGGCGTCTATGAATTTGGAACCAGAAGGGCCGAAATCCCTAGGACTGGGATCAACATACCAGGGATATATGCTGATCGAACCGACTTTACTCGACAGATAAAGCAAATTTTCTCCTCTACTAAGAAACTGCTTGCCCGATTTGACGATTTCAAAAATATGAATAGAATCGCGGAGAAAACTGCTCAAATATCGGACATCAGAGTCGTTTGATTCCCCCAGTTTGAGCTCGTCGTCAAGAATAACACACAATTTCCTTAGGCATTTTAAACAGGATTCTTTATTTCCGACAGATAATTGAAATAACGCGTCACCTCTTAATCTTTGTATACAGCTTCTGTCCTCCTTCATATATAACAGGAGAGTTGTTGAGAGAGGAAATGTACAATGTTTGTTTGATAATCGATAGATAATTATTTGATAATCATTACGCAAAAACGTAAAAATCGATCAGCACGGCAGAGCGTTTTTTTCACCGTTGACCGTCGGGAGAAAAGTTTGAAGTATCACAAAATGGCCAGTAAGTATGATGAATGACTTCGATGTATTTATATACTATTTATATATCAAAATGATGTGTCTTATGACTCTAAACAGTGATATTAACGTGTATAGAAGCTAAGGGTCGAATGACCTTGATAAAACTGTTATCAACTGCCAAAACAGGATATCTTAGATACGTTATGAGACCGAGGTCGAGTCCTGTAGTGAAACAGGTTAGATATGATCCGATAGGTGGGTATTGAGATTTTGAAAGCTCGTTATTGATGTTTGTTACGTTCTGCTAGGCTATGGTTGATAGATATACTAACCGTTCAGTACAAAAGCATGTTCTTTTTGAAGAAACTCGTAAACGAAAAATAGCAGATCTCAAGAAACCGATTTTCAAATAAGCTATTGAAAGTCATCAACTCGGTTATTAGATATCAACTCGGTTATTATATATTGCATTCAGCCGACATCAACCTCTATTGTACATATATACCCATAGTCAACTAACTTGATCCGCTATGGGATTGGCATGAATTGTCACTGATTTAATAAATATCGGATTTAATGGCCGATTCTTCTTATCTACAGGGATTTTCTCCAGTTGATCCAATACGTCCATTCCTCCTATTACTTTGCCAAATACAGTATTAAGACCATCCAAAGACACTTGTTTACCGTAAGTTATAAAGAACTGCGAACCATTCTTATTGGGCCCAGAATTTGCCATGGAAACAATTCCCTAAATGTTAGAAAAACACCGTTTTCACTCTGTTGTTCCTACTTACTCTTGCATTATGTCGTAATGTAGGCTTGATCTCATTATCAAACATTCCTCCCCAGACCGATTCTCCGCCTTTCCCGGTTCCGGTTGGATCGCCCATCTGAGCTATAAATCCTGCTTATTAGCCGATGTCTATAAATAATGCCAAATTTCACCTACCTTTTATATTTCTATGTATCTTCGTGCCATTGTAAGTCCCTTTAGCACAATGAGCCAAGAAGTTCTCAGCCGTTTTCGGCACCGAATCACAAAAAACCTCTATTTTCACGTCTCCGAGATCTGTATGAAGCTATATATTTCGTCAGAGGTCCATTGGAGTCAAAAGTGGGGTTATTTCGCTACTTACTGTCACTGACATGGGGAATGGGAAGTTGAGATCAAATGCTTTTTTGAAGCTATTAACGTTGCAAAACTTATATAAAAAATCAATAAACTTAATTTTTAAGGCGTGGATGCTTCATAACCCGGAGTCTCCGAATCATCAAGTCCCCAAGCTCCCGGTGTATGCGATACAGCCGGTGTTTTAGCATCAAATACTGCTGGAGTAGCAGCTTCCTTGAATACACCAGGTGTTGGAGCATTCATAGCTCCAGGCGTAGCTCCAAACCCGGGCGTAGGAGCAGAATAAAAGTTCCCAGGAGTTGCGGCTATGGCATTACGAGGATCCCATCCTGGCGTACGACCTCCGGCATTCCAAGCAGGTGTTCTTCCTCCATCGAATGCAGGCACTGCTGGTGTCTTCGCACCAGAATTCCAGGCAGGCGTTTTTCCTCCTGAAGACAAAGCATTCCAAGCAGGCGTCTTACTTCCTCCTGCCCATCCAGGAACTTTGTTTCCACCATATGAAGGCGTTTGAGAGCCTGCTGCCCAGCTTGGTGTTGCACTACCACCACTAACCGGAGGTGGTCCCATGGAACCTGGACCCGGACCACCCCTAGATCGACCCATAACAAACTCCATATACGGAACTTTCTGTCCATTATCATTAATAAGAACTTTTGATTTGTCCACACTGACAACTTTGTTTTTGGCTTCCAGTTCCACTCGAACACTCAGATCATTTTCATCCTTAACAAGGCCATTCATACCTTTATATTGAGATCCACGACCAATGGTGATCAATTTTCCAACAAGTCGATTTCTGGCACCTCCAAATACAGGCAGCTTTGGAGGACCCATGCCTCCTCGTGCCATAGGGTTCATTCCGCTCAATTCATTTTCGTTTCGAGCGCCCTTGGTAGAAACACTCGAAACATTTGTAGTACGGCTCACGAAAACACCGAGATTCTCGCTGATATTTCGATCGTGTAGAAACAGAGTTGATCTGAATATATGCAAGATTGTTCCTTGTCTGTTCTGTCCGCCATTTTCTCTCACCACATCACCAACTCTGATCTCATTTCCTTTCCTATCGGTTGCAAACTGCAGACCTTTGCTCAGCTTCATAGAAATGGTACTCGGTGCGCTCGTTCTCAACTGACCATCCTGACCAAGAACACTCAGCTTATCACCTTCAATGTCCACAATACATCCAACTGTCTGGGGATTCAACTGAACCAAGTCATGCAACTCAAATTGGCCAACATGGCTGGCACCAGCAGTATCAGCAGCAGACTTCAAATCTTTGGAGAAAACGGTAATTTCACTCTTAGAACCGTCACTGAGCAGAGTAACGTCGTCCTTCGAGATCTGCACAACCAAACCGGTATCGTCCTTATACGTACCGTTCATGACCCTGACGTGATCTCCTACCTGGAATAGTTTTCTCAGTGTGCTGGCTGGGACTTCTATCACCTGCTTCAAAGAATGCGAAAGAGGCTTGATTGTCACGATTTCGCCTTGAGTGCTTACAACTGTACCCTTCATACCGGATTGTTCACCACTTTCCACTTCAACCTGCTCGCCACTTTGAAATATGGCAGCGGACTTTTCGCTTTTCAGACTCTGGCTCAGTTGTGAAAGATCGATGCCGTCTTCACTTGCGTTGCTGAATTTTGTCAGCTCCTCTAATCTTGGTGCAACTGCTTCAGTGTTCAAAAAGGTAATTCTGAAATCTTTTATCAGGTAACCATTTTCAAACTCTTCGCCCAAATAAATATATGAATTGGCACCTCGTCTCTGAACATGCCGAGGATCTTGTTGCATAGCTTCTTGATAGGAGAAGAGCTTTTGTGGAGGGCGAGATTTGGAGGATGCAACACCAGCACGCTTTCTTTTTGCATCTCCCGATGAAGTGTCAATAAACGTAGACTTTCCATAGTCCAAACGAGGAACTACTTTTAAACGAGCTTCTAGACCATTCTCACTTAGATTTTCAACTATTGCCAGATCCCCGGTATATTTACCACGCTTGATTCGAACATAGCTTCCAGGAATGAGCTCTGTCTCTTTTGTTTTAGTAACCCGAAGCAGATCAGGATATTCCTTAATAGGAACAAGCACCATATTTTGCATATAAACATTTGCAAAGCCCTTGAGTGCCTTTTCCACGGCGGCCTGCTTTCGAGCTTCGATATATATGTAGCCTGAGAAACTATCTCTCTGTAGGACAGAAAATATTTCCAACGGCTGTGGCGAATCTTGCAGGTTGATCTTCTTCTTCAAAATAGCACGAACAAGTTCCTTTTCTTTGCCTATTTTGCATCGAATACCCCAGATACTAGGGTCATGAACCGAAGGAAGTAGCAAACGCTGAGGAACGAATCCTTGACCTTCTCTGTACCTAGAAGCGGTAGATCGACCGTACTTTTCTCGATAAGATTCTGCAAGACGGACTGCATCTTCTTCGGCGATTTCTTCTCGTCTTCGATCAACTTCTCGATGAAGACGATCATCCTGTAATTCAGCAGATTCTTCTTCACCTTCTTCGATAAAGCCATCTTCTTTCATAAGACCCTCTTCATCCTCCTCTGCTTCTTCTTCTTCCTCATCGACTTCGGCTTCGACATCCAAAAACTGGTTTCTTCGTTCCTTTCTAGGCTTCTTTCGCCTTGGACGATCATCTTCCTCCTCCTCTTCATCATCTTCCTCATCCTCTCCATCATCATCTGAGCCACCAGAATTCTCTTCTTCGTCATTCTCTTCGTTCTGGTCGTCTTCCTGCCCTCCAGATTCCTGCTCCTCACCATCTCGATGAGAACCATCATCACTAGCATGAGCAGTATCGATCACTTTACTACCACTTTCATCACCTACAACATCTGAACCAACAGATCCAGGTCGTTTGATTTCTTCGTCGGACATTGCTGACAGTTGTTAGTTGGAAAGTTGAGAAATTTAAATTATTGTGTGGAAGGGTAAATTTGAAGGCGAAAAAGTTGGCCAGTTGGAGGATTCTGGGAAAACTGCGACATAAATTGCATTTTTCAGAAAAATAGTATCTTTAATTTATTTATTTATTTTCTAAAAGTTCATCAAAATGGCTGTATCTTTAGTAGATTTTCAATTAGCTATTGAATCTCTGTCTGTGGAGAGCTCTCGATTTGAAATCAGTCGATTGGAGAATTCAATATCGCATTTAAAGCGTACAAACAAAGAATTATTAGATACCATAAGCGATACTAAAGATAGCGCAGATGTCGAATTATATATGGATACGATTTCAGAGAATAAAGAGGTGATTGAGGCCCAGAACAGTCGAATCGAGTTGCTTAACAAGCATATCCATGACATATTGGAAAGAGATGATACAGAGAAGTTGGCACGTGAAGCCAAGAAAATGCAGATAGAGGAATCGAAAGAGGCAGAGTCGAGGCAGAGATCAGCGCAGGGAACAGTGCAAGAGCCAGAGAGCGGCATCATCTTGTGAAACATAATGAATGCAGGCCATGCGACAGGACACGCATATACAAGAGAACCACCTTTAATTTAATGTCTCCCTTCCTAGGAATCTCCCTCATTTTGATAAATAAGTGGCAGATCTTGTCTCCCCGTAACCTGGCGAAACACCGAAGCAAATCGGGACAGTTCACCTTGTCCAATAAGATTGCCTGTTATTACAAGTTTCTTAAGCTTCTTTAAATCAGCTTCTGCGATAGCATCCAAGGATTTCAAGTAACAGCCTGTCAGATCGAGGTTTTCTATATTCTTGAACCTGGGTAAGATATGCCCCAAGAAAGGATTGGACCGACTACCAAATTCAATAGGCGGATAATGTATCACTAACGTTATCAACGTAGAAGCAGAAGACTTCCGTAATACACGGTTGATGGACTCTACTGCTATAACGTCTCCGCCCACATGCAGGAACAAGGCTTTCACAAGTGGGAGCTCTAGATCTGTAAACTGCAAACTAGGCGATACTTTGAAATCCATGCGTTCTATCCGAAAGTGCTTGAGTGCTTTACTGATTCCCACATTCATACGAATGGGCCATTTCCCGATATGAATGATTTTTAGTTTGGCATCTGGGGCCGGAGCAACATCTACACAGCCCGGCACAGTACCCTTCAGTCGTAATTGCTCTAAATTTGGACATGACTGTTGAATATTTTCGAAGGCTACCATGGCATCGCCTATCATGTCGAGAATTCTAAGACATGGACATGTTTCAGACAGGATCAATGGTCGACCAGCCAAGCTATTTTGACTTATAGTTTTCATCATTTGGAGCCGCTTACACTTTTGAAAAACCGCTGGCATGAACTCAGCTGTCATTGGTATATTTTTCATTGTAAGTGTGAGGGCAAGCAAGTTCGCTGGCAATTTCTGGGTGAACTCGGTTGTCAAGGGAGATGTGGCATGTAGAGTTAGTGATTTCGACCGAAGCTCTTGAGCAAGACTTGCCTTATCAGAACTTATTGTTAAGGACTCGAGAAAAAAAGATGGTGAATTGCGCATTATAATGCTAAGATTATTCCATAAAATCTTGTAAGTGTAGTTGTTGGCTGTTACAAGGTCTATAACTTGGAACAAGGAAGGCATGTCGCGCATCACATAAGTCCAGTCCAACGAAACTTCAAGACAACTGGCTATATCCTGAGAATTGAGGTTGCGGAAAATCATGTATAGAATGTCATGAGGCAACCTGGCGACTGGATCGGCACGATGATCAAGATCATCCAGGACATAGTCCAACATATTTTTGACCATTCTGATTACCGGTTCATTCTGCTGTCTATCAGCAGGGCTTCCTCTACAATCTATTGATTTGCATAAAGAATTTGCATGTCGTAGCAATCTGGCTGCTGTAACTAGGTCTTTCTCAAGCAGTAGTACGGCTCTGGCCCGACGCAGATGAGCAATTGGAGCCCTTTTATGTTTTTTCATAAATTGTAAGGACTTTTCTTGCAATATCGGGCTCCATTTTGCCGCAGACATATGCTGTACGCACTTTTCTAGCGCTAAACATATTCGATCAAACACGCGTATTGATTCTGCGGTACTAACTAGTAAACGCTGCTTTTGTATAACAACATGAGCCGCGCTAAAATAACGAAAAGCCGTTCCATAGCTGCGTAAATTCATCTGCTCATCCCCCTCTATAAAATACCTGTCCAATCTGTCCTGCGACGTCATGTTGCCTGGACGTGTACTTCTGGCGTAGTTATCAGACTGAGCGATCCCGTTTGGATGCCCAACCTTTTCGGTGGGGTTTGTCGACACGTAACATCATAGTGAACTCTTTTTATTGAGAGCAAGCTGACGTAACGACGCAACGAGTGAGAAAATATAAATAGGGACTGTGGATTAGAGAGCGTATTTGATGGTAAAAAGCAACATGTTACAGACAATGTTTATTCGTACAGCGTTGGTTACAATGATCTTGGCATGGCTGCCATTAGCATCGGCTCTGAAATTCAAAGTCGAGGCCGAGCCAAAGGGTTCGCCGCCTCGTTGCATTAGAGATTTCGTCACTAAGAATACTCTGGTGGTCGTTCATGTGAACTCTGATGGATATCATGATGACGGGCAGCAGTTAAATATACATATTAAGGATAATAAGTCCAACGAATATGGCCGTACAAAAGATGCAGTTGGCAAAAACAGAATGACTTTTACTGCTCATACAGATGCAGCTTTCGATATATGTTTTGAAAATATACTTACTGGTGCTCGTCCTCATTCGTTGTTTCGAAACGTTGAGCTTGATGTCGAAGTAGGTGCCAATGCTCGAGACTGGAACGCAGTACAAGCAGCTGAAAAATTGAAGCCTACAGAACTGGAACTGCGACGAATCGAAGAACTTACTGATGAAATAGTCCGAGAGTTGGAGTATCTCAAGGTTCGAGAAGCAAAGCTACGAGATACTAACGAATCGACCAACCGACGAGTCAAATTATTCTCTATATTCATTATATTTTCCTTGGTACTGCTTGGATGCTGGCAGATGTACTATCTGAGGACGTATTTCCGATCGAAGCATATTATATAAGGGAGAGGATGTATTACATGGAAAAAAGGAAGCTATGGTAGTTGTAATGTGATAGCTGTAATATGATGATCTCTGATTTGGTGTTATGTCGCGGGATATTTAGAGTATCCAATTGGCTATGAAGATTTTTCTTGAAAGTGTCAATTGACTATAAATAAGTACTATATGCCGTAGTGTTTGTGGCTTAATGCTATAATGCATTAGCTTCTTTCATGATCTGTGCAAAGTCTTGGACGTTAACCTCCATTTTCCCACTCAAAAAAAGCATATCTTTCAAATCTTCATCTGTAGCGTCATCTTTGACCATTTTTGATATTCTATGCAGATCTTCCAGTTTTATGTTCGGTTTTCCTTTGCTAAACAGTCGAAATGCTTCCTCTATATCAGCTTCTTTTGCCTTTTGACCTGGATCCCTCGATCTACCTTGAGTTTGAGATCTCTTAGACACTCTTGAAGCTTCCAATTTCATCATCATAACCTTTGCAAATGCCTCAAATTCAATATATCCAGTGCCATTTTCATCCAGAGCTTGCTGGATTTGATCATATTCTTTACTATTGATATCGGACAACCCCAAGGCCTCTAAAGCTTCAGGCAAAGATCCCACCTTCATGACCTCCTCCTCATCTCCATCAGCTAAGAATTCTGCAAATATTTCTGTAACCAGCTCAAGGTCTGGATCATCTTGGTCTTGCATGGTACAAAGGTGGAGTTGCACAGCCGTATGATGATAGACTGAAATTTTTGGCTTGATTTTTCAACCTGCTTTCATATTTCTTTCTGGTTGGAACAGCAATGAGTTATTCTACTACAGAATTGTCGTATTTACGCGATTCTTTATCTTCAAAACCTCCTATACGGCCTGATGCTCGATCTGGTCAGCAATTCCGGCCTCTGGAAGCAGATACCAGCTTTCTACCGACTGCCAACGGATCTGCCAGAGTCAGAACAGCAGATGGTGCTGAATGCATTGTAGGAGTGAAAACTAAGGTCATGGAAAAGTCAAAGATATCACAGCTTATTAACGTGGATGTCGATATTGCCAGTCTTCGTGACGATCATTCGCTTCCTCATAGTCTCTCTCGAATATTTCAATCCATGTTATCTTCATCACCACAATTGCGAGATTCTCTTAAAATAAGCTCTGGTTACTCTTACATTCTATTTATTGACTGCTTGGTTGTTTCATACTCTTCGCATCCTCTTAGCATACTTTCACTCGGTATATATCTGGCACTATTGACTGCCAAACTACCTCTTCTTCTATCGTCAACAAATGATGAAGATGCTGAAGAAGTGCCTGTTTTTCATGATGACTGGGATCAGGCAAAACCTCTGTGCATCTCATGGAAACCGCCGATTTTGCTTCTTGGTGCTGTGGTTGGTGATAATATTCTCGTGGATCCTCTGCAGTCTGAGGAAATGGTCGCCGATGCTGGCATTATCCTTGGCTGGTCAAATGGAAAAGTCGCTGCTCCTATTAGAAGTATCAGTTTTCCTAATTCGTCGTTTTCAGCTAATTGGTCAACTGGACTCAACCAAGATCTTCTTAGTAAAATGTGCGAAATCGCCAGTGAATGCGGTCCTGATGTTGCAGAAGCATTAGACAGCATTGTGGAATCTACGACCAATTCTGTATGACAAAACCTCGATGTATAACAATCACTCTAATGTTATTATATGCATTTTCTAATGTCTATTTCTATTTACAATCAGCAATGTTGTGACGAATATGCCTGCACTACAATTGCCGTGGCTGTTTGAATATTCATAGATCGAACTACACCGACTTGCTTGATTTCAACACAAAAGTCCAATTCCGCCAGCAAATCTCCAGGAATACCTTCTCTTTCTTTGCCCAGCAAAAGAAGGCATTTTTCGGGAAATTTCAGCTCATTGTTCAGTTGAATACTACTGTCTGTTTGTTCAAGTCCAACCAGTGTATAGCCCTGCTTCTTTTTCCATTTCATAAATGCCCGAATTTCTTCTTCCTTCACTTCGGCCATAGGCATCCATTGATCTGCTGTCATGGCTACGCTCTTGAAATCATGCTTTTGAGATATGTTCATATCATTCAGACAGAGAAGCTGCGCTCCAAGTACATCACAGAGACGACATATTCCACCGAGATTTGGTGCCTTGTTAACCAAACTTGCAACAACGATCATATTTCCTCGTCTAATGTTGACTCGTGTATCAGAAGTTTCATCGTCGTTGCCTACACCTGGCATCCATGCCCCACTCTTGGTCTGCAATATCTGCGATAGTCCTCCGTATTCTTCATGCTTCATGATATCGGCATTGTCTCTTTGGGGGGCCGTCCAGATCTCAGAATCAGACCCTATAGGTATACTTGTTTCTGTTTCAAAAGGTTCAAGAGCCTTTAGGAAATCCTTTCTTCTAATTGGAATAATAGGGCATTCGTCAAGTACTTTGACTAAAACATACCCAGCAATATTCACCAATGTAAAGTCATCTTCTAGATTCCACACTGAATCTGTTCCTTTCCTGAACTTTTTCTCAGTATCGTGATTCACAGCAGTACTGACAACACCATCAAGAATAGGAATGAAGCCAGCAATTTTATTCAGTAGTGCGGGTTTTTCTGGATTATCCAGCTCTGCGCGTAATGAGTGCATCATTGCCACAGATGAATGCCTTACACCTGCTTTATTGCTTGTAGCAAGAGGTATCAATAAGCTAAGATATCTTGGAAGAAGCTCGCCGTAGCGATCTATATCTTTCATGGAGTTGAGCACCAGTAAGCCAATCCTCTCCAAAGATACAATAACTCTAGGGATACCATCAAACTTTGTTAGCGGCTGAAAAACATGGTCAATTAGATATTCCTCGTCAGCTCTGAATGCTATAAACCTGGCAATCATCCACTCAATATAAACACGAGCAGCAAGAGAAGACTCCGGGTCTAACGACGACCAATAAAACATTTCCAACGATCGTTTCAGAACTTGCGACGGTAAATGCCTTTCTAAAACTAGCATCAGCTGTAATACGGCCACCTTGACTCTCTTCTCTTCAGCATTGTTTCTTTTCAAAATTTGAAATGGCTTATAGTCCTTCCCTGACATGAAATAATCAAAAAGTTCCACTGACTCTTGAGGATCCAAACTAGATATATAAGTAATTGCTAGTGCTCGAGCCGATATTTCTGGTTCTCCCCATTCTTGTTCGTAAACTGTACCCTCAGTCCATCCTAGCAGACTGTCCAAAGATTGTCCAATTTTACTTTCAATTTGATAAGCTGGCACTTTGCACCTCTCCAGCGTATAGATAGATACCATGACGAACTTTATCCATGGAATATCTTTATTCGGGAAAAGAATTTGTGCAAGTTGTGGTAGTAATGCTCTCCTGCCAAAGCCCTGCTTGACAACAGAATCTGCCAATTCTTTCAAAAGATGAGAATTGTCGGCCAAAAGGTTTTGTCTTGAAAATGAGACTCGTAAAAATAAATGATGAAAGGTTCTCTGACGAGCACTCAAGCGTTCTTTGATCAGAAGATTCCATAGACCGTGAAGCTCTGTGATGAGCTTTGTATTGAAAGAGCCAGAATTGTATG
This sequence comes from Trichomonascaceae sp. B5901, assembly GCA_037040845.1. Lineage (NCBI taxonomy): Eukaryota > Fungi > Ascomycota > Dipodascomycetes > Dipodascales > Trichomonascaceae > Trichomonascaceae sp. B5901. The sequence continues at coordinate 2,039,496 of JAXQHN010000001.1, forward strand.
AAGAATCCAATGTTGTTTGTACAAAATTGAACATAGCAATTCTTGCATTAGCCTTAGTCACGGGAAAGAAGAAAGTGATGTCATCCAGGACGATCCTGAACTCTTCTTCTGTTATATTCTGATACTCAGAAAGACAGTTGAAGTATGCCTCAACCGCATCATCTCTGAGCCTTTTTTCGTCAGCTAATTTCAATATGTCTTTAGATCTAAAGAGACGAGAAAAATCTGTCAAGGATATTCTGCCAGGTAGAGAACCAGAGATATGCAAAAGTTCCAAGATCCACGTTGATTGTGGGATATCTGACGGCAGCTCAAGATTCACAGATGGTAATTTCCACCACAATTTAGCACTTGGTTCCGCATCTGTAATCACCTGAGTTGCATGATAAAATTCAGTAGAGGGTTCTTGCTCAAGTTGCTGGAGCCCCGCAGAGAAGTTATCTTTCAACACGGAAATAAACGGTTGGTGCTTTAGAATATCAGAAAGCACTCCCGCCTTTGCATCCATAACTATCTGAGTAGTCATCGGCAAGGAATATTTAACATTGTCATTGTAATTCTGGTGTTGACCGTGAAATATCGCCTGGTATAGACCTGCATCACAAAATCGTTCGTCACTAACGTCAATTTTGTCGATAGAATGAGCACCCCAAAATTTTGAATACTGAGCAATTGAATCTATCATGTTTTTCTTTGCCCAAGAATTCGATTGAGTTATTCGTGAAAGAGCAAAGAACCAATCTTCAAATGAAATCTCCTCAGGGTTGATATTCATCATTAGCTTTATACAGCCATAGGTAATAGCTCTTTCTCGTAAAGTGCTTTCAACCTTATGCTCCAAGCTGATGTCATACAAATACTGAATAATAGCAGAATTGAGCACGGTTTGAGTACTCAGACCCTTGATGAGACCAAAAATCAAGTAAATTCTTGCAGGATCATGGATTCGACTGTGATCACAGATGTAGGCCAAGATTTCTGTCGTAAGATCGCGGACAGCTCTGTCTTCTGACTTTTCTATAATATTTGAAATGAAATCCACAAGTGTGTCGGCATAGTCACACTTTACACTGTGGCCCAGGTCAGTTGTAGTGAAATGCGAAGCTATAGTGCTATAGTCAAGAATACTTCGCAGAACTTGACTAGATGAACCCAATAGCACACTGTCAGAGACATCCATACGTAGTACGAGATTTCCAATAAACCTTCTGATAGAGTCCATGGTTGATTTGAAGCCGACTGAGAGAAGTACCAGACCCCAAGATCTTGGAATGATAGTCTTTTTCATGTTTAACATTGTTAGAATGTCAACTTTAGAAGCTTCGACTTGATTTAAGGAGGAATCAATACCGATTATCTCAATTAAGGTAATATAGCGTTTCCATTCGTTCAAATATTGATCTTGAGAAGCAGATGTCCATATCATGACATCATTTGAAACATCATGTGAGAGAGATTGTACTGATTTCGACAAAATATGCAGACCATACTTCTTGCAAGCATGCTTAAACTCTTCTTGCAAAGATAATTGAAGAAAACTCCAGTATTTAGGCTCATCAAGCAAGCCTTGAAAGTATTGATTATTGTACAATTCATATCTGGATATCCATCTGACCCAAAGTTTGAACCCAATAACATGATGGTGATTCATATTCTTAGTTTCAATTAGACTGACGACAGAATTCCACCAATGTTTCTGTAGTTCATCAGATAGCGGGTAAGTTCCCATGAGGGTTTCCAAAGCTTCGCTAGCCCATGAAGATACCTGCAAGGAACGACTAGCCTGAAGTGTGGTAAGATGCAAGACGAATTCCAAAGGTATGTTTTGTATTATGGAATCATCGAAATCAAACATGCATATTAGTCGAAGATATCGCAGAGTAACGACATCTAAGGGCAGATCATTACTGACAGAGTCTGAAGTCCATATAAGACCGTTCTTGATGGCATTTTCGAAGACAATGATGCATTTTTCAATAAAACTTTTCTCAAAAGAGGTGATTTTACTGCCTAAAAATGCAATAGAAGTTATAGCTTTTGTATGAGAATCATCAAACTCCAAAGCTGGGGTATCCAAGTATGAATAGATTCCATTGAGAAGCACCGACAAAGATCCAGACAGCTTTGTTTCAGCCAATTCCGAAGAATAAAGCTCGGTGAATGCTTCGCACAGTGACTTGTTTTGGAAATCACTGTGTACAACGGCCTCAGCTATTGATCCGGCTGTTTGAATGCGTACAGGCAGATCAATGTTCTTCAATATAATGGAACTGGACATATTACGGTGGGATCCGGTATGTGCCTTGGTATACCAGTTATTTCCTTTTAGTACCGAAATATTTCCCGTTAATACCGAAATATCTCCTCTTAGTACCGAAATCCTCCAACTATGCTGAAATTGCCTGCTGCAAATTTTCATTCACAGTTGGAGAAAACCTGAGACCGATAGAAAATGTCAGCTTGAACGACGATGCAATTACGTGTATAATTTCACGAAAAATATAAATATCATTCAATTGATCTCTCAGAATCTACCTCCTCAGAATCTATCAATAGAATCTCCTGTTATTTCCATCACATCAAGTGCCAAGAGATCTGGACCCTGATATGAGCCAAATGTAGGACCAAATTTAGTCATTTGTCGTATAGATTTGCGGCTTTATCGTAGAGAACCAACTACTCTTTGTACTTTAAATAGCGTTTTTTAAGAGTTTACAGCTAGAAATCAAACTTCACTTGAATTGTTTCAATTGATACAATGGTTACCACGGCCGCTGAGGTCAGACCGTCCTCTGATGGCGAGTATAGATATGAGATATTCAAGCCACAAGGAACCCCTTTTCCGGGTATGACGGATTATTACAACCTTATACATGATTCCTATGGCAAACAAGCTGCAAATTTCAACTTATTCACTGGTAAAAATGGATATCGTCTTTATACGGAGAATGAACTGTTAGAAGTAGTTGGTGACGGATGGATATTTGGAATGTACAAAGACCAGAAATTGGTGGCAACTCTCACTACAATTGTCGAAGAAGAAGATATTTGTCCTGGAGTAGTTGCTGTTAAGTTACATTTAGCTGCTGTCTCTGTGGATCAATGGGGTGCAGGACTCGGCCGAAGGATCATCTACTACGCTGAACAATACGTAGCAAATCAATTTCCAAAACACAAGGTAAGATTTCACTTGAGTGCTATCGAGGAGCATAAATTGGGACCGTTTTACGTTAAATGCGGTTATACTGTGCATTCTAAGCTTCCTCAACCAGCCGGTACTTGGGCCAGTGATGGACCATTTACATTATTAGATATGTATAAAGATATTTCATAACAATATCATGAATAGAATCCATATTTAGTATTTAAATTATAAAAAATTCTCCAAATCCCAGCTCTTTCTTGTTGAACTGTCAATTGTACCTGGGTTTCCTATTCGGGAAATATCTAAACAACTTCAATATACCATCCAAGATCAACCTCATGTTTTCCATGCTTTAAGACTTTCTATCACACAGCTCAAGGGAAGAAAATGGCTCGAAAGGCCAGTCCACAGAAGAAAACAGCAGTCTCACCAGCCAGGCCGCATTCGGCTACCAAATCGGCTACTCCTGTTCAGGCCAGACCTCAGGCGACTCCTACCAAACCCCGTCCAATATCGGTATTAGGAGCGCCTGGAGAGTTCAATTCTCCGTTTTATGGAACTTCGGATAGGCCAGTTAGTTCTGCAAGTGTGAGACCATCGTCAATTCCAGCTGGAGGTAATGTCAAGGTTGTTGTCAGGGCTCGTCCTTTTCTGGATAGAGAGAAGTCCAAAGATGCACCAGCTGTTATTACAATGAATGCAAATGATCAGTCGACGACAATATCACCACCTGCGGAGAAGAGGAATGCGAGGCGAAATAACGAGTCTCGCACGTTTTATTTTGACCGAAGTTTCTGGTCGGCAGATTCCAAAGATTCAACCTTTGCAGATCAAGTCACAGTTTACAATGAAATTGGCCAGGAATTCCTCACGCATAATCTCGAAGGCTATAATACTTGTATATTTGCTTACGGTCAAACAGGATCAGGCAAAACATATACAATGATGGGAAATCCGGCAAATCGTGACTCTGAAGGAATCATACCTAGAACGTGCAAGGATCTTTTTGAACGAATAGGAAAATTACATGAAGATAACGTTTCTTGTACTGTGCGAGTGTCATATTTCGAGGTGTATAATGAGCAGGTTCGTGATTTGCTTGCACCGATGGACACTAAAGGACATCAGAGACAACTACGTGTGAGAGAATCGCCAACAGATGGTCCTTTTGTGGAAGATCTCTCGGAATATACAGTAAAAGACTCTTCACAAGTGATGAAGTATATCAAGCAAGGTAATAAATCTAGGGCAACGGCTGCAACGAATATGAATGATCAATCGTCAAGATCACATGCTGTCGTGACACTTTCGATAAAGCAGATCCATTATCATGCTGACAACGATGCTACCGAGGAGAAGACTTCTCAATTGCGACTGGTCGATCTGGCAGGTTCTGAACGAGTAGATGCAACAGGGGCTACGGGAGCCCGATTCAAGGAAGGATCCAATATCAACAAGTCATTGAGTACTTTAGGACGAGTAATAGCTAGTTTGGCATCGCCAAGTCAGAACAAGCAATTGGTGCCATATCGAGATTCAATTCTTACTTGGCTTCTCAAGGAAAGTCTTGGAGGTAATTCCAAAACAGCTATGGTAGCATGCATATCACCAGCAGATTACGACGAGTCGTTGTCTACACTGAGATATGCTGACCAGGCTAAACGAATTAGAACCAAGGCAGTTATAAACCATGATATTGTATCGGGAGCCGATAGAGACAAGCTAGTGATGGAAATGCAGGAACAGATCACATCACTACAACATTCACTCAATTGCTCCAATGAAAAACAACTTGAAGGAGATAATTTCAAAGACGAGCTTCACAAGGTCAGACAGGCTATCAAATTCTATGAAGACCGAGCAGTTACCGAGGAAAACAAGAGAAGGAATATACAGTCGGAATTGTTAGCAACAGCTCGGCATAATAAGTTATTGATTGAACATCTACGGGAAGTGACTAACAAAACCACTGGAGGACTCAATAGCTCAGGAAATGCCCCAGATAGTTATTCCGTTCTTAAATCCGAGCAGCAGGAGATAATGTCGGATCTAGCCGATGTTAAAACGGAATTTGCGGCATGTCGAGAGAAATTCCGCGCTCGGCTAAATAATATCAATGTTGTTTATTAGGTAGAATTACTAACTTTATTATATGCATATTGGTGTCTTGTAAGTACATTTAAAGTTTACGGCTAACTACTTGATGTTCCTCATTGTCCCACTATATAAAGTTTGACTTGAAAAAAGCTTGAATCATAATAAACGATGAGTGAAGGATTAGAACAAGAGAACCCGAGGGAACCGGCTGAAAAAGGTAAGGATAGATGGGAAATTGGATGGAGAATAAGAATTGAAGACTAATTTTCAGCTGTTATAAAATCCGTTGATATGGTAAGCAAGTTTTAAGTGAGATTAACGGGGATTTAAGGAACGCAACAAGACACGATAAAATGCCTATCAAACTGATTACTAACTATCATATAGTCGGAAGAGATGCAAGAAGCAGTCATCAGCATATCGACCGAGGCCATTGGAAGATACACAGTGGAGAAAGACGTGGCCGCTGATCTCAAGAAGGAATTGGATCGAAGATTCGGGCTTGCGTGGCATGTGATTGTTGGAAAAAACTTTGGAAGTTATGTAACACATGAATCCAAGCATTTTATTTATTTCTATGTAGGATCTTTGGCGTTTTTGGTGTTTAAAACGGCCTAAGTTTGAACTGGTTGGACATTGATCAGGGCAACCGAGCATAATGGCCAATCGCCATTTTGCATCTCATAGAATGTTGTAAACTTTTTGTAAATGAATACTGTACGTTTTATATTGAGACTAGTGTTTATATTAAGAGTAACATATATATTGGTACTATATTGATTTTTCCCTATTATCATCCCCCCGCCCTCCATATTGCTATTACGCCCCCATAACCCAAATCCACACTAAGTTATCCCCATATTATCACCATGGCTGACTTTGAGGACAACAACCCATTTGCTGGTAGCGATGTATCGGATGATTTCGATCATGCACCTGATTCTCAAGGCCCTGAACCATCTTTAACCGATAATCAAGCTGCTCATGGTTCTGGCTATGATGATGGGTTTTACAGTGGGGTTGCTGCTCATTCAAGAACCTATACTTCACGAGTCGAACAGATTCTTGTTGAAGTGCCTGATTCACCAATTGAAATCATCGATGCTGGAAAGACTCATGAAGGAAATGGAAGAGGGTTTATTGCATATACTATTAAAATCATGGATTTGACTGTTAGGCGTAGATATTCCGAGTTTGAGAGCTTACGAACCACTCTGACCAGACTATTTCCTACCTTATTGATTCCGCCAATACCGGAAAAGCATACAATGTGTAAGTAACAATGGCTTAGAAGCGATTTTTTTGGCCACAATTCTAACCTCTTTAGCTGATTATGCTGCCTCTCCAACAAAGGCCAAGGAAGATAGCAATATTATAGAACATCGACAAAGAATGCTCACGGTGTTTTTGAATCGCTGCAGATCAATGAACCAAGTGCGTGAAAGCTCCGTTTTTCACCGCTTTTTGGACCCCAATTCGTCCTGGAGTGAAGTGCTCAATACTCCTCCTGTAAGCAATCTACCGAAACAGATCTTGAAAGCCCCTCCTTTGGACCCCTCACAACCGACTACTGCTCATTCATATCTGCCTTTGCCATCGTCGTCTGCGAAACTCAAGGAAGCCGATGAAAATGAGTCCTTCAATGAAATCGAAGCTAATGCCAAGGAATACGAAGCAGTCATAGTTGGAGGGCTGGAAAAGGTCAATAAACGTATAATCAAACGTTATGCTGACATGGCTTCTGATTATTCTGATTTGGGATCTCGTCTCAATGCTTTCAGCTTGGAGGAAGATGCATCTTTAGCAGGGGCCATTGAAAAGGTTGGCCAAGCTGTTGATAACTGTTATATATCCACCGAATCTCTTATACTGGCATTATCATCCTCATTCAGTGAACCATTGGGAGAAAGTGCTCAATTTGCTTTGGTTGTTCGAAACGTGCTCAAGTATCGTAGACAAAAGACTCTACAACTGGAGCTGACAGCCGACCAACTATCTAGCAAGCGCGGTTTCCTAGACACTTTGGAACGATCTGAGCAAGAAGCTCAACGTATCAATAGCTATTTACGAAGAGATCTTGGAGAAAGCTTGAGTGGGCCAGAAGGACCGGGTGATAGTGATGGGCATTCTGAAGTATCAACTGAAGATGCACCAGACTTTCCTCCGACGCATGCAGTCGAAACCGGTGGTCCACCTCCTAAGAAACCCTCGGGAGGGTTCAAACTTCCAGGATTAGACAAATTGAACCATGCTATTCATGGAATGATTGATGTAGATCCTGAATCCACCAGGCGGTCTAACATTGGCAAGACCAGAGAGGATATTAGTCATTTGGAAGAAGCATTAATAGTTGCAAGAAAGGATGCAGAAGAGGCATCGAGGTCTGTCAAGGAAGATTTAGAACGGTTCCAACGGGCTAAGAGCGATGATCTTCACAAAATAATGCAAGCATATATAAAGTGCCATGTGGAATGGGCTAAGAAGAACCTCGAGGGCTGGCAAGAAGCCAAGCTAGAAATCTCCAATATGTAAACGACATGCTATAACATAATTTATACGATAATATTATCTATCTGACCTATATTTAAGTGGTTGTTGTTTATTTTTAGACTTGTGGTTTCTAGCTGAGTTTTGGTGCCTGGTTACCCCGGAAACGCACTAACGAGGTGTTTGTTTACTTTCTTTCCACAAACTGCTGCCAAACTTTCATTCAACACACACAATAAGCCATTGGGCTCAATGGAATCCCCACAGTTTGTTAAGGCCGTTTATTCATGGTCTGGGGAAGAGAAAGGTATGTATGGTAAATTGAGAGTTTATATTTTTTTTACGGCTTCTAACTTTGTGTCTAGGTGATCTAGGATTTGTCGAAGATGATATCATTCAAGTATTAAATACCGGTGATGGAAATTGGTGGAATGGCCAACTTTTGCGTAATAAGACAATAGGATCGTTTCCTAAGAATTTTGTCGAGCCTTATTACCGAAAGTCTGCTCTTTCTGGCAAATCTTCGAGATCTTCTGCGACCCCAGAGCCTCAAACTGCACCCATAGCGGACGATATTCATGCCGGTGTTGCTAGTATGGTGAAACAGCTTTCTATTAGTAAAGGAATGAACGAGGACGAAAGTCATGACGAGTCCTTGGACGATTATCATACCAGTTTGGAGGAAGAAAATGGCCAGGATGACTACATATATTACGACGATGATCCAGTGGACAATGATCTACCTAATACTCCTCCTGTTCCTCCTCCTCATTCAACCATTATGCATACTACTCCTTCTAGAGTGAGTTCTGGTGCAACCGCACGACCCCTTGATGAGAGTAATCGTCTGGATCATACGCCCTCACCTCTTCGAGAAGCAATGGACAATGTTCTTGAAAGCCTGGACAACATGGATGGCATGTCCAGGGAAAACAGCGTGGAATCGAATATTCCTTCAAAAATGTCTGCAAGGCATAGCATGGTGACACTGAGGACCCTTTCTAATGATAATAATAGCCAGCAAAATCTGGCGAGCCGTAACAGCTTAGTTCAGCATCGTCAAAGTGTGCCGGCTCTCAATATATCTTCCAAAAAGAACAATCAATTGGACGACGATGACGATATGGAAATGCCATTTAGTCCAGATTCCTACAGCATTGCGGATCCATTTGCACAGTCTGACAGCAGATTGAACAATTCTATCAGCATGGCACGAGGTGGATCGCGTCACTCAATCCAAGGACCCATGAGGAAATACAATAGTCAAGGTGATGCTCTTGGCCAATTTGCCAGAACAGATACCTACAAGAGTATGTCAAGTGTTCAAACCAATACAATGTCTAATGTCAGCTTGAGCACCACTCCTTCCATATTGAGCAATTTCTCTGCCACATCTGCAGCGTCACTCTCAAGGCGTAATATCACTTCTTCGCAGTCTCTTTCTGGTCAATTGGATAATGATGTGCCTACTGAAACACCGTCAAGACTTCCAACCGCAATCAGTGCGGATCGCAGATCAACCAAATCATTGAAACTGAAGAAATCAGCAGGATTTTTAAAGAAACTTATTCCGCGTGTAACCTCTGAGTCTAAAGGACCAGTGCCCGAGACTGAAACTACGTCACTCAAAAGGGTTAAATCTCGATCCTCACGAATGTCTGTTGCGTCCACCTCCTCTAGGTTTAGGCAAAGTTTGCAGAAGCTGAACTTCTCTAAATCGGACTCTAAGTCTCTATATTCAGCTAAAAGCATGGATACTGGTCTGTCCGGCTATGGTACTGGAGTGAAATCATCCAATAATTGGATAGAGACTCGCCGTGATATACACAGAGCGAATACTCTGTCTGAGAATGAACGAAAACAGAGACTCAAACGACTAGAATCGAATGGCTTTAAAATTCGGTACCCGTACGCAGCGCTCTCTGCAGTAGAAGGATGTGAAAGTTATTCTGGCCATTTAATTCGACGAGACGACATAATTGATTTCAAGAATGAAAATTATTCAAGAGTTGACCAGTATATGCTCAGCATACGGTCATGGCCTCAGCTTATGACTCCAGGTATGTTTGCGCAAAGCAAGATTGGCCGCAATTTTCAGTATGAAGCCGATCGGCTCAGAGCCACATTCGACTTTTGTGCAGGAAAACTTAGCTGGGAGCCATTCAGCTCTCTGTTTTCTTTGGCTCCAGAAGAGTCTGATGAAACACTTAAATCTCTTTCGAGACTCATGCATTCTATGCAAGGAAATTCTTATGAAATCTCTCTCTGTTTCCAGTCCATGTGTGAATCGCTAGGAATAATATGCACACTTGTGTATGGGCATCTCAAATCACCTGGTGAAATGCTTGATATTCCTAGTCCTCCGAGAGCAGATCATGTCTGGAATGCTGTAGTTGTTAATGACGTTTGGAAATTTGTTGACTGCTCGCTTGCTAGCCCGAGTTTTATGAACAGAAATATTCATGTGATGAAACGCAACAAGTCTGTTTTACGCTCTTCTCTGAATAGCTCGCAGCTTTCTAGAGCTGACAGTGTGATGAGTCGAGCCAGCAGTAATGGACCGGGGAATGATACGGGAGTAGACTATTTCTATTATCTGGCTGATCCTTTGGACTTTATTCATTCTCATGTTCCATGTAGTGCTGCTGATCAGCATTTGCTACCTCCTCTGTCTGACGTGAATGCGCTTGCATTGCCGTTTACCGGTCGCAGGTCTTTCTCAGACGATATTAGGCTGCTTGATTTCCATACAGGCTTGACTAAGCTAGAAAATCTGGAGGTTGCTGAGCTGAGCTTATCAGTTCCTCTTAATGTGGAGATTTCAGCAGAAGTTCTGGCTGGAAATACTTTTAATATGAACTTGGCCAATGGCCGGTACGATGAGTCGGAGCTTACTAGAGTGAAAGGACTAGCACAAGCCTATTGGAAAAACAGACAACGATATTTCCGAGTAAAAGCATATTTACCAGAACAGTTTTCACAGGGTATTTTGAATATCTATGCTGGAAGCCGAAACTCGAAATCTGATATGACTTTGGCATACAGTATGGCTATAACACATACTGGATCGAATGCTCCATTCGAATTTGTCACCCGACACCCTACGCCTCACTGTAAGAAGCAAGATATTTACGTTGTACAACCTCAGTGTAAACAGCTTTGCGCTGGGAATAGTTATCAGTTCTATGTTCGTCAGCATCCTTCAGGAGGCATTACTGCTGGTAGTGGCATAGGACGGGTCAAACTAGCAGTTCAATCCCCTTCGGGCAAGATAAGCAAACTCAGCAAAATTGAGGACAAGGATGAAGTGTTTGGCGAGTGGAATACGTCAGTGAAGTGTTATGAAGTAGGAACTTGGAGAGGCCTGGTACTGGCAGATTCAGGAAGTGCATGGAGTGTATTTGCAGAATGGGATTGCTACTAATGTATTAGCAGTTCCCACATGTTTTAAAAATTTTAACTATTTTAGCCATGTTTTAGCATCTTTAAAATATATTCAGTAGCCCATAAGGATATCCTCCACTTTTAAGCTTGAACTTGCTCAAAAGGAAACTGTATGCAAGGAATATCAATAGAGTCAACCCACCGACCAAGGGTAAAACTGATTTTGAAGAAGTCACCTTAGGGACCTTTACAACTAAACTTATTGCAGAAAATGACAAGACAGCATAGACAACAGCGATAATCTGTGTCTCAATGCCCAATTGATTTGCATGACCACCAACAAAATAAACTACACCACCACTTCCATCACCTGCAACGTAAGGAGGATGTCTGATAGTATTGAACATGTATCCAGCCGAGAACATGAGGATAAACAGCAATGATATAGCAGCCCAAGCCGGCTTGTATTGAGCAGCAGAGGCAATGGTACCCCAAAACATGTACAATCCACCACCAATGGCAACCAAAGTAATTAGACTCACCACGATCTTATCCAGAGGAAATGGTTCATGAATAGTTATATGAATGCCATGCTGCCTGGAGAAGAAGTCAACCAAGGGCCCTGCCTGGTCCTGCAGCGGAGCAAACTTCACTGAATTGTATCCATAATCAATCGAGTCGCTGTTTTCAGTAGGAGAATAAACCCAGACATTCGGAGCCTGTGTCAATCCCAATTTTCTAAATGTCTCAGGAGTATCAGCAATATCGGCCGTAGCGAAGAACACCCCATCACTGGTTGGGTGATCAGCCAACCACGAAGCGGCGATCTTTTGCCATGAAGGCGCGACTATTTTACAGAATCCACATGAATATTGCACACCTTCGGCTGTCAGAAGAACTGCAACCGTGTAATCTCTGGGACCAGCTACTACAGCATCAAATGTTCTATCAGTCAAATGAATTATGCCATCTCGTCCAACCAAAGTCTGTACATCCTCACTGGTCAGATCTCTATCAGCAAATGCACATGCAAACAGGCTGAAAAAACTGGCAATTGTTAACAACAAACCAGCTGTCGCTCTCATGTTGATGCTGTCGTGTTAGCAAGTTGAGGCTTGGGACCAAAAGCTAATCTGATCGGAAGTTTCTGATCTACAGAGTTTCAATTAACAAATGTCTATAAAGAATAAAATACAAATGCATATGAATTAGAATTGTTAAAGCTTCGATTGGATTGCGCTCAGCCGATATTTGAGCTCTTTCATCGGTTTCGAGTCCGGTTTCCATGCTGAAAACTCCTCATGGAGTGATTTGAGTTGATCGCCAAAATTAGGTCGCACTGCTGCTTCATTGATCAGTCCTCGCATACTCCACGGAAGTAAATAGGGATTATGGTTATTCTTAGGGATCTCAAAATCGGTATTAACTTTCAATGGCAAATCTCGAGGAGCATTTGTTGTTTCAAGAGAATGTCGCATCAACAAATCGTACACTCGACTCTCATCATACAAACGAGAATGCCCACCACTAGTCAGGGTTCCCGGAAGTGCACCCGAAACCTCTCGCACAAATCCATGGTCACTGGATCCGATATTTTTCAATCTCAGAGCTATTGAAACAACATTAGAAATGAATTCTGTAGCAACGGTTTCCGAGTCTATAAATACTGCCCGATATATGTTGGGATGCGAAAGATGGGCACAGGTTGAAGAATACAACGGAACAAGTTGATCGTTGAGTGATCCCACAAACACTATTTTTGCATTGTGGGCTATAATAGTCCTTAGAGATTCAATATATCTTTTGGACTGTTCACTTGCAGGATCTTGAAACTCAAAGAGTTCTCGCATTGATGCACTTTCAATCTGACTGATAGCTCTTATTACTAGTGTCTGATCTAGACCTGAGATAGGGCCCATAGATATACCGGCCATGCCCAGCAGTCCAATTTTTTTCCTTTCAACATGTCCTTCTTCAACCAATCGTGCCAGTAGATGTACCGCAACTGGTGTACCCTGAGAATGGGCAGCAAAATAAATAAAATCAGCCTCTTGAATCAAGTGGAGCCAATTACAAAGTAGTTCATAGAGAGTCTCCACGCGTTTTAACACCTTGCCTTCGCCTTCAAGAGCAATTTTTTCAATATGGACATCGTAGCCCTTCTCATTGGCCCATCGCTCAACAGACTTGGCAGCTTCATTGGCAAACTTGATTGATGTACCTGTAGGCTCACCAAGAAAGGCCCTAACTACTTTAGCAGGGAAAAATCCATGAACACCAATGACCACCACATTATGAACTCTGGCAGGACTGGTTCGGTAGAGCGGCTCGTGTAATTCAGTAATTCCATGCGAAGGTCCGAGATGCATATACTGAGTCAATCGCGATAAAGAAGATTTCAAACGGCCGACCGAAGAATATACAGAATAGCACATATCAGGAGTCGGAGTCACAACATTTGGCCGTGGTTGCTTTCCTTCTTTCTTCTCCTGAGCAGTATCCTTTGGCAGTGATTCCATAGAGACGTCGCCACTGTTTAAGCGTCTAGCTTTGTATGGGCGCTCATCAGTAGCAGTTGGCGGTGCCACAGCTACGTCCACATCCTTAACGGTTGACCGATTCCAGAAAGACCATGTTCGTGAACCACTTCGGGGCTGTATATCTGCAGGTGGCGTCGGATTCTCAGGCTGATCGGGGTTTAAAACAAGAGCGTCGTTTTGCGGTGAGTCACTAGATTTTAACGTATCTGTTGAAGTGCCTCGTGCAGCTCCTTGTGTATCAACAGTAGTGCTTCGAAAGAAAGAGGGCCAGGACGAGGGTGGCTTGCTGACAACCTCAACACTCTGTTTCTCTGCATTTGACGAAGAGGGCCAGGGCCACCACCAGGAAGATGATGATTCGGACTCTTTGTTTTCGCCAGAAGATGCCAGATTTAACGCTAGTGCGGCATTTGCGCCCTGACTTGGAGTACTTATCGTCACTTGGGGAGATGCCGAAGACACGACAGGAGTTTGTTTTCCGTCGTTCTCGCCAATTGCATTGGTTTCAGATGGGCCCTCATTAGTTATCTGAGTAGTATTAGTTACCTGAGTAGCCGAAATGTTTTGTTGGGCGCTGCTGTTGGAGTCTCTGCCATCGGATTGTGGCAGTACAGATAACACATTAGAAGTGCTCTCCTTGCTACTACTCAAGAAAATTGGCTCGGGTACAGCATCTGTTTGCAAAGAAGTGATAGGAGTACCATGAGGAATTGAATCATTAGGAGCCGATTTCGAGTACCGCTGGTTATCTTTCCCTGCCGATGGGCTGAGCAGCCGAGGGGAACTGCTTCTTGAAGCACCACTAAGAGATCGAGGAGGTGTATTTAAAGGAGAATTGGCAGGAATGTCAGTAAACGATCGACTGGAAGACTTCAAGTCTGTTGTTATCGTCGACGGGCTAACATAGCTGCTTGGAGCACTAGTAACATTGGCTGTCTTATCGCGGTTGTTGTTTTTGTTTACACTGTTTTTTCTAAATATTCCCTTTAACGACATTAATTCAATATATTCCTTCAATAGCCGCAAATTACACTTACAGTGACCATCAATGTTAACGTTGATGTCTAAGTGGCGCTATAAAAGTTATTTGGATAAGTCAAGGTTGGAAGGAGCATCAAAAGGACTGGATTTCACATGCAAACGGACGGGGAAATTTATGAACAAAAAAAATTGAAAATAAAATAAAAATGGGATATCGGGGAATTGACTTGGATCGCATGACTATCGTTGTATCAATTTAATAACTGTCGAGATAAAATTGTTGAAGTCATACCACAGTCATTAAGGTTCTTACAGCTGTTCTATCATAGATGACTCTTCATCATACATAACATAACAATTACCAATAAATAACTCAATTTAGCCCATTGGCCACGGACTATAACCATCGAGATCGGTCTCAGGAATACCATTTCCAAGCGTGTTTTCGAATGTACTTTCAAATGTGTTTTCAAGTGTGTCTGTAGTTGTACAGTCCAACATGATCGGATCCTCAAGTTCATTTCCTTCTTCCAACATCAACGAATCTATATGTCCATAATCGTTCAAAACATTGCCGAGGAAATATGGATCATGACCAAGAGATGCATATAGGGCCCTATCCAGTAACGGAAAAAGGTCAGGAGGCAGGTATTTGTAACCATCGTCATAAACCTTGTTCCACCGATCTATTTTGGCCTGTGAAACTCTAGCAAACCGTCTCAAATACATCATATATGCTGCTCCCATGCATGCAACAATAAGTAAAGCTAGTGGTCGTCGTCGTCGTGCTAAATTGACAAAGCTGACAGTGCATGTATGAAATGGAGCTGCTAGAGCCCACATGACACCCTTTCTTTGGGCGGCTCCATACACTCGTTCTAACATCTGAAGATGGTATAAATAGATATTTTCTTCTTCTCGCGTTATCTGTAGCGAGGCATAGTGTTCTTTGATAGCCTGTCGAATTTCCTCGAGAAATGCAGGAGGAACTTCAGGCTCAATAGATATTCTCAAATAACGGTCGATATTGAGATGATTTAAAAAGGAGTTTTTAATCCATCCTTTTCCATCGTAATAATCAAATAGTACACCAACACCAGAAGTCATGCCAAATAAATCTAACTGGCCAGGCTCATCTGCAAGAACTGGCATGCCAGATTCATCGTCGTTCAATGCAAATACACTCAGTAAAACTGAAGTCAAAATATGACTCTCTACTGGAACACTAGATTTATCAGCAGCACCCTGCAGTTCAAGACGATGATCTGTAATTGCCTGTTGTAAATATTGTCTGTATATATCCTTATATGGATTTTGACCGGGAGTTGCAGCCAAGAAGAAAGCACTCACTGCCTTAAGAGATGTCAAAACTGAGCCATTTGACGTAAGAGAATATCCTACGGCATCGTATTTCCACATTAATTGAACTTCTTCATGTCCTCGTCCAATTGCCGGAGCTACTACGGATCTGAAGAAGTCTAATAAGAGAAGATCGGACTGCGAAAGCTTGTCTAAGTGGTATAATGAGATTGTATGCGAATTCACGTCATTTCTAGTCGGTTCTAAAGCCGAATTATTTTGCTCTTGGTCTGGATATATACATTCTCGGCCGGTTGCAACGCAGTATTCACAGCTAGGTTGAGCTGAATTACACTATCAAGTTAGAAGGAGATCTCAGCTCAATTACAAGCTGGTCTTTTGGAAAAACTTACCCTTATTTTAAGCTTCCTACAAGAATTACAAACATCGTTTCTCTTTCTTCGAGGCCCCATGGCGTGTTGAATGAGGGATTTAACAGAGAAGTGTGGTGAGTCTTCATATACAAGTCTCTTTGGATACAACATATGGCACGTGACTTGCTGAAGAGACAAAAATTTTAGATAACGAGGATAACGGCGTTATAGGAATTTGACTGTTCGTAATTTGATATATTATATTATTATAGTTTCTTACCTAAATGTTGTTTCATTTCTTATTCATTGTTTTCAGCCCTTCATCCCGCATTTTAGCCTAGAAGCCGTGCTACATAGACGATGCAGCCTTAAAGCCTAATCAGTGCCTATTATAACGGGTATTCGCGATCTTACAAGATGACCCATATTATTGAATTCAAAGTTGTTAAAATGACTTGAATGATCAACCGCTTTTCTGTTGTTTATAAAAATTCCGCAGTAGGCATCGTTTATCCGATGAAGCGGCTCTTCGTTCAGGGACATAAAAAGTAAACACAGCCTCAACCTTAATTCGAGATATAATCCACGATGATTCCAGAATATTATTACAGAATATCCATTGCTGTAACATTGACATTTTCAATTTCATGCCATTCAAGGTTTTCAAATGCACAAATACTTTCATACGATAAGACTGCAATTCCTGCAGTTCTCTATGCTCAGATCCAACAGGCAAGGCAATTAGTGTATATCAGCCGTCAATTCCTCAATTAACATCTGCTAAGAAGATCATCCATATATGAGGGCCCAGTATCAAATGCAGCATACATCGCCTTATCTAATAAAGGGTAAAACGTCGGAGGAATGTACTTGTAACCTTCATCAAAAACTTGGCTCCATCGATCGAGTTTAGCTTTAGACACAAATGTGAAATATCGGCAATATGACAAATACATAGATGCCATGTATGCAACTATGAGCAGAGCTAGGGGCTCTCTCTGTCTCGCTAGCTCCACAAATTGTCTAGGTGCTGTGTGAAAGGGTACTGCTAGTAACCAATTGGCACCGTGCGCATGCACTGCACTGTAAAAACGGCACAATGATTCTAGCTCCCTTATATATATGATTGCATGATCTTGAGAAATTTGCTCAAAAAGGCACAGGCTCGTGACTATATATCGAATGTCCAGAAACACATCTGGCCATTCCACTTCCCATGAATGTTTCAATATATGTCGTGCGCTGAGATGAACTAAATATGAATTTTTAATCTCGCCTCTTTCGTCATAATAATCATAAAGTGTGCCAACACCCGAACAAACTCCAATCAAGTCCAACATGCCAGGCTCTTCAGCTATAACAGGCACTCCTTCGAAATCGTCGTTCAATACAAATATACTCAACAAGACCGAGGTCAAAATGAGACTTTCCGGCGACGTGTTGTATCCATGAGGATCTTGTAGTTCAATACGATGAAATCCAATTGCATTTTCCAGGTATTGCTTGTAAAGGCCCTTGTGCTGGGAATTGTCTGGCTTATTAGCTAGGAAAAACGAACTAACAGCCTTGATAGAAGCCAGAACTGAATCACTTGAAGTAAGAGAAAGATGAGTAGCGTCATATCTCCACATATCTTGGGTTTTGGTATAACCTCTTCCAATTGAACAAGCTACTACTCTTTGGAAATGTTCGACCAAGGATATATCTAGATCAGATAATTTGTCCAGATTGTACACTGAAAACGTTCGTAAACCAGAATAATAATCTGAAACAGAGTCATCAGAAGTATTACTACTACCTGGACTGAGTTTTTCTTGAATAGGATAGATACATTCTCGGCCAGTAGCAGCACAATAGTCACATTTGGGCTTGGCGGAGTCACACTACAAGGTTAGAATAACAGCAGTATTGGTGAATGATTGTTTATTACATACTTTTATTTTGAGCTTCTTGCAGGAACTACAAACAGTGTGTCCTTTCCTTTTCGGCATGCAATCGAGTAAACAGGGGTGTAAGGAGAAGATAAGGTTGAAGATAGTGATATCATTCTGGGGTATTTGGGCTTTATAGGGAGAGGACAAAGGAAGGCAGAGCTGGGGGATACGAAGAAATATTGGAGATATCAGCGGAATACACGATTTATAGATATTATATTATCGAGTTGATGGCATATTTTCTTAGTTTTCTTCGTATTTGATCTAGATCTCGGATGCTGTACTGTCAGTGTCACGTGATTCTCCAGATTTTTGAGGACTCTCTATGACGCGGATGAATGTGCAGCTACGGGCAGTCGAATTTGGCAATTTTTCTTGATTTTCTTAACAGTAACCGCATATCATGTAATAATATGCTCATATTTCTTTAAATTTCCTCTTCATTCTTACAAAACCACTACTCCTCTCTTCGCCTAATTCCTCTCCGCTTCTTTTTCCTCTACGCACCTCATCAAAACGTGCTCTCACACAATTATGACAGACAGTCTTGAACCAATCCGAAAGGAGCTCAAGGGCAAATTGCGCCAATTCCAGGACTTCCCTTCTAAAGGAATACTCTTTGAGGATATACTGCCTATTTTCCAGGACCCTAAGACATTCCAATCCTTGCTGGATGGATTCAAACTGGCTATAAAGCAGGCTGGTCTCAAGCCCGACGTCATTATTGGCTTAGATGCAAGAGGATTCTTATTTGGTCCGTCTTTAGCTCTACAAATAGGTGCAGCATTTGTGCCTGTTAGAAAGAGAGGTAAACTGCCCGGACCGGTGGTTGAAGCCGAGTTTGAGAAGGAATATGGCAAAGATGTATTTGCAATTCAAGCTGATGCAATCAAAAAGGGCCAAACGGTCATAATTGTAGACGATATTATAGCTACGGGTGGTAGTGCAATGGCTGCAGGTCAATTGGTGGAGAAACTTGGGGGTAAGGTAGAACGATATTTGTTCATATTAGAGCTGTTATTTCTCAAGGGCCGTGACAAGTTGAATGCGCCAGTGTTTACACTTCTTGAGAACCAGGAGTGAATTAGTGCTAGATGCTCAATGCTCAATGCTTAATTATTCAATTTACGTGTTGGTGGGTGAAATCTTTCGTATCACCGTTCCTATAGTCCACTGGCTGTTCGTGCATGTCGTATAAATGAATATTTGCCATGAACAATGTCCATCTCAAACTCAATTCCGTTCAATCTCCATGTATTTTTACCAATTTTCACTTTTCTCGTTGATATATTTTCACTTCTATCGCCAAATTTTCACATAGATATCATTCTTCTTCTTCCACCATCACCATGGAAGTCTCTGAGACTATCAATGCTGAGACTCAACAACGATACTCCAAAGGTAATTATCATCATATACTGCTACATATAAGTCATATTCATTCATCTAACTTTATTTAGAACGTAAAGTAGGCGAGGGTACTTATGCAGTGGTATATGTTGGAAAACAAGTGGATACGTCCAGAAAAGTCGCCGTTAAAATGATAAAAGTCGGCGAATTCAAAGACGGGCTGGACATGTCAGCTATAAGGGAGATCAAATTTCTTCAGGAACTCAAACATGCCAATGTTATCGAACTTCTGGATGTATATTCATCGGAAAAGAACCTAAATCTGGTCTTGGAGTACCTTCCTTCTGATCTCGAGGGCCTCATTAAAGATAAGTCGATTGTTTTCGGCTTTGGAGACGTCAAATCTTGGCTACTTATGACTCTTCGAGGTTTGCATCATTGTCATAGGCATTTCATCTTGCATCGTGATCTTAAACCTGGCAATCTGCTGCTTTCGCCAGATGGAGTTTTGAAAATCGCTGATTTCGGTCTTGCAAGAGTCATAAATTCTCCAAAAGAAAATATGACACCTACTGTGGTTACGCGTTGGTATCGTGCGCCAGAACTACTTCTTGGTGCTTCACATTACACTGCTGCTATAGACGTGTGGTCAGTCGGAGTTATATTTGCAGAACTAATGCTTAGAACTCCATATCTTGCTGGGAATTCCGATACTGATCAATTGGACGTGACTTTTCGTGCTCTAGGAACTCCAAATGAAAAAACATGGCCGGGCGTATCCTCACTCCCTGGCTATTCAAAGGATATTCCAGTATACCCCCAGCCGGCTATGCAAGAGCTACAAAACAGATTCCTTGCTGCGAGTTTTCCGGCGCTTGATTTAATGAACGGAATGCTCGAAATGAACCCGGTGAGCAGATTGGATACTTCACAAGCTTTATCTTCGTCTTACTTTAAGGAAGATCCTCCTCCTACAAAACCTGCGTTGTTGCCTAAGAGAAAAGAAGTTGATCCGGATGCTTTTGAGAAGAATCTGAGGGAGCAGCAAAGGGCAGCGATGATTGAGAAGACGCAGTCAGCACGGAAGTGATGGCAGACGTGGAAGTGGATCTTATACTGTCCTTTCTTATATTCTCTCTTTTCTGAAGAAATGGGTGAAATATCACCAGTTTATTTATTATCCAAAGCGGATGCATGCTTATGTTTCTGACCGGTTCAAAGGAGTCCTGCGACATATTCTGCAATAGCCATAGAACTGGTCAATCCCGGACTTTCAATTCCTAGGAGGTTTATAAACCCAGGGAAACCATCTTCTTTTCTAATAATGAAATCACGGAATTTCGAGCCATCAGGTTCGAGTTTTGGCCTGATTCCTGCATAATCCGGCACCAGAGCTTCAGGATCTATTTGTATATATTTTTGAATTTCTTGTTTAGCTCGTTCAAGGTTCTGGCCATTCACACTGAGATTATTTGGGGAATCTATCCATTCTGTGTCTGGGCCAAATTTGATTTTGTTGCCCAGATCAAGTGTCAAATGGGTTCCTAGTCCAGAATAATCTGATGGACAAGGATATATAAGTCTGTCTACTTTAGGACGACTGGCTGTGTATGAGAAATAATTGCCTTTGGCGTAATATGCTTGGACGTGTCGTTCTTTTGGCAGTAAGAGATTTGAAACATTTGGAGCATTCAAACCGGCTGAATTGACGACAATATCGGCTGTGACAGTGATTGGTTCCTCAATATCTTGAGATATGCATGAGACACTGTACCCGCTTCCATTTCCTTGATACGTGATGTCAAGTACAGTGGTATCTAGACTGATATCGGCATTATTCTCTTGAATCTGAGCCTCATAGAAACTCATAAGCATATGAGCAGAGAGGATGCCAGAAGTCGGAGATTCCAAAATGGCTTCACGTGCAACTATGCTGGGCTCCAATGTTTTCGCTCTGTCTAACGGAAGAAAACTCGTTGGAACACCAGTCTGTTTTGACCGAAGGTACATGTTCTGTAGATAATCGGCCTGCTTGGAGTCCTGAGCAACCACCCATTTTCCACACTGACGTACAGGAATTTTATACTTTTTAGCCTTTTCATATATCAATTGTTTTCCTCTAATGCATAATTTTGTTTTCAGTGCGTCTACGGGAAAGTAGAGTCCTGCATGGATGACCTCTGAGTTCCGAGAGCTGGTTTCTGAGCCCAATTCCTTATGACGTTCAACCAAAAGTACATTAGATGAAGGAATAGCGCTCAATCTGGCTGCAATGGCCAATCCAACGGCTCCTCCACCAATGACAATATGAGAAAAATCGTTGGTTGATCTGATCATGGTATAAAAGGGAGGATGATTTGATCTTCAAATTTGCCCAAATATCAACACAATGTACAGTTTACAGACAGCCAATAAGAAAAGAATATGGGATCTGTGTAGAATAGGTAGATCTGGATACGCTTCATATACGGCAGTGCCAAAAAAGACTCTTCGACGTCATTTGTTTCAGTCAAAAGTGCCATTGTCATATTCTCAGGCCATAGAAACTATCACAGCATGTCGAGATGACAAGGAACTTCCTCGAAAAGTAAATGCACATGCTTTAATGGACTTGAAAAGAATGTTTGAGACGATGAGGAAACGTTCAGGTACAATAATAAAGGAAAATGTGCTGATAGAGCGGAATTTGGTGGAGAGAGCTGCTGAAATGGGTGATGCTACTGCCATAGCAGTTCTTAGTGGTGATACACTTTCTGATGCTGGCGCCAATGAAGATGACAAAATGCATGCTGATAAACTTCTCAGAGAGCTTATGGACAAGAGGTTTCCATTGGCGTTTAAAATATCCGGAGATCTGGCATATAAGTTGGGGATCAAAGATGCTGCATTGAGTTTCTACAAACGAGCCATTGATGCAGAGCCAGCTGATTCAGCAACCAAAGCAGAATGTTTGCGTAATGTTGGATTGCTTCTAATTGCTCAAGGAGACGCTTTATCTGCAAAAAAGTA
The DNA here is from genome assembly GCA_037040845.1 of Trichomonascaceae sp. B5901. NCBI lineage: Eukaryota > Fungi > Ascomycota > Dipodascomycetes > Dipodascales > Trichomonascaceae > Trichomonascaceae sp. B5901. The sequence goes on from JAXQHN010000001.1 coordinate 2,062,096, forward strand.
CTTCAATGAGGCCGTTCAAGCATCTGACGACGCCAATCAGGTCGCAGACTGTCATTATTACCTGGGGCAGCTTTATGAAATGGACAAAACACGTGCAAGGTATCATTTTGAAATGGCCGCTTCTACGTCATTCAAGGAGGCTTTTGCTCCTTTGGGGTTCTTACTTCTGAACTATTTCAATGAACCTCAACTTGCATATGAATGGTTCACTCTAGGAGCCCAACTAGGAGATGGATACTGCTTGGTGGGTCTTTTTGACTGTTGTATGGCTAAAAATGAGTATGTGAAGTCAGGTGTGTATTTGGAAAAGATCTCCAAGCATGAATTAGCGGAATCATTATTGGCTAGTCGAGCATCTACCGTCAAAAGACTACAAAGCATTCTTGCCGAAGAACAATCGAAACTGAACGCCCAAAACTCGTCTCACAATACTCCCCAGAGTATTAATGATACCCCAACCAAATCAGATCGATGGGACTTTTAGTACTGTTGAAGTTTATAACATGCATGCATTTGACCGTTTCATCCCTGACGCATCTCCGCATCTCCGCACTGTCAAAAAAAACGCGTAACGTCTCAACGAAGCATCATTCCATTTCTTGACTTCGACACAACCACAACCATGACAGTAGCGACGAAGAGGAAATTAGAAACCACGGCTTCCAAGACGATGTCAATCACGAGTTTTTTCAAACCGCAGGCAAAAGTGCAGAAGACTATATCTACAGCTACGCCATCTGCAGCAGAAGCCAAGCAGCCCTTTGACAAACAGAAATGGATCGATAGCTTGAGCCCAACGCAAAGGGAATTGTTAGAGTAAGTGCCCTTTTACATGTTTGTTCATACTTTTATTAACCTTATAGTCTTGAAATCAAAACTCTGGACGATTCATGGCTCTCTGTTCTGTATCAGGAACTCACCAAACCGTACTTCATTGCTCTCAAACAGTTCCTCAAGAAGCAATATGACGCGAAGAAGACAGTTTATCCTCCTCCAAGAGATGTTTACTCGTGGTCGCGTCTGACACCGCTCAACGAAGTCAAGGTGGTCATACTAGGGCAAGATCCCTATCACAATGTCAATCAAGCTCACGGTCTGGCTTTTTCCGTGAATCCGCCAACACCTGCTCCTCCTTCTTTGAAAAACATCTTCAAATGTCTTCAGAACTGCTATTCTGATTTCAGGGTTCCCAAAGCTGGTCTGCTGACTCCCTGGGCTAAGCATGGTGTTCTACTGCTGAATGCCTGTTTGACTGTGGAAGCTCATCAGGCGTTTTCTCATGCTAACAAAGGATGGGAGACATTCACAGAGAAAGTGCTTAGCGTGGCAGCTCAGAACCGGAAAACTGGCATTTGCTTCCTGGCTTGGGGAACTCCAGCTGCTAAACGAATAGACCAAATTAGACCTGGACCGGAACATCTGGTTCTTAGAGCAGTTCATCCAAGTCCGCTGTCTGCTTCACGAGGGTTTTTTGATTGTGAGCATTTTCTTAAAGCAAACGATTGGCTTGAGAAGAAATACGGTTCACAAGGCGTAATAGATTGGGCATTGGATCCGGGAAATAAACTGGCTCTGATAGAGAAGACCAAAAATAAGGACGTGGACATCAATGGAAAAGACACTGTAGTGACGGAGAAGAAGGAAGAGGAAGTTACAAAGGTCGTTGAGACAAAGACTGCAGAGTCTCATTAGATATTATGTCCTCAAAATCTAGCTTTGAGCACGGCTCAATAATACAACGTCTCCGACGCGTCTCCAATCGTCAATAAAATAAGTGTTAAAGAAGCGGGCTTCTTCGTGATAACCGTGGTTTTCTAGAATGTCTGCGATATCTGGAATCAGGTTTTCAAACATTGCCAAATGTGTTGGCCAGTCACGATCCACCCCAAGATGCGTTTCTATAAATCTCCGGGGATTTGCATAAAATATATCGGCCTCGTCTAGGTACAATTTGCGCTCTTCTGTAGTGAGGCCAATTGGTGGTTCGCACGTCAGGAACCATGCATCTATGTCTGGTCTATGCATATGGCTTTGCCAAGGAGTTGAATGACAAGGCATCAGAAACCCTATTGAGGAGATTGAGGAGTCATCTCTTACGCGGTCTATCACGGAAATGACTCCTTTCTGATGCACAAGTGAAAAATATAGAGCCACTGCCATATTGAAGAATCCTAGTAATGCAAATATCGACTTTCTATGTCTTCGGACTCGTAATAAACTTCGTGCGAATAATACATGTAAAACAGGCAGCAAAGGATATATGAAACGGACCTCTTTATGTGCCAGTAAAGAATAAGAAAATGTAACTGCTAAGACCAAGTGTACCAAAGGAGAATTGGATGACAGAGACATCTCTATGACAGTCAAAGGCAAATATGCAAGCAGGAGGATCGGTAAACCTTGTGAAAAATAATAGTGAGAAGGTGATACTCCATAAAAATGGCTCAATGACTGAAATACATTGAAGGAGATGAATTTGATCAGCGGAAATACTGGTCGTTCATAGTACAGCCAATCAATGAAGAAATTGAGCGACAAAGAGAAAAATGCAATGATTGCAGCCCAAAATAGCAGTCTTTTAGCATGAAAAGGGAAATTGGTAAGGAACTTCAAGCCCATAAAAGTCCATAAAAGGGCATTTGTAGGTCGGAAGATGCATGCAACGGATGCAATGGCCAACGACAGAACTGTACGCGGCATGGAAATTCCATTCAGAATATTCCAAGGCCAATAATAAAGAGCAGCAGCTGTCAAAGACATCTCCATGCTGTTCGAGAAAGTGCGTGTTGAAACGTACCAATTGAATCCCGATAGAACCGAAGCCCATAGAGCCCATATAGCATCATGACGACTTAGAAAAACAGAGCCAAGTTTATATGTATAAAAGTCACCACAGGCCGATATGATGCCCTGAAAGATCTTTGGAAGTATCACGGGATCACAATGTGTCAATACCGCCAATCTATAAATTGCAGCATAAATCAACGGATGAGCAGCCGATCTCAGACCTTCTCTCCATTCCCAGGTTAAATAGCCATATCCAAAGACCAGACGATGAGCAGGTTCAAGAGATTGCCAGTATTCGTCAGGCTGGAAAAACGTTTTGATTGTTAATGCATTGAATATCCGGTATATTATCAGGCCTCCGAGAATTGCCTGGTCCCGTGTTTTCATGGTGTTGGAGGATCAAATTTCAACCATCCATAGCTCATTTTAATCCTCACAGGTGCTCAAAGCAACGTCTGGGGAGGGAACGACACGTGATTTATTGGCATATTTCTGGTTTATCAATTCTCATGTTTATTATATAAAAAGGTTATTGATTGGTGATGTTCTCTGCTCTCAATAATGCTAGAAAACACCAGAAAGCGGGTAGTTCGTTGAATAATTCAAAGACTGTGACGGTTACAAAACGAGTGAAGGTCGAAAATGTCAATCGAGTTGTCAAGCCGAAATTATCGTCAGAAAAGGCAGTCGAAGCAGTCGGTGGTGATAAAAAGGCCAAGGTGTCGAGTGTCAAATCAACTGCGGAGGATAAACAAACCACCAAGCATGAGCCGATAGTCAAAGATTCAACACCTGAGGACCCTGTAAATGAACCATTAGAGTCTCCACAGGCTGAATCATCTGATTCTGAAGATGACTGGGACAAACATCTCAGTAGATTATCAAGTTCTACACCTGTTCCTCGTGATTCAGTCTCCAATGACCAGCCCATTGGCCAAACCAGAGATATCTTGAATGAAAACACCATCGGAAAAATCAACACCGATTTCATACATGTCAAACAATTCATACAGGAGCATCGAAAAGACTACACTTCCCGTCATGACTTTACGGATTATACCATCCAGCTTCCTATGGGCCAAGAAACATACACGGCTGCCGAACCAAAAGACACAGATGATCTACTGCCTTTTGTCGAAACTGAAAAGGCCATGACCTTAATATCCCAATTCTTCGTACCAGCAGAGTATTCGGCAAAAATACGAGATCCTCATATGCGAGATTGCATTGTTCGTCGTTTCAGGCGTGCAGTTCGCGACGGTAACGTCACAAATCTGCTGGAAAGCGTCGACCAATTCAATCAACTAATTATAAGTATGCGTGAAAAAAATGTCATAGTGGACCAAATTCGCCAGCTTGGAACAGTTCCATACTCATTTGTGTCGGAAATCTTAAACCAAGTCTATGCTCGAGTCGTTTCCCCACAAAGTCATGATTTGCGTGATTACGAAGCATTTTCAGACAATGTGTACGGTGAATTGCTTCCAGGTTTCGCTCATCAGATATTCAAGGATGTTAACCTTGGAAGCAATCAGATATTTGTCGACTTGGGTTCTGGAGTCGGCAATTGCGTTCTACAGGCAGCTTTAGAGATAGGTTGCCAAAGCTGGGGCTGCGAAATTATGAGTACAGCTTGTCAGCTAGCATCAGAACAAAAAAAAGAATTTGAATGTCGGCTAGCCGCCTACGGTATCTCGCACGGCCCAATTAATTTGATCAAGGGTGATTTCACGGACAACGAACAGATTCGAACCGTTTTGAATAAGGCGGATGTCATATTGGTGAACAATTATGCATTCAGTGCCTCAACCAATGATAGTCTCATACATATATTCTTGGACCTAAAAATCGGCTGTAAAATAGTCTCTCTCAAGTCGTTTGTGCCTACAGGTCATACCATTTCAAAGTATAACAAGGAATCGCCGCTCAACATATTATCGGTAGAAGAGAAGCACTTTGGGTCCAATATGGTTAGTTGGACCGATTCAGGTGGAGACTACTATGTTACTACCATAGATCGATCTCGACTGCAGAATGCGGAGTAGCACGGCAGCTCTGCCAGCAGGCTTAATTGGCTCAGACCGCAATGATATAAAAGAGCCTCAGTTAATGAGTTTTTCACGAATATCGTCACGTACTTCTTTCTAATAACGCATTAGCTTCATTCATCTTATCCACCTCGCCAGCCACTTTGGCCATCCACCTGTCCACAAGAGCTACATTTTCCTTCTCCAGCTCCTTGTTTTTTCGCTCCGATGCATTAAGTTCGATTTGCAAGGCGAGAATTTCATCGTGCAATTGCTGAACTGTCTGTGATTTGAACTGATTCTCATCTTGATAGTTACGCGCTTTAGTACGATGTAACTTGACATCTTTCTTAAGATCCTCATGTTCTTTGAATATAGTGTCATATTTGCCAGTTATAGAGGTCAACTTATCGGTTTTGATAGCGAGTTCACTGTATAAATCAGACAATTCCTTCTCTTGATCCGGATTTCCGGTCGAATTGAGGCCCATTTCAGCCTCAATTGCACGAGTAGCCGCTGTCTCAAACAGTTTTATCCAGTGATCATGTTGTTTTTCTATTCGATCTCTTTCTTGTAATCCTTCAGCAAATTGATCTCGCCACATCGAATGGAGAGCATAGAAGGACAAAAACTGAAGGAAGTACACAACGAGGAAAACGTGGGATTTTGGAACTGCAAAATTATCGTTTTGTTTTTTGAAATCAAATAAATTACAACATTCCATTGGATGTTATATTCTATAATTTTATTCAATAACTTCATGATTGAATTTGATTGATTTCTTTTTCAATTCTTTCTTTCAGATCACACTGTATATTACTGCATTTGCAAATGCTAAACCGGGCTGTTTTTAGAGCCAAATGCATTAACTTCAAACATAAATGCCGATTTAATAGCACTAAAAAACTTGGCATCTTATTGCATCCTCTGTTGGAACAGAAAGCTCAGAATCTTCGAACAGAATACAACCGTCTTGCCAAAGAAATATCCGATGGAAATGAATTCACAGTGTCAAAGGCTTCTCAGGCCAGTCGATTAGAACCTACTGTGGGGAAAATACAAGAATATTATGAAGCTAAACAGGGACTTTTGGATCTCGATGAATTGGCTCAAGATTCTACTCTTAGGGCCGATGCTTTACGAGAAATCGAAAAAACTCAAGCTCGATTACAAGAACTTTCGAGTATTCTTCAAAATAAGCTGGTTCCAAAGAATCCCTTTATAGATAAAGGTAGCATTCTTGAATTGAGGCCGGGAATTGGAGGTCAAGAAGCCATGATATTTGCCAATGATCTACTCACCATGTACCAAAATTACGCCCTTAAACATCGCTGGAAGAGTCAAATCGTGTCCATATCACGTGTTCCCGGTTCTTCTGGTATAATGGAAGCAATATTGAGCATTAGTGACAGTGGATCATATGAACGACTTCAATATGAAGGAGGAGTTCATCGAGTTCAACGAGTTCCAGAAACAGAAACTAAAGGAAGAGTTCATACGTCTACAGCTGCAGTGGTAGTATTACCTCAGATGGCAGATATGGAGGACGAGTCTTTGGAAAATGAACGAGCATTTGAACCTGGAGAAGTCAGGGTAGAAGTCATGAGAGCTCGAGGAGCTGGAGGTCAACATGTAAATAAAACAGAATCAGCAGTTCGGTTAACGCATAACCCGACGGGTCTTCAGGTGGCTATTCAAGATGAAAGATCACAGCATAAAAATAAAGCAAAAGCATTCATGTTGTTGAGAGCTAAACTTGCTGAAAAAGAGCGGGTTGAACGACAAAAGCAGGAACGAAGCAAACGGACAGCTCAAGTCAGCACAACGGAACGATCAGATAAAATACGGACATACAACTATCCTCAGAACCGTATAACGGATCATCGGTGTGGATATTCTGCACATAATCTTACGGAGACTATGAGTGGAGATGGGCTTGATGCAGCTATAGATGCTATGGAGGATTATATGAATGGGGAGTTGTTAAAAGAACTGGTGGAGGCCAGTGATGTATAGAAGCAGGGTGTAAATATAATCAAGGGATGTAAATACAATCTAAGGATGTAAGCATATACATGTTAATATTAAGCATGTTATATCAATCACCACTGATAACAGATAATCAAAGACCCATCACCAACTTAATTAAGCTTCAATCATCATCTAAAAAAATCAAACAACATCAATGGAATCGGATGCTCATAAATCCGACCCGTCCATATCATTAACAGTCCACTCACTTCTTGGAGATTCCAATGATTTATACGCTTGGAAATTCCAAACATTGAAAGAATCGCAAGAAGCTCTGACGTCACAGCTAGACTTGATCCAAACACGTGGGTATTATAATAGTCCCCCCAGCTTGTCTTAAGCTAATATATAGGATTGGAATTATATTCTAATAGTTTGTATGATCCCGCTCGAATTAAATCATGTCTCGAATATATAAAAGTAATCAAAAAACGCCTAGCTAATGTAAATAATACCCTCGATAAGACTCGGCAGAGATTGGATAAGATAAAGTCTAGCATTGGTAACAACAACTAAAATAATCATATACGCATCTTATATAATAGTTAGCAAACATTCCACTTAGCCTGTCATGTGTTTTTTTATGTTGCTATTATTTAAACTCGGCCAAATAAATGTCGCACGCACCTCCGCATTTTGACCCAAACCACCTCTTCAAACCACCATGGAGACTCTGGAAATCCACTCCAAATCTTTTCTTATCAAGTGGGTCGAGGCGCCATCTGATAGCTTTATATCGTGGCAAGTTCATCCCAGGAAAAAGTCCATTAATTTTGGCCTATTTCGTCATGCTGGAACTGTCGATAATGTCGATGGCCGAGGTTCAAGAAAGCCCAGTGTCGGCTCAAATAACAGCAATCTTTCTTTAGAGCAACAATTGAATCAAGTTGGACTCGAAAGAATCCTATGGCATGGTCGTTGTATATCCAATGAATTGCTCAGAGGTCAGTACAATGTCCAAAAAGGGGGTACGTTTGCTTTGGTATTTGACAACACCTTTTCAAAGAACACGGCTAAAACTGTTCAATTCAGCCAGCACGTGAGTGAAGTTCGTTCTGATTCTTCTAGATCGCTTGGCAGGCATGACTCTGTGTCAACTTCTTCTGTTGTGTTCAGAAATACTTCATGGAACAGCTCATCGACTTCTGCTGCTGTCAAATCAGCAAATCCTCATGCTGCTCCTGCTCTAGAAGACCCTTCTGCTGGCGAGCACGTGGTATCTACTGAATCATTTCAAGCTGATAGTTCAAACAGCAGGCCTACTTATGTCAGTGATGGTAGATACATGTCTGGAACTATGCTCAAGAAGCGACGAAAGAAGTTACAGGGATATGCTCGGCGATATTTCTCTCTTGACTGTAAATATGGTGTTCTAAGTTATTATTTGCATCAGAAATCTTCTTCACTTAGAGGAAGTATGCCTATAAAATTGAGTGTCATATCTGCTATTGCTCATAATCGAGACATTATCATTGACTCTGGTGCCGAAATATGGTACTTAAGGACCCTTAATGACACAGACTGGAAATCCTGGAGTGCGGCTCTTGAATCGGCTAGGAATTCTACTGCACAAGGCAATGTTGCTACTGCTCTGTCCAGTGGATCTGTTCCTGATGAAAATAATGCTGGGTCCTCCTATGTTGTCAACTCGCGACTGATTGCTGCGGCTAATTCTCGTCTAAATGGCCGAGAAGAAGAGCTTAAACTGTTGATTAGTGAGTTGGATCAAACGAGCCAGCAACTATCTTCGGTTGTTGCTAGCAGTGACCAGCAATTGAATATTTCAGATCTATCCTTGGACGAATCTGTCAGGCAAGCTGCCGCTTCTCCTGGTCAATCCATACGAAACGGATCTGTTGATGACATTTCCAATCGACCTCGGCGTTCATCTATATGGAGGCGTAAGTCTACTAAGAATTCGCCCAGTCATGATGCAGACATGACTCCTCGTCTGCCCTTTTCTGGGAACACAATTCCGAAGTCAGCTGTGAAAAAGGCAGTTGCTAATCTGGAGACATTAACTGAGAAGTTTGGATTGTTTCTCAAAGAGATTGAATCAGATCGGCTGGCTGCTGCTACGGCCATTGAGCATGATAGTAACGATCGTTCAAGTGTATTCTCTGCCAATGAAGTGTTTTATGACGCTGTGGATAATTTTGGCGACAGTGTATTATATATCGATGATGATGGCCAGCCTGATGCTTTAGAGCAGGAGGCTGACTCCGATTCTAGCAACTTTGAGAGCGAAGGCGACAGCGATAGCGTTAGCTCTGCAGGTTTTGCTACACACCGTGTCAGACTGAGTTTATTGGGTGAATCGATGTTACAGCAGGAGCCAAATGATCTATATCCTTTGCCATCTGGCCCTATCACTAGAAGAATTGACATCAAACCTGCTGCTACCAGTCCGCCCAGTCTTATCGGAGTGCTTAGAAAAAATGTCGGCAAAGACCTTTCCAGTGTGACCATGCCAGTAACAACAAATGAGCCTGTCACTATTCTTCAAAGGTATGCTGAATTCTTGGAATATGCCGATCTGCTCAATATGGCATCCAAGGCGAGCGACCCCGGAGAAGCACAACTTTACGTGTCAGCTTTTTCTGTTTCACTTATTGCCAATCAAAGGTCTAAGGAACGGGCTCTCAGGAAACCGTTCAACCCGTTGTTAGGTGAAAGTTTTGAGCTGGTACGTGAAGATTTAGGTTTCCGTCTTATTGGTGAGAAGGTTAACCATAAACCGCTGGTTATGGCATATCAGGTTGAAGCCGAAGGATGGACTATGAACTTCACTTGTAGACCCAAACAGCAATTCTGGGGTAAGAGTGTGGAAATTACTGACACTGGTATCATTCAAATTCGAATGAAGAATACATCGGCAACGTATGAGTTTACACAGCCCTCGACATTTTTGCGAAACCTTATTGCTGGGGAGAAGTATGTTGAGCCTCAGGGAGTAGTTACAATTGAATGCTCCAATGGATATTCATCTCAAGTGGACTATGTCAAGGTCAAAGGTGGTGGTTTATTTGGGGGAGGTCGCAGTGAAGAGGTGACGATATCCTTGTTCGATGATACAGGACGAAAACTAGAGAAAGGATGTAGTGGCACCTGGACACAAGAACTTTTTGAGACGTTGCACTCAGCAAATGTTCGGTCCATTTGGAAAGCTGGCAATCTTGTTAGCGATTCCAAAAAGAAATATGGCTTTACAGAGTTTACTGCTTCGTTGAATGAAATTACAGCCATGGAGAAAGGACGACTTTGTCATAGTGATTCTCGTTTGCGGCCGGACCAGCAAGCATATGAATCAGGGAATGTAGCCGAAGCTGAGAGATTGAAGCTCGTGCTTGAAGAAGAGCAAAGGAGTCGTCGAAAAGAAAATGAGATGGCAGGCATTGAGCACAAACCAGCATTTTTCACCGAGAAACACGGAGAAGACAATGTTATATATTACGTTTTAAAGAACGGCAAGGACAACTACTGGGAAAGAAGAAAAGAGCAACGATGGGACGGAGTTTTAGAGTTGTGGACCAAGTAGAAAGTATATGTATCTAAGATTAAATCTATCAAAATGCATTATTCAACTGTATCTGACTGATGAATATGTTCATCTTCAGTTTGTCTATTGACGATGAAAAATGACCAGCAAACCAGTACTGCACCAATATAGTACCACAGAGTGCTGGTTCGATGATGTAGAATCATATCTACAATCATTGAAAGAGGAATTGTTGCCGATAAACCAACAGTGACGACCAACGGAGAAGTCATAAGTAGTGCTAAAACCCAGCAATAATCAGAGGTTAAAGTGGCTACACTGTTGCTTATAAGAAGAAACCAGGAGTAGGAGGAATGAGGTAAACCGATCTTCTCTACACCGATATTATCGAGAATAAGCAACACAGGCCAAAGTCCAAGTAAGCTGAATAAGCCGACGAAACCGAAAAATATCCTAGGATTTATCCTCGATTCGTCGCCGATTCTGACTTTAAGTAGTGTGGTATATATGCCATAAACACAGGCCGAGCCCAATGCAAAGAAATTACCAAGCAAGGGGTTTTCAGCGTCCTCCTTCAGGTCATTATCATTATAATCAGCTTTAGATATCAATAAAACGCCCAGAAAACTGATTATAATAGCACCCATCTTGGCCATCGTAAAGGACTCAACCCCGAACAATGATCCAATGATAAGAGTAAAAAAGCTACTGGTACATGAAAGAATAGTAGCACTAACAACACTAGTATAGAAATAACTGGCATTGTTTAAGAGATTCGACACGAACCAAAGCATGCAGAACTCAGCACTCAATCGAGCCGTATCTTTTAGACTGAAAGCACCAACAGCACTTTGACTATCAACTGTATGAGAACCATTAAGTATGCGAGCTAATAAAGGAATAAGATACAATGCAAACGTCCCAGTGTTAATGTATGTTATAAAATATGGTTTTTTATAATCCAGTGTTAGGGCCTAGGTGTTAGTGGAGAACTATGACTGACTATGATGCTTATCAAAGGCATTTCAACTTACATTGACAAGAAACCCCGAAGCTACCCATAATGTTACGACTACAGATAATAGTAACAAGCCGGTATTCCATCTCTGACGTACAAACCGCTGGTGTCCGGTCTCCAAATCCACAGTGGCTGTCATAATGCCAAATGTTGGACTCGGATATCGGATTCCTTGAAGGTGAAAGATTGGCTTGGATGCGGCTGAGCAGACTGAGCAATGGGTGGGGGTATTTCGGTTAAGGATATTATTTGGTTTTTTTTATCGATCATAATGATATTACTGATCTTGTTGATAATATAAGTTCTAGAAAATAAAAAAAATTAGAACTGTCGTGATCTGACCAGTTGATATGTCATTCAGCAATGAGTTTACACGGGTTCCCTTTATGGTAACAACAGCCGTGAGGGTAGCTTGACAGAGGAACGCGATTGATGCCTACGGGCTTCTCTAAAATTTTTTAAATAATGGCTTATTTCCGTCATGCTTGCATTGTTTCTCATAGAATTCCACTCAGTTTTTTTTCCCCTCTCATATCCCTCCAAGTTGATGTCATTGCTGATATTCGCCTACTGATGCAGCAGTTACATATTTTGATGATGCCTGCCACATCTTAACGATCTCCTCAACCATCCCCCACAAAATCCTCAAATCATGGCTTATCTGCGCTCGGCAGAGCTAGGAACGCGTCCTGGTAGAACATGGTCTGGCCAATTAAGACGTAATCAAGAACTGGAATCTGCTGATACGCGACAATTGGACATATCCTTGGCTAGAAGACTCTTGTCGGCGCCAGCTGCTCAAATGGATGTATCAATGGAAGATTATCGTTCAGATCCGCCTGAGGACCAAGAATATACTAATGATCAATCGACTTATTTAAATGAACAGTTTGGTGGAATAGGAAGACACCAGGAGGTTGCTTCTGACGATTGGGGTGCTCTGTTGAGATCTCCGCGTAAAAGAAGTGTCAGTGCAACGAAAGTCAGCGATAGGCGGTCGCGGATACAGAAAAACGTCGATGTCTTTAAAAATGTTTTTGCATATATATTTCAATCACTGAACAGCTTGTTACAGTGGAGTCTCGGTCTTGTTGCTTCCGCGAAACGACGTGTAAGATTCACTTCTCAACTAGTTTTCAGCAAACTTGCCGAAAATGGTTGGAACGTGGCTCTGTTTATACTCGTCCCTGTACTATCATTTGCTGCATATTGGAAAGGCTACGACGCATATACAGCGGTGGCTAATGGCGTGCTTTCTAATGAATCACCAAGTATTTATTCTTACCAATTTCAAAGCGAACTTGAAAGGTTCAATTCTAAAAAGTCAGAGCTTTTCAGCCTAATAAGTAAACACGATCCGAGGCACCATACAACTGCTTCGGAGGATGTGGAGCACATAACCACTACTGCCATTGAGGACGCAAGCATAATTACGGAAAGCCCTGAAATCATTGCAACTGCTATACCGCTCGAGTCTATAGAAACGAGCTTATTGGCGTCCACGAGCTCTTCATATTCCGTACCTCAAGTCACCGAACCTGTCATAATGTCTGAGACTAGCACAGCAGATGTGGAGACTTTCGAACCGGCCTCAGCTGAAATACTGCCGGTATCAAGTACCGTCATAGAGGACTCCGATACACCTTTACCAACTGGCTCGTCAGCTGAAATCATTACCGAGTCCACTCATGTCAGTGAGACGATAACCAGCCCGACATCTAACGAATCGGATCCTGAACCTTCTGGAAACCCATACTTATCCTGGGATGATTACCGAGATAATAATCCAGTCTTACGACATCTTTTTAATATCAATTACGCCAAATCATCAAATGGGGCTACCGTTGACAAGTCACTAACGAGCCAGTGCTTTCTCGAAATGAACCCTGCATTCTTATATATACACAAGTTTTTTAGACTTCTTTTCCCTTTTCGAAAGTTTGGATGTGTTCCTGCGAGGATAACCTTGGCTGATGGTCCAGCAGAAGAAGACAGTTTCTGGGTCTTCGAAGGTAAATCTGGACAGATTGGAATTGATTTTCCTTTGGACTTAAATATGCTACAATTTCAAGTCTCTTTTCCAAAGGCTTTGCATGAGAAGATAGAGATGGCACCCAAGCGTATTTCCATATGGGCTTCTGTAACCAATGAGACTTCTCGGTTCGAAGTCCTCGAAAAGGTGCCTCAGCCTGCCGTGGATCCAGGGCAACATGGTGATTTTCTCAAAATAATGGAAGTTCGTTATGATGCGGAAAGCTGGCCGAGTGAAATCAGACAACGATTCCCGAAACTTGATATTCCAATCAAGAAATTATTGGTCCAATTCGAAGGAAGTGGTAGGCAAGAGAGCCTTACAGCAGTGGATCGCATAGAGATTCGTGGGACTCCGGTAAATTAATTAATGATTGTATTTATAATGCAAAGTCAATATTATAGATGCTAGGGTATTATAAGTATAAAGTCCTCGAATAGCAGTATGCAAATTGTTATCTTAGGCGAAGCTCTGAACGGTCAGCCTATTGAGCGCTTCTCGTGCAGAATTGATGGCGCGTATAGAGATTTCTAATGTTCTTAGTCGGCTGGAGTCATCAGCGGAAGGAATTGGGCTGCTGCTACTGTATCGTTGTTTTCTGAGAGCTTGTACTTGTGTCTGCAGTTCAGTGTGCGCTTTGATCTGTTTGTCCAAGGTCTCCTGAAGACGTTGGTTTTCTTTTTTGAATGTCTCAAGTTCTTGTGCTTGTTGGCGATTTTCCTGTTTAAATGTCTCAAGCTCTCTGGCTTGCTGTTCCATCAATTGTTCCGATCTGTAGAGTTCGAGCTTGAGCTTCTCGGTGTTCTCCTGATGCCTATTTACATCCTCCGTCATCTGAGCTCTACTTTCTTCTAAGAATCGTATCTGGCTACTCATTTCGGAAATCACACTCTTTTCGGCCATTGGAGTGTTGATACTTGTTATGCGAGTAGAATCGGAAGCTTTTGAAAATATGCTGATTCTCGACGAATCCATAGAATTGTCAGAGGCATGTCCCTGTTGAAAGCTTCTTGATCGAGGAGTAGTTTGTATGCTTTGTACACTTGGTAGGCTTTTCAGGGCCAATTCCTTCTGAAGTATCTCAACTTGGTCCTCAAGATCAGCAGCTCGGTCCAAGGCTTGAATGGCCGTGTTGGACAGCTGCTGGACCTGCTCCTCTAAGGCTAGGATTCTCTGTTCTTCACCGACTTTTCCAGGTTTGACCAGCATATTTTGAAGAGGTGGTTTAAAAGAAAACATCACCTTTTTGTGATTTTAAGTATCTTTTTAATTGTCTGCTCACTGCATACAGATCAGGGGGTAACCAAATGTAGCCAGAACCCAATTAGGATGCAGTATAAAGTGAGACCTTGGATTTGACGAGTCAAAAAACAACACAAATGTTGATTAATAAATACAAAAGGGCAAATTGTAGTGCCTTATACCAGGATACGGACTTTAACCCAAGTCCGAACCCCCTGGCTTGTATATATTTGGGCGGGGAGGACCCTTACAAGGGGGTGTCGTGGGGCTTTTTTATGACCCGTTAGAACCGATTCTAGGGGGTGAAATTTTTAGCTTTGGACCCCCGCGTTCGCGTAAAAAAAAAAGGGATGAGACCAATTGGGTAAAATAAGCGAAATGAGTCATAAGAAGAAGAACTGGGTTTTGATATATCTCTATCTTTTGATATTCATTTATGATGCTTTATAGTCTTGATGTTCGTACATAGTTGGTGCTCTTCACTTGGTTGCATAACTGATCGGCATTACTTGAAAAATTGCGCTCAATACGGTCTGCTATCGAACGACAACGCATGCAAGATGCAAGTAGTAGAGTAAACAAGTCAGATAAGAGTAGGGTGGATATAAAACTGAATTGAAACAAATTGGGGCGTTTTAATACTATTATATTTCATCTGATAAAGCCATTGTCCAATCTTATAAATAAACATCCAAGCCAATTATACATTTTTCGCGTCGTCGGAACGCTTTTTTGCCTTTTCATTGAAGCAACATTTCTTAATGCCGATGACCGACTTTGCGTTTGACCTTTTCGGGTTACGCACGTTTAGTTTAATTTTATGTGTGACGACTGTTTTGAACAGTGAGGAATGTAGATCAGTCATCGAGGCGATGAAGGAAAAATAACAGCTTTCTTATAATAAAATGAAAATATAAAACTCAACTATAGTATACCAATAGTACTAATACACAGCATGAGAGACTCCTCACTCTAATACATATCCCCCTTCCTTCGGCTCATACGCCTGCTTCTCAGTCACTATGGCATCTATTAGACCGGCCGGAGTGACGTCGAACGACGGATTCCACACTTCCACACCCGGCGCAGCCGTGCTGACAACTGCCGTAGTCTTAGGATCAATTTTACCATTAGCAATGACATTTCCCTTGATCTGAGTAGCTTCATGAGAAGGTCGTTGTTCAATGACTATATCATCACCAGATGCTGTCTTGAGATCAATAGAAGTAGTTGGAGCAGCCACAACGAATTTTCTTCCATGAAACCTCGTCGTCACTGCCAATTGGTATGTGCCTATTTTGTTTGCCGTGTCTCCATTCCGAGCAACTCGGTCAGCTCCAACTACTACAAGCTTGATCTCGGGATGAGCTCTAAGCAGGGCTGAAGCCATAGAATCCGTCACCAAAGTAGCTGGAATTTTATCATGAACCAATTCATATGCAGTAAGACGAGATCCTTGATTATAGGGTCTTGTTTCCAAATGATATGCTCTGCTCAATAGACCTTTTTCATGTATAGATCTAATGATTCCAAGAGCTGTACCATAGCCGGCAGTAGCCAATGATCCCGTATTGCATATGGTCAAAACGGAGAATTTCTCACCTTTTTGCAAATCTAGCTGCTTCACTATCCATTCAGTTCCATTATTGCCGATATTTTTATTGTCTTGAACATCTTTTTCAAGCATTTGTTGAGCCTTGGCTATGATATCATCGACCAGACTATGCTTCGACACGTGCTTCGGCGCCTCCAACTCTTTCTTGAATTCTCCAACCGCTTGTGAAAGATTGACTGCAGTAGGCCGAGATTTTATAATATAATCCAATTTGTCAGTAGTCCAAGTTTTGACATCATCCACGTCTTTGAACTGTTCTTTATGCTTCCATATATCTACTGCTATAGCTAACATGGCTACTATGGCAATAGCAGGAGCACCCCGAACATTCATATTTTTGATAGCATTATATGCCTCGTGTGTATTTTTCAGCTCAATATAAACCGATTCATTAGGCAATCTCAGCTGGTCAAGAATATGCAACGTATGTTCAGAACTGTTGTATTTTATGGCTTCTAAAGACATGATGAGAGTGTGAGATGAGGAAATCTCAAGTTCCAAGGTGCACATACTGAGCATAACGGCAGCATAAGGGTCAGACTGCAAACGTCAAAACCAGCTACTACCAATAAACCACCACAGGACACTCTCAGCCAATGATATCAATCGTTCTCTATTTATAAGCTCATCATGGAAAAACCGGCTGAAAACGGCCCATCTGAGGCCTCCAATCGGAAACAATCCATTACCAAACCTGTCAAATCTTCAAAATTCCCTACTACCATCATAAGCAGTGCATCATTCATTGATACGTTTGCTATTTTATCGCTTTTCGGCTATACTCCAGCCCCGGTGATGGTGTTTTTCCATCTGCTATTCATCTCCTCATACTTTGGATCTATTGGTCTTCCTCGTAGAAGTGCCAGGGCCGTATTTGGATGGTATACAGGGACAAATTCTGGCCAATCGCAGGCCAGTTCAGACTCCAGTTATTGGTTTTTCAAGAGTCAAACCTTGTCTGTGATTCTCAGAGCCGTTATCATTGATCTCGTCCTAGCGATCATCAGCTTACAACTTGTACCAGTATCCAGTGATATCGTCGTCACTTTTGCTCATGCTATTGTTGCATCTACACTTGGAGGAGGCTCTCGAGTTTTTGCTAATGCCATTTACTCTACTACTTTACTTCAAGCTCTAAAGGTCACTTGGATCAAGTTCTGCTCCTTGGAATCTAGTGGATTCTCACTACAGGACAACGACTACGCTACAATGATTCTCCCGAGATTTCCTGCTTCTCCAGCTATCTCGGAACGTCATTCTTACAATACAGTCTCCAGCATATACAGCATGCTGCGAAACCTCAGTTACTTTATACGAAACATGGAATGGAAAAACGAACTTCCTGTATTATTATTTCAGATGGTTGCTATTCATGTAATAGCCATTGGGTTGACTACCTATTTATGTAAGGTGTTTCCCTCTTCGAAGTCAGCCGATTATACTAGCAAAATTGTCCTTGAAGATACGGATTCTATCGGTCTTTCAAAGTTGCAATCTCAAAAACATCCAATAGCATTTAAGTCGGGAATCCAAACCTCCTCATCGGATTCTGGTCATGTCAATAACTCTTTGCATCCCAGTCCATTGGCAAAATCAGAAGAAGACTCTAGACGAACAGTCATTTCTATGCGAAATGGTACTAGTGATATTCAAAATGGTTCTCAGGACACAGATATCTCACTCAACGTACCTATGAAGAAAAATAAACGGCTTGCCGTTGTCAGAGCAGCTCAGCCTCTGTGGTCTATGCTTGCTAGTTCTATTGTGCATGCTGCTCGTCAGGAGTCTAACACTGTCTCTCATGAAGAAGAAGAACAACGTGTTGCTAAACAGAAAGGAATTGGAAAATGTTATATTAGATACATCATGGAATCTGTCATAGCTTTTGAATTGGCAGGCTCTGAACAGCTGGTCGATAGCTCCTTTACTGTCAATGTCAATGGTATTGCATGGCCCCAGGCTACCATAGAGCGAATGACACCTGATCGTCGAGACTCCGACTCTGAGCACAGTTTAGATGCGTCAGGGACTGGCTCTACAATCAATTATCTCATTGTCGTATACGGTCTCACCCCACTCACACTATGTGACATTGAAATTCTATACAAATTTAAGACTGAGCACGAGAGCTTTGTTTGTGCCAATATCAGTGCTTCTACAATTGCACGGCAAAACGATTGTGGTGTTGATGGATCACCATTGACTCCTGCAAGGCCATCATCTCCAGTGACTACTCTCTTGGATAACCTAGCAACATTGCAGATGACACTATCTGAAGAGAAATCTCGTCTTAAGAAACTGAAGAAAGATCATATGAAGCGGCTTACATCGCTTCGAGCAGAAATCGACTTATTGCATACAAAGATAGATACTGCAGACAAGGGAGACGAGAGAACTAAACGAAAAGTTCTTTCACTAACAGAGAGTGTTCGACAGTTGGAACAGGAAATCAGCAAACTTCATTCACAGATTGAAGATCTAGAGAATCAGTATAAGGAGCTGGAGCCAAGTTACCTTGAAGATGAAGCTGCTTATAATGCCATTATGCCTAAATTAAGAGATATGGAGGCCAGTGAGCGTGAAAGTCAAGGAAAATGGAAGGCTGAGTATCAATCGTATGAAGCGGAGCTGAATTCACTCATGTCAAAACGGGATGCTCAGTTGGCCAAACGAGATCAAAGTAATAGAGATCTGAATCGTATTGAGAACGAATGGATGACTCGATTGGACAAAGCAAGCAGCAATCGAAGATTAGAACGAGATGCTAAGTTGAGTCGACGAACCAAGTTACAAGATGAGTTTTCCGATGCTATATCTAAAATGGAGAAAGCGGTGGAGAGTTTGAATCAACGAACATTAGGATTAGGAATATAGATGTTTGGCTATTCATGCATGATTAGATGCAGGTCCAGCTATCATTAAATGCATGAAATGATACATTAAAGCGGTTATGTAAACTGAGTCCATGACTCTTTCGTGATACAGTCTCAGGTCTATGCCTAGCTCTATGACTTGATTCTACGTCTAAAACCCCGTATTCCTCATAATAGTCTTCATAATCTGTGCAACTTCTATTTACACTCATTCCTCATGTATCCACCTTTTCCCCCAGATGATGAAACTTATGCTTTTGATACAGCATCGGACATTCATCCGACCCATTGGTAACTATATTATTTACATGACCGGTCCATATTTCATGATCATAAACTTCCAAAACTCGATATGCTTTACAGAATAGTATAACAGAAGCTCCTTTAACAGCTATTGTATCGTTATGATGCTCAAACATGTCGTGATATACAGAGAATGGATTGACTGACTTGCCCATTTGGCCGGCCATTGCTCGACATAATTCGGCATATTTTTGCTCAGCTGGTAAGAAATTGACGGCAAATTCCCCTATATTTCTAAGAGCCGTAGCACTATGACTTGGAACTTGGACATTGAATGCTACTAGAGGGCTTGGAGTTACTGAGACGGATGATAACGAGCTCACTGTAAGCCCTCGAGCATCTGAAGCTTTTCCTATAGTCACAATAACACTTGGATTGGCCACTGAAGCCATGGTTTTACGGTAAATGGAAGCCAAATCATGATTCCATCGCCGGATAATCATAAGAAAAGATGAAGGGTTGATCTTGAAAATCACCAACTAGACGGCTTTTCATCATCAATGCTCGGCAAGCTGATCCAACGGCTCAAACAACCGGCACTTACAGAGGATATAGTCAAAAGATGGAACAAAGTTGCTGATGGTTCGAAGCCGGTAGAAGAGAATTCCGAATTATGGCCCGATTTGGAACCTCCTAAGAGAGATTCTCTCATTGAGCCGATTCTGTTATCAGATTTCCATAGATTCACAGCCATAAGACATTGGAGAAACCAGGTACATCGAAAAGAGGCTCAGGATCCTTTCAAGGCTCTGGAATCAGATATATATGCTCAAATGTTGGCTTCTCCACCAAGAATGGACGTTTTATCAAGGACTATAGTTCCTTCTGATCTCATGATTCGGCTCGGAATTATCATCAGTCGTTCCAAAAACCCAATGATCGTACCTCTAGGATATAAAGAGAGCGTTAAAGGATCTAATTCATATATTGCATGTTCAAAAAATGCTCTGGGGCTCTTGACTAAAGGAAGGTATGTCGGAGTTATGGCTTCCATGATGTTTGGAGGCCAGAAAGCAGAGGTGCGACGTGCAAATATGAAAAAAACAACAAGCCTGATACGACCTGATATTGTTAATTATTATGATAAGTTCATGTTCAAGGAAATCCTGGAAGAGGTGGAGAAATTGGAGAATGAGCTTGAGAATAGCCAGTCTTCTCCTATCATTTACCGCAAAGAACTGACATGGCTTAAAAATTTCTTGCCAATTGAAAAATATGACATTTTGCATGATAAACTACAAAAATTCATACAGGAAGATAGCCTTCTTTTGGGTGCTAATGGAAGAACTCTCATGATCTTGCTTCATCGTTATAAGCTTTATCTGCAGAAGTGACATTAACCTCTATTTATTTATGCTATTAATCAATATGCAATGGTATGCCATATATCACAAATGCTGCGCCATTTAAATATGGCAATTTCATATGCTTTCGGCTAGCCATCATGGCTTCTGTGATTGAGGGCCCTTGACCGTCATGGTACAGCCATTTGTTGAGAATCCTCATTGTATGATGATCAGTATCTCCATCAGTTACTGTGAATAATGTACAGAGTAGCATTGGGCAGCCAGCTCGAAGATAGTTAAGGTGGTTCCCGCTACTTTCATATTCTCCGTGTCTTTCCAAGTCGTTCGACCTGCATCCGAACAACATTGTAGGTGGACACTTGCTGAGTCCTTCAACTGTCGACTTTTTGATATATTCCTGTCCACCGCCATGGCCCATATACAGGAAGAGATCGCAATCTGATTGTAGTCCTTCTTCGAGCTGCCCATCTGTTGGTTTTTGTCCAACAATTCCACTCCACGACCTTTCCTTATCCTGAGTTTTCATCTTTTCAAACTCGGCTGTTATTCTTTCTTGTGTCCTCTTCAGATCATTTGCGGGATCCACAACATAAAAAGTCTTGTCAACATGCCATGATCTTGTGGGATTTTCTGCCAACATTCGACGGAGCATACTTAAACTGGGCATTCTCGATATGCTCAGATGAGATAAAAATGGCAGAGATTCCCACGGAAACTCGTGGCAAATGCCATTGACTATTAATACAGTATGCTTTGGTGGTGCTGCCCTTGGAACGGTACAAAGAAGCTCTTCAAAATCGACCGTCATCTGATCGATATCAAGCTCGTCGTAAGGGTTTTGTTCACCTTGAAGCAGTAGCATATCCAGGAGAAATCTTACCAAGTCCTCCAACATGAGATCCTCTTCTTCTGACTCATCTTTTCCGCCTGAGCTGACAACCGTCGTTGCCATGGCGAATAAACGATAAATACTAGCATCCATGGTAACGCACTGCCCAGACTGGTTACCCTTCCTCTTCATTCTGGAAGGCAAATGTTTAGCCAAGATACTGTCGAACCTGTTGATGAAATCTTCGGTTAATTGAACTTGCGGGCTGCCAAATATAGCACGGTATCCACCGAACCACTGATAAGACGCAGCCTGCAGAAGCTGAGACAGTCTCAATTCTCCGTCATATTTCGCCGACCACCAAATCTCCTTTTCGTGCTGTGTTACTTGATCTGCAGCCTTGTCACAATTGACATTTGCGCTATCTATGATTTCATGTAGTATGTCGATTCCCTGTTCTAACGTAAACTTCTCATCACCGTGCTCAGTGTCACGGCTAATATGCTTTGGAAGTCGCAACGAGAAAGGGCTGTGGCCATATTCATATCGGGTTAGGATTAAGCACTCGCTTTCTCTTTGATAGTTCAAGGAAATAACTGCCCAATCCTCGGGAAGCTTAGGCAAATCCAGCTCTGGCAAAGTTGAAACCGATGTGCTTTCAATATTTTCACAGCTGGGCCAAGCTAATTGCTCCACAGATGAGCTCGATTTCGGTCGACGTTGAGAAAAATATGGCAAGTCTCTTGGTACCTCTGACACATACCATTGAGGAAAATTGCCAGATTCCGGAGTCGACAAGGAGCTTATGATAAACTGAATATCCACAATAAGAGTCGCATATTCATTTATTGTTGACATTGTGCATGTAGAAAGAATGGAGTTTCCAAGTTTGCCAAGCTTTATGGCTTCATGGGACAAGATTCTATATGCTTCAAAGTCTCGTTTCAATGGCTTAGTAGCAAAAGGGATGGACAAGACAATGTCTTTGTCGATACCTGTGTAAAGCGGGTTGCTATTCAAGATTTTCATAGCCCTGCTGTACTGTTGTCTGCCCTGATACACTTGTAAGCGAAGAAACTCAGGGAAAGCAAACGACTTTTCAGCGATATCCTCAAAATAATGTCTGAGTTCTGCCAGAAGCTGTGCTGCATCCTGGCTGTAGCCTAAACAATCATAATAAGCCAATGCAGTTTTGGTCTGGGCTCTCAAGAGACCCTTTTCGGGTCCAGAAGCAAGTGAGAGGCGAGCCATAGAGTCCGTCAAACCTTTACTAAGTGAGATATTTTCAAATATGCGATATTTCTGTACCATATTAGTTTCACTGATGCTTTTCCTCGCTTCTACCATCATATAAGTGTATGCTTTCTCGAGCGATAGCAAGTCAGAACCTTTGACCAGCATATTGTCATTATAAGCTTTTGACATATCGCCGGCAAAACTCTCTGCGTCCTTTTCTCGATCCTGTCTCATGAATGTCTCGACAGCTAGTGGCCCGGCCCAGCGATATCCAAATAGCTGGCAACTGCTTGTTGCGGAGTCCATTATTTTAAATATGAGTTTGAGTCTGACATTGCAGGCGGAGACTAGCCCTTTTCTTTCGTATGATTTTGCTGCAAGAGATGCAAATCGTATTAAATACGATGTTACTTGCTGCACATCCACTGGAGATTTGGAATTGTTGTTTTGTTGAAGTGTCTTGAGATATGCTGATATGAATTTGACCAACCCGTTCGCAGTTTCAACAGTGTCCTCTATTCGGCCGGTAGCTAACATGAATTCACAATATGAGATCATTCCACGCAGGAAAAAGAGAACCTTAGGATGTAGCTCAGAAAGGGATTCTTTTGCTTGTCTTATGGAACTGCAAGACTTTATGAAATTAGCTAGCTGCAAGGAAGAATTAGCCAATTCATAGAAATATCGGCGTGCACTAGTGAGGTCACACTCCATCAGAGATAGGTCGATATTTAACAATAGAAAACGTAGGAAGAAAAGAGACTGCTGCATATCTTGACCACAGTCATTTTGAGAAACAATATCAAGGCACTCGTCCAGTTCTGATCGAGCACTGTCACTCCTTCCACAGTTTGCAAAAGCTTCTGCCAAATCAAGCTTTTGGTTTTCAACATGGGCGTTGTTAGCTAAGACCACTTGCAGAAGTTCACTCTCGACTTCGTAGTATGCAGCTGAGGCCAGATAACTATCAAGTAACTTAATCTCATGAACCAATAAGGAAGAAAACGGCAGATGTGTTATAGCTTTCAGAGCAGTGACTACCTTATGGACGCCAGACATGATCTTTTCGCTGTCGGTGTTCTCGTTCGTAAGAAGCTCCATGATATATAGCGAGACTCGAATATCTGGCATCTCCAAACAGGTATCCAATTTAGCGTCTGTCTCCAACAACTTTTGAATAGTTAATCCTGTGCTTATTACTGCCTCAGAACCAGCTCCTGCATAACAGTATGTTGCAGCTCTTGTACATCTAAGAGAATATTGTTCGAAAGTCAACAGATCAACAACATAATTAGCTAGGTCAATTGATATCTCACGCTTCTTAGCACTTCTTGATTTCCATATCATACTGAGTACCAATTCACAAATGAGTGCCTTCATGTTATCAGATAGCCCAGAGTTCCGCAACGAGAGTAATATATCAGATTTGTCTTGCAGAGAGTAGTGAACAGTAATGCTTGTTAATTGTTCGCAGAGCCTGTTTGCCAGAATTTCATCCGTATTTGAAATACTTTCAATGCCAATATGCATATTTAAAACCTTATAGCCAAAGATGATGACGTCTCCTACCATCGGTCCACCAGATTTATAGGTTCGACTAGCGAAAGAAATGGCTCTGGCAGCTATGTCTCTAAGAGAAGAACTCTTCAATGGAACCTTGTGACAAAGTTCGAAAGCTCGCATGTCTGCATTAGCCGAGATTTGCATAATATTTTTATAATCATGGTCGTTAGAAATTTTGTTGGCTGCGGCTGCAATGGCAGCTGAGAGCGAAAGTAGATAACAAGAACCATATTCGTTATCAAAGCCTTTAATTAACGTGTTCAAAAGATCAAGCAGATGAGCATCAGTAACATTGCTGCTAGACTTGAGGAATTCTTGAACAACTATGCTTAAATCATACAAATCTAGGACACTAGAAGCTCTGGTTAATATACCTGGGATGGCTTTGTTGCCAAAAGCAGCGGCATCTAGCAATTTTTTAAGCAACTTGATGTCAGCCATTCTCATCTTGTCAGTTATCTTAGCATCAGGTAAAACAGTGTGACTTTTTCGAAATGCATCTCGCTCTATCAGCTTTGAGCGGTAGCCGGTCTTGTCCAAGACCTGATAATAGAGATCCACTACAGACGTCAGGTATCCCTCAAGAGGCAATTCATGTGATTCATGAATATTGACCAACGTCTGCGCCATGTCCTGCAGTTGCTTTTGTGTGAGCTTACCTGAGGATTGTTGCTTGGTAAAAGTGGCTCTCAATTGCTTACAATTGGCCGGGAATTGACTGATTTTCACTGAAAATATCAGCAGAGAAGTCGATATAGTTTTATAACGAGCGGATAATGCATATGCAAATTTCGAGACAGTGCTTAGACGGGCTTGTCTCTCATTAGCAGGTAGATACTGGCACCAATCAGCTACACTGCCATGAATGCTGTAGTCAAATGCAGCCAGAATACTTTTAGTATTAACTGTAAAATTGGTTTCTTCCCTCTGAACCACAATTTTAAGAAGAACGCTTTGAAAGGCGGTGACGATCCGAGCTAGAAATGCATCAGGCTGAGGACTCGAATGCTTGATATTGAGCATTGAAGAGATCTCCAGCCCTTTAAGAGAAGATGCTTCATTATCAAGATGTGTATAAATGCTGGCAAGTTGTGCAAATGCGAGTTTTTCCTGGCAGGCGTTAGTTGGGGAAATATATGATCTAGAGGTGAGCTTACTTACTTCTGTGACTTCCAACACTTTTAATGCGTATTTCAAATGCATGCTTAATATCGCAGTATCCAATACAGTATTTAATTCATACAAAGTTTCAAAATGTTTGCTGCAGTCGTATTGAGATGCGGTGAATGCTTTAGGGCCCAGAGGCTTGTTTGGAAGACTCAGAGCCAATTCAATTGCCTCAAACGCCTGTTTACTGAGTATTTCTGGATCCTTACTGCTTGTAGAGACCGCAGAAACACTTGTAGCCTGCTTCCTTTGACGAATATTGCTTTTCGCTGCCAAAGGCTCCTGCTTCACAGCAGGTAGATTAGAAAGATCACCAAGAGTCTCTCTACCACTCAATGATTCTTTCATATCAACTGATCTGTCTATATGAACCTTACTGCTTTCATATCTTGCAGCATTTTCTTTGTTTCGTCGTCTGGCGCTAGCCATTTTGTATGCTGCTATGTTGTTTGTTGATGTTTGGTTCGTTTTTGGCAATTGATAAACGGCCGCACGGCTGACTTGGAAATTTTCTTCAGCATCAAAAAATTATTTTTTTTTTCAGCTTTCTTCAATGGGCACAGCAAAAAAAGAGGCCAGTAGAAGAGCCCGAGAGGGCAAGAAAGGCGATGGGAATCTTCGAAAGAAAGGTGAGAATTTCTATCGAGATGCCAAGAAAGTTAAACGGCTCAATATGTACAAAGAGGGAAAGGCTCAGAGAAATTCCAAGGGAGAAATCACCCAGGCAGCATCATTCCAGTCGACGGAAGTCCCCGATGCTCGAGTGGCTCCTAATAAAAGATGGTTTGGAAACACTCGAGTTATTGCACAGGATGCTTTGGATCATTTTCGAGAGGCCTTGGGTGCCAAATCCAAGGATAGTTATCAGGTTCTTTTGAGACGAAACAAACTGCCGCTTTCCCTGCTAGAAGAATCGAATAATTCTGCTAGTCCTCGGCCGAATATTCTGGAAACTGAATCGTTCGAATATGCATTTGGGCCCAAAAGTCAGAGAAAAAAGCCCAAATCAGTGGCTGGCAGCTTTGGAGAACTGGCTTCAGCTGCTGGCGAAGATATGGAACATTTTGAGGAGAAGCAAAGGGAGCATGAGGAGATTTTCGGTAACATAGAAGGCTCTGAAGGTGTTTCAGAAGAAGCAAAGGGTCATATTTTCAGTAAGGGACAATCTAAGCGAATCTGGAACGAACTTTACAAGGTTATTGATTCTGCAGATGTGGTAATTCATGTACTGGATGCTAGAGATCCAATAGGCACGCGGTGTATATCAGTTGAGCAGTATATCAAAAAGGAGGCTCCTCATAAACATCTCATATTTGTATTGAACAAGTGTGATTTGGTACCAAACTGGGTAACGGTAAGTAGTTGACTTGTTGATTTGAAAACCCCATTGTTTGTCAAGACTTTTCTTCATGCCTTGAGTATGGTTTTCTCTGTAAGAATAGTCTGTTACAACTTTGGAAGATTAACACAGCATGCCGAACTTTGCGTATTCGTTTTGAGTACGTCTGGCATGTTGTTGGGGATTCTGCAAAAGAGTTGAGTGCTGGTAATTCAATATCTTCACTCATAGTTTTGAATCAAACATCATTTGAATGATTTTACGGTTATTTTTACTAACTTTTAGGCTGCTTGGATAAAAATTTTATCGAAAGATTATCCAACTCTTGCATTCCATGCATCAATTACTAATTCATTCGGCAAGGGATCTCTGATCCACATTCTTCGACAATTCAGCTCTCTTCATTCTGACAGGAAACAGATCTCGGTAGGATTTATTGGATACCCTAACACTGGCAAATCTTCGATTATTAATACTCTTCGAAAGAAAAAAGTGTGTACAGTTGCACCAATCCCTGGTGAGACTAAAGTGTGGCAGTATATCACGCTTATGAAACGAATATTCCTCATTGACTGTCCTGGAATTGTGCCACCTTCCATGAAAGATACTGAAGCTGATATTCTATTCCGAGGTGTGGTGCGTGTAGAAAATGTTTCTCATCCTGAGCAGTATATTCCTATCCTGTTAGAAAAGTGCAAAGCTAAACACTTGGAAAGAACTTATCAGGTTTCAGACTGGAAGGACGCTGCGGGATTCTTGGAAATGATTGCAAGAAAGCATGGTAGATTGCTCAAGGGAGGTGAACCAGATGAATCGGGTGTAGCCAAAATGTTACTGAATGATTTCAATCGGGGTAAGATTCCTTGGTTTGTTCCTCCTCCTTTCGAGGATGGAGATGAAGAAGGCATTGAAGGACGTAGCGGACGTCTTGGAGAAATGAGAAAAAGGAAACGTGAAGATGAGGAAGTGGAGCAGAAGACGGAGGGAGATGAGAGTGAAGAAGAAAGTGGAGAGGAATGGGCCGGTCTTAACGATGAAGATGAGGATGGTGAAGAAGCAGAGGAGGAGGAGAATGAGGAAGATGAGGATGAGGACGACGAAGATGAAGATGACGAATGATTTGATTTATTTATTCATACTACTGGTGGTCATTGAGTCGTTCTATAATGTCATTGATGGGTTCTTCAACGTTGAAACCTTCTATAGGTTCAGCTTGACTCCAATTCGTGCTTGGTGTCTTTCTTATCCAGTCAAAATCATCAATTGCCTGCCAATTGGAGATTTGCACATTTTCTCCTGCGATGCTTTCAGGAAATTGTCCGAATCTGAGTTGTTTGCATTTCTCAATGATGGGCCTCTTAGACTTGCAACTCACATAAATACAACAGTTAGTAGATTCATGCATACGGAATTGATGACAATCGACCAGGAAGACAGAGTTCTGAGCCTTGTTGATATAAATAGGACCGCTAATGTTGGTTATGATGACCACAGAATCTGTAATGTTTGATAGCTTTACTGTGCTAAAAGTTGAATCTGTAAGAACAATTTTGCAACGAGAAATATGGATAAAATGAGGGGTAGAGATGCTAGTTTGACGAAAAGTTGTATCAGTAAGATGAGTAATATCAGAGGTAGAAGGTTCGGTTGTGAGTTGGCTTATGGTGCTTTCTCCATTAGTGTCTGGTCTATCTGTAGCCTGTTCATCCGCATTACTTTGAGTCAAACCCGGCTCAGGTTTACTTTTTTTGAATGAAAATCGGCCCTTCGAGAAACTTTTGCGTTTTTCATCAAGTTGACTATTTAAACTCTGTAGATCTTTCTGATATATGTTGAGATCATAGGAAGATAATGAAGATTTATGCTGTCGGCAGTCATTAGATAGATTAATAACTAAGATGCGTATACTGTCTAGATCATTTGAATCTTTGGCTTGAAGTATTTTCGACTCAATATCTGACTTATTTTGCTTGAATTGGCCGTAAAATTCAGACATAACACCAAAAGGCTGTATATGTATTGGTTTTATATGAAGAATATTTAGTCGGTATATAAAAAACGGTTGAAAAAAGGAACATCACTGAAAAAGTAGGAAGGATATTTATATGAAACTTGGGGAGATTTCGTCGGAAAAGAAATATTTACGTGTTAAATCAATAGAGAAAATCAAGGAGATTATAAATATATAAAAATAATGGTTCAATGCTGCGTTTTTGTGGATATTTGTGGTTCCAGCTGTGCTCCAACTTGGGATCACGTAGTGCTGGAACTGTTGATTTAATACTGCATCAAATCATGACCACAAGCACTAATTTCATCAAAACATAATATATTCAAACTGAAAAAAGTCAATTGGATTCAGATAGCCTAGTAAAAAATCGACATTTATTCAGCTTCCAAAAATCTTCTGATCTGGCCGAAAAACATCACCTTGTCTCACCTGCCGGCCGAGCCATTTTCCACCACGTAAATTCCTCTATTTTTCCTATTTATCCTCCAACTACACTTAAAAGCCCGGCTTCTTCCTCCCCCATGGATCAATTACAGCATTTACTTGAAGGAACCATTGATTTCGAAGGTCAAAGAAGAGCTGATCGTCTACTTAAATTCGGCGTAATATTGGCCACTATTGTTTCTTTTGGTTACGGATATCTCTCTGGACGCGCTCTGAACAGCATAATAAGCCTAGCTGTTATCTATATTTTATTGCAAATAGACGCATTGGTTCCTTGGCCGCAATGGAATAAACACCCCTTAAAATGGCAAACAGTGGGAACTTATTAAATACAGAATCTCCCTTATATTTGGTATGTGTCAATTAGCCAATGGTTGGATGGATTCGCATAGACTTAATATTAGTTTATATATCAAGTAAATTATTGAATTATACTAACATCAGGGATTTGATTTATCCACTCAGCAACTTAAAGGAATTGTTCTCGATGAAAATCTCGACACTGTAGCATTTGAATCGGTGGAATTTGATCGGGATTTATCACAATATGGTACTAGAAAAGGCGTATTTGTCAATGGAAAGCAGATATTGGCTCCTGTTGCCATGTGGATGGCCGCATTGGATCTAGTAATGGCGAAACTGGCTAGTCATGACGGTCTTTTGGCCAAAGTGGTAGCCATATCTGGGGCTTGTCAACAACATGGAAGCGTATACTGGAATTACGAGGCACCGCATCATCTCAAAAACCTCAGTTCACACAATTCTCTTGAGCAGGGTCTGGCATCATCATTATCATGGGAAATGAGCCCTAATTGGCAAGATCATTCCACAGGATTAGAATGTGAAGAGTTTGAAGAAGCAGCTGGAGGTAAAGATGAGCTAGCAGCACTTACAGGATCCAGAGCTCATTATAGATTCACAGGGCCTCAGATTCTTAAATTCAAAAGGGATCATCCAGATAAGTATAATCAGACAAGTCGAATAAGTTTGGTGTCATCATTTTTGGCCAGTGTATTGGCCGGAAGGTTGGTTCCTCTGGATATAGCCGATGCATGTGGAACGAATTTGTGGAATATAGATAAGAAAAAATGGGAGCCGACATTGATAAAATTGATTGGAGAAGATGCCGAAGATAAGCTCGGCAATGTGGAATTAAACTCGGCTGCAGGATATTCAATCAGCTCATATTTTGTGAACAAGTATGGGGTAAATCCCCAGAGTAAGGTGATTCTATGCACCGGTGATAATCCAGGCACAATCTTAGCACTGCCATTGCAAACTAATGATATAATGATAAGTCTTGGTACATCTACTACAGCACTAGTAATTACAGATAAGTACGAGCCTAGCCCTTTATATCACATGTTTTCTCATCCGACTGGTCTGGGCTATATGGGAATGCTCTGTTATTGCAATGGAGCACTGGCTCGTGAACAAGTCAGAGATGAGCTGACGGGACAGAAAGAACACGCCACTACTAAATACGAAGTGTGGAGTGAGTTTAACGGTGTTTTGGCAGGAGCGGCTCAATTAGGACAATCCGAGGCAGTTTGGGCCAAGCTCGGCTATTATTTCCCACTATCAGAAATTATTCCAGATGTAGACGCGCAGATCAAACGGTTCATAGTTTGGCGATCAGATAAATCGACATCTGAAGTCAAATCACTGCCAGACGCCAATTGGACAGCTTTGGATGACGTTACAGCCATTGTGGAGTCTCAAGCCCTGTCAATTAAGAGCCGATTGGAGCCATTGCTAACGACCCAAACTAAATGTCCACATCGAATCTTTTTTGTGGGAGGATCTTCACGCAACAATGCAATATGTAAAGTCATGGACCGAGTGCTAACACCCGAACAAGGATCATATCGGCTTCAACTTTCAGATGCTTGTGCTAAAGGAGCAGCTAATAGAGCAGCATGGGCTGATCAAAGTTGCGGCCTTAGCTGGGAACAGTATATTTCCAGTAAATGGGACTTAAGCCATGCCACTTCTGTTAATACCCAAGGGGACCGAGGCGATAATTCCTACGCTGAAATTCTCCCTTATTTTCGCTCATGTGAAAGCCAATTATCAGGCTATCGTTTGTAATGGACGCTTTTTTTTTCTTTTTGGCCCTGACCTCGGTAACCTCGGCTGACCCCGCCACAAATCATTAAGTATAATATCCTCCCACTTTCCCATCCCCAGATTTATTGTTTTTTATATTAACCATACTTCCACGTTAATTAAGGCACAACCTTAGAAAGCAAAAAAATGACTCCTGCTATTGAACGTGTGTCTGGCTTAGGGTTAAATAGTACTTCCAATGTTGTAATTGACGGTGTTGAATATAATACGGGATCAGAGCCTAAAGTGGCCCTAACTGGTGAGCGTCGGCAGACTTCATTTGACGTCCGAGAAATGACTTATTTTTTGCATGGTGGTGAGAAGAAAACAAGAAAGGTCGAGGAATTCATGCAGACTCTTGAAAGAGATCCTTTATTCAAAAATGACGACCTCTTCGACAAAGATTTGGAGACGACCAGAGCATTGACTATGGCCAAGGTCGGCAAAATTGCTCAATATCTATTCACTGCTCCGTCGGAGCCGGAGATGAGAATGCGAATGTGGATCATATCTTTGGCTGATCCCGCCTCATATACTCGATGCGGTGTCCACTACGGCTTGTTTTTGAGCGGTATTCGTGGTTCTGGTACTGATGAACAGCTCATGTATTGGGTTCAGCAGGGCGCTTATCATCTGAAGAACTTTGCTGGATGTTTCGGCATGACCGAACTGGGTCACGGATCCAATGTCGCCGGGGTTGAAACAACAGCTACATATGACGAATTCAATGACGAGTTTATTATTCATACACCTCATGTGGCTGCTACAAAGTGGTGGATTGGTGGTGCTGCTCATACTGCGACCCACTGTCTGGTTTATGCTAGACTGATTGTCAAAGGAAAGGACTATGGTGTTAAGAACTTCGTTGTTCCTTTGAGAAATGTCTCGAATCATGCTCTTCTTCCGGGAATTGCCGTCGGAGATATCGGCAAGAAGATGGGCCGAGATGGCATAGACAACGGTTGGATTCAGTTCAGCGGTGTAAGAATTCCTCGTCAATATATGTGCATGAGATATGATAAGGTCGACAGTCAAGGAAATGTGACCCAGCCGCCTTTGGCTCAGTTATCGTATGGTGCTTTGATTGGTGGGCGTGTCTCCATGGTGGAAGATAGCTTCCATACTGCTAAGCGATTTTTGACAATTGCTATTAGATATGCCGCTGGAAGACGACAGTTTTCATCTTCGGATGGTCCTGAGACTAAATTGTTGGATTATCGATATCATCAGCGACGTTTGATTCCTCGTTTGGCCTATACGTATGCCATGCAAGCTGCATCGGAAGTGTTGAACAGCGTCCACACAGCCGCAACCGCCAGTCTTAGTGCGGCCAGCGCCTCAAATGACAAATCACAGTTGGATATTGCAATTAGTGACACAAAGGAGTTATTTGGTCTTTCTGCTGGTCTCAAAGCGTTTAGCACTTGGGGTACGGCCCAGATTATTGACGAATGTCGACAGGCATGTGGTGGTCAGGGTTACTCTGCATACAATGGATTTGGGCCCGGTTACAATGATTGGGTTGTTCAATGCACTTGGGAAGGTGACAATAACGTGTTGACGCTTTCTACTGGAAGAAGTTTGATCCAGACTGGAAACCAGGTCCTCCAAGGTGCAACACCCGGTAAGGTTACAGAATATCTTACAAGAGCCAAGGAGCTTTCAGAGGCCCGATTGGGATCAAGAGATTTGCGGGATCCGGCAGTTATGGTGGAAGCATGGGAGTCTGCGGCTAGCAGAGCGGTGGGCTATGCGGTTGAGCAATTCAATGCAGCTACAGCTAGCGGCACACCAGTCAATGAGGCATTTGAATCACTGTCGCAATTGAGGTTTGAGGCAGCCCGAATACATACGAGACTGTTTGTTGTTAAATCGTTTTATGAAAAAATAGACAAGAGCGCAGGAGCTTCTATTAAACCGGCCCTGTCGGATTTGGCAACCTTGTTTGGTCTGTGGTCTATTGAACAAGATATTGCCTTCTTCCTTAAAGCAGGATATTTGTCAACTAGTGATGCAGAAACCGTAACTCGACTTGTGGATGAGTACTGCATGAAGGTGCGAATAGCAGCCATTGGTTTGACGGATGCATTTAACCTGAGCGACTTTTTTGTCAACTCAGTAATTGGCCGATACGACGGAGATATTTATAACAACATTCTGGACAATGCCAAGGCTAAAGATAAGTATCTTCGAGATAACAGCAAGCCACCATACTATGAGAGTGTTATGAAGCCGATTTTCACCAGGAAAGATCCACCGCAACCGGATGTTGATGAACTAGGGGATCTATAAGAAATTAAGGTTATGGAGAAATTGGTGGTTAGAAAGAATTGAGCAGATATTAAATACAATAATAATAAACAAGACGCGCCCTCCCCCGCCAAAAATAAAAGGAACATTTTAGCTTAATTGTCTAAATATAAATTTTCTATACGTCATTTAATTTTGGTTTTTGTTCGGCAATTTGTTCAAAGTGGGGCTGGCACAAATTATTGGGCTTGTTTTGACATGTTTCGTAACCACAGATAACAGTTGATTTTTCCTCGTGATTCCACCGAAAAATTTTCTTTTTAACAACCCTCACGGTCTTTTGACTGCGTAAAAAAGACACCAAAAAAGAGGAAGCGGAGAACGGGAGTCCATTAGAGATAGAAGGAGAGAATTCCAGGAGAAGTGTTTTGATTCTAAATAGTTTTGAATTATCCCTTATTACCAAGTAGAGCCAACCCAACAGCATGTCTGCTACTACTACAACTATTCAGTCTGAATCAATAAACAACAAGCTGAATGGCAATGTCAACGGCTCTGCTACCGAAGATATCACCGACAAGGCCACGGTCGGATGGTTGTTTATTCAGCATTATTATACCTTATTGAATGAACAGCCACAAAGACTTCATCTCTTCTATACCAAACAAAGCACTATGTGTCATGGTGTAGAAGGTGAGAGTGTACCGTCGCTCAATGGCCAGAGCCAAATCAACCAGGGCATCAAGGAACACGAATTCAACAATTGTAAGGTTCTCGTGTCCAATGTCGACTGCCAGGAGAGTGCTGATGGTGGGGTGGTTGTTCAAGTGTTGGGGGAAATGGCCAATAATGGTGGCCCTTTTCAGAAGTTTGTCCAAACCTTCTTTTTGGCTCAACAACCCGGTGGATATTATGTACTTAACGATATTTTCCGTTATTTAAAGGA
This sequence comes from Trichomonascaceae sp. B5901, assembly GCA_037040845.1. NCBI lineage: Eukaryota > Fungi > Ascomycota > Dipodascomycetes > Dipodascales > Trichomonascaceae > Trichomonascaceae sp. B5901. The sequence continues at coordinate 2,096,724 of JAXQHN010000001.1, forward strand.
AGATGTCGCTGATGAGGACCAGGAGTCTGCCACTGCTACCACTAGTGCTAAACCTACTACTACCGCTGCTGCTCCCACTGCTCCTGCTGCAACCATCGCTGCTAGAACACCAACACCTGTTACTGCTGTTCCTCCTGCTGCACCGGCTGCACCGGCTGCAACTAAAGCCCCTGCTGCTACTGCTGCTGAAAAATCCGTCCCTGAACCGGAAACTCCTTCTGTTGCACCTGCTACCGACGACAAGTCATCTGCTGAACCTGTCAGCGCTGCCCCCACCAAGCCTACCGAAGCACCCGCCAAGTCTGAACAGACCCCTGAAAAGCCGTCTGGACCAGTCTCTTGGGCTTCAATGGCTGCTGCTAAAAAGAAGGATGCCGAACCAAACGGACATGTTTCGTCGGTTGCTTCTGTTGTTTCCTCTTCTCCGGAGACTTCAGCAGCTTCAAAACCAACTCCTCATACCAATAATATCATCGTCACGACTCGACCGGGACAAAACCCGGGTCGTCGTCCTCAAGATTTCCACTCAGCTTACATCCGAAACGTCTCTGTCAAGGTGGATGAGAATCTTTTACGAAAGGGACTCGAAAGCATTGGACAACTTACGCATTTCCAGGTGGAAAAGGCTAAAAACTGCGCATTTGTTGATTTCATCGACGAATCAACTCTTAAAGCTGCTCTAGCTGTACATGAACTCAAGGTCGGAGATCAGACTGTTTTGATCGAAGAGCGAAAGCGAGGCGGAGCTAAAAACAAGAATTTCCAAAAGAAGACCAATATTTCCAACTCCAAGACCTCCAAAAAATAATCTGAGAAGATAAACTATATTCCTGTTGGTTCTACTGTTGGACGTATCTGGTTAACTCCTACGTTGGAAAAACGATGCATCATATTTCAGAAAAAAAAAGTTGCAAAAAGATCAAAAAAAAATCACTGCACACAACAGCCTCTTTTTCCACCTGCAGACTCACTATGTAGCCCATTAAACGACATCATGTATCTCTTAATTTTAGAGGAGAAGACCTCATAGAAATAGTATGTAAGATATCAAATATACTCTACAACATAGATAGTTCATGCTAAATTGAGATCTTTCTTGAGCATCTGGCGACATATAGGATGATAGAAGCCTTCATTGCGCTTGAAAGTTTCCAGTGCAAGTTTTGGGTTGGCTTGGTACAGTAGTCGGAAAACCTTTCTGTTGAACTTCATTCTTCCCACAGTTCCAAGCCAAGCGGAAATAGCCGGATAAAGCGACTCCAGTCGAGCTGCAACTGCTAGGGCGTAGAATCGGCAAATGACTTCGTCATTCTTGGATTTGTCAAAAGAATAGGCTTTGTTGACAGCTGATACAAACTCCGATTTTGGAACAGAGACTTCAGAGAGTCGCTCACTCAACCTATCCAAAAGAACCGTATATTGAGTGGTGTTCCAGCTTGCAAGGTCTTTTGGTCCGAATTGGTCCAATTCCTGGGGACTAGCATTAATCCATCTATCAACTAGAGAGTATACAGCATCGACCAAGGATGTATCAAAGTCTGGCTTGGGCGGAAGGCCCCGGCTAAATAGCCAAAATTCCCAATCAACCGAGTCTACAACATGCTTCTTGTCTTTGTAAAACTCATTGAAAGTATCCCTGAATTCATAGGAGTCTAAGGACTGATACTTGTATTTGTTGAAGTAGTGCTTGATGAATGGATCAAACTCTTTTGTTCCACCAACAAGTTTCTCTAGATAAAACAGAAAATTAAATCCCTTTTCATAAGCGACAGTAGAATATGCTTCGTCAGGATCAACGCCATCGAGATTATAGACCAAGGATGTGAATTGATCAGGCATTCTCTCCACAGCTTCCTCTAACGTAGCCCAGCCGACAATGGCACCTAGATGCCTTATAGGTTCGCCATGAAGAGCAGCCAAAAATCGACGTTCAAGGTAAACAGTCCAGCCCTCATTGAGCCAGAAATGCTCCCAGGAACAGTTGGTGACCAAGTTGCCCGACCATGAATGAGCAAGTTCGTGTGATATGACATCCACGTTTTGTCTATCTCCGGATATCAGGGAAGGTGTAGCAAAGGTGATATTTGGATTTTCCATGCCACCAAAGGGAAAAGATGGCGGCAAAACCAGGACATTGTAGGTATACCATTCGTAAGGGAATACGAGTTTCTCGGCAACTTGAATGAAATTCTCAGTATCAGCTTCAAATTCGTATTTAGCAGCAGGAAGATTAGCGGGTTCACAATATACCTTTGATCGGGGACCTATATCCACCGAAGCTAGATCACCAGAAGCAATAGCCACGAGATAAGAAGGAATGGGCACTTTCTGCTCAATGTAGTAGACGTTCGCCGAAGATTTAGAAAAAAGATCCTTCTTAGATTCAGAAGGAATCTCAAAACCATCATCCTTGACGATTCCACTAGCGACTACAGGAAGATCCGACTGAATGAAGAAAGAAATGGGGCTCTTAACACCCGGAGTGTCAAAACAAGGGAACAAGGACCGAGCATGACAAGTCTGACACTGTGAAAACATGTATGGGTGTTTCTTTCCAGTAGTCTGTTCAGGTGTCATCCACTGTAAAGCAGTGCATTCGGACGTGGTAGAGAACTTAATGGTGAGGTTGGATGCATTTCCGGCCTCAAACTTGGATGGAATTGTCAGAGGAGCACCAAGACCGTCCGTTCGTTCCCCAAAGGAATATCCAGTGACTTCCTTATCATTAACAGTGATGCTCTTCACCTTCAAATAAGAAGAATCCAAAACAACTTTGTCCAAATCCTCTTTACTGCTCAGATGATACTCTACAATACCGTCAATGACCTGATTCGGCCAATCGATAGCCAAAGACAAAATGGTCTGTTTGACGTTGAAATTGAACCCGTTTGAAAAAGATGAAGGGTCCTTAGCGGTTGTGCGGGCCATGGTTGAGAGTTTGCGTAATGTTGGTATGTATCTAATAGTCCGTTTAAGCGGGATATTCATCTGGAAAAAAACTCTCCAAAGATGTGATGAAAAGGTAAAAATGCGGAATCGTGAGCCTCGCGGAATGCGGCGCTCGGTCACGTGCGACAAGTTTAATTTACACTTTCTTTACAACTGAAATATTTGTATAAGAGAGTTCATAACTATGGATATTTCAATTCTTACAGGAGCTTTATGATTATAATTGTGAATATTCTTTGGTAAAATTCTTATTGGCCCAAAGCAGTCGTTGTTTATACTTACCTATAGAGGAGATGTAAAAGAGTAATGCTCAAAGTAGAAAGCGCAGATGATCACTATGCAAGATATAATCAATGATATTTTTTAGTAACGAATGTCACCTTCTATCTTCTTTAAGACTGTAGTGTGATTCACTAATCGCATTCTCAGACAGCCTCCAAAAACTAATGATCTGCCATAAGCCGTTTCACTACATTCGAAATAATGGCATCTGGCCCACAAGACAACTCGAGCACTCATGATTTGCCTATACACCATTTGGACGCATCTCATAAATCAGACGAGTTTTTCAGAGATTCTTTGCAAAGTTTCAGGAAGCTACAACCAACATGGAGAAATCTGATTCTCTCGCAGCTAGATTCGATGTACTGACTGGCCGTGTGGCGACATTGGAATTGACAACAAATTCTATTCCACCGCCGATCTCCGTAATTGCACGAAAAGGCTGGGGATGAAGTATCTGGGGAGCCTACCACGAGGACATCTTCGTATGGGTCCAATGAAGACTATTCGCCCAACAAAGGTAACAATTTAGACACTGATCTAGATATTTTGTTTCCACCACTGATTACTAAATCTCGTCTTCGGGAAAGTTTCGAAAATATCCGAATGGTCGATCCACTGCCAAGCAAGCCACCAGCAGGAACCCGGGTCGATCACCAACAGGCCCGGACTATTTTGAGCCAATGTCCGGAAAATTGGTTCATTGACGATTATATCAGACACTGCGAAGCCATTTTGATTCATTGTAATATTCCTTATGTGGAATGGTGCTACTATGCGGAGGTAGCTTTCTCTCAGGCAGCTTGTGAGAAAGAGCTCCGAGAAACAACTTTGAAGTTTTCCACAACTCATAGGAAACATTCTGTCGATGTTCCTTGGCCGACATTTCTATGTGCCGTAGTCCCTGAGAAAGTGCGTTATGGCATTCCGAACTACGGACTCTCAATGCCACTTTACTAGAAGAGATTCACCAAAATCCGATATGTGACGTGTTAGTGATAATTACATATATTGGACGAATATAAATACAGAATATATAATATATCCAATGAATAAATAGAATGAATACCGGCAGAATGATGATAGGGTAACATTTTGGCAACACCCTAAACTAGGGCTTTAGATGTGACTGCATTTTTCATTCAACTCCCACACCTTGACATTTACCCACTCAAATCTTTACAACCCATTGTCAAGTCTTCATCAAAAAGCCATGCAAATGTAAGTAAAAAAGTCCAACGTAATGCTCTTTGGAGAGTGAATTATTTGTTCTGATCATTTATTAACATTACAGTTTCATCAAGACTTTAACTGGCAAAAGTATGTTGGAATAAATAGCCTGATATTTGGCTCAAACCATGATAGATAGAAAAACATTACTAACCTCATTTCAGCTGCCGTTCATGAGGTGGAGTCTTGCGATACCATCAATAATGTCATGCTGAAGGTCCAGGACTCTGATAGAATCCCTGTTAGCCAGCAGCGTCTTGTGTTTGGTGGCCGACAGCTGGAATCTACTAGAACTCTGTCTGACTACAGCATCTCCAAGGAATCCACTCTGCACTTACTTACTCGACTTCGAGGTGGTATCATTGAGCCCTCTCTTAAGGCTCTTGCCTCGAAATACAACTGCGAAAAGAATGTATGCCGAAAGTGCTATGCTCGACTTCCTCCTCGATCCACAAACTGCCGAAAGAGAAAGTGCGGTCACACCAATCAGCTGCGACCCAAGAAGATTGCCAAAAAATAAATTATTCGAAGACGGTTATGGCAGTACGTTTAATGATATAGCTGTTGTGGACGTCGAGAGAAAAAATATACATTTTTTATGCTTGATTCATAATATATAATGTTGTCATTATTGACGAGACGATCGAGCCCCTTCTTCTCCAGAGTATTTCTTGACGACTTCATGCAATCTGAGCCGTGATATGGGCTTGGTTAGAATATCCACCATTCCTAACTCCATGCATTGTTGCTTGGTGTGCTCGTCGGCAAATCCTGTGAGGCCCACAATTGGACGATTGTACTTGAGAACATTTCGAATCTGCTTTGTAGCTTCCAAACCATCCATAACTGGCATTTGAATATCCATGAAGATAATGTCATAATGTATGCTCTTTTTGATGGCCTGATTGACTAGATCGACCACCTCTTGTCCATTGTTGGCCCAATCCACATCGGTGATATCTTCTAGTCGTAACATTCGTTTCATAATCGAATGATTTACCAAGTTATCTTCGGCCACTGCAACCCTGAGGGGCCTGTCTGATCGAGATTGCCGACTGCCTCCCTTGTCTTCATTAGGACTATGACTAGATAAAACACCACTTGAAGTTCTTTGTGAGTCCGTAGGCGATTTCCTCGGAAATATATACTTTCCTGACGGTTCCAATGCTCTTGAATCAGGTGATGACTCACTTTTGCTAAGCAATAGCGGTATCTCCAAGCTGAATATCGACCCTTCACCAACAGCTGATGCCAATGTTATATAACCTCTCAACAGACTAGCCAGCTGTCTGCAAATAGATAATCCAAGACCTGTTCCGCCGAATTTCTTGCTCAGAGCCTGATCACCCTGCACAAAAGGCTCGAAAATCTTGTCTTGTTGATCCAACGGCACGCCTGGACCGTTGTCTTCGATTTCAAAGACAAATCGGAGAGTCCTGTCGCTGGATCTTTTCAATTGAGTTCCTTCTATGCTGCTCATGCTAGAAGTAACATGATGCCCATAGTATTTTTTTACAAGCATTTTGCTGTCAACACTTGGTTTTGTAATTGACCCTCCTTTTCCGTTGCTGTATGCTGTCTCAAATGAGCCTCTGGCATCCTCAGTAACGCTCATCTCACGGGTTGTAGTTATTACTGGAAGCTCATCAGGAATACCGGATGCTACTCTGGATCCTTTTGTAGGACCATTTGTCGTTCCATTGGTTGAAGATGATTCAGGCGATTGACTATTTTCAATACCTTGAACGACGAGTCCGGATGAACCGGCCGAGTTTCCTACGGCTGACGAGCCGGACACAGAAACCGATAAATCTCGTTGACTTTCTTGAGCCATAGAAGGGCTTATGTTTCCCGCACTGTCGTCAGAATATTTCTTTGAGCGCAGAGAAGCAGATGATACTTTCGACTGGTTCGGAATCAGATTGGCATCTAGGCATCGAATTCTCAGCAGCACTTCTCCACCTTCATTGGTGAACTTGAATCCATTTCCAATCAAGTTTATGATTACTTGTAAGATTCGCGGCATATCACCATAAACTTTGAGATTTTCCAAAGACGGTGGTATGAGTCTACAGCTGAGAGAAATAGACTTACGCCTAGCTTCATCGGCGAAAAGCGTTTGGATTTGAGGAATCACTTCTCCTAGCTCAAAGTCTTTTTCATCCAATGATATGTTTCCAATCTCATTCTTTGAGAATGTCAACAAATCATTAAGAAGATTCATCAGCACTTCGCCAGACTGAGAAATGAGTTTTAGCGACTGCCGTATTTTAGCAGTATCAGTTTCTGTGAGTGATACTGACGTAAGACCCAGTATTCCATTTAACGGGGTTCGCAATTCATGTGTGATGTTTGCAATAAATATAGATTTGGCAGCATTTGCTGATTCTGCTATCTCTTTGGCGACTTCAAGTTCATGTGTTCGTTCTTGAACCATGTCATCCAGATGCATGTATTGCTTAACAAGCTCATCAATCATACGATTGTAAGCAGTAAATAAATCGCTGAATTCATCCTTGAATATATACAAACGGCGGAATTCGGCTGTTTTTCTCGGTACCCTGAAGGTTACGGTAACATTTTCGTCATCAGGTGAAGTTCCCGTATATGCCGTTAAGCTTTTAGATCTTTTCGATTGGTCCTCATCTTCCTCTTCGATATTTGTCAACAGACTTCGTTGGTTTTTGGGCGAATGACCTACCGTTGTATTGGTCAAATCGCCTGAACCAGACGAGTCGCTGCTATCAGAACTTGTCGGCGAAGACTTGGGTTTTTCGTGAAACTCAAGCGATGTCTGTTCGGTGGCTGATCGCAGTTTGAATATCGGTTGTACTGCATAATATGCTATAGGTACAGTCACCAGAAGAATAAACCCGACAATACCAAACACAGTACCTATAATGACGCGGCGTAGTTTATAAATAGAGCCGTATACAACTGAATGAGGGCTTTCGACATCGACGACCCAGACTGTATCCAGCAAAAGAGTAGAACTTAGTCCTACAGACATGTCATTGCCAAAAGGAGTATCAACGTCGCTAACGGCAGACAGGGTTCCCGGAGATGAAAATATGTTCAAATAAGGGTATGACTCGATTTGGAACACTTGAGTCGGAATCGGAGTTGGTGCTGTAGGAGGTAGAATATACCTGAAAGACACTACAGATCCGTCTTTATAATCCACAGGTGCAGCCACAGCCATCAAACCGCCATCTGATAAACCTGTACGATCCTGAATGACTTTTGTTAAGCTGTCAGCAGATAATATGACTGTTGCATAACCGGTTAGAGCCTGCTTGTTTACCAGAAGAGTAGAATTTGCAAACACAGGCAGAGTTAACGATAAAACATAAGTGCTGTTAACAAACTGATAGGGCCCTGATATGACTCCGGATACATCTAGTTTGGAGGAGGTGGTTTCGCTGGCATTATTTAAAGGAAAAAGACCCGGATTGAAGGTATCATAGGCAGCATTGGAGCTGTTTTTAGACACAAAGACATCCTCAAAACTGGTATCATACAATATAGTACACATGACAGAGCTTGAGTCGAAAGCGCTTAAGAAAAAGGAACGAACGTCATCCCAGTTTGAGGCCGAAGTGTTTCCAGCTTCATATCGTGACAAGGCTAGTTGAACAGGCTCTCTTGTAGTTATCCAATATGCCTGATAATACAATATGATTAAAGACTGATATAATTGAGACCCCTTAAGATCAGCAAGGACAGTCAAAGACTCTCTAGTGAGACTTAACGTAGAATTGTTCGTATATACACCCTAAATCGTTAGCTAAAACCTTAAATAGCTCAATGAAGATACTTACGGTTATAATGGCCAAAATAGCCAATGACACTATCACCACAGATACTATGAAGAGTATAAGTTGGATACGAATGCCAATATATATAGTGCGCATATTTTTCATTCATTCACTAAACGGGTTTGGCCGAAACCAGCACGGGGCTCGAGAAATGCAGCCAGTATCTCAAAATAAACCCTCGGGGGTAATCACAGGCCACTTGTTTAATATCACAGATGACAACGGCCGCGATCTAGCCTATCAGAATGTAATTTGCAGCCCGTCTTGTTGTTTTCTAACCACAATTAGGGTGTTTTGAATGTATGTTTTGGTTCAAAATCCTCTCGAACATCGGCTCCCAAAGCTATGCAAACACTGGCAGCACTGAGGCATGTGCGGCCAAGGTTCTGTAGGGGGTTGGTGACTGGTAGTTTTACGGCAATTAAATGCGTGAAGAGTATAGAGCATCATGTTGGAAAATATGTGGAGAATAAAGGCATCCGATCTGGAATTCTGGCTGTATCGGCGAACCATGCGTCTCAGATGGCCGATTTGGTCGCTAGAAACCCCTATGGATTCGATTCGTTTGTTGGAATATGCGTAGATGGTGTACCGTTTGGTGCTCAGAGAAATGGACTGGCATTCATGGCTTTAAATGAACCAATTGATGTCGTTGAAGCTGTACCGTTGACTAGCACGGGACATGCAAGTGCTGGAAAATCAGGAAGAACAAATTGGGCATTGGAATCATGTTTCTTTTCAATTAATTTCAACTACGAGGAATCTGGAGAAACCGCTTATGATGTGGCTGTTCCTGCTGCAAATACAATGTTCAATACTGGTTCTTATTCTACTATGCTCATACATGATCCGTCCAATGATATGCATTTACAACTATTATCTGCTTTAAAAATAGCAATAAAGGATAACTGGAATGATTCGGCTGAAAACGTCGTATCTCTCGTTCCAATTGATGGCTTTGACCGTGATCTAGTTGTCACTTCAGCTAATGAGAATATGATCAAGACAATCAATGGAACCTCTGCCTCGTCATTTCTACAGAATTCTCCTCTACTTACTAAACCAGACATCTCTTTACAAGATCGAAAGGTTTTTGTTGAAGTTATTTCTGACGATGGTGCAAGATACGAGGTGGTTGCTGGTGGTGGAGGTACTTGGTCGCCTCGATCATCCATGCTGGTAGTTGAACCTCCTGCAGTATTACGACGAGGCGATAAGATTCGTTTCTGTTTATCATCAAGCATAACAACACCTGAGCAGTATGCTGTTTCCATTCATAACGATTACGTCAAGAATCTGCCAAGTTCATGGCCCACTACTCATATAGCATTTGAATGTTCTCCTATCCTGGAATCGACTCTTACACCAGATCTTTTGGAATATCCTCATGATACATTGCTACTGAATCAATTTGGCATATCTTCTGAATTAGGATACCTGGTAAATGGCATGAAGCATGCAGTGTTTGGTGAAAGTACAGTCTGGGGTACTACAAAGCAATAGGTATACACCACCTAGTCGTTATCATATCGGTCCTTGCTGATTAAATAAATTGTATATAGAGCAAAGGAACTTAGGCTACCGTGATAGTAGACCAGCCTCCGCCCAAAGAGTTGAGAGCAGACACCACAATACTCGAGCCAGTTTGAGAAACCGATTCCAAAACTTCAACAAAGTGACCAGTCCAGGTGGGTTCAACAACTGGAACAGTTGTAGCACGCTGGCTTGACACCAGCCATACCACCAGCTTAACACTAGCCAAAACAGATGCAGTCTTAATGAGAATATTTAGCAACTGTTGAGGAAGGTTCTTGAGTCCCAGAGGATCAATATTATGAATGGAATCTGAGATCTTGCCCGAACTCGAATTACTCTGATTGTTTGTGGAAGGCCCGTCGCCTTCTGCAGAATGACCATTGTCTAGCTGCTGCAAGGTGGCATTAGTCGGCCGCCTAGACATCGCACGTTCTGTCCTTCGACGAGCAGAAGATGAATTTCTTGTCCTTATGGTGAGTGCGTTTTCATTTCGGGAGGCTTGCTCTAGAAGCATAACCCACCGTGCAGTTTGATTCTGAGCCCGCTCACGTGTCCCTGTTGCTTGAAATGCTGCTTTATAGTCCAAGCCAGGCAAAGTAAATTGAAGTTCATCGTAATTATCAAGACCATCAAGGTAGCTTTTCTTTAGAGGTGTGTGAATAAGGCCTTTGAACTCATTGGTACCAAGACGCACCAAGCTGCTATTAATTTGCAAATTCACACACCAATTGGAAAATAGCTTGGCAGTTTCATATCTTAGCCATGCAGCACCTCTTTCGGAAAACAGGTATCGTACTAAATGATTCAATTCACTTGGTATCAATGGAGATTTGTACTCCGAAGCCATCAATACGCTGGCGAGCATATCCTGGCGGTCATCTCGAATGTTGGATACAGCACAAGGGAACAATATGGGGTCAATATCACCATTATCAAAAGCAGCGATCTCCTCATCAAACTGATAGTAGCCAGAAGGATCAAGTTGTTGAGAATCTTCGCCAGCATTATCGAGAGCATCGAGCAACTGAGTTCCGTGAGCAATGGCATCATCCAAATTGACGTCAAACAAAAAGGGATTCAGCCTGGACTTCTTCATGCTTTTGAGGGCCTCAAGTTTCGTTGCTACTACAGAAGACCTAGTCTTGAGGAAGTCGCAGCAAGCTATGACAGGCAGAACAGGAGCATACTGAGACAATGCCCGGAAATAGTCGATATCAATTGAAGAGAACTGGCCATCGATCAAATATAAACAAACGTCAACATGATCGAAATCAAAAAGAGAAGAACTGCCAGAGATAAGGCTTTGTGCCTGTTTCTGTTGGGATATGTTTAAGACTGAGGCAGTTCGCCTAAATGCTTCATCGAGATACTTCGACACACCCTCTACGCTCTGCTCAAAAAAGGCGCCATTGACATCAGCCAAGCATACATTTCTGTCCAGAGCGACCTCATTAGACTGACTCTGAGAATGAACGAGAGAAGTGCGATGCTGAGATGAAGTAGACGAACTCATGGAGTCTGAAGGAGATGACAACGAATTGTATGCATTGGTGCGAAAGAATGGCAGGGGCTTTGTAGATGCAGTGGTCTCATTGATGGAAACCTGGTCGGAAGAAGCTGATCTTTTAACAAGTGTTGGCTCGTCGATATGAACAATGTCATCAGATAAATATACCATGGAATCAATCAGGGACGTCTTTCCGATTCCGGGACGGCCTGCAATTAAAATTTTCAACTTTCCCAGTCTTTGACCATTTTCAGTAAATGGTTTATTTGCAGGAAGTTGCACTTGAGGCATGATGAAATCGGATTTGGTGGTGATAGGATTGAATTGAGGCGACGATGAATCAGGCGCTGCAGGAGACATGGGGCTCAAAGGAGCACTTCTGATAGCAGAACGATAATAAAAATGGCCATTCTCACTGGAACTAGTAACACCTTCATCTTGAGATACTTGTTCCACGTTCATATTATGCACAGAGGCTGGGACGCTGCTGCTGGGAACAGAAGATAGTAAAGAATCGTTATCAACAGCATCACTAGCGCGAACACCAGTCCATGAATGAAGAAGCGAATTAGAAGAAGGATAAGAGATTGTGAGGGAATCGTCATAGAACTGGGAAGTGCTTGGATGGGGCGATTTAGGCGAACAAGGCTCCTGCTGAGAAGTAGAGAGCAGCTGTTGCAGTTTCATTCTTGCCGGAGAATTGCTAGAAACGGAACCCGATGAATTCTCACTGGCCGTAGCATGAGAATATCCCGATGCTAGCTTGGAATCATCACTAGGGTCCTTTTCGGTGAGAAAAAACGTTCGATTTGACGTGCCCATTGGTGGCGGTGAGGTGTTGCGTAGGTGGGGTTGATAATCACCAACTTAAACGACAAGCCGTACTGATTAGCTAAGGGGGTGGAAAGATGGTGGAGGGATACACGTGGAGGAGGGAAGAGGGTTGGTGAGACGATATGAGGTGTGAGATGATTTAATGTGTTATTAAATGAGATTTATATACATTCTATCATGGCATAATTGATGTTTGAACTGTTGATTGATAGAGTTTGGTTGTGCAGGTGACGTATGCCAAATAGATCAGCAGATAACTGGCCAGGGAGACCGAAACGTCATGTCAGGACGATAATATTGTTGAAAACATTAAATATTTGGACTTTTATAGCAAGGAAGTCACGTCTATCAAGTTTTATTCCATTCTTCTTTTGTACTTTTTGATCTCCACTGTTGTGTGTCTTTGTCCTCCAGCCAAATCGACTTAAGCTCTGAATCCATGGAATGACCAACAGTTTTACCTCAGGGTCAGTCTTTTATTATCCGAATTTTGCTTCTCACACCGTATGATCGTACGACATATACATAAACGACACTTTACATGAATTTTACTGTAAATGTCTCGATATTTGATATGGTATTGATCTAAACTCAACACTCAACAGATAAATCCATATCAGATAACATGGAAATCAAACATGAATAGACATGTATATAATATTATATAAATATCACAATTATTTTCTTCTTCTAATCCAATTACCCTCCCCCACATTATCCCATCAATCATCCGTTTCCCCGCCCACCTTTATCGTCCTCCTAGCCCTTCTTTACCTTATCGCATTTGTCCCCATTTTGACTTATCACCGGCCATCAATGTACGGGACTCAACATTTACCTCGAACGACGCAACCAACACCACAACCGACCCCTTCAGTTCCTAAAGTTGCATCTGAGACGAAGAATCCACCCAAGCCGGTAACTCCTCCAAGGGTTCTAGATCCAACGTAAGTTACAATGGTCAGTTATAATTGTACTTCATAACTAACCTCGATCAATAAGACCCGTATCTTTTCAAGGTAGAAACATATTAAGCAATGCTCGTCGTTGGACTAAAACACGTCTATTTAGTGATCCCGCCTCTAATAAGCATCGAGATGACACGTTGAATGAGTCCAATCATGATGGTAATGAGCCACTTTTGACCACTTCTTATCCCCCTCCGGTCCCAGGGCCTGATTCAGCTGGAAATATTCATATCAGCTTTGGTGGCGGTCCTAATAACTTTGTTTTGGTTGCCTATCCTAATAAAGAATGCGTCCAGGTATGGAGATATGGCCGGAACGAACTGATTCTGGCGGGCTCTTTGACAAATATTGGCGGGAAAATCCTGAAAGCCGATATTTTGGATTGCAGTGATGATTCCTATGTTTTTCTTCTTATACAATATACACGCCGTCGTGAAACGTTTATGCAGTTATATTGCATATATGCACCTACTGACATCACGGACGAGGAAATCAAGCTCCCTACACCCAATTCTGGTCCTGGCCCTTATTATATATATTCAGATGCTAACTCGGATTGCTGGGCTGTGTCGACTTCTCAAGGTGTTGTTACGCTGATCAGTTTTGACGAGAGAGATTCATTACCGATATATGGATTAGAATGCAACCTAGGCACTGATAATCGGCCATTATTCGATATGAAGGGTAGATGGCTAGCATATTCTCTTAAGGGATCAGATCCTAATAACGAAACTGCTAGGCGAAATGGTCATAGCAAAAAGAATTCGGATATTTATATATCTGTTCCTAAGTCGCGTACTGAAGTCAAATTGCCTCCTCAAGGGCCATTTTACGAACGTATGGTCGAAACTCTATCACATACTGCAGCTGCCTCGTTAAAATCTTTATCCGATGCGGGAAGAGCAGGAATTAAGCAATATTTTGGAAAAGAGCAGCAGAAACCCACATCTGCTGGTGACAATGCTTCGAATCCAAAGAGTAAATACGGATACTATTCGGATGATTACTACTATTATGGCAATGCTACAGATATCACAGATGATACGCCAGATGATAAAGCAGCAAATGGAACAGCTAATCGAGGAGAATTGTCAACTATGAAATCAATTGGGCAGCTTTTTTTCGGTGACTCCAATGCTGTCAGATATGTGCAAATATATGACATGGAATCCAACAAAACCATTGGCAATTTTGTGCCCTTGCATGGTGTGTCATGTCTCTCTTTTTCCCCATTTGATGCATCTTTGGCTACAGTATCTACAAATGGAGACAGTATAGACGTTTATGATCTGTCATTTTTACCAAATGAAGTGCGTCTTTCCGGCCGATATCTAAGAGGCAAATCACCGGCCAAAATACAACGAATAGTCTGGGATAACCATGGAGGCCTTGGAGTTAGTACATGGGATAATGGAAGTATTCATTGGTTTGATAAGACTCGTTCGTTCAATCGGTCAAACAAGATATGGAAATGTTCCGGGTGGGGCATTGGAGATATGGAGTCAGTTGATACAGATTTGGCCAATGACCGATACGATATGGAATTACTTATAGCTAGACAGGGTCAAGTACTTGTGGCTGATGCGTACTCTGGGAACTGCACTCAGAAGTTTGATATTCCACTAGTTCCAGCTACTGGAGGATGGACAACAGAATCCACGACGGAGAAGAAGACAAAACCTCCTGAAAGACGCATAAACCCCATGTCTAATTTCGAACTGGAAACATGTTTGCCGCATCCCTTTATTCATACGGAACGTCGTATAACGATGATCAACTTACCACCAAGCAGGATCAATGACTATTATACTGGAGAGAAATGTTATCCTAGGACATTTGGCCAGCCGATAGAAGGTGATAAGATAAAGTTCAATAATAGAGCAGATCAGGGAAATAATAAGTCGTTTCTCGGAGATGACTTGTGGGATGCTTTGGCGAGTGATGATTTGGCCGAGCCGGTGGTTGCAGACAAGGATGATGAAGAGGAGATTGATAGCAAGGAGGAGATTAATGGGGATGGAGATGAGCAAGATAATGGTAATGAGCAAAGTGGTGATGATTTGGTTGATGGAACTGAGCAGACTGGTACAGAGCAAGTTGATGCTGCAGTGGATAATGGTCCAACGGAGGAAGAGAGCTATTAGTCGATGCCTTGTTTTAGTGATCCACTGTGTTTGCCGGACTATATGGCAGTTTCTATTGGAAATGGCAGTTTTTATTGACTAATTGCTTTTTCATTGACATGTCACCCTAATAGGACAATGCTCATTCATCAGCTTACCCTTGACGCATAACTTCTGCTCGATGATCCCCCGCTTATGGCACATCGAGTGCTTGATAATAGAAGGAAAATCTCGCGAAAAAGAAACTAAAAATAATCCACGACTTTTGTATATTCACTCAAGTTATTATTTATCTATAAACATAAAATATATTATTTATCTATTCATATAATTCATGCCTCTTCGGCTGTTGTTTGCTTGCTTTCCCCCATACATTCAACGTGTGTCCCAAATCGCGTTTCCCTCCTTTCAAGCAACAATTATGTCAGAATACACCAGTCTCAAGGTAGCTGAACTCAAAGATTTGCTGAAACAGCGCGGTTTAGGTGTATCGGGGACTAAAGCTGAATTAGTTGCACGATTGGAAGAAAGTGAACCGGAGAGTAAAAGTACAGAATCAAAGCCTTCAGAAGGCACCGAGGCTACGACAGAGCCTACAGAAACGAATAAGGAACACAATGTGACCGAGCCAGAACCAATTGAGAGCAAAGACGATGGAAAGGACGATTCGATTGACACAGAAGCAGTGATTGCGGAGTTGGAGAAGAGAATTAAGAGAAACGAGAGGTTTGGACAGTTGGAAAACAATGAGGAATTGCAACGACAAATAGCTCGAATTCAGAAATTCGGCCTTGATAAGAAACAAGCACTTCATATTTTAAAGCCCAAAGTTTCAACAGGAAAGGTGTTTAAACATCATCATCATCATCGGCCTGCCAAAAAGGCCGAGACTACTGCTTGAACCAAGGCATACATAGTTTCCTGAGCCCCACAACCTGTATATATATGTATGCAGAATGGGATACTCGCTGTAATTATCATATTGCTTTTTTTCCCCAAAAGGAATATTATTTTATCCCTATAGTTTTTAGTTAATGTTTTTTAAGACGCCGTTCCCTTGGACTTCTTTGAACCAGGTCCCAAATAGTCAGATTGGAATGCAAATCATCGCCTTTTTTTTGCCTTCTCTCGCAATATCTAAAGGGGCTGACAATTTGAGTGCATCTCTTGATAACGGGACAACGGGCATTTATTAAGCAACCCCCCAGACTTAGAGCGTCTGAAATCCGAACAAAGAAGTACCTGGCCGTATAGGGTCCGGACTGTTGAATTTTAGGGGCTTTATTTATTGATAATTGACCGAAAAAGAAAAGACAGATAGCGTCCAACCTTTGTCTAGTTGCCCCCTCACCCCCCTCCTCCAATTGAGGCTACGACTGGCTAACAAATCATGGAAAGTCAATCAAATTCGGCTTATTCAGATAGTCCTCGTCCTATTGTGGTATCTTCGGCAATGCCTGAAGACGCCAACGTTGAGCCTAACGAGGCTAAAATTATAGAAACTCAATCCGGAGCCGCCTCATCTGAAACCACAAATACCAGCTGGCAAGCGACTTCGACCACTAAATTTGAGAATCGCGACAAAACCATTGCTGAGCAATTGTCCTCTTTATCTATCCGACAGGACCCCAAGCTTGCTGCTGGGCCGCCCTCGTCGCTAGCAACTCCGTCAGGGTCGGAACAGTCATCCACTCTGGAATCCAAAGACCGTGTTCCTCCCTCTGAACAGAGCGACATCGACATCTCTTCGGCAGCTTCCGGGACCGATTATAGGCATGGAAGCGCCATGATGTCCCCTTCGTTGGCTCAACCTCAAATGTATGTTTCTTATCAGCAGCCTCAATATCATCGGCAACAATACCCCAACGCATTTACAGTGTCTGTGTCAAACGTAAGTATTAATGATTGAATTGCTAATAAGCAGTTTTACAAGGCTTTTGATCTGGATTAATAATGCCATCTTATGACTGTAAAATGATCAGTCACTGAGTCATCGGATCTTATTAATCAGCAATGCGGAAACTGCCCTCTCTAATTTCTTTTTGCTAACATCCTCCTTAGATTCCTTTATCTTATCAATGGAAAGATCTCCGTGAGCTGGCTCAGACTTATGTGCCAAATGTCCATGTCATATACACAAAATTATCGGTTCCTGGCTCTGGAATACTTACCATCAAAGGATACCAGGGTGCAATCAGTGTGGTTCAGAAGCTAAATGGCCTAGTATTACCTTCTGGTCTTATTGTGTCGGCAATGTTCGTCAATGCTGCCATGCCAATGCCCTATATGGCCACTTCTCCCACAAACTATGGCAATGACGAGGAGTATCTGGCCACATCACCTCCTCCTGTCGTCTATTCTCCGATATTGTCTCATACTGCCACTGCGACTGCTAGTACTGGAGCGGGTCCGGAATCTCCAGTCTATAGTAACATGTCATATCCTGTCATGTACGATCCTTCTGGCTATGTCGCTCAATGGGGAGCTCCCTTATATACACCAGGCATGCCCCCATCGCCACTCAATGGCCAAAACTACTATATGCTGCAGCAGGGCCGCAGGATGACGTCTGGAGGAGGCAACCAGTCGTCTTATCCGATTATTTATGAAAAGCAACGCCTGTTCATTGGCAATATACCATTTACAACGCAGTGGCAGGATCTAAAAGATTATCTCCGTACTGGAGGCAATGTATTCCGAGTCGAGATTCCCACTCATGAAAACGGGCTTTCAAAGGGTTATGCAATAGCCACCTTTTATACCGAACAAGATGCGGCAAATGCTATTCAAATGTTTGATGGCAGCGTATTCAACGGTCGTGAGCTCAATGTTCGATATGACAAGCATAAGCGGTTTTCAAACACCGCTCGACAAACGGAAATTAATCATTTTTCATCTCAAAATACACAAGAGACTACCGGTCCTACTGATGAGGACCAGCCTTCTGATGCTACTCAAAATGATACTGAGCCCCGCTCTGATGCCCTATGACGACGATAACGAAGCTATTCTATTTATATTAATTCAGGTAATGCGAATACAACTAGTTTATTATATCATTCCACCTGGACTGCATAGTGGAATCCCTGGCCAATTGCTTTGGTAATGTCCTCGTTTTTGTGGGGAAGCAATCCCAGCACAAATGCAATGTCATTCCAAGATCTTTCAGTTTCACATTTATCAAGTCGACTGAAGAGTTTATCAGAGAGCTGTTTGATATGGCGCTCTTTGTTGATGAATGTGCATAGGAACTTGAAGATTTTGTGCAAAACTTCTTCGCTGAGCTCTGCATCTGATGCCAACACTGAAAACATGTCGATAAAGCCGTTGTAAATGGCATTATCCTTGGTGGCCAGCTCAGTAAAAAACATCCTGGCCAGTTCGGCAATTCTTTTATCGGGATCTTCCAAGCATTTGGCCATTTCTCCAAGCTGTCCCTTGACCTTTACCTGGCCGGCTAATATCAGAAACGTCAAAGTCATTAGACACGTTCGTTGTACTAAGGGGTATTTATCATGAAGCCGATCATAAAGGACTGCCGTATTAGCATCAATAAGATGATTGAAACATACAGCAATGTCTCCAAGTGCTAAAACACAGTTGCTTCGCACCGCAAAGCTCTCAGAGTTTTCAATCAATGATACAAGAGTTCCAAAATTCTGTTCGCAGTATTGACTGGATATGCACATGAGTTTGCCCAAGCAAAGTGTCGATGCTATCTTGAGGTGTGGTGATTGCTTGTTTTGTAATCCATGTACACATAGCTGCGATACCAATGGACCGAATCTTGCGAGCAACGATCTCTCTCCATATAAAAGTTCTCGTTCTCTAATATATGATACTGCTTCAGCAAAATCATCATCTGTAGTTCCTCCACCGACCATTTCAAGATCTTCTTCTTGATCTTGTGTTTGTTTCTCCTTCTTGGCAGCTGCTTCGACTCCTTCAGCAGCAATCTTGGCCCTTTTGAATTGCGCCTCACAGACATCTAGGAAAACAAGCGTTTTGAGTGCAACTTCTCCTACAATAAATAACAGCTGACTTAGTCCAGCTTCTCCATCTTTAATTGAATATCCACCACTGAATACATCTTTTGTCTTTTCCACAATTATTTCAGCAAAGACCATCGTCGGCTTAACACATAGGTCATTGATAGCTTTTATTGCCTGTTCAGCAACTCCAAACCATTCCATATCAGAATGGGGCCGGCACAGGAACTCAGCCAAGCTTCTGATAATCTCATGATCACCAGACAGACGACCACCACTAGCTCCATTCTCCTCTCCGTGTACTGGGATATTCTTCCACTGCTCCTTAGAAATGCTGCGCTGCAACGCAATACAAGAATATTTAGCCAGTGCTAAGTCTACTACTCCATATTCTCCAAGTCCAATCTCTAGCAGCTTGTGCATCCCCGCACTGGCCACGCTATGGTCAGCCTTGGCAATCATTCCCAGTAGAATAACTGCACCCCTTCTCTGAGATTTCGAGATAGTTCGCGGATAGCTATAAATTTTCCAAAGCGTCTTGATGAGAGCTCGTGATATTAGTTGCTCTCTCTGTATCGCTAGTACTAGCAAATGTTCTAGGGATGCCAGTTCACCTAGAGTAGCGCCGTATGTCAAAGCAATGATATTTCTGGCAATAACGAGATTGGCTTCATTTTCTGTTAACCCAGGGGGGAAATCAAAAAACATGGTCTGATAGCAATCAATCAGATGCGATTGGATGTCATTAGCTTCATCGTTATTAGCATCAGCCCAAACAAGACGAATCATAGCCCGCACACCGTCACGAGCAGTTTCGACATCATATGCGTCTGCCAGTACAAAAAAGTCCATTGCATCAACCACCTCATTTTTGGCCCTTGAAAAAAGCAGCGACTCCGCATACTTCAGAGCTTTATGAACCTGACTAATAAAGTCGATAGCCTGTGAACAGTAACCTTTGGTAACTTGAAGCCCCTTCAGCGTTTCGTCATCTGCATTGATATTAGTATTAGTGCCATTAGCACTAACGTTAGCCGATGGGGCGTCTTCGACAGTATCAGGATCATCATCCAAGCTTTCGGCCATAGGGGTATCTGGTTGTTCATCCTGATCTTGCTTATTGCCGTTTTCATGAGACTCTTCTTCAGGAGCTTTTTCTGCGGTCGCCGGACTTTCAGGCACGAGAACTCTGATACAATCTTCTACTTCGCTCAATCTGTTCTGCCACTTGGAAAGATTTAGCTGCTGACTGTTTAATCTGTCATATGGATGAGTTTTGATCAAGACTGACATAAGCTTTACTGCGTTTCGTCTCACCAAGCTGGATTTATCGCGAATCAAGTTGACAGCGATTCCGGTCATAATGGCACGATGTCTCATAATTTCCACCTCAAGTTCGCAGACTTTAACTAAAGTTTGAACTGCCTTGAGTCGTGCGTAAGGGTTTACATCCAAGCAGCGCTGTTCCATGAGCACCAGTAAGCCGTCAATTTGGGTTGAAGTCTGATCGTCGTTTCCTTCATTTCTGGACTTTTCAATTTCATTGATGAGCACATTTCCAACAGCCTCAACAATACCACATCGTAAGGTATAGGATTCACTATCCAAAAGCTTGACCATCATGGTCAACTCTTTCAGCAGGAAACCGGGAATGAGCTCAGACATGCGTACAAAGTAAGTAGAAACGACCTTGGAACTCTTTTGATCGGCTGATCCATAATCCTTACTACACAAATCTTTTATTATCGACTTTGTAGTTTGGAAATGATCATATTCATCGTACAGAATTTGGGCCAATTCAGCCAGAGTTTCCGGAAGATGCTCAAAATACGTCAACAACTGGAGTAACTGTGGCTCAAGAGCAGGTCCCTGATGTTGACGTTTAATAGCCAAGCATATAACTTTAAGCATCTGAGGCCGAATGGTCTTGACTTTGACCAGCTGATCAGATTCCATAAACAGATAAATAGGCTTTAGAAACAGACTGCAGAGCAGATCTTTCTCGGAACTGGTTGTGATCACCAAATCCAAATTCAATTTCAAGCATGCTATTGAAACGGAAAATACCTTGGAGATCTGCCCATGAAACTCGGCTTCTTTGTCTTTGATTTCTTTCGACTTTGCGTTGGCTTTTGTAGCTGAGACCCTCAAGGCGGTCATCTCGTTGGAGAAGATCTTTTCCATCTGAATCAAACACCAATATAACAGAAACGCGTACTCTTCTACAGCATTCTTTAGCGCCAGAAAAGACCCAGTGGCACGCTCATCAATGGCTTTACCTAGGGCAGAAACTTGATGGCCAAGTCCAGATAATAAGAGATCGTACAATCGTTCTTGATTCTGCTCGTCTTGGTCCGGATATGATCTAATTAACAGTTAGTAACACATCTAATGAAAATATATCGTTTACATACTCTAACAGATAACATAAACCCTTAAAGTAGTCGATATTGGCAATCTCTTGAGGGGAGACGGCCAATGCATCAATGACATTATTGAGCAATACATCAGAGCTTTCGACATCCAGTCCTACAAATAAATCTTCTGTATTCTCGGAATACAAAGAGAAGACTTCGCCCAGATCAAACTCGAACTGCTCTTCCATATTGAATTGGTAAGAGAAAGTGTGGTGGTTTTACGGCGGTTGTTTATTGTTTTGTTTACAACGGAAATGTTCAGCCGCACGCGAAAAACCGACTTCGCTATAAAAAATTCATAAATTTTATATTATGCAACGATTTGGGCGTCTGGTGTAGTTGGTTATCACATTCGCTTAGCATGCGAGAGGTCCCCGGTTCGATTCCGGTGTCGTCCATTTTTTTGCCGAGATTACCTTGTGCCTAATTTACATATTTTTGAAATTCGTAGCGAATATTATCGTATTCATTAAGTTCCTCCATGATTTATTCAAATTATACATAAGATGACTCGTAACACTAACATAGCTGACCTGTTTGAGTTATTTGACTTCATTGTTTATACTATTGCTTGCCGTCGCAGCCTTGAATTCCTCTATCATTGGCTTGACCTTTTCTGATTCCACTGCTGGTGTTATTCGAGAAACTTTCTCCACATATGTGGCCGGTATATATCCCATTCTGCCGTCTCTAGTACGAGCTCGCCACCATTGGCTGGGGTTCCCTCTCATGTCCGTAGATGATAAGATGGCAACCAGGTCTCCTTTTCGGAGTTCGAGCTCCACATGGGGATTTTCAGGGACAAAGTCGTAAATAGCTCTGCAGAATTCAAGCTGTGAAGGGTCAAGCGAGTTCTCTGGAGCCATCAGGGCCCGCTGTTCTTGTTGTGATGCTAAAGCTCCAATGAGTTTACCTAATAGATAAGGGAAGCCGAATACGGCTGCTAAGAAGAATAACAGGGGCTTGAATGATGGTCTGGTGCGATTGTTTGGGTTGTTGGATGCAGAGGGTGGGTTGGCGGCGAACTTCTTGAAGTCTTCTGCAGTAATGCTGTTAACACTACGACCAGTTAATTTGGCGATGAATTTCCTCGACCACCTCAGTAGCGCAAATATGCCAAGAATAGACCCCAGGGAGTTCTTTAGATGCCCAAATTGTTCGGCCACAGATACCATGGCGAAGAACGACGAATGAGTAGCCATATAAGTACTTTCGAGCATTTGTGCAAAACCCCCTACAGCACCAACTATGCTTTCAATGAGCTGAAAAGTGGCCGCCGTGTTTTGTTGTATCCCTTGCATGCCATTAGGATCCATCTGATTGAACATGCCAGCACCACCACCATAACCACCGTAGCCTCCATAACCGCCGCCGTAACCGCCATATCCACCACCTCCATACATGCCGCTGCCGAATCTTGAATACGGCGATGAGTAACTGTTATAACCATTATATCCGCCATAAGACCCATATCCATTATAAGCACCCATACCCGACGTACCACCATATGGAGCATAAGAAGTAGTGGGCACAGCATTAGCTAAACTAGTTGGACGCGCCGGTAATTCGGGCCCGCTTGAATTTATGTCATTAGTTGTATTTGTGGAGTTGTCTGTTGTTTGAGATGCTTGTACGGTTAGATAACGGGATCCCCACATTTTACAACTCCCCTCCACTATATCTACTTACTTGATGCTGTTGTTTCCCATGGTTTTGGTCTTGGAGCAGACGTACTCATGCTTGATTATTTGCAATGTTTTTTCAACCTTGCAACGTTTCTCCACACTTGATGATGGATTTGTATTGTTGCAAAAGCCGAGGGGAGGAAAGAAGGAAAAAAATGGCGCTTACCTAATCAGGCTTAGGACCCTGGAAATTTCCTTAAAGGCCCGAACCGCAAAAAAAAAATATAGCCACTGACGTGACGAGTAGGAAAAAAAAAATAGCCAGAGACGAAAACCCCCCGAAAACCTCGCCAATTCTTTGAGTTTCGCAAACCGTCGCTCTACAGCCCGGCGCCCAGAAATTCGCTTCTGGCTGCTGTCCGGTCGTTTTGTACATGATTGTAATGACTAATTTCAATTCGGGCAGTCTGGTTGGCTCGGGACATGCTTTGATAGCAAGCCTTTATGGAGACACGACTACAGGCACCGGATCCTCGGGTGAAGATTCTTATGAAACCGAGCAATTTCCTTTGGCACAGGGTCATCGGTTGGTTCGTCGAGTCCGACGCCTATTCGGGTCTCCGGAGTTGGTTCCTCGAACCTACAACACCGTTTCGTCCTATCCACGGAAACTTAAACGAGCTTTCAGTGTAGGAGATGTCGAGGATCCCGCTGCTTTTGATGATGATATCAATGGGCCACTGACATTGCGCAAGTCGAGTCAGTTGTCGTTGCCGTCGTCTGAATCCCCATATTTTTCCGAGCCCGACAATTTCAGCCCCTATTTGACCTCATCGGCCGGAATGTCAACCAATGCTTTGACTACCGATGATATAGAGTCAATTAATTTAAATGAAACGGGACCCATGGAACCTGTACAAATCCCCGAATTACTTAAGCGTGGGGTACCGTTTCTTCGCATTACTCACCGTAAAAAGGTGCAGAAGATATTCACTATTGACCAGGAAGCTGGTACGGTATCTTATGATACAAAAGCATCTGCTTGCTTCTCTGTAGACGATATTCATGAGATACGTGTGGGAGAAGATGCAAAAAATTATCGTGAAGAGTTCAAGGTTTCTGCTGAGCATAGCAAGCGATGGGCATCTGTCATCTATACGAAGAATGGCAAAAAACTGAAAATGTTGCATATTGTGGGATCCACGCAGGACGAGTTTCAACTATTCATCAACTCTTTATTTCAGCTTATTCGTTATCGACGGGAAATGATGAGTTATCTTTCGCTTCCAGGGGAAAAGTTCGTCAATGCCCACTGGAATAGCTATGCCGATCATGAGGATCAAGAAAAACTCACATTCGAAGGCGTTGAGAAACTCGCTCGTCGTTTGCATGTTAATTGTGCTACCTCATTTCTCAGGGAGAAATTCAACGAGGCTGACGTTGAGAATGCTGGCTGTTTGTCGTTTAGCCAATTTCAACAATTTGTTAAACTCCTCAAGGCTCGACCAGAGATGTCTAATATCTATCATAGGTTTTTGCTGGAGATTCCTCATAAACCTACCTATGATGATAACGGACGACGCTGCATGTCCTTTTTAGACTTCTGTATTTTTGTCAGCAAAGTTCAACGGCAGAACATGTCAAACACTACTCTACAGAAAGTGTTCTCTCGGTTTGCACAATCTATTTCTAATGGTACCGATCAATACATCTCTGAAGAGTCTTTTGCTGATCTTATGGCAAGTACATATTTTCCAGCACTTAAAGTTAGTTCCGCTAACGGCACATCAATGGCCGTCGAGAATGGCAGTCCTGGTGATGAAAGGTTTTGCATGCCCATTAATGAGTACTTCATCTCTTCTTCGCATAATACTTATCTTCTGGGTCGACAGGTAGCAGGAGAAGCCTCAATTGAACCATATATTCGTGCATTACAGAATGGCTGCCGATGTGTCGAGATTGATTGCTGGGATAGCGAACATGGACCTGTGGTCCAACATGGTCATCGTTTAACCTCGTCTATTGAGTTCATCGATGTGATTAATACGGTTAAGAAGTATGCTTTTATTTCTACGCCTTTTCCTTTGTTTTTGTCACTTGAAGTGCATTGCAAAGCGGAGAATCAGCGAAAAATCGTTGATATTCTCCAGTCTGTTCTGGGCTCTCTGCTGGTCACTGAGCCCCTGGTTCCTCATGCATTTACACTACCGACTCCCTATGACCTGCGTCATCGTATTTTAATTAAGGTCAAAAGCTCTAACGCTTCAACTACTCCGCTGGGGTCGTTTGATGACACGACTAGTAGCAGTACCGGTACTGTCACGGAAACTTTCAGTGATGATAGTATGGTTATGGTTTCGTCTTCAGTAAAAGCCAGAAAAAGTGTCAAACAGGCCAAGATCATTCCGCAATTGGCAAATCTGGCTGTTTACGCAAGTGGAGTCAAGTTCCGTAATTTTGCTCTGCCGATCTCGAAGACGACAGGGCACATTTTCTCTTTATCAGAACGTACCGTGAACGGCATGATCAGAAATAATGTCACTCAGCAGCAATTGTTCAAGCATAACAAAAGGCATCTCATGCGGGTGTATCCTTCAATGTATCGTGTCAGAAGTACCAATTTTGATCCGATTCAATATTGGACCAAAGGAATTCAGATGGTTGCTTTGAATTGGCAAACAAACGACACGAGTCTTCAGCTGAATAATGCTTTGTTTGCTGATGGCTCTGGATATGTGTTGAAACCGTCAGCTCTGAGACCTTACGGATTGCACGATGAGAGTTTGGCTAGTCAAAAGAATGATTACATTGACGTGAACCTATGTATCATCTCGGCGCAGCAGCTGCCACGACCCAAAGAACTCAAATCGGATGGTTCTTTCGATCCGTATGTATGCGTTGAGGTGTACGGAGTTGCCGATGAGCCTATCAAGTGGAGAACTTCTGCAGTATCTGATAATGGATTCAATCCTCGATGGAATAGCAGCTGGTCTGTTAAAGTTTCAAGGCAAGATTTACCGTTTTGCTTTCTTCGGTTTTGTGTATGCTATGGAGACAATGCCTTTGCTGTGTATACGGCTCGTCTCTGCTATATGTTTGAGGGATACCGTCATTTACGATTGCAAGATTTACAAGGCGAAGATTACATCTTTTCGACCTTGTTTATTAAACTGCGATATTCTTGATGGTGTCATATATATATTATATTGGTCTTATGGGTTCCTGTGTACATATCTAGTTTATTTATTAATAAGGAGTGTATCATTTGTTATTATCTACCTCCATGACCATATCAGCATCTCGGGGACGTCCAGATAACAATTCACGCCGTATTTCGGGAGTAATAGAATGATGTGTTTGATTGCGAAGTATGGCTAGAAGCGAGTCCTTCTGGTCGTCGGTTATATCGTTTTTGTATCTTTGAGCAAATACAAGGAATGATTGATGCCAGACAACAGGTAGAGTTTCCTTATGCTGTCGAAATCGCATGAAATGGAAAACAACTCCATCAATGACTTTATAAGGTAATGCATATCGTTTATCGAGAAGAATTTTGATGAATAAAGAATTGGGGCCTGAATAATTCATGTCTGCTAGTCGTAGAAGAGCTGCAGCCGAATGTAATGAAGGAACAGATACTTTAGTAAGAACAGATCCTACTATAACCGCTTCTTTCAATGTACAAGTTCCAGATTCACATAACGGAAACAGGAATCCTTTGAAGAAAGCCGCAGGTTTATAGAGAGATTTCTTCAATGCTCTGTAGAGATGATAATTGAGTGTTCGATTGCTCCTAACGTCTTCTCTGAAACGATCAAGTAAAACATTCTCAACAAAACTTTCAGCTTGATTTGACTTCAAATTCGATACAAACAGTCTTGTCGATTGATATACAGCCTGAGGTGACCATAGCTCGGGCTGGGTCACATAGAGAACGTCCTGCCAATTCTTGAGGGACGGGATGATTTTGAATGCTTTGGGCAACTTTCCAGATCTATATCGTGATAGAAGTTCACCTACTCGAGTATAAACTTCAATGACCTTTGGAGGAAGCATTACACCCTCAGGCTCTGAAGGCTGTTTGGATTGAAGACCCATACTCTGCTCTTGTTCCCTGATTCTTTCCATGATTTTATCAGCCAGGGTCATCTGACCTTCCTCCTGATCATCATATCCAGGCATGAATTTTTGAAATAATCGTTCTTCTGAAGGATCCACTTGGAATTCCTCTATATCTTGGTGAAACTCCTCATATTCTCCGTCGTCTTCTTCATCCTCCTCATCTTCCCACGCCACCTCATCATCTTCCTCATCATATTCCTTCACTTCGACATCCTCTCCATCTTCCAACTGTATTTCCTGCTGTTGTTGCTGTGCAAGTTGTAGGATCTTTCTGGAGGTTCTGGAATCAATGAATTCTTCCTGTTTCTCTCCATCTTTGGCACTGTCTTTTGATTTTTTCTTCGAACTCTTTAATATTCCACTTCCCTCCGATATATCTACATGTAAAGGTCTTTTAAAATCTTTTACTTTCGGCATGTCTGAACTTCTGGCTGAATTTGAAGAATTTCAATATTTTTTTGGATTTTGTGCTTTTTTTTTTTCATCCGCCAGCCGTACGGCTGAACCACCGAACTTTTATTGTCAACAAGAACTCAAAGATACTTCTTCTTTTACTGTCAACACAAACGGTCATTTTGTATTTCACTTTTCATTTGCTTAGAACAGATGAATAAAAGGCATAGTGATACGCATATCAATGGAAATGCTCCAAAAAGAGCCCGAGTTTCTCGGTCTCGAGGAAAAGATGCACCTGCTTCTCGATCCTCAAGTGTCAATTCTGAGCATCGGGGCCGAGAACGCGCTGTAGTTCGACCTGTACCGAAATTGCCCGAAGAACGTCTAAATGTTTATGTTTTCGGTTCCGGTAGTATATGTGAACTTGGTCTTGGACCCAAGGTTATTGAGGTTAAGAGACCTCGTTTGAACCCATTGCTTCCAAGAGATACAGTTGGAATTGTGTCTTTGGCAGTAGGCGGTGCTCATGTATTGGCAATTGATTATTCTGGAAAAGTATGGAGTTGGGGTCCTAACGATACTGGCAATGTTGGCCGTAATACTAAGGAACCAGAGCTAGGACCTGACGAATCAGAAGATGAGGATAAACTACTCAATGCCAAAGAATCTACTCCTGGATTGGTCGAGGGACTACCTCCGAACGCTAAATTTGTCGGTGTTGGCGCAACTGACAGTTTATCTGCAGCTATCACCTCTGAAGGACAGGTATGGGCTTGGGGCTCTTTCAATGATGAAGGTGAAAAGTCATTCAAACCAGGCATAAAAATACAGTCTGCTCCAGTTCATATGACACAGTTTCGTCAGATTGTACAGATTGCCGGTGGAAAAGAACATATGATTATGTTGGATAAATATGGAGAGGTTTATTCTTGGGGAATAGGCCAAAGTTATCAGCTGGGCCATGCAGTCAACTCCAGGTTGAGATCAAAGACATTTGGCCCGTCCAAAATCGTGGGACTTAAAAACATCAGATACGTTGCAGCAGGCGAATATCATTCCTTTGCTATAGATAATAACAACAAGCTTTGGGCTTGGGGCTTGAATAATTTTGGCCAAACAGGCATTCGAAATGAGGTCGATGCTGGAGCTGTCATCACCAAACCCACTCTGGTGGACTTTTTTGCCGATAAACAGGTGGTTCATGTCGATGGTGGAAATCACCATTCTGCGTTTCTCACTGATGACGGATCTATTTATACAGTTGGAGAAATCACGTTCCATCAGGTTGGTATAGCGAAAGACCAGCTGCCCCCAGAAACTGTATATGAAAAAATATCAGGAGCACCAGCCTATGTACCCGTTCCGTTCAAGCTCACAAAAGGTAAATTTGAAGATGAGACTGTGGAACTGCCAAAAATGAAGTTTGTTGCCTGTGGAACTGAGCATTCGCTAGCTCTCAGTGAGGTTGACGGGTCAACGTGGACATGGGGATTCGGTGAAGTGTATCAACTTGGACATGGTAAACAACCCGGCGAAGATGAACCAGAAGATGAAGAGGTTCCTACAAGAATCAAAAATACCGCTACTACAGGTGTAAATATGGTTTGGGGGTCAGCTGGTGGTCGTTTCAGCGTAATTGCAGGACTCCCTTCGGATGCGGAATAATCCCACTGTAGAAATAGTAACGATATATAGATGTATATGTAATATCTGTAACATGTTATAGCTGACGAACAACTATTCCAGCGTCATGAAGCGCTGTTTTGACATCTCTGACACTATATTCGTTTCTGTGAAACATGCCAGCACCCAAAGCAGCGTCAGTTGTTGTCTTGGAGAAAACCTCTACGAAATGCTGAGGATTTCCGGCTCCAGATGATGCAATAACGGGAATTTTTACTGCTTGCTTGATATCATTAATTAGCTCGAGATCGAAGCCTTGGTTAGTACCGTCCCTATCAATGCAATTGAGCAGAATTTCTCCAGCTCCCAAAGCTTCTGCTGCTTGTGACACTTCGTATGCACCTATAGGTCTTGCTTCTCTACCTCCTTTGACGGTTACCTGATACCAGACGTACTTCTCACCGTTTGGTCCTGGGAACTTTGTCTCAAAAGTATGCATTTTGTTTATAGCCTTTTCAGGAGAATCCACATAGACTCTTTTAGGATCCATTGATACCACCACTGCTTGTATGCCATATGGTTTTGCAATTGCTTCCATTGGTGAAGAACCATCCGGTATCTTGTTGTTAGCATAGTACTTCTCAGCAGCAAAAACTGCATCACTGCCAATAGATACCTTATCAGCACCCGACCTAAAGTATAAATGAGCTACTTCCACAGCTGGAATCACCTTTCCATCAGGATCTACAGTATCTCTAATTCCTCCACCAATAGTTAGCGGTACAAACACCGATTTCGAGGTCAGACGAAGGACATCTATCATAGGCTGGTCCGCAAAGGGAGAGTTCCTGAAAGATGTTATATTTAAGAACGTTATTTCATCTGCACCCTGATCGAAGTATTTACGGGCCACTTCTATAGGTTTACCGAGATTTCTAACGTCACTGCCTTGTTCTCTGACATCATATTGATCGCCTTTGGTAACAACAAGATCACCTTGATCATTAGATCGTACATCTAAACATGCAATAACACGCTTTGTTAGGCCCAGAGAAGGCGGTTCACGATGTGGGTCTAATGGGGCCCGTTTATTCTGCTCGAGGAATTCACCAATGACTTTGAGACCTGCTTTCCCACTCTTTTCTGGATGAAATTGTGTGAAAAACAAATTATCTTTAGCCATAGCAGATATAAACGACTCATCGCCGTATTTAGTGGCCGTATAATCCCAGCCGGCTTTCGATACGGAATCAATATCGAAAGCTGCATAAGAATGAACAAAGTAGTACTTGTTATAAGGATCAATGCCATAGAGAGACGAGTCTGAGTTTCCAGGAGTGACAGCACTATTCCATCCGATATGAGGAACAGATTTCTCGGTGGAATCAAATCTCTTGAGTAAAGAGTCATGAAGTTTCAAGCCTTTGGAGGTTGGAGACTCCACAGAACCCGCGAATATGCTCTGAAGGCCAACACATATGCCCATAAGAGGTTTTCCACTGTTTACATATTTTATCAATGGTTCAGCAAGCTGTCGTTCGTTGATTTGATCCATGAAATGGCCAAAATTGCCCACTCCAGGCAGAATAAGACGTTCGATATCATCTACAACAGCTGAAAATCTGTCTTTTTCTGTAATAAGCTCAAACTCATAGCCGAGCTTTTCTATTGCATTCTTTAACGACTGTAAATTACCACTGTCGACGTCTACAATATAAACTTTCATTTTTCGGATTAATATCAGATTGAGTCAAGTTGAAGAGTGAAATTTCAGCCGTGTGATTTGCTTAGGTATCTCGATGCAGCATACCATATCAAGATATACCATTTTTTACTCCTATTATTAACTATTTTATTTATTTTTACTATAGTGCATGTTTTTACACCTGAGTTTTCTTCAGTGCTCGTCGCTTTTGAACTGCTGCCGAAAGTTCTCGGAGCATTTTTTCCGTGGTTTCCCATGATACACATGAATCAGTAATGGATACACCATATTTGAGGCCTTCTCTGCCTTGAGCACCAACCTTTTGAGATCCTTCAAAAAGATTCGATTCCACCATGACACCGCAGAGGACATCTTCGCCGTTAGCCACTTGACGAGCGACTTCTGAGGATACTTTTGGCTGGTTTCTATAGTCTTTGAGTGAGTTACCATGAGAACAATCAACCATGACTTTGATATCCGATCCTTTCAGTTGATTCTTCACATCTGCAACACTCTTTTCATCGTAGTTTGTGCCCTTAGTACCTCCTCGCAATATCACAAAGCAATTGTCATTACCCTTGGTGGTGGTGATGGCAGCAAGTCCCTGTTTGGTAACACCCATGAAATGATGAGGAGCAGCAGCAGCCTTGACAGCATCAACTGCAACACCAACAGTACCGTCAGTGCCATTTTTGAATCCAATAGGAAAAGAAAGACCAGAAGAAAGTTCCCTATGAAGCTGGGATTCGGTAGTTCGGGCCCCAATGGCTCCAACCGACAGCAAATCAGCCAAAAACTGTGGGGAAATGGTATCGAGCATCTCAGAAGCAATGGGAACACCCTGATTTGTCAAATCCAAAAACAGTTTTCGAGACACTCGTAATCCCTTGTTGATTTCAAATGTCTCATTTACATCGGGATCATTGATCAAACCTTTCCATCCAACAGTGGTTCGAGGCTTCTCAAGGTATGCTCTCATCACAATCACCAAGTCATCAGAGAGCTCTTCGCTCAAACCCTTTACTTTTCGAGAATATTCCACAGCCGCCTCGGGGTCATGGATAGAGCAAGGACCAACGACGCACAGAAACTTGTCGGATTTTCCCGTGATGACTGAAACAGCGTCTTTTCGTCCTTTGGCGACAGTCTTTTGACTCACAGGAGTAGGAGGAAACTCTTGCTGTAATATAGCAGGTGGAATAAGAGGATCATATCCAAGAACTATATGATATGTTAATATGGATAATGATACTAAGCTTTGAATCTAACACTTACTTCGAAGATCTTCAGCATCTTCTCTATCTGGAGAATTTCGGTCTAGACCATTAGGGGCAAACATCTGTGAAAAACAGTTAAAACATAGTTCTGTTGATATTTGAGTTGATCCCTCTTAACTTACAGGACTTCCAGTCATTTTTAGTGTCTTTTTTAATAACTGTAGTGGTTGGTAAAACAGCTAAATTGACTTTTTCAAAGGCTGTTCTCAACTTTATAATTTCCTCAATAATTCTTCTTCTTCTGACTCAATTTACGTAAGCCATGCGGAGATACTGAAAAGGGAAACTCCGGGTACAAATGCAGAATTGGCTCAAGTTTCCTTCGGAAAAAACTCGGAAGTTTTAGGAGTGTTTGGAGCTTTTTTAATGCAGAAATGATGATATGAATGGTATTTCCAGGAGATTAAGTAGAATTATATATTGTGACAGATAAAACTTCATCTGGAAAATGTAATGCTTCCATTCAAACTTTAGTCATAGAGAGAACTGGCCAATTAACAACATGAATCTTTTATACCATCTGTACATCACGTGAGACTGAAGCAATGAACAAACAATATTTTTCTACTTTTCTACATTTTTTTCTTTTTCCTCTTCGCGGCCTTCAACTCCACCATCCGTGCATTTCATCCAAGTCCCGCGCCGAACATTTCTTTCATCCACCAACCAACAACATGAATATAGATGTCGATACTTACAACGGAGGACCCAGCAATCGACCAGTTATCATGATAATGGGATTAAGGAGGTGAGTATTCATCTATTTATAGTACATCAAAAATCATTCTAATTATAGGAGTGGGAAATCATCAATTCTCAAGGTACTCTTTCATAATATGAATCCTTTGGAAACATTGTACCTAGAAAGCACTTCAAAACCGACATTTGAGAAAATGAACTCGGTATTCTCATTTGGGATCCGAGAAATGCCCGGTCAACTGGATCTATTCGAGCCGAGTTTCGATACTTCTCGTATGTTCGCCGATATCTCCTCTCTAGTTTATGTCATTGATAGTCAGGACGAGTACTTGTATTCATTGCAGAATTTACATCATATCATCGAGTATGGATATAAAGTTAATCCTTCTATAAATTTTGAGGTGCTTATTCACAAGGTGGATGGACTTAGTGAGGATTTCACCCTGGACATCAAGCGTGATATAATGCAGAGAGTCTCGGATGAACTGGCTGATGCCAATTTAGAAGGCATTAATCTTTCATTTTATCCTACGTCGATATTCGATCATTCTATACATGAAGCATTCTCCAGAATAGCGCAGAAGTTGTTTGCCGAACTGCCTACCATGGAAAACCTCCTCAACGTTCTAGTTCAGCATTGCGGCATTGACAAGGCATATTTATTTGAAATCGACTCTAAAATATACATGGCTACCGATAGAGGAACAGGTGACGCAGAGACGTATCAAGTTTGCTGTGATTTTATCGACGTGGCTATTGATATTGATAGTTTATATGCTGATAGGTCTTCGCCAGATGAAAATTCTCAAAATGTACCTTTAATTTGCAAATCAAGACTGCAGGATAATTCCCTCATATACATGTCTCAGATTCTTGATCATCTGGCTCTTGTTGCCCTTGTTAGACATGAAAGTGCGCACAAAATGGCCCTAATTGATTACAATATCGACATGTTCAAACAAGGATTCCTGAGGATATTTGAATAACCGTCTCGACTCTATAACGGACATTTTTCAGATGGGCTTTTCCTATAATCAGCTTGTTTGCTACTGTATATTATTAACCTCTACATCTAGTGCACTTCCTCCTATTAATGAATTAACTACGCATGTCGCCTATAGATTATTTTACGTCTGCTTCTTTACTCGAGCCTTGTCAGCACCTTTAGCATCCACTTCCACACGCTTGCTTCCGCTGTTGCTGATAGCTTCTTGTCCAACAAGGTAAGTGATATCGTCCCACGGGTGACGATAGAGCCCGCTCTTCAGCCTCTTCTGATCGAGATGATGAGCAATCAAACCAATAGATCGGCCCAGAACAAAGAGACCATTGAGTACACCATACTTCAGATAGTCTTCAACTTCTTCGGCAGTGAAAGCCCCACATCCTCGCATGAGATCAATGAAAGTTGCAGCGACAACACCATCCACGTTGAGAATAAGATTATCCTTTTTGGAAGTAGTGACTTCTTCAACGGCCAAAGCATAGTCTAGCAAAGGGTGAGTTGGAAACGATTCTTGAACATAGGTCTTGACAAGCTCGACACGCAAATCAGGATTGTTTCGAGACTTGATACGATGACCGATTCCCGGAATGAGCTTGTTCTGCTTTCTCATGGAATCCACAAACTGTCGGGGACTCAGACCCTTGTCGAAAGCAGCAGTGAATTCCGTCGCAGCACCGTCTAGGGCACCACCAAATCGAGGTCCAATAGTAAGTAAACCAGCTACCAGGGACGAGATGAGGTCCTTGCCTGCTCGAGTAGTAATAATTGTGTTCATAGCACCGGAAACAGCTGGACCGTGATCAGCAGTAAGCATGAGAACCATTTCCAAGAACTTCGAAGCGTATTTAGGCAGTCTTCTTCGGAACCACAACAAGGACATGACACCACCTACACCAATATCTTCCTTAAAAACTTCTGAAATTGGCATACCTGCATAAAGCAATTCCTGGCCTCGGTCATCAGAAATGGTGGAAATGAAAGCAGCCGGCTTTCGAATGAGACCGAGTTCCTGAGCCCATGAGTAATCAATAGGAATCTTGGGAACCTCGGGCTCATTCTCAGGGACAATATCACCCTTCTTAACCAAGTTTTGGTATACAGTGGCTAAGACCTCAGGCAAGTCTTCAAAGGTGTCTGGAACGTGAATGCCAGCTGCTTTCATAGCAGCGTTCTTGGTCTTAGCAGTTTCTAAGTCAGAGTTGGCCATAGAACCGGCATGGCCAAACTGCACCTCTGTCTTGAACATGGAAGCACAAGTACCAATGGCCCAAGCAACAATTGGCTTGGTGATTTTTCCTGATTTCACCGCTTCTATAACACGATATTCCTCGACTCCGCCAACTTCACCGAGCAAGACAATGATTTTGCACTTAGGATCAGCTTGATATCGAAGAATATGGTCAATAAATGTGGTTCCAGGATATCTATCACCACCGATGGCAATACCTTCGTATACACCATTAGTTGAATGAGCAATGATGTTATTAAGCTCATTTGACATTCCTCCGGACTTGGACACATAAGCAACCGAACCAGGTCGATAGAGCTTACTGGCGACAATGTTATCCATCATACCACCAGTGTTTCCAATTTTGAAGCATCCAGGCTTGATTCCACCTACGGTAGCAGGCCCGATGATGGTGACGCCTTTTTCTCGGGCTTTCCAGAGAATTTCACGAGCTTTTCGTTCAGGGACACCCTCGGCAATGATTGCAATGGTTCTAAACTGAGGATACTCCAGCAATTCCATGGTAGATGAGTACACTGAACGCGAAGAGGCGAAATTGACCACCACATCGACTTCAGGATGTTTTGCAACAGCTTTTTCGACCTCCTGGTAAACTGGAAGCAGAGTCTCCTTGGTTCCCCAATACATTTTGGAAACAAACTGACCACCAAAAGGATAAATGATTCCGGCAACCGAGGGAACGGTTCGCTTACAGATGAAGTCGAAATCAAGCATACCTTGGCAAGCACGAGGTTGCATTCCACTAGAAAGTTAGAGATTTCGGCATATATCGACATATATCTGGTGATTCCCACTACTTACTATACAAAAGCTCGGGTCTTATTAGTGAAGAGTTCATAGCTTGCAGGCGAGGCTGCAGAATCGCTACTGAATCGTTCAATTGCGGCGTTGGTTGACATGTTCAAGATTGTTATTGCGAGTTGAAGGTTCGAGTATGAGTCGTGTCGTCAGCGCTAACAAATGGTTGGGATCAAGTTGGGTTGGATGGGGAAGATGTTTGTTGGGTGGGGTGAGTGGATTGGGGAAAAAGGAGGGCGGAGTGAAATGAAGAGATTATCACGTTAAGTAGGGACATATTTGGGGATTTGGTAATAGGCTGTTTTGAGATGTGATTGATGTGATAATTGGAAGTATTTTTATTTATTTCGCTTGTCGGTTGTTGAGATTGTTCGAGTTTCACGACTGCTTCTACAAAGAAGTAAAACATACAGCAGTGAGGTGCTTCAAGGCATCGTTTTACTACCAGAAACTATGAACGTACATCGATGTATTAGCGTACTAATAGACTCAATTGGCAATTCTCCTTGAAAAAAGTGTTTTTAGTTTTCCCTAATTTATCAGCGAAAATTGAACGGTTGTCTGTAGTTGCTGTACGTCATGTCTAAGTCTCAAAATGGTTAATTGAAGGACGATCATCGAGGACAGGAGAGATCACTCATTCGTATTTCAACGCTCTCATTTCAACAAGTAACGTATTCAATCACTCATCTCACTCATCTAATATTTAAACACCGCTCCTATTTTCAGTATTTAAATAGCTAGTCCACTGCCAGGGGGGGATATCTACCCTAGACCTCATCTATCCCATCACAGCTGCACGATCTCCTTGTGTCCATATTCTCTTTAGAGCCCAATGGGTAATTTTCCATGCGTTTTCGCGTTCTGTCTTGGCTAGA
Source organism: Trichomonascaceae sp. B5901 (assembly GCA_037040845.1). NCBI lineage: Eukaryota > Fungi > Ascomycota > Dipodascomycetes > Dipodascales > Trichomonascaceae > Trichomonascaceae sp. B5901. The sequence continues at coordinate 2,133,755 of JAXQHN010000001.1, forward strand.
TCAATATAGCATATGGACCCATTCAAAAGATTCTTGGCATCTGGGTCCATGCCTTGGCCAGCTTTGAAATGCTGAGAAATAGCCATTGCAGTTGCCTTAGCAGTATGCTCATCATCATCCAATTCCACACGGACATTACTAAAAATATGAGTAGTTTCAAGAGGACCCACTCGATCAAACATCATTGATTTCATATTTTCAAGGCCCTGGAATTCATTGCCACCTGTTAAGTCTTTAAAGATAACTGTATCAGCCAAGGTGCTTTCGAAGAGCTGATAATCATTGGTGTCAATTCCAAACCCGAGCTTATAAATTGTCTCAGTGATGGCCTCTTTGTTTAAACTCATTGTTATGGACAGTCTGTCAATTCTAGGGGAGAAAATTAATAATGAGCGGTTAAAGAATAGCCAGTAAGCCATTAACTCCTATGTCCGTGTACCAGCTTTAACTCCGCCGATAGCACAGCACCTTAAATCTTGTAAAGAACTTAAGCCGAACTTATGAGTATACAAGTTTTGCAATAATCAAGAAATCATTAGATCACCTCATACGGCTTATGCAAAATTCAATGTGAGGGCGTGTAACTCCGTCAAATGAGCCATTTCAATGACTGTACCATCTCATGAATATGCGATATATTTGCTGCCATATTCAACCATGTCCTCGTTTCAATATTTCCACATCATAAATATCTCGTTATAAATGTCCAATTTTCAATCCCTAATGCTCTCTCTTATCTGTCGATGCAATCCAAACACCTCCATGCTCTTACTCTCCTTCCATTTGTTCTCCAAAACCGTGCCGAGTTCCTTTCCAATATGCAAATATCTCGAATGCAAACCTGTCGTAAATGAATGTGTACCAAATTTTTGAAAATAACGACCTAAAACAAAATATATCTGGACACATTTCTTAAGGGCTTCGATATCAATTGACTGCTCTTCTAACACAGTCTCAACATCATTTAATCTGTTTGTCATCCACAATAAACTTCTAGCAGCATCCTCCAGTTCACATAGCTTTGTATGGTGATCCAATAGTTGCTCCGATTCCTCTGCCATACCATTTAGTTTATCTTGTTCTCTTCGAAGTTGACGTTGAAACTTTCCAACATCTGTCTGTACATTGTCAACCAATTGTTCTCCACTAGAAAGACTCTTCCCAAGCCCAATAAAACTACTATAATCTTCATTTACAGCGTCAATTAGCTCCTGGCCAAGTACTTTATCCCAGTCCTGAAGTTGGCTTCTCAAGTCATCCAATGTCTGGAATTTGTGAATGGCCATAAGAAAGCTACCCGCATCGAAATTATCAGAGGCAAAGTCATCCCTGGTAATTAACCTAAGAGACGGAAATTCCTCTGGCTCAAAGTATTCCTCCATAGTATGAAGAAGTTGCAATTTATTGCTGGCAGCTTGATGATTTTCTTCTGATATTATGTCATCGCTTAGTCAAAATTCATCGCCAAAATTCCATCGCGAAACCGCGTTTTCTATAATCCTCCATCGCGCGAAATCATGTCTAAACTCGTGCCCAAATACGCCCATTCGACTGGGCGAACTAATCTCGCGTATAGTAAGGACGGCAGATATTTGTTTTCAGTCGGTGCAGATAGACTTATTCGCAAATTTACTGTAGGTTCTACTGGTGAACCAGACACGATAGAGCATCATGAAGGCGATATTCTAGCTGTAACTACTTCTCAGTATCATTTTGCTACATGCTCTGAGGATGGAACAGTCAGTTTATTTGATATATCGACCAATGAATATAAAGGGCTTGTCACGCGATCGTCTTTGCCCATTAGAGAGACTGCCTTTAGTCCTGACGGAAGTTCCATTGCAATAGCCGGAGATGACGACACTAGTGGAGTTATTAGGATTGTTCAAGTTGAAAATATTGTCGATACTGACGAAATCAAGTGCGGAATCACGGGCGGCATCAAACATGTGGTTTTTAATGGCTCTGGTCAACTACTATGTGCATCCTGTGGAGATGGGTCAATTCGAATATTTGACGTCATTTCCAACAAATGTCTTTATACATATAATGATATGACACCTCGTCTGAAAAGTTTAGGTGAAGACGTATCTACAAGATGTTTGTTGCATCCTTCTGGTAAGGCTTTCGCTGTGCCCACCAAAGCCTTTGAGATAGCCGTGTATGCTGAGTTTTCCGACAATCTAACTCAGTTGAGACTTCTCAAAGATGGTCACAAGGGTCATATAACCGATTTCAAATGGTCGCCAAACGGGCTTTATATCTGTTCTGCTGGTCCATCCGGTCAACTTGTCATTTGGAATGTCGACACCGGTCAAAAAATCGCCGAACATCACGTCTCAAATACCGTCCTATTTGTTGACTGGCATCCTACCGCCAACGTGCTCTCGTTTACTACTGATCAGGGCCAATTGTACACGCTAACAGCGCCAATTCCTACAGATGCTCAGCTTCCTTATGGCAAGCCACATGCAATATCAGACTCAACAGAGCCTACAACTCCGCCAACTCCTGATAACTATGACGATGCAGATGAAAATGACATGGGTGGAGATCTGGAAGACGAACTCGAGCGGGTAACTACACATCCTCGACCACGTGCAACTTCGGCTGATCCATTTGCAGATGAGCAGGAAGATTGGATTGAAGATGACGATGGTGCCGGATACGTTTCGCAAAAAAGATCCAAAGGGTTACCAGATGGCACGGAATATCGCGACCGTTCCAAAAGACCCCGTGGAAACGGCTATCCTACAGCTTTCATTCAGGCGCCATTTCAATCTGGATCAACTCCCTGGCGAAACGGCAGAAGATACCTTTGCATGAATTTTATAGGCTATGCTTGGACTGTGAAGCAAGATGATGGTTATAATACCGCCACAGTTGACTTTTTCGACCGTGATTTGCACCGTGAATATCATTTCACTGACTACAACGAATTTGACTTGGCAAGTCTCTCTGATCAGGCATGCTTATTTGCATCAACGGCCAACAACAAAGTCTTTATGCGGTTCCATGACGGCCATACTGATAGCTGGGAGCATACAATAGATGGTGGAGAGATCAGGGCCATTTCGCTATCGGAGAGCTTGGCAGTGATCGTTACCAGTGAAGGATATGTTCAAACCTTCAATATATATGGCACACCGTTGAAGATATATCGTCAATCGCGTGATCCTGCCATCTGCTGCGCTAGCTGGAAGGATTTTTTCATGATTGTTCGCGTCGGTACTGCTGACGGATCATTGACCTACACAATTGAGGACGGTAAGAGCGATCAGAGTTACCAGAAAGACGACGCTCTTGATATTGCTAGAGGCAAGAGTCTTGCGGCGGTGTTCTTCTCCGAGGACGGAGACCCATGTATTTTTGACAGTGATGGAGTCCTGTTGGTCTTATTACATTGGAGAGATCCCATGCAAGCCAAATGGGTGCCAATTGTGTCGTCCAAGCAGTTAGCTGGCGATCGAAATGAATCATATTGGCCACTTGGTGTATCATCTGACCAGAAATTCCACTGCACTATTCTCAAGGATAATAGCCAGTATCCTATGATCCCACTGCCAGTGAGCGCAGAGTTTGAGTTAGCAATGCCTTTAACCATGGCTCAGTCAGTTGAACAACAGTATCTGACACAAAACCTGCTCTATGAGCTAGCTAAGGATCGTGTCGCTACTGGTGGGGTAGCCAATGGAGCATCATTGTTGTCACGGGCAGAGTTAGAGCTGGATAAGATAGTGCTCCGAATGCTCCAGGTATCTTGCAAAGAAGGCAAATATGCAAAGAGTGTAGGACTTGCAGCACTTATCAAGAAGGAACAAGCACTGGAAGCAGCAGCTAAAATTGCATTGCGCTTGGAAATGGGAAGTTTGGCTGAGAGGATACACAAGATGAGAGAAGAACGGTTAGAAGTGACGGTGTAGGAGGATGGAGATATTTGGAGTACAGCGATATAGACCCGTTCTAGCATCTGACGATGGTACAAATCGATATTTTATAATAATTGAGAATAATTTAAAAGTATCAATAAGAGGGATATACTATGAGGGAGCTGATAACCTGGCATGACAAAGTTCCCCCGAGAATTTTATATTTATTCATCACATGCTTCTATTTTATTACAGTTCAGATCTTTCCTTCAGCCTTGGCTTTTGCTAAAGCCTTGACTGATGCAAAGTCCTCATCACTAGGCTTGAATGTATATTTGTCACGCAAGTGAATCTGAGTTTCAGGAGCCACTCCTGGGATCTTCTTTTCCAACTTGAGATTGTCGAAAACACACTTATTAAGAAGCTTCTCTGCAGGTCGACAACCCCAGAAATGCTGATTGTTTTGCTCCAGACACTGCCAATGAAGACGGAATTCCTCCAGACAATGCTTATTAATGTCCTCCAGAACCGAAATAGCACAACGAGTGACTCTTCTTCCTTCCTTGAGACAGTCAATTGGACCATTTCCTTTACTTTCTGCCTTACAGAGCTCGAAATCGTCGTTATATGGCAGGCATCGAGCCCCTATAAAATAACTGGCCGATTTCAACGGTCCCGAAGTAGCACCGACTTCCGGCACATCGGGAATATCCGACGGCATCGGCGTAGTATCTTTCAGATACGTTGTTTGTGTATGAGCCTCAGCCATTGCTATTGCAGAGATTGAAGAATACAAATATCATATTGGTGTGATTTGGTTGGTTAGGGTGGTTGGGCCGGGTAACTCCTCACCGCGACTCAGGCACTCACACATATAAACATTCAACTTCCTTAGAAACACTTCATTTATCTTTATGAATAATTCAAACAGCGCTTCGTTTGCTTGGGCTCGGCCTTCTGATGCCAATACCTCACGGGCTTCAGTCCAAGAGTCTGCTTCGCCTGCAGGTACTGGACTTATTTCTAGCATTCGAAATCCTGGATTCCAACTCAATCTATCACAACCAGTAGGAGGACTGAAGGATAGCGTTAGCGGTACAAATCCCAACAATGCGAATTCCAGTGGTCGTGATAGCCGATGGAGCAGCAGTGTTAGTGGACGTTATAGGTCTAATGACAAGAAACCTCTAAGTGTCTCAGAAGCACTGGGCAAAATCAAAGATTCCTGTGATCCAGCTTCAGCTGTCAGCTCTTTTCATGGTCATGTTTATAATAAGGTTCAGCCAGATGAGGCGGTTTTATATACAAAGCCTGCTGATGAGCTTCAAGAGCGATGGGATGAAGCCATGAAGGAACGGCCTGACAATTCCAGCACTCCCGTGTTCATTAAGGGATTTGCTGATGTTCAAACTCGCATGCAAACACTCATGAATCAGGTGTCAGTTTATCGGACACGAATAAATGAGTTGAATGAGAACCTCGATACAATGATTGCTAGGCATGATTTACATACCACAGTACAAATCTCACGCATGAAAACCAAGCATACGGAAATGGCACAGAAAACGTTAAGATTGGCTGTGAAAGCTCAAGTTTTGAAGCATAGAGGTCTTTTATTGCATGGAGATGAGGAACAATTGGCTGATAAATTGGATTTGCTGAGCAAAGAAGTGGGCAACATGGCTGTTTACGGCCAATTAAACGAACTTTGGACACGTTTATCGGTTCTACGTAAATTAGCGCCCATCAAAAACAGTGGTAATGAGTCTGGTGCTTATGAAGAGGAGTATTGGAAGAAAGTATCCGCAATAGTCAGTGAAGAGCAGGCAGGACTGGGGTTTTTGTCAAAACTATTATCGGAGGATCAGGAAGCTGTGGATAAGTTGATTGGAGAGTCTAGTGAAGTAAATGAGGAGAAAAGTGAAGGAAGTTAGGTGATGCACAGGACCAAAACGCTATCGTCGACGCATGAAAAATGTCATAACCCAATGAGAGAGTACTTCGGAGTATGACTAATGTTACAAGTATATATAATTTCACATGTAAAATTCCATGTGTACAATGCTATGATATATTATGCAAATTATATGATAATGATAAGTTGGACAATTATCTGTTTGGTAGGCCAACTATTCGCTCGACTAAACGACCCTGTTTGTCCTAATATGTACAATATAAGTTCCTCATCCGAGAATTTCATCACTCATTACGTTCGAATATCCCTTTGAATCCTTTCAGTTGTTCGTTCTTCCGACTTTCAATGGCATTTTCCAACTCACTGATCTCTGCTCCTTCAGTTTTGACCTTGAAGTATGATGCTGCTGCTAATGTGCGAGCCCTAGCTAGCATGTCTCGATCTTTACTCATTGTTTGTAAGGTCAATTTGAATGTTTGTGGAGAATCTGGATCAGATGTGCTTATAGATGTTGGTTCAAGGAGTTTCTTCTCCAAGTCAGTTTTGGCTTCTGAGACCACCGAACCATCAGAAACAATAGTACGATTATGAGGATTTGTATATTGTTTGTCTTCAAATATCACTCGTAACTGATCAGTTCTTCGTTTGGTAACTGGGCACATACCTAGTCTATACTGTATGATATCACCTATTTCTGAAAGACCCCTATATATTAGAAGACTTTCTGATAAATTACGAGGAACAGGACTGACTTTATAAGTAGCCAATAAGGCTGAGTCGAGGATTTGTTTGAGTGTGGGGTTCATGGTGGAAGGGGAGAGAGAGAATTGAGGATTCAATGGAGAATTTCAGTGAGGTGCATCCACTGAAGAGCTTCAGCTTAAGACGGGCAAAGCATGACAGAACACAGAAATTCCTTGAGTATTTGTGAGAATATTCGATAAACTTTGCATAAAAGCTTAAAATTTGGACAACATTTATCAATGAAATAACAAACTACCATCGCATTCTTCTTAACAGTCAAATATCTGAAAATTCTTTCTATATACAATATACAAGCTATTAAACGCTAGCATAAAATAATCGATATAACAGCTAAATAAAGTAATTTTATCGACTCAATTTGATCTTTTAATCGATTTCACTGGCCAAAAAACATCTCAGCCTCAAAATCGTCCCTTAACCAAATCAAAAGCAAGTGGTGCTTATAGTTAGTACAGCTTTATCTCCACATAACATTACATATCACTTACCAATCCAAAGAGCTGCTGCTAAATAAACACTTCGTTTAACAACACCCGACGATTGCGAGTTATATGCCTTAAGCTCAGCTTCAGAAGGTGGTGGTGGAGGTCCTCCAAACATGTTGATTGTATGATGAAAGAGTGAAAATTGAAGCTTTGTTCCAATTTCTTTCTCCTACTAACAACTCACTATGTCAGATACTGAGAATACCGACAAAGTGGATACTGTGGAGAAGGTTGATAATGTTGAGACTGGAAATAATGATGTTCCTGAAGATGAAGAAGACGTCGGTCAAATAAGTGCAAGCGAACTGGACGACTTGAAGGAGGGTAGAATGATTGACGAAGAGGTTTATAAAATCAAAGCACATCGAAGAAAATCAGCTAAAGAAGCCGATGGAGAAGAACCAAGTTCAGAGGTAAAGCTTCCTCAAAAGAAGAAGGCTGCTCGTCCTGAAAACAATGGGAAAACGCTGGACGACGGTACTATTGTTTCCGACAACGAAGACATATTCGATGATTACGATGATATGGATCCCGCTGAAAAGCAGCGTAGAATGATGGAAAGGAAGCTGGATATGGCGTTGGTGAAGCCCAAGAAACGTAGAAAGATGGACGGCGATGATATCGAGCTCATGCAAGATGATCGAATGGCACAACTCCGAGAGAAAATGAGGCAAGCAGCTATTGCCGACGCAGAATGTATTCGAAACTCTGAGCCTGCCATCAATAAGCTTGGCATGTTGTCAGAGGTTCGAGCCGTTCTGGGCAAGAAGGATTTGGCAGATAGTATATTGGATAATAACTTGCTAGAAGCCATGAGAATGTGGTTAGAGCCCTTACCAGATGCTTCCTTGCCAGCTTTTGAGATCCAACGTGATCTTTTCGATGTTATTGAGCAGCTTCCTATTAAAACAATTCATTTGCGGGAATCTGGACTGGGAAAGGTTGTTGTATTCTACCAAAAGAGCTCCAAACCTCAGCTGAGAATCAAAAGAATTGCTGATAAGCTTATCGGATCATGGACACGACCTATAATGGGACGATCAGATAATTATAGAGATAAGCAGGTGTCAGTTCGTGAGTATAACCGAGAACGAGTTCTTCAAAATGCAGCTATGGAAGGCTCTTCAACTCCTGAGGAACAGTCTTTGTCAGACGCAGCAGCAGTCAGGCGAAACCGAGCTCGAATTCCTGTTGCAAAGCCTACTCGATATGTTGTAGCACCAGTGAATCGAGTTGCTGAGGACCTTGCTTTGAGACGACGGGAGAATCAGAAAGATGATAAGTTCAAGCGAGTTAGACAGCTTTTGACCTCTTCGCATGGAGGCAAAACTTCTAAGAAAGCAGGTGTCAGTATTGAAGGAAAGGAGTTACGAACTTGAAGATCCTTGGGTTCATTTGTCTATTCACTCTTAATGGTAATCAAATCATATGGCCATACATAGCATTAAGCCATCTGCTTCAGCATATTAAAGTGAAGCAGTAAAATAATTATTTATGCTTATTATTAGTTTAATACACTTATTGCAGTGTTAATACGGGTGTAATGACAATATTCGTGCAATGCCTCCACGCTAGCATGATAACATTATTTTTTTAACTATGTTCGGTACATTTTTTGCAAATACATGATTTTCTTACGATCGAGGCTTCTCCTTCTTCTCTTTCCACAAAGCAAGCAAAGATACTCCAGAAACTTTGACAACCTTGAATCGTACACCAGGAATATCACCCTTAGCCTTGCCTTTTCGTCCAAAACCAGCAAGCAAAACTTCGTCGTTTTCATCGATAAAGTTAAGACAACCGTCGTTAGGAACAAATGCAGTCACACGCTTTCCGTTCTTAATGAGTTGAACTCGGACACACTTTCGAATGGCCGAGTTGGGCTGCTTAGCCTCAATTCCAAGCTTTTCAAGCACAATTCCCTTAGCGTGCGAAGATCCTCCAAAAGGAGAAGACTTGTAAGCAGTTCCTAAAAGTCTCTTTTTGTATGCCTTGTCGGCCCATCGGCTGGAAAACGGTTAGATAAGGAATCATTAAGAGGAATTAAACGGAGATTAAGACTATATAGTCATGAAGTACTTCAAAACTGTACAACTCTCTTACTCCACATCTACCACTACTTACTTATCTCGTCGAGATGTTCGCAACTTTCGTGCTGTTCTCAATCCTCTTGGTTTACCCATGTTGGCGTTGACGGTGTGATGGAAAGAAAATTGAGTGGTGTTGAAAAGTTGAGTGGGACAAACTGGGACTGCTGGACGACAGGATGGGTAAATGTGAGCATGAAATGAATCACGTGATAACTCAGAAAAACTTTATCCACACAAACACAAACTCTGCAAAAACAGCTGCATTTATGAAGAGAAGTATAAGAGAGTTGAAGCAAATAGGATATCATAAATATATGGAAATCTGAATACCCCAATTACTACCTATCAATTGTAGATGACGTTTCTTAAAAACGATATTATATATACTCCATAACAAGGGCATATGCACATAGTTAACCTGGGGTAGCTCGCTTTAGTCTTTCCGGATCGGGACCATTCCGGCCTGTATGCCGTCCTTGCTCGGATAAACATGCTCGGATTTACAGGGACCGCAGTGTGAAGAATCCGCCTTTAAAGGCAAAATAAACAATGTTAATAGGTAAATATCCTGTTGGACAATATACTATATTTATAGAATTACTTCAATATTGAACTTTATGACGTTTTCTGACCAAAGGTGAGCACGAGTCATAAGTCACGATGGTCGGATTTGTTACGGAATAGTGGATTATAACCGAATATCAGAAAATGTCAATATATTCAATAATGACAACTCATTCATAATATTAGATATCTTCAATGTATACTAAACAATCAATTCATGCATTTTCCCTCTTGTAAACCCGATCTATCCGCTCGTTTCGTCACTTTTTGGCTCCATAACCGCGGATCAACCAGGGGTCTCAGCAATATACCCCACTTTTCCAGGCGGTGCCCATTCTTTCCTTTATATATCTACCAAATACCCCCATTTCTTGTTGATATTTTTATGCTTCAAAATGCCAAATTCTCTTTCAAGCAAAATTAAGGATTTTCCCCCTGCTCTTCTGGATGGAGTCTCCAGTAAAGATGATCCTTCCTTCACCTCTGTTCTTCTTCGTCCTAAGGACAACAAGAGTGCGATCTCTGTAAGTCTTCCCGGAACTAAAAAGCCGGGGTACTCTGAGATTTATAGAAATGCTTTTACTACAGATCGATTGATATCTCGGTATCATCCTGATATTAAGACCATGTATGATATATATTCTTTTGTTTTGCAAAGATTTGCTGATCAGGAATATCTGGGGTCTCGAAGTTACGACCCTGTTTCCCGAACTTGGTCCGATAAATATAATTTTATTACTTATCGACAGGCCGACAAGATATCTTCAGATGAGATTGCTGGAATTGCGGAGGCTGTTAGATCAAGTACTGGTTTGGTTCCTGCCGATAAGTACGTTGTGGGCATGTATATGCCTAACTGTCCTCAGTGGGTGTTGACTGATATTGCCTGTGTCAAACAAGGATTCACCTCTGTTTGCTTATATGATACATTGGGTCCTGAGACTGCTGAGTATATTTTGACACTTTGTGACATTCCGGTTATTGTGGCTTCTCTGGCTAATGTTTCAAAGATTCTAGTTCTTAAACCGAAGTTGCCGAAGTTATCAGTCATAATTTGCTCAGAGGAACTGGTTAATCGGTATGATCCTCCTGAAAGTCCATTGGAATTTTCGTTGCGTTCTTGGGCTAAAGATGTCGGAGTTTCTCTTTATAGTTTCTCCGAGATTCAGAAGCTTGGCCAATTACATCCTTTGGCTGATAATCCGCCTGCACCGCAAGATGCTTATGCCTTCAATTTCACGTCTGGAACAACCGGAAATCCTAAAGGTGCCATACTCAGTCATATTAACATCGTCAGTGCCATTACAGCTCTTCGTTACCATGTGTTCGCTAATGAGTATGTGCCCACTGCATTTGCTTTTCTTCCATTGGCACACATTTATGAAAGAATTTCGGTCCTAGGTATTAGCGCTGTGCATGGCCGTTTAGTATTTCCTCATGGCAGTGTTTTGGAACTATTCGATGACATCAGCGTTGCTCAGCCTACTTCGATTGATTTGGTTCCACGAGTCTTGACACGACTTGCTGCATCTCTCAGAGCTGCCACTATAGACGCTCCGGGAATTGCTGGAATAATTTCTCGTAAGGCTTATGCTAGCAAACTTAAGCGACTCCAAGAAACAGGAGATCCTCATCATCCGTTTTGGGATCGAGTTTGGTCTAACAAGATCAAAAAGAAGCTTGGTTTTGGCAATTTGGATTTTATTTGTAGCGGATCTGCTCCCTTGTCTGCTGAAATTGTGACATTTTTGAAAATCGTCCTTAGTATTGAGCTTTTGCAGGGCTATGGACTAACAGAAAGCATGGCCGGTGTCTGTGTCTGCAGTCGGTTTGAAAGCGATGGAGATGGTAATGGTGGCATCTTCAGTTCAGTGGAATTCCGTCTTCGTGATGTTCCAGACCTTAACTATTCATCCGATGATAAACCACGACCACGAGGAGAACTTATGCTTCGAGGGCCTCATATTTTCCCAGGATATTATAAAAACCCCGAGAAGACAGACGAAGCTTTTGATGACGATGGGTTTTTCCACACGGGAGATATTGCCTCAGTTGACGAGCGGGGCCGAATATTCATTATTGATCGAGTTAAGAACTTCTTCAAGCTTGCCCAAGGAGAATATGTGGCAGCAGAGAAAATTGAGACCATTTATGTGACCAATTCGGGCTTATTGAATCAAATCTATGTATATGGAAACTCTCACGAAACTTATCTCGTTGGCATTGGAGCTGTTAACCCTGATACGTTTTCAGCTTGGGTATCCAGGGTGATCAAGAAGAAGGTTGCACCTACGGATATCGAGCAGTTGGCAAAATTAGGGAAGGATAAGAATATTCGAACATTGCTACTTAAGGAGTTGAATAAGTCAGTTCCAGAAGGAGTCCTTCAAGGCTTTGAAAAGGTCAAGAACATACACTTGGCAGTTGAACCCTTCACAGTGGATAATGGATGCATAACCCCAACTTTGAAATTGGTACGAACGGTTGCATCTAAGGTCTACAAGGATGAGCTGGATGCTCTTTACAAGGAAGGATTTTTGGAAGAGTCCAAGGCAAAATTATAGAGAAATAATCGTGTAGAACAGATGCAAATGAGCGTTTCATTCTTAAATGAGAAGACAAATATAGCACTGTATTGCAGATATGTCATTGAATTTTGAAGTAAATATAGAATTTATACAGATTTTTCGTCAATTGGCTTTGTATGAGAGCACAAGTGACTGGTGGAACAATAGTTGCTTTTTTGACGAAATTACATATAACATAAATATAACGAAAAATTGACAATTCGTCACAAATTCAAAAATATTCAGTAATTTAATTTGAAATTTTTTTCAGGAAAATGTCCATTTATGGCAATTATTCCCGTCAAAACCCCCTGCTTTTTTCCTTGGTTTATCAATGCAAAACCGTTGGGCCTTTCTTTCCTTATTCATCAATAGAATGGCAGACAAACTCTATGGCCATGAAACTTATACTATAATCACCGATGAGTTCCGGAGCCAATGCTCACGGCTAGATTTCAGTGAGCTAGTTAAGAGAGACGATTTCAATCTTTTGAATGGAGTTCATGCGTTAGAAATTGGCCATGAACGTATGGATACCGGCTTGGTTTATAAGAGTTTACAATCGCAATTGGAAGAAGCGCCTGCGATTGAGACTTCTCAAGATGTCATTGAGCTGATTGATTTGATATTTTCCAGAGAATTATCTTGGCATACAGGGCCAATGTTGGCACAGAATGTTCTTTCTTGTTTGGCTGTTGAACTGGTGGTTGAACAGATCAAACAAGTCTCGTCGACCTCAAACTCATTACATGCTCTTTTGAATTATATTGATTTTGAAATCTGCTGCTGGAAAGATGTACTAAGAGTCTATGTTCTTGCGACGTTGAAAACAATTGACTTATGCATCTATATACTACAAGGATCAACTGCCATATATCCCGAAGAAGATATAGTCGTGGACAAATACGGATATTCGTTTCTGGAAGAAGTCACAACCAATCAAATCGATGCTATTTTGGAAAGAGCTATAGGATTCATTAAAAATACCAATGATCCGTATTCCGCGCCGCTTCTAGAAAGGTTCAATTTACGACGGCAACTAGTGCAAATATTTGAAGCTGGAATTTGTGACACAACAGACGCTGTTCAGCACGCTCAAAATATCGCAAAACACCCTATAAGTTATTCTGGACGCTTTGATTCTACTATCAGCCTACATATTCAAGGAAGAGTCGATTATCCTTGTCCATTGCGTCCACTAACCACTCTTAATCATGAAGACACCTGGAAATCATGTTTAAGTATTCTTAACACTATTCAGGAATTTCATTCCTTATATTCAAATATGGAGAGAGCTAACGATCGTATGTCTTATGCTGTATCGTTTGCTTCAAGGAAGCCTTTACCATTACCTATTGTACGAGCTATTCTGGCTAGTACTGTTGATCTGGAATGCACTGTCTGGGTGTCCAAAGATATCACGGAAATAGTTGGTCCCGATGCTTTAAAAAGTCTACCAGATAGTCACGACAGCGATGATTCGTTGCTTATAACTGCCAGCAACGTTTATAACGAATTAATTACGATATTTTGTCAAAACAGAGCTCGTCAGAGGCAAAATTTATGCCATGCTATTCTCGCCTGGGACGGATTTCAGGTTATGGCAGAAAATTTTGAACAGACTCTGATTGAATCTTCTAAAATGGGCTATTTTATGACTAATGATGGCTCTCAGGTGCCTGCATTACCACTGTCCGCTTGGTCTTACATGCGAAAGATGCAGGTAATTATATGGACAGTTTTACTTGGGTTTGAGCTAGAAATCTACGCTTTATGGGAATATCCAGTCATGTGGGGTTATGCTCATCATTCCCTGGATGTGGCAAACGGTCACCTACAGCGAATCCGAACTTATTTACAGGGCCGCATACAGAACACCCGAAACGACTCGGCGCTTTCAGAATCTTTTTCTGCTGCTCACAGATTCATCTCAGCTCTCGAACTTGAGGGCGTATGTCTGGGTCAATTGAGCCAAGCAAACCAATATCTATCATTGGCTCTACAAAAGCTGGATATGCTACCTGGGCCACGACATTTGTCGAAATATACGAATCCAAACTTAAACTATGATTTGCGAATGAGACCATTTGCTTCAACGACACCGTCAGTTTTACCATATCAAGATGCAGCTCACAGCAATGATAGATTGACAGTTGAGTTCTGCATTGCATTTGCAAAAAATCTAAGCAGCACATGCCGAAGGCAGTTGGACTACCTAACAAATATGTCACGCAAGAATCCCGAATTGGATTTACTGAAACGGTCATGTGTTGGAACTGGCGTGTGTGTTGGACTGATTGAGAAAATGGGGGGAACTGGGCTAAAATCTAAACGAGTGATAGCGGAATATAGCAACTATCATTGGTTTTACCCGGTTTTAGCACTTAAAAGTACATCCTCAGAAATAGATGCGTGATATGAAAATGTATATAATAATAGCAGTAATAGTACTGTGCTATTCGAGTAATATTATCGCATGCTTTTTTCAACTTCGTACCTATAGACCACAACGAGCTAGGTGTTTTTTAAAACAGTTCGTCAACATACGGAAGTTTATGGATTGCTCCAACTGAAGATAGAACAATTTTACCCTTGACAAGTCCGGCGGCTGCTTTCTTGATTGCATCAGCAGTAACTGAGTTGAAGTCAGCTTGAGGTGCAGAAGCGGCATATATAGCACTAGTTTCTCGGGCAGATATACTAGCAAAATTAGCTTGAGAAACAGCTGCTGAAGCTGTCTGCTTGGAAACGTTTTCGGCCAAAGACTTGACAGCTTTTGCTGCTTCCTTGGCACCTTCAGTAATGATTTCCTCTGTAGCTCCAGTGATGGTAATCGATAGCAAAGCAGCATCAGAGTATCGGTTAACATTAGCCTCTATAGATGAACCTGTCTTTCCAGCTGCAATTGATAGCAAAGAAGTGCCACGGTTCCATTTCGTAAAACTCTTGCCTCCAAGAGCAAATGACAAAGCTCCTAATGCTGGTGCTGGAGTAACTGGGAATGCAATCACCACTGCAGAGCTGCCGGGAGCCTTGATACGCGACTCTCCGCCATAAAATACAGCCTGAGGAGACTCAAGAGGAACTCCCTGGCTTAGACTCGAGAATTTCTCACCGACAAGCTGCGTAAGGTCCTCAGGAGTCACGCCTTTGGCAATAATCTCGGCATTGGCCTTGGTATAAGCAGACAATCCATAACTGGCAATCTCCTCAGCAGTAGGAGATACAGTGCTATCGACCAAAAGTGAGTTTCCGAGTCCTTTTCGGAATGCTACAGCATGAGCTGCTTCCAACGCAGTATAGCTATTATCAGAGTAAGCCTTTGCACTTTCCAAAGCAGCCACAGGACCAACGAGTTCAGTCAATTCAAAAGGATAATAAAGCGTGCTCTCAGCCACATCACCTAAAACTTGCACAAAGTATGGTAAATCTTCCCTGAGGAATTTGGCATGGAGATAAATGTGTTCTCTGGTCAGCTGTGTGCTCAATTGAGCACCCAAAAGCTCCGATTCTCGAACAAGTCGTAGAGCTGAACGAGCACGAGTGTCCTTAAAAGCAAACTGTTCAACAAGATGGGCCAGACCGGGGCTTGGCTGATATCGAGATCCAGCCTTGAGAGCCAGAGTCAATTCGGTTACCGGTCGACCATCATCCAAAGCCTTGACAGTAATACCACCAGCAGATGAGGTAGTGAAAAGTCGTCTGGAACCACTGTTGAGAGCCTTGACAGAAGATCTGCTCGAAATCATGGTTGCGGTCCGCGATTGATGTTGTTAGAAGATGATGTGAAAGAACGACAATATAAGAGTTTGCAGAGGAATAAAGAATAATTTGATTGGTTGGAGTGGAGAAAATCACGTGATGATATGATCACGTGATGCGAAGTTTGGGCTCAAGCAAAAAAAAAATGCTTGAACGATTTCAGCTCCTATTATTTCTTTAAAAACTCCACTTTTTTTGGTCGTTTTTTCTCTATATGTACATATAATATCTGCATCTCCATTACTAATGGCTTCAAAGTACCTAGCAGATCTCTGCAAAGTCTTACTTAAAGACTTATATGGAGATGGTGCTGCCAAAGTTTTGGGTCTTCTAATGGATCATGGCCGATTAACTGCCAAAGAATTGTCTCGAAAATCAAACAGTTCTCTCAATTCTATTCAGTCGATATTGGTTGTTTTGGTGCAGAAACGCTTTGTTTTATATTGGACCGAAAAGGCATCTCCAATATCATCGACTGAATTGACCTACTATTCTGCTAATTGGAACCAAGTATATCGAATACTGTGGGCAGGACCGTTTATCACTCTGGTGAATAATATGTATAATAGTGGAGATCATGGCATGCTTATAGGGCAACTAATTAAACAATTGTATATATATGGAAAGCCGGGTTGGCAAGAAAAGAAGGATTTACAATACCAAGAGTTACTTCTGGATGATCTGATATCAAAAAAGCTTGTCACTCGACTCAACGGGTATGACTTTCAACCTAAAGATGATATCTATCGTCATATGTATTCTTTACAGAAAAAAATCGTCGATCAGTCGGGGGAACTGGGCTCCGAAGCTTCAAAAGTAGCTCTGGCTAAAACCAATGCATCTCGAGATCTAAGTCGCTTAATGGAAAGCGAGATATCGCGCGACTCGGATTCAAATTCACTCTTTGACATATCATATAATAAGTACCTGGTATATGCTCGAAATGCAGAGTTGGTCGACTTTGCTAATGGAAGAGTTGGACCAATTACTGCTCAGGTATACAAGGCTATTTTGACATGCTACGAAGATAAATTGCATTCATGTGATCAGCTTGTACATGCTAGTGAGGAGTTTGAGATTTCTATGAGTGATATCAGACTGGATCCTAGTTTGGACCTTGCTGGCGCTTTTGTCACGGGAGCAGTCAATGGCATTTCAACAAGAAAAAGGCCAGCAACAGATAATTTGGATCCCACCAAAAGAAGAAAAACATTGACAAAGAGCATTAGCATGATTGACATGAAGGGGGATCAATCTGATATTATTAATGGAGATGATTCGGACGATTCAGATACTCCTAATCACAAAAAAGCTCTACTTGCACATATTGATCTTCTGACGCAAAATTCCGTGCCTTTTTTACGAAAATCTGGAATGTCTGGAAAATTCTATGTTCCATTTAAAGAGCTCTGTGAAGTTCTGAGAAAATTTTGTTACGACAGCATAATTGAAAAGAAGTTTGGTGATAAAGCTATACGGTTACTAAGGATTATCCGAGCCAAACGTAAGGCATCTGAGACATCGCTTTCTGCAATTGCACTTCTTAATAGTGCTGAGCTGCGCTCATATCTCAGTAAGTTGGAGATAGTAGGATGTCTTGATCTTCAAGAAGTGGCTCGTGGACTCGATAGGGCCCCCAGTAGGACATATTATTTGTGGTATCATAAACCACAACGGGCATATGCATTGATGTTGGAAGAATTGTACAAAACCATGAGGAATCTTTACACTAATCTGCAATCGGAACGACTCAACTATTCCATTTTGTTGGCTAAACTTGATAGAGAAGATGTCCAGGAAAACGAAGAGTCATATCTGACCACCCAGGAGAAAAAAGAGCTCAAAGACTTGAGAGATCGTGAAACAAAGATATTAGTTCAGATTATGCGATTGGACAGTTTTGTAAGGATTCTTCGGGATTACTGAAATAGAATCGCTTTCAGCATGTAAAAACTTTCATACTTCAAAATATTACATTTTTTCAGTCTACAACGCTATCTTGTGATTACTCCAGAACGCAGCAGGGAGTTGAAGCATGCTTGTTGGTCGTTCACTCAGAATGATTTCTCCAGCTCCGAAAGATGTCGCTAGGATTATTGGACGATATTTTTGAGTGATCCAGAACGGCTGTCGACCAAGAGATGGTGACACTGGCGGTGAAGCCGATAATGAGCCATTTAGACTAGTATTGGTATCGACTGCGTGCCCATTTCTCGAATCTTCACTCTCCAGCTTATGAAGTTTCCTTTTGGCTACTCTTTGGATTGGAAGATTTACTCCAACATCGACAAAAGCAAGCCAATTCGCTCCCCACAGCCATATTCTATCAGGTGTAGAAATATCATTAAACATTCCCACGCATTTTTCCTGTTGTCCAATAAGTTCTCGTGGAAGATGGGTGCTATTTTGCCTTGACCAATCAGTGAGAACACCAGATGGCACCTCAAACTCAACAAGTTTCATGTCAGCGCTCACAATTACCAATGTTCCATTCAGTGAAAATCCCAATCCAGTTACAGGTGTTTTGAGATTGACTAGTTGTTTAATATGAACTCCTTTGCCAAGATCATAAAGATTGATATTTCCATCAACAGAACTAGTTGCTAGTATCTTATCATTGATAGCGATATGAGAAGTAGAAAATAAATAGCCTAATCCCGAGACATTTTCAGATTGTTCCCCAGGAAGCTCGATCTCATACTCGACAGAATCTTTAGCTAGGTCGTATAAAATAGCTTCATTCTCAGGGGTAATTAGAGCCAATAGATTACTATTTTTTGGAACAAATCTCACAATAGATGCTCCAATTCTTTTAAGACTAGCAGATTCGCGTTTTTGAACTTTCAGCATTGGTGTAGAACGAGCTGACTTAGCTAATGTGAGATCAAACAACTTAGTCTCAGCCACTGTAGTCACAGCCAGAACGGAACCGTCATGAGATACGTCAGCAGAAGATATATGCTCTTCCGTATTAAGGGTAATTTTGGATATAAGATGCTTTCCATGCGAAGAACCGTCGATGTTATCGTCGTCTTCTTTTAATGAGCTCGTTTGCTCAATCATCCATATTTTTATGCTATTGTCATTCCATAGGACCAAATACCGATATTCAGGTACACCAAAAACGCATGGTTTCTGTCTAGTAATATGGATTTTCCTAAAAGGGCCATTTTCGAAGTGCTTGACCGATGTTATAAGAAGGCATCGTTCAACACCACCTGATACCACGAAATCTGAATTCCGCGACTGGAAAAGAGCTAAAGCTCTAACGTCGTTTGCATGCAGCAGTCTACTTGAAGAATTTACCCATTTCTGTTTTGAATCTGATTGTCCAATGGCTTTATAACTGACAAGTTTTCGATCTACCCCGGCTGAAATTAAAGTACGACCAGTGATATCCACAGCTAAACACAACACATCAGCCTCATGCACTTTAAAACTTCGATTTAATGAAAAATTCGTAACGTCCCAGAATTTGACGCTTCCAGTAGAATCTCCACTAGCTATTTGTCTGCCGTTGTTAACTACGGCAACTGTCCATACGAGTGTTTCTTCATTACGAGACTTGTCAACTTTCATTGTGGCCACTATACGACCTCCAGCCTTTAAACTCCATACCCGAAGGCGGCCATCAGCACAACCTGCAACAATCTGGTCATCATTCAACCAGGCAAGACTCATGATCCTGGCAGTATGCCTCTGCAACATTTTCTGATTGTCAGCACTTCCTTTTCCTTCAGTTAAATCTAGTATCACTAATGAACCATTATCACAACCAGCTGCAATTTTAGAGTTGTCAGGAGATACACTTATAGCCCATATGATTCCACTAAAGCATTCATGATCCTTCAACGGTAAACCGGTATCTAGATCCCATTCAGTAATGCAAGTGGCTCCTCCGGTCGAAAAAAGCCGATATTTATCATCTTCTATATCGTTCGACCATGCCAAGCCTTCTATAGATCGATCTTTTCCACCTTTAAATGTGATTTCATGGACCCAATTATACCTTGGATTCCAGATCTCTATATCACCATTTGCACGTCCAACAGCCAGCCGAAGAGATTTCGGAAGAGCCTCTGTAGTAGGTTTTTGATTGAAAACCAACGAGGTTATAGCATGTGGGGTAAAGTCGACGAATCGACAGCGGTGAATGAGCATTTGAAGGTTTGAGAAGAGTTGAAATTTTTTGGAGGAACTTTTTTTTCAGGATGCACGGCTGAACGACGGATGAACGACGAGGAGAACAGTGAGAGTTGATGAAAAGGGAAAAGGGGTGTAAAAATATTGAAATCAATATTCATAGGCTCTTTCAGTGGCATCATATTAGTAGTTTTAACATATTAAAATTAAAAAATTTGTTGAAATAACCTCTTTCTCCCTCCTCATCTTCTGTTCTCTCTGTAATTCTCTCGCTCAAAGTCTTACGCACGGCTGATTGTTTGTTTACTTTCCCTCGTTCTTACGTCACTTTCCTTTCATCAACAACCACCTCTCAAATGACAGAAGTACTTCGGAATATAAAACCAGAGAATCTTCCTCATGGTATTGCGCCACATGATATTGGAGCCCTGGAACAGTCGATTCGTGAGGTTTTCCATGATGTTCAGGGCTCATTGGTAACTCACCGTAAACAAATAGCCATGCTCAAAAATATCCAAGAAAAGGCCCATGCATACCAAATTGAAAAATTATTCAATGCGATATTTTTTGTGGCTTTAGTTCAGGCATTCCCACATAAAAAAGGCGTTGGTTGTGCTGATAAAGTCATGAAATTCTGCGACTCTTATATTGGCCATATTTTACAGGCCCAAGGAGAACGCCAGTATGCTTTTTTCGTCAGATTCGTCTGGGATGTGGTTAGATTCGTGAAACCTGGCTTAGTTGCTGGTGATAAAAACGTTCGTTATAGATCTTTCCAGGTAATGGAGACAGTTCTATCTAGAATCATTGTACCCGATAATGAGATTCTCCGTGATCTTATCCCTACTATTGCTCAACGATGTGACGATAAAGAAGCCGGCATACGTGTTATGGCTATAACTGTATTGACCTTTTATTTTTCTAAAGATCTTCGTCAAACAGGGCATTTTGATCACGAATCATTCAATGATATTCTCGCCAAAGCTGCACAATATGATCCTCATCCTGAGGTTAGACGAACAGCTTTTGTCAGATTGGATTACACCAAACCCAAAAACATTGAAATTCTTGTGAATCGTGTTAGAGACGTCAACAGTGTCAACAGAAGAGTTGTTTTCAATAGAGTTTTGACGGAGATTGGCGATTTCCGATTTTTAAAAATTGCCCAGCGAGAGAAGATCCTTTATCAGGGTTTACAAGATCGAGAAGATACTGTCAAGGCGGCTGCAACTAACTTGCTTGTTCATAAATGGTTGCCTTTTGCCAACTCTTTGGTCTCACTGCTTGAAAGGTTGGATGTTCAAAATGGAAAGGTTGCTGAATTGGTGTTGCAGGCATGTCTACGTGAATCACCGCAGGAATTGGAAAGCATCGCTATTAATGAAGATTCATGGAATAATATCACTCAAGAAAAAGCGTTTTTGTTTCGTGTGGTCTACGAGTATTGCACAAAGGAAAAGAGGATGGATCTTATTGCTGATGGTATGCCTGAATTATCCA
Organism: Trichomonascaceae sp. B5901; assembly: GCA_037040845.1. Lineage (NCBI taxonomy): Eukaryota > Fungi > Ascomycota > Dipodascomycetes > Dipodascales > Trichomonascaceae > Trichomonascaceae sp. B5901. The sequence goes on from JAXQHN010000001.1 coordinate 2,155,415, forward strand.
GAATGGCAGTTATTATTGAAAATTTTTTGGGAACTCTAGCTGACGACAAGACAGAAGTGATTTTAGAACATTTGTTAATAATGGTTGCCTCATATGACTTTGGCGATGAAATTGGTCGTCGAAAGATGCTCAGTGTGATTCGTGACATGCTTTGTCATGAAGAGATTACTGACAAACTTGTGCATCGATGTGTTGAAGTAATAAAGAAGATATCAGTGAATGAGCGTGATTTTGCATTGCAATGTTTAGAAATCATTTCTGATCTCGGCAAACGGCATGAAGTGGATATATCCTTGCCGTTGACCAGTGACAGCCAGCAAGGAGCATTGCTAGATTCTATTGATGACGACGATGATGATGAATTTGACTCATTTCATTCAGCCAGTTCTAGTGTTGAAGCTATTACCCGTCAGAGTACGCCACAAGAACCTGTCAATACCCCTGCAAACGTGGACCACGTTATCTACAATTATAAGGCTCTAGTGATAGCCCAGAGAGTTCTAGAACTCTGTGAGCAGCCGTTGGAGACCAATATTCAGCTGAAAAACATGTTAGATAGTATTATTCTTCCTGCTGTTGCTTCTAGTGGCATTAGACAAATCAAGGAAAGAGCTTTGCAGTGTCTTGGCTTGGCATGTTTATCGGACCGCAATTTGGCGAGCAGATATATTTTGGACTTTATCGGTGTTCAAGATGAATCTATCATTGTACAGATATTGATTTTGCAAATTGTTAGCGACATTCTTGTGTCTTACGGTAGAGACATTCTGCCTACAGAGTACGACATATGGAATGTCCACAATCTTTTCCTTAAGCAGTTGTCCCGCGAAAATGATTCTGAGTTGCGAGCGGCTGCTGGTGAGGCAATTTGCAAATTGATGTTGGTTGAGATATTCACGGGAAGAGATGTTGTCACAGGCATTATCACAGCATATTTCCTTCCATCTGGTAACAAATTGAACCAAATACTCAGTTACTCATTGCCTCTATACTGCTTCTCATCGATGGAACGTCAAAATAAAGTTGCCAGTGTAGTCAAGGTGGTGGTTTCTTATTTGTTTGAAGAGGCTCGTGAAGGAACGCCCATAAATCTGCTTCTAGCGGTGCAGCAGCTTGTTGATTGGACAGATCCTAGACAAATCGTTGTAGACGATGCTCAGAATACTGCCGATTTCTTGACTCATGTCGATATCGCTATAGCATTTCTTAATATGCTCCCTGTCTCGCGAACGAAAGATGAGCGTAAAGTACTTTGTGGAATATTGAACAAGCTGCATATACCGAACTCAACACCAACGGAAAAGCTTCGAGATATTGTTGAAAGAATCTCTGAATATTTGGAGAATGAAGTTGTCACTGAGGTTTTATTAAGAAATCAATTGAGTAGGTTTGAAACTTCTGTAAGGAAGAAGTTGGAGCTTGTTAGCCCTGGTGCGATGATTCAAGAAGACATGGCTGAAATCGACGAGAATGATTCGCCGAGTTCTGAATAATTACTGTATAATTATCTTTTAAATTATTTATTATTTTTCATACATTTTTTCTCCCCGCCTGTTTTGTTTTGTTGTCCCCTCATTGCGCCCTGATATTCTGTCGTATTTCTCGTTTGGCTTCTAACACCATGAAACCTTATATATGTACGAGATTCCAGTCTTGAACTTGACCAGCTTAATATATATATTATCGACACAACAACGAAATGACGACCACTTTAAGCAAAAAGGACTATAAAACAGATGCCGAATTCGCCAAAGTATTGCACGGATCAGGCGAAAAAGGCGGCTTTGGTGCAATTCTCAATAAGAATCGTGAAGCCCAGGCTGCTGTAATGGATGGATACTTCAAACATTGGGATGGAAAAGGACCCAAAGATGAGTCCGAGGCCGATCGAAAGGCTCGTTTAGAGGATTATGCTGATCTTACAAAGCATTATTATAATCTTGTTACCGATTTCTACGAGTATGGATGGGGATCATCTTTCCATTTCTCGAGATATTATCCTGGAGAACCGTTTCGTCAGGCTGGAGCGCGACACGAGCACTATCTGGCGTCAAAAATCGGAATTAAAGACGGTATGAAAGTTTTGGACGTTGGTTGTGGTGTTGGAGGTCCTGCGCGTGAAATATTCCGATTCACCAATGCTTCCATTATTGGACTCAACAATAACGATTATCAGATTTCTCGAGGAAACAGTGTTGCCAAATCACTTGGAATCGACGATAAGGTGAAGCTGGTCAAAGGTGATTTCATGCAAATGGACTTTGAGGACAACACTTTTGATGCAGTTTATGCAATTGAAGCTACATGCCATGCCCCCAATCTGGAGGTTGTTTATGGTGAAATTTTCCGTGTTCTCAAGCCTGGAGGCGTCTTCGGTGTCTATGAATGGGTATTGACTGATGATTATGACGAGACCAATGCTCGTCATCGAGAAATTGCCTATGGTATTGAAATCGGTGATGGAATCCCAAAAATGTTTAAGAGTCAAGTTGCTGAAAATGCCCTTAAATCTGTGGGATTCGATATCTTGGAAGCTCGGGATTTGGCCAATTCCGGTGATAAAATCCCTTGGTATTATCCATTGACCGGAGACTGGCGATATGTTCAGAGTCTTGGTGATTTGATGACTTTTGCTAGAACTTCAAAGCTTGGTCGATGGATCACCACAGAAGGTACAGGAATTCTGGAAAAACTGGGAATTGCTCCTAAAGGAACCAAGAAAGTTACTATAGCATTGGAAGAAGCAGCTGTTCACCTTGTTAATGGAGCCAAGGAGAATTTATTTACACCTATGATGTTATACGTTTGTAAGAAACCTGAGATAAAGGCATAGAGATGATGCCACATGGTATACGAACAAATACCTTGTGAATGTGAGGTTATTGCGCTTGTATTAATAATTGGTATTTCAATATAAAAATTAGTAATATATTTCAATTCTTGGTATTGTTGATAGTTTTTCCCTTTTAAGCAACTCCGCAGAGCACAGCCGTACCATGACTCAATGACTCTGTTTAAGCACTAAAAAGCAATAATATCAAACCGAATTAAAGTTATACTTTCTTATAATATCTTCATCTGATGTTTCTAGTTTTCGTATTTATCGTCTGTTTCCGACCCCCTGCTTCCTTTGCTCCAGCCACGTCTCGTCCGGCTTATTTTCGTCACGTTTTCGAGCCGCCTTTTTGACTGGGAAATTTTGTCCTCATAGAATAGCAATGGATCTGCCGACTATAGCAGCTAGCGTGTAAGTAACAAGACGGAAAAATAGGTAAAAATCACCATTAAATTACTCTACTGACCCTAGAGTCGGCTCGGTCGGCAGCAAAATTGTATTTTATCCTTGTAAGTAATGAAAAACATGGGAATCGACTTGGTACAAACATCTAATCTCCTCGTTTAAGTGGATACTATACGGACGCTTCAACAAACATCGACGAATTTCAGCTATTTGTTACCGTTCAGGAAATATTTTGCAGGATTGGTGCCTTCGATCGCCATAACTACCCCTGCATTCACTGTTTATCTGGTCAGTTATAGACAATGTAAGGAAGAATTGACGCCGTATTTTGGCGAGTCTTCCTTCACCAATTATTTCCTCAGCGGAAGTATTTCTGAAGTCGCGTCAAGCTTCATTTGGACTCCAATGGAAGTTCTCAAGGGTCGTATGCAGATTTCCCAGGTGAGTTCGCGGACCACCAGCCAGGTTATATCCAACATCTATCGAACCGAAGGAATCAAGGGTTTTTTTCGCGGTTATTGGATGGGAGTCGCTGTTTTCTTGCCTCATTCTGTTGTCTGGTGGAGTACTTATGAGACTATCAAAAGCAAATACTTGGATCAGGTTGGTGCTTCTGGTCTAACAGCTTTTCATTACGGTGTATCATCAGCTGGTGCTACCACTGCTGCCTGCACCATTTCCAATTTTCTAGATGTAATAAAAACCAGACAACAGCTTGCTGCAGCAGATGAAATCTCCTCTATACGGCCCTCTGATCGTCTGGGTGTTTTAGAAGTTGGAAGAAATCTCATAAAAGAAGTTGGACTTTTCAGAGCTCTGTTTAAAGGACTGCATGTAAGACTGATGCTGACTGTGCCATCAGCATGCCTAACAATGATTTTGGTAGAATCCATACGGCCTGATTTGCCCAAAAAGAGGGATTTGCCGGATTTGAGCCAATTGGAATGAGCGTGTAGAACAATCTCATTCATGATAGAACGCATTCAACTCAACTAATTTATGGTCTAGAACGTATTCTACTGCATGCTATGATTCTATGATTCTTTAACTTTGCTCTTAGTTAATTTTGCTCTAAAAGCAACTCCATTGCTTTCCATCCATTTGGATCCGTTGGTGCTAGAAATATCCCCGTCTGAATATTATCCAGCTGTCCTGCCAATGCATATGCCTCGCTAAGCTCCTTGCTGCTAATTGTTCTACTCTTCTTAGCAACTTCCAATGCCATTTTCTTGTCGATATTCCTCCAAATTCCATAACTTGTGGGCCAGTATATTGCACTCTTCTGCCATGCATCCTTATTGTTCTGCAGAAGACTCAACATTCTTGGAACATCATTGTCCGTATCGGCTTCTAACGCCTCAAAAGGTAATGATTGCAGTTCCTCCTCTGCGGCTTCTTTTAGTTCATCATTGCCGAAAAGCCCCATGACACCCAAAAGAATGGTGATATTAACATTGGTCTGTCCGGATTCGCCAATAGCGCTGTATAGCTGCTCGATAGCTACATCTCTTTCTGTATCTCCTCCTTGAGCCCAGAGAACTTGTACTAATAACACAATAACATCGCTCTCTTCCTTGCTCATTTCCAATGCTTGTCTAAAGTAATCCATTGACTGATCAAAGTCTTTGGAATGGAAACAAGCTAACCCAGCAGTCAAAACCAAAGACAATGCAACATCTCCTTCAGCGATTCCAATAGAAGACTCGGACTCCTCCAGTGCCTTGTCAAACTGTTGAGCTCCAAGGTAAAGTCGAGCCAACTGTGCCTTAGCAGAAGCAAATTTCATCACGTCTTCTTCCAAGTCTGTCTCCTCGTATCTTTTCTCGATAATGGTCGTTAATTTCGAAACATATTTGATTGCCAGCTCATAATTTCCTACTCTTTCTAGTAGACATCCCTGGATTGATAGAGCAAGCTCATTGTTCGGTTGCATCATGAGCAATTTCTCAAGGCCGAGTATACCACTATTTAGCTCCTGGTTGTGATTCTTCAGAACGCTCTTGGAAACATTATCTTCGTGAACTAGTACTCCGTAGAGTAATTTCGATATATAGTTGTCGCCCTTTGATAACAGAAAGCTTTGCTCACAATATTTTGTCGCATTCCCTTTTTCGCCTGCAGTTAGAGCAATCACTGCTCGTCCAAGCCACGAAATTGCATTTTCTGGATCAATCGATTGAACTCTATCAAAAGCCTGAGATGCTAGTTCTAAATCTCCTTTATTGAAGTAGAGAGCAGCTAGATTGCTCCACACAAACGGATCATTTTCGTTGAATCGAAGAGAACGAACAAAACAATGTTGTGCAACCCTTGCATTAACATTCGCCGATGCAATACCATAAGCGTTCCAAAATTCAGAATTGCGGGGCTCAAGTTGTATCGCTTCTTTAAGATTTTCAATGGCTTGGCTAACATAATCAGACTTGGCATCAGGCTTACCCCACCGAATTGCTTTCAAGTATGACAAGCCTAAGTTATATTTTGCAAGTGCTCTTGTAGCCTTTACTGGACCTGATGAAATTTCAGAAAGACGCGATGATGCTATCATGTATCCAACCAAGTTATCTGCAACATTATCCCCTTCAAATTCCAAATCAATCCTTTCAAGACAGTTCAACTGCTCACATCCAGTGCTCAGCAGAAGAAATAGCTTGTCCATTGGAACTACTGAAAACAGCGATCGAACTTGTAAGAACAATTCTATTGCACTGGCAACACTGTTCCAAATGATATGGTTGCTTTCCTTTGCATCTATGACGATATCAAGAGCCACCTCAACTAGATCTTTCGTACTATTCACAGCTTCAGTTAAGTAGCCTTCTGAGAGACTATAAAAAGCTGATTCCACCAAAGTTTCGAGTAAAGTGCAACCGATTTTCAACGGACCCTGTGGAAGAACCTCCCTAAGAATGCCCAAAGCACTTTCAAATCTAAACATTTGTCTCTCAACTAAAGCTAGTTGTAGCTTTGCAACCCATAGACTGGAATCTAGTGTGAGAGCCCGCCCAAACGCTTTAGCACCTGCTTCATAGCGACCGCTCTTCACATATGATTCGCCCAATCCTATCCATGAACTAGGATCTTTGGACGAAAGTCTTAGGGCTTTTTGAAAATACGAAACAGCCATGCCATAATCCTGGTGGTTAATAGATGCTACACCTAGAACTCGATATGGCCATATCGCCTTATCGCCAGTCCTAATTTTATCCGATGAAACAACACGATTAGCAACGATTTCAACCATTTCCCATTCTCCTTTGTCGGCAAACTCAGTCGCCAGCATCTGCGCAGCTTCTATCTCCCCTGAATCCAGTTCAAAGGCTTTATAGTAGCATTTGGTGGCTCTTTCGGCATCCTTAGTTACCTCAGTATAATATTTTCCTAGAGATGTATAGGCTGGTCCGTAATTAGCATTCTCCTGAAGAACTTTTACAAAGCTGTCAAATGCTTTTCCAGCATATCCAGGCTTATCACGTTCAAGCCAGTAGCTATTGCCTATCATCCATCTTAGTGAAGATCTAAAATCCGTCGAGGCGATATCCGTTCCAGACACATTGTCGAGGCACCGCTGAAAATTTTGTCGAGCTTGCTCAATATAGCCTTCTTCGATTAAGCATAATGAATATTCAAATAACACTTGATAATTGTCTGGGTAGAGCTTGAGAGCATACTGGAACAAGTCGTGGGCCTCTGCAAGCTGTCCTCGCTGCCGTAAAATTTGCGCCTTTCCAACCTTGACGTCAACATTATCAGGATCCAGTATAAGAACTTTGTCAAATATTTTAGCTGCTAAGTCATGATTCTTTGGCGCTTCGTAATATATATAGCTGGTAGCAAGAATGACTGACAAATGAGTCAAAGAGTTAGACAATTGTAACAAGTATGAAGCTCGAAGGCGATGCACCGCAGCTAATCCTTTCTGAGCTATATCGACAGCTGTCTCATATTCGCCGCATTTCATGTAAAATTCTCCTGCCAGTCGCAAGGAAAGAATGTCATCGGAGTTCAGATCAAGGCCCTCTGCTAGGTATTCCAAAACTGTGCTTTCAGGCCAGATCTGGAACTTGAGAGATTTCTCACGATTTTTCTTGCCCTTGTGGGGTCGTTTCTTGGTTCTAGATTTTTGCTTTGAAGTGACGGAACTATCAGATGTATTGCCTGAGATTTTTTCATCAGTTTTCGGTATTTCCTCTCTCACTTCAGAAGCTTCTGAATTTTCTCGAGTTCCATTGTTAGTTTCTTTCAGCTCGTTTTCCGGCTGAGTCTCAGGATCAGGTGTTGCAAGGTCGTTAGCTTCATCATCGGACAGATCCTGTAGTTGTGACATGGGAAATGGAGATAATCGTGAATGTAGAAAGCCCAAAAGAACCTTGGCTGTACCTTCAGTATCGAAATTGCTAATATAATAAGAAATCTCATCAAGGTTCAAATCGCTAAAAGTTTTGGGATCTTGCCAATTGAGCCCTAGGGTCCAAGCCTTTGCGATCGGAGCTTTGACCACCATGATGCCAGATATGAGATCAACGACCATATCATGATATTCCTTTTTAGATGTTTCATCTGATTCGGGGCATAAATAAAGCAATTCTCTGTAGTATTCAAACTGCTTTTTCTGAGCACTAAGGCGAAATGCGTCGTTTTGAGAAAAATTAATGACATCTTGGTATAAGCCAGGCAGATCGCTTGATCTCATTGTTGAATATCTCCTTTTCTTTGCTTCTGCTACTGATACATCCGCCTGCTGCTTGTTCACCTTGGCAGACTTGGATTCGTCATTCTCGATCAAATCAATGATCCGAGATAAAACAGTATCAAGATCGACCACGTATGATTGTAAGTAGTCATAAATAGGCGATCCAGGTAATTGCAATTTCAAAAGATCAATTCTTAATTTGTCACTGACCTTTTTGTGTTTGAACAAGACCTGTACTTTTGTTAGGGCTTTTTGAGCACCATTAAGATCATTGTTTTCCTTTAAACAGAGCACCAAGTCGACAAAAGCATCCAAATATGGTTTCCAGTCCTGTGCAGTTTCGTAAAGAGCCACAAGGCCTTTTTTAGGAAGCGGATCTGTTGGTTTTAATTCACCTGCTTTCCTATAGCATGCAGCAGCCTGATCTACCTTTGACAATTCGCCAGAAGCTTTACCTTTGAATACCAGGGCATTATAATTATCAGGCTCTTCTTCTAGAATATCATTTGAATATTCCAATGCATGGTCGAAATCGCCATCTAAAAGTGCCTGTTTGGCTGCCTTCAAGCTGGCCCTGATGAAGGACATGGTAGTTGGGAGAGAGTAGAGAAGGGTGGAGGTTAGAATGAGATCATCGAAAGATAAAGAGCATGGGAATGTTTGGGTTTAATGGATGATTTTTGGTCATTTTCTCTTAGATATACGTGTTTGAATGGGTTTTATAAGCATTTTGTAAAAAATTAGGCCATTCCCACTATTTCTCTATCACCATGTGTGTTTCCTCCAAGTTATCATAAATGGCATCATAGCCACAGTGAGTCAAGCCACTTTTAAACCACACTTTAGGAAATTCAATCACATAGTTTGACTCTTATGTTACATTACATTGCAAAAATTACCTAATTAGGAAACGCCCTGTAAGCTAAGCTCCAAGACTTTAAACTCCAAATGCATGGTATGACAACAACATGTCATAGTATGCAACAATGCATGCATGTGTGCATTCATCTGATATTTTTCCGATAATTTACAACAAACAAAGTCTCCATTTGGGGGGAAATATTAGATGAAACCATGTGGAATGATATATTAAGCCAGGATATAAGTTGAATAATAATATAAAAAAGACAAACCCCAGATGTAGATTCTCTTTGTATTTTTAAACAAAAATCTACTAAAAGCCTAAAATCGTACTAAAATAATATTTCCTTTAGTTTACCATTACTTTATTTGTACATATGGCCCTCCTCCTCCGCGTCCCCCACCGCAGCTCGTTGGGAACTCCTTCCTACTAAACAAACCTCCAAGTTTAAAGCATTTAGCTGCCCTTTTTGTATTGCAAACGCCACCCAAACCTATCGACAGTTTGATCCGAAGCTTTAGAATAGCTTAATATTCGAGCAGTATTTGGCCTGGGTTGCTAGCTTGCCGTTCACAAGAACAAGCTGGCTCTCAGTTGTTCGGAGGTTCTGATAACGATTTGGCTTAACCTAAACTAATCCTTTGGTATACAAAGCCAAAGGTTGTAAATATAAATGAGCTATGTCTGGTTTGGATCAGTCTCGAATCAACAAGCTTAATCAGATAGTTCAGGTAAGTTAAGGGGTGGAATATATAGAGATCACTTGTTATGACTCCATTGGTTCAAACCAACCATTGTAGAAACACAAGCTGTGACAAAAGCCAGACAATATCGTGCTAACTGTTTAGAACTTCTTTCCTAAAACCGTTCAAGTCGTAACTGGATCAAGAGTAACTGCGGCTCCTGCCTATAGTAGAGGATCCAATCTTCCTAAGGTCAATAAATGGGTAAGTTGCCTCCCCCTTATAATATTACTTATAGTCATTCTAACTGTCTTAGTTCAATCTAGAAATTGAGGAATCCGACGCTTTCAAAGATGATTTACGTTCATGGCGAAACGCCGATGTTTTCTCTGGTTCTGTGCCTCCTCTAGTCATCGAGACTTATCTAGATTTAAGACGGCTATCTCCACAACAAATTCCTATTCTCGTCGATAGAGAAGGTCGCAAGTGGAACGCCACTAAGGGAGCTAAACGAAATGAGATTGTTTTAGAGAGATGGATTGTGGAGTTTACGCCAATTTCTCTCTCGGCGGATGATTCCGGCCCTGAGGTTCCCGTGGTTTACAAGAAGGCCATTATTTTGCTTCGATCTTTGTATGCATACACTCGTCTCATGCCGTGTTTCAAACTCAAGAATAAACTATCAAAGAGCAAAATAAATGTTTCGGCCCTTTCCATTGGTTGTCGAGTTCTAAACGGGCTTCAACCCATCTCATCACGAGGTCGAGTGGGCCTGACCAAGAACATAACCGACAACAATGAGCCACATTTGGAGTCTTTTGCGTTCAATGACATCGAGACTCCCATTGGAATCATTAAGGTTACAGTATCATTCCGATCAAATTGTGACTTCCGCATTAGTGATTCAGAGGCCTTGTTAAGTACCCAGTTTCTAGATCTCGATCATGGCCAACAGCAGCAGTCACAGAGTCCCGATCAGTCCACGCGTCAGCCGTCCTCTTACAGTGCTGAAGCTCCTCTTAATATTTATCGGCCGGCATCTTTGAGATCGGGAAGTGGCGATAGTACGATTAATCTGAGTATGATCCGACGTAGAAGTTCGGCCAGATCCCCAGAGGAAATCGCGACCGCCAGAGCATCAGTAGCTAGAGCTGCTTCGCCGTACCATGGGAACAAGACTTCTGTTTCATTTGTGCATCCTTTTAAGTCGCCATCTCTTGCTGCTTCGCCAAGTGATAGCACAATTCTTGCTAGTGGATCGCCCAGAACTCCTCCCTTTACGCGCATACCGTCAAATAACTCGGTGGCTGCACTACGAATTCCGTCCAAACAGCCATCATCTCCTCGGAGGGACTCTATACAAAGCATTGGAGCTTCCGATGTAGGCGCCTCTTCGCCAGCCAGTAGTGTATCCGCCAAGGACGAAGCATCATTTTTGCATCGATATAGTAGCAGTTTCGGTAGTCGCGCTCAGTGGCCACGATCGGGTTCTTTTAGTGGAAGTCATTCCAGGTCAGCTTCACTTGTTGCGGAGCCATCATCGTTGGGAAGCGATGTTTCCAGTTCTATGGAGCCAGGCTCTGGTTTGTACGTACGCAACCAGGATCTAGGTGATTTTGTCAAAATGGTTGATTACAATGCAGGTCTGTTTGATTCAAATCGCACTACTCGATCATTAAGTAGTAGCGGTGACAGTCAAGCAATTTCCTCGTCGCGACAGCCTGCTTCCCCGTCTTCATCCAAGAGCTCGGATCCTCTCAGCCGATTCAAGCAGTTGCGATCAAGTCATGCGGCCCTTACAGAATCACTACAATCATCTATTTATATGGCCAGGAATGAATCTGGCTCTACTACAGGCATTTCGCATCCATCGTCGGTTAATCGCAACTCCTCAGCTGGTGCTGCTGCTGGTAGTATTGGAACTTCGGCGTCCGCTCACACACCCGTTATTCCCTCCCGACTCAGCGAAGCAGTATCTGCAGATGCTGTTGTGGGTGACTATTCGGAGCGTGATGATGACAACAGTGGCCAGCAGGATCCGGAACGACGGTTAAGTGATGTTGGTGATGTCCCTGTTAGCACTTCAGCTGGCGTTGCTCCGGTAGACATTGGAAATGCACGACATCGATTGGGCAATGCATATCGACTGCCTCATAAATCTTCGAGCTTAACGACGGATCATAGAAGTCCAAGTGATGGTTATGATGATACTCATATTGCCAATACTGCCCCAACTAATATCCGGCCATCAGCTCGTTCAAACAGCATTCGCTCTACCAGTAGCAGACCTCGAAGCAGGTCAAGACTTTCTATCAGCGGTCGTAATCGCTATCACGAATTTGATACGGCTCGTGGTGAAGACGACGACGATCTTTTATTCGCCATGAGCGATATGCATTTGGTCCGAGAGCTCAAGCAAACGGATCCGTTTGAGTCCTGGAATCAAGAGGATGATAAATCGTAAAGGACTTATTTATATGGGATCAAAAGTAAAAAAAATTAATGCTTCTTTTTATAGAATCTATAAATAGTTAATTATGTTGTTGATGAGTCCTGCTATATATTTTTATGTATGTGAAAATTTAAAAAAAAAAATATCGTTACGAGCAGGATTCGAACCTGCGCGGGCAGAACCCACTGCCTTAGCAGGGCAGCACCTTAACCCCTCGGTCATCGTAACCGAAATCTGTAAAATACCCGTTTAGAGACATTATAAGGCTAACAGCGATCGGCGGGCTTTTTTCCCTTTTTGGAAAAAAACACTATTGACCAACGTGAATCGATATTCTTAGATTTGAGATCTAGAACGCTGATAAAAATATTTTGTTTTTTTTTTTTTTTGATAAGAACAGATTATTTAGAATTTTCAGAGAAGAGAAGTCAGATTGATGGATCATAAGCTGTTATCAGAGCATCGTTGCTGTTCGTTTTGCTTGGTACCATTGCATCTGGGCCCAAGATGCCAGTAGCTAACACAACGAGAATTGCCTTTCTCTATAAATTCTCATACGTAAGCTTTGAATTCTGGAAGTTGCATTCTTCAAAATATTAGTCTCTTAAGAACAGCCGGCAGTTGGTCTATCTCCACATGTGATAACATTCATCAGGCCACAAGCTCAGAGATTACTGGAAATTTGATTCGACCCTCTCCTGACACAAACAATAGTCAAATAATATAAAGTGCAGAGACAGATGTTGTAACCTCATGATTCGAAATTGAATTGCTGTTGTGTTTGCCGGCAAGATTATTACAACTTACCGTGGGTAAGCACCAACCTCAGCAAGCCTTCCATAGTTGACAAGTCGCATCACATTTGAACATATTTAACGTTAGAAATGAGTCATATCATGGTTTTTTAATGCATAGCAGTCCTCATGCCGGTACATTATGTACAACAAGTCCAGCGAGTCTCTGTGCGAATGCCAATTGCCAGTTTAGGATGCTGAATAATTTAGCCGAAAACGGTAATTTCCCGAAAAGGCGGCTCACCCCAAATAATGACAAACGATGTTTGTTTACGGAATTGCACGATTGGTGTAGTTGGTTATCACGTTCCGTTTACACTGTCTTCAGGAAAACCGGGAAGGTCCTGGGTTCGAACCCCAGATGGTGCACTTTTTTGCTACTTAATACAGCATATCCTATATCATTCGAATAAACGATAAATTTTTTTCATAAAAACTCAAAATAAACATTCAATATATACGTTCCATGCTACAACTATTCATTGTTCCTCCTATATGTCCAAAGCAGCCCTACCGTCTGACGGGAGAGCCTAGGTTGATCGAGGCACCGCATATATTCAAATTGGCGCTCGCCGAGAAATGATTTTTGGAAAAATATCCTTATACTCCTTGTTATTATTGTCGTGGAGTACTAGTAAATGGGTTGATTGTTTTTATAGTAATGCATGGTATTCCTTTCCCCACCTCTGCTCGAAGAAGAACAGGAACATGCTCGAGCAGTTTTATTTCTTGAATATAACTGTTGCCCTCCACCCTAATATGTAGGTTATTGAAATAGCTATTCAAAGCCTTCTGCTTATCCCCTCTTGGCCGTGATTGTACAGAAGAGAATTCTCCTGCTTTAACTTCTGGCCTTTCTTGGGAAAGCAGAGAAGAAACCTCCTTTTCAGCATCCTTCAAACTCATTTTCGATAAAGATTGAGCTAATGCTGTCTCCGTGGAATCCAGCCGCTCATTGCCAGCTTCCGCCTCGTCCTTGGGGATAAAGGTCGCTGAATCCACACCAGGCTCCCAAAAAAGTTCTAATAGGCGCGATTTTTTATAGAACTCTGCCTTGGCAAGAGGCAGCTGATCTCCATGGACTCTCTTTTCAATTCCAAATTCCGGAATCAAAACATCAAATGCTGACTCATACACCTGAATAACAATACCGTCGCAGATAATTTGACCGCCAGAAGCCTTATTAAGTTCACCAAGAACCAGACTCAGGTACAAATGAGTGCTCTGCTCCTGAGCGTTTCGACCAGAGTTATTCTTGAAATTGCAGTAATCAACGCTGGATGAAAGTGCAGAAATATCCTCAGGATAAGCCTTATCAGTTAGCACCTTTTTGATCTGCCGATGGACAATAATATCAGCGTACCTTCTCAACGGTGCGTTACAATGAGTGTACAGTGGCAGATTCAAAAGGTAATGGCCATATCCATCCCAATCAAGTTTCCCTGGCAAAAAGTACTTGGCTGGCGTCAAGCATTTGAAAAACAACGCTTCCAATCCTCTTCTACTATCTTCATCTTTCACGGACAACACAGCCTTCTGCAGACTTGCGGAAGATATAGAATCAAACGGAATATTCAAGAGACGAAGTGTTTCGGCAAAAGACTCCAATCTGGAAATTATCGGATCCGGTTGTCGTCTCAAAAACGCTTTATCACCCAGCACAGCATGCAACTTCTGGGCAACGACTGAATTGGCTTTATAGTTGAGCTCATTTAACAACTGTAGACCACTCGTTGTTTCGAAAATATTCAATGACGATCTGAAAGGCATTTCTTCAATCAAATCCAACAATCCCAGAAAAGGCGTTTTTTCATCGCAAACATCAAGCTGAAGCCTTTGCTTACGGAAACTCAACGCAAGCGCATGCAGGAGCTTTGTGTACTCCACCACTTCCTTGCTTACATTTTCATCTTTGCCGTCTAAGACGGCCTGAATATCAACTAAACGAGTCGTGTATGACGGCTTAATCAATCCAATGCTCACAGTAGAATCGGATATTTCCCAGGTCTTACTGTCAATTTGGAACAATATACTGATTGTGGGACTCAGTTTATCCAAAGCAAATGACAAATACTTCAGCAACTCTTCTGGAAGCATGTGAATCTGCCTTTGCTTCAGAAACACAGATACGGCTCGCCTCTTCGACTCCCTATCTACTGCGGAATTCTCCTCGATAAAATGTGTCACATCAAGAATATGAATACCAAGTTCGATAGTATTGTCGTCCAAATGTTTGACGTGAACAGCCTGGTCAGAATAGTCATTTGCAATATCTTGCATAATAGCAATAGACTTCGCTGCCGACAAATCTCTTCGTCCAGTGCCAAAATCGTTTGCAGCCTGAGCGATTTCCGAGTTTTCGTCGGAACTCGGTAAAGTTTTCGTAACAGAGTCAGCGAAACTCTCAGTAGAGAAATTGTTATCTCGCAGAAGCGCCTCAATTTCGATATTGAGGTCATTAGCGGGTCCCAATTCTTCTACCAAAGTGCCAAACGGATGCAAAGACGTAATAGGCCATCTTTTAATAGACGCCACGAACATCTTGTCGCTGTAGCTTTCATGGTTCTCCACAAAATCCTTTGGAGCTTGCTCGGTAGGTATAGCAATCAAAGGTACACGTTTGTCCGTAGGCTTGAACCAAACAATCTTTGGCCGGTCGGAGTTTCGTCTATGCTCAGACTCGCCGCCTTTTTCACGACTCTGTTTATCTTTTGTGGCCTGAGAGGACGGACGCAAAAGTCCTAAAGAACCACTAAACATCTGTCCTGGAACTCGTTCAATAACAGCAACAACATGGCCAGCGTATAAGGGCTTAAAGGCGTCGCTGAGCTCCTCCTCCTCAATCAACAGAAGCGATTGGCCCTCAACTTCCACATCATCGTTCTTCTTCTGAGTAGGACGTTGCTTTAAAGAACCTCTTCGGCCAAGTTCAGCACCACTGGGGTTTCCCATAGTAGTGGCGTCACTTTTATTATCATCAAAATAAATGCTGGACGTAGAAATAGAAGCTTGATGGTCTCGTCGCTTCTTCTTTTCTTCCTTTTCCCTCTTGGAGCCCCAAACTTCATCAACAGCAAGAAGCTCCACAGCCACAAGATCACCCTCCAGTGCTCTGTTTCTGTCCTTTGAGCCACAGATAAAGATGTCGGCATCCAACAAGCCGTCAGTCGAAACATACGCATCTGAGCGATTTTTTCTATTCACTCGTAAAGTTCCAGCAACTAATCGCCCATCAGCAAGAAGGTCCGGCAAAGACGCTTGAGGCAAGTAAGGAACAAAAAGCGATTTTCGTGGCTGGCCACCTTGTTGTTGACCACCGAAGCCACTTATAGACGAGACAGACGAATTGTAAGAACCTCGAGGACGATGACCGGGAACAAATTCACGCTGAGGAGGAGCAAGTAGTTCTCCAGAAGAAGACTGGCGCCAATTCTGGTCAAAATTTCTTGACCCGGAGCGCTGATGATATATCTGGCTACCCCCAGCATTGGATGGGCTGCGCTCGTGGGACGAAGATTCGGATTCAGCGGGAGGGAATTGGTAGGTTCCACTAGATGATGGCGTAGATCTGTGTGAAGCACCTTGACGGCTAGACGGGGGTCGATAAACAGCACTTTCAGACTTATCAGGAGAAGAAGGGAATTTGAAGGAAGCGCCGCCAGCTCCAGCCGATGAGGGGCCAGAGTGGGAAGATTCCTCATTACGTACTGGGGATGTATCTCCGTTTCCTCCCACGGTACGTTTGGCCTGAGCAATGGCAGCGGCCTTTTTAGCTTCACTCAAAGCCAAGGAATGCCGACGAGCATGACCACCGCCTGAATTGGCACGTTCAGGGGCACCATTGATGTTGCTCTGGCTACCTCCAGTATTTGAATGACCTCTTCTATGGCCCGACTGAGTGGGTTGAACCTGCTGCTGTTGCGGAGACGTTTGCTGGTACGGATACGCATTAGGAGCAGCCAAATACCCTGGTGGAGGAGGCATGTTGTTTGGCATCATTTGAGGCAGACCCGGAGGCAAAAGACCTGCCTGAGCAAACTGTTGCTGCTGAGCAAGGATCTGCTGTTGCTGAGCTTGAAGAATTTCAATTTGTTGTTGAAGAGCTAGTTGTTCGACTGCAAGAAGGTTAGACAAATGCCAAGGGGGAGGCTTGAAAACACAAGCAAAGAAAAGGATATTTCAATATATACATACCCATTAAAGGAGTCAACTCCGAAGGAGAGCGGCGATGCGCTATATGAAGTGCCCGCTGTGCCCGAGGAGCCTCTCGGCTATTTTGTTCAGAAGAAGGCTGCATTGTATGTGGTGGCTTGTGATCAACAAAGAAAAACAGCGAACACTGACAAAAAAAAATAAGCGACTCAACAAGAAATTTTCAAAGAACACAAGGGGGTTGATGTGATCCACCCTTTAGTGAGTTTCTTGGCTGGATTGGCTGCTTAAGGGATACCAAGAACGAAGGCGAACTTGTGTTTGGTGATAAATTGGGAACTTGAGTGGTTGGAAGAACAAGCCCGATAGAAAAAAAAAAGGGAGTGAAGTGTTTGCGTTGGGCTGAGTTGGCTTATCCGATTACTTTTTTTTTGGGGGGTTGAGAGATTAAGAGATAGGGATGGAATTTTTTGAGATTTATATATATAATAGAGATTATTGAATTGTTTTATTTGTATAAAGTTATTTTCTTTCTTGCTTTCAATTGTATGGCTTATGTATTGTCTTTCTATCTTGTGCATTGATGCAATGGGCGTGTGTTAACTAAATTAGAGTCAAAGTTCACAAAGTTTATCGGAAAGTAACAAGAAAAGTAGGGGGGAGGAGTATTTTATTATATAAGTATGATATAACTTTAGAGACTGATACTTATATGGATTAATAAGATATAACTGGATTCATAGAGTTACTAAGTTAATGAGAATTGTATATTTCCATTGTTCTTTTCTGTTCCGCACGGGTTCTTAGAGTTCTTTTTAGAGTGCAAGACATTGGAAGGGTAGAGGTTTTAGAGAAGACGATGGAATTTCTTGGTGCAGGATTATTATTGCTAATTGATATTGATTTTTTTTTACATATTATATATTGATTATATTGATGGAATATTTATTATAATTCATAACTCTCTCGATCGAATTGTTATTATATCTCATCCAATTGACTTTGTATCTCAAATGGCTACCCTTGACACAGTGCGTACAATCGTACAATCATAGCAAGACAGCTAAAAAAACCACTCAACCAATGGCTGTATAATTGCGCATTATCTCTAGACAATTGCCTTAAAATTCTCGTATCTCTTAATATACATGCCATATTAAATTATAATACATCTCATCTCATCCACCCTTATCTCATCGATCTTGGTGTTCTCGGTGTAGCCGTCTGCCCTCTACCCTTCTGAACTCGCATCTCTTTCGCTCGACGATATTCCACAATTATTGGATCCACTTGTCCTGTTATATCTTTGATATCTTCCAACCGTATATTCAACACTGATGCCATATAATCAATCACCATCCGAAACCATCGTCGTTGGATCAAAACATACTTTTGCAGACACATATCTACTAACCCTTCACTGGCCTCGAATAATTCGTCCAGTTCATCATTGAGATGATTCTGGTACTTTATAAATAAATCGGCTTTTTGCATCTCCACTGCCGACAATTGCTGAGAGTTCCTCATCGGTTCTCGAGGCGTATAATAAACCTTGCTGTTCCTCTTATCAAAACTCTTCTTGCTACCGACATATTTGGAATATGAAGCATGAAATCGCAGACGATCTTGTACCATGACCTCAGTATTCTCGTACAGGGCCAGAAGTTTGATCAACGGTGTCAAAACTCCCTGCTCCATTTTATTGGCAACCTTGGTTGACGATAATGATGGTGTTGTCTGATCACTGGTAAGAAATATCATAGTACAAGCTGCAAACTTTCGATACTTCTTTTTTCCAAAAAGTGGTTTTCTCAACTCCGGCATAGACTGAGCTGTCTTGAGATCCTTTCCATCTAGCTTCTTTCCATCGTTAAGCATCACATAATTAAGCCACGCCTGTGACAACCTTCCAGTGGTATCAAAGTGGCGTTGTATCATCTCCGCATTACGTCGAAACGTTTCAATTAATGCCAGTATGTGCATTTTTCGCGCTTCAAACTCCTTGAGCTTCAGTTCTAGCATCTCATCGGCATGTGGATCCTGGTATAATCTCATATACATATCAGGTGAAACCGCTTCCTCATCTTTCACGCCATTTCGTATGCTTACTTGACGACGCAATTGTGCTGTAGATACTGGTCTAGCCTCATTGATAATAAAAGTATAAGATTCATCGTATGACTCCTTTTCGAAATTGGCATTCCCAGTCTCAGCATTTATCCTATCAGTACAAATCCGCAGTTTCTCCACTGCAATTTTTAAAGAAGGATAATCATCATGTGTCTCCGGCGTACTCTTTAAAAGTGAATTTAAAAGCAGCGGGTATTTCAACAGTCGCTGGACTGGCTTTATTAGCAATGAATCTAAAGTTCCAGCTGAGGTGATGAGCTTGCTATCCTGGAAGCATTCCCATAACCAGTTGTCGACTGAAGGGCATGCCAATGCTTTAATTTTCACAAAAGCTTTCATTTGTTTTCCATTCTGCTTGCAATATACTTCAAAAGCGTCTTCCATGTTGCCAAGGTACTCGAGAAATGCGTCCCCTATCTTCGTCTCGACATCTTCCAAACTAACCTCCCTCATGGACTCTCTCGACATTAATGCGTGTGGATCTATGGTATCTCTTAGAAGAGTTACAAATCCTCGGGAAAGCGCAAATATTTCCTCTGAATTGGAAAATAGTCGACGCACATCGTCACCGCTCACATACCCATGATAATGAGGACTACTGAGCCGCTTCATATAAATATTAAGAATAACTGACATATCCATAGCAAACGCTCGCTCGGTTTCTACGAATTCACGAATTAGGTAGAACTTTTTGCGGATTCGTGCTTGATCTTCATTTGGCTCAGCCAAAGAATAGTCGCCCAATGATTCCACCAATGAAATTCTTCGTGATGCTAAATCGCCATCAACCTTGACAATATGCTTGGCATCTGAATTTCGAAAGGTTGACATTGACGATAATGTAGATATCGACAGGTTTTTGTGATTCTGAGCAGAGGATTCGGAACTTTCACTGGTGAAATATGAACTTCTTCGTTTACCGACTCGAATGCCAGTATTATCGGTGTTTGAAGCAGGTGCTGATATATTTGGTGCTGATAAGCTGTTTTTATTTGTCGGTGGAATTGTCACCTGGCGAAGTTCGGGTGTCGTAGATTTTCTATCAGAAGATTGCCTCCAAAAGACCAAGTGCTGGCTTTTCTGAATAAATGAATGGACTTCCGAGGAGCCGCTGTGTGTTGAAGCGTCACTGCGATTAACTTCAGAGCCTTCGTTTAAACTGCTAAGCTTGGAGATTGTTTGTTGGCTGGCATTCTCTGAATCCATTATTCCAAGCTCTACATCCCCAGTAATTGACAGAGTCGAGGCTGGAGGCGAAGGAGGTCTATTTTGATAAGAAATTGAAGAGGCTTTTTTGACAATTGAATGAGCTTTTGTTTGGTTCGGCACAGGTTCGGGTTCCATCTCTTTCCTATTATCAGCTTGCGCACTTCCATTGACGTCTCCGAGACTTTTTTTCAAATTCAGACTGCTTTTTCTACGGAAAAACCCCGTTGACTTGCCATTTATAGCGCTGCTCTTATTATTTTGCCCTGCCTTATCATTCTTGGCATTGTCTTTCCCCTCAGTTTCATCGGTTGCTCTATTCAGAAATAAACTTTTTCCTCTACGTAGCGAAAACCCCTGCGAACGACGCCGTTGACCCAGCATTACCTGAAAATTACCCGTCTTACCTTGTTCTTCGACGTGGTGGGGGGTCGCGGTTGATGGTGGTTTCTGGCGATGCTTTTCAGGGGTAATTAGGTCCAACAAGTGAATTGAGGTTGATAAATTTCAATTGAGGCTGTTTATAGCGGGGCTTGCAACGCCGTGTCCAGAAGAAAAATTTTGTTTTAAATTGGAGGACTCGTGATGAACTGCATGGCCCCTGCGGGCTAATAATATTTCAAGAGTTGGCTGATTTTCAGGCATGTTTGCAGGGAATGTTAGGAATGCTTGAACTTATGACAGGTCATTTCCTCAGTATATTTCATGAATATTTGATAATTGATATGATAATTGATAGATGAAAGGTATTTTTGCCGATTGCTCGACCTTTTCAGAAATCCGTCTGTCATTGTTTATAATAGAATACAATGGCCAAGCATGTATATTTATTAATATACTTATCATGGGCACAAAATAGGAACAAAAAAAGCAACAACTTTCTTTCTAAAAACAATTGCTTCTATTCTTGATATTTATAGCTTTGGAGCCAATGGTTAAGGGTTGCATGTCGATTTGCTTTTTCAGCCCTAATGCAATATGATAATACAGCTCATTCAAACCCAAACCTTAAAGGCTCAAACTTTAAAACGTAAATTCCATTGTCAAATTTAGCGGCTGATTCCAAATGGTGTTCTCACAGGCATATCTCCAAATACATCGCCATCGTTGGCATTGAAATCATCTATTATCGATTCAAGTTGTGCATCATTATCGGCCAATAGTTTCTCAGCATTTTCCCTAGAACTGTCCTCCAAAAAGACCGTCTGAGCATCCAAATCATGAGGAATTATCATCGTTCTGTTATACACAAGTTTTCCTTGCTCGGCCAAAGCATGGCGATGATATAATAGGCCATTTCTGGTCTCATTGAGACGGTGCTCCATGGCCGATTTAACCAAAGCAGACGTTCTGTTATCGAACAAACGCATGGATGATGATCCATTTTGATAAGATCCAAAAACAGTATCGCCAGTTTTGGTTTCAAGTCCACGTACAATGCTGTTGAAATATACATTATCTTTCTCAACACTGGACCAGACAAATGGATAGCTGTACTGAAAAGAAGATAAAGCTCTATTGTCAACTGCAAAATTATCTGACCCAGCTGAGAGTTGGACGATACTGAGCTTATTATTAGCGGATTCGAGTGAAAAGACATTTTCGAATGTACCCCTCTGTGTCCATCCAACAGGAATTGGCTCTTCAGCATGCAGTCCTGGTCCTTCAAAGAATAAAGTCGCATTGGATGAAAAAGTTCCCGCAATTGACAGTACGTGAGATACTTTTACCGTGGAAGGCGATCCAATCTTCACAATACGATTGTGACCATTATTGGCGGGTGCTCTGTAGCCAGAACCAGTCACCTGAGCAAGTTGCCAAGTCAGAAGATGCGCATTAAAAATCCAGTCAGAATTAACGGATAAATCGTCATAAATGTTTTCAATCGTAAGCTTGATATTTGCAGAATGATCCCATAAATCAGGTAGAAAAGGAGTCACATCTATCTGATAGGCAGGTACATCAAAAGCACTGATTCCCACCATAGGAGACCATAATTGAGGTGAAATTCCTCCTGTATAAACAATTGGAAAGGGGTATGCAAATCCAGCAAGGTCGTCATCGATATATACTTTGACAATTCTCGATGGGCCACGACCAAAGAGTCCTGAGTTCTTTACAGAATCCAAATCAGCGTACTCATCAAATACATTGGAATACCAGAATTCTTCATCTGCATTTCCTGATGCTACAACTTCCAAAATGGCCCTAGTAGTATTACGAGGAAGCTGAGGTAAAGATTCAGACCAGCTATCTCTAGTATGATGCACTTTTGCTTCCTTTCCAACAGGAACTATGACATCTGCATAATGATAGTCGTTAAAAGCATGAGATTCTCCCGAAAGTGGAGATTGTTCGGCCTCTGGATTCAATTTTGACGGTCCAAAGAAATTAGCAGTTAAATTATAGGATAGTTTCCCGGTATAAAGCGAGTTTACAACGTTTCCAAGCACAATTGATATCGTTTGAGGTTCTTTAAAAAGTGCCTTAAACTGACTAACGTCCTTTGTATATGTCCAATTGACATTTCCACCTCTAGGCTCAGCAGTCGATGGTCTCCATATCTCCACAGGACCAACGAAAATATGGCTCAATCGGTCGAATTGACGGCCATAAGTAGAAGCGTCAAGAGTTAATTCTACATGGCTAAATTCTATAGGAGGTGGAATATATTTAAATTTAGGATCAGGTTCATTATACGAGTTTTCAAACAAATGAGAGCCTAGATTCAGTGAGTAGATGGCATTTCCATAATCAGGCAATTGTCCAGAAACTTGGAATGCTTCTACATCTAGAGAATCGGCATATATACGAGCAATTAGTAAATAAAGACAGATTACAAGGAACATGTGTTGCTATAAATGATGCAGTGGCGACCGGGGAACGGCTATGGTGGGGAAGCTCAGAAAGAACATGAAAAATGAGGTTAGTCACCATAGAGCATAGGAAGAGGAGGGATTTAGAAGGCGGGATATAAAAATGTATATATAAGAATGGATTCCTGGAATATTTTTGAGTTTTAATTTTCATTTTTTTCAACTTTTTTTTAACCGGACATCCGTTTGACAATTATCACACATTTACTCCACAGGTCATAAAATGCCGCTTTTTAAAGTGTTGAACTCAAACTGTTGAATTCTTTCCAACGGTTCTTTAGGCGAAAAAATCCACCATTGTCTAAAGATTGCCAGGGTTTTTTTTTCATTTGACTCAATTTTTCCTTCCCCAACAAACTTATTTACTAATATGGAAAGACCCTATATAGATGGCTCACCAATCACAGGGCGTTGATGTCCGTTAATTTTTTTTTCTGTATGGATCTGCGTCATGTGGCAGCCGTTTTAGGTCAAGAGCCAAGTGATTGAATTTCCCCTATGGGCCACAGCAACCCCAGAATTAATCCGGGCCGGATTTTGGCGGGAAAATAAAATAAAAAAAATTGGTTCGATGTATCTAATAAAAAGAATACGATGAGACAAATATATCTGGGTTAAAAAAAATCATTTTTCTAGTATCAAAAGGGTTTTGTTAC
Organism: Trichomonascaceae sp. B5901; assembly: GCA_037040845.1. Classification (NCBI taxonomy): domain Eukaryota; kingdom Fungi; phylum Ascomycota; class Dipodascomycetes; order Dipodascales; family Trichomonascaceae; species Trichomonascaceae sp. B5901. The sequence goes on from JAXQHN010000001.1 coordinate 2,179,160, forward strand.
CATTCTCGGTCTTTTACCCCGAGCTATGCGCTTTTTCCGGTTCGCGCTCTTTTTTACCATTTTCACTAATGTAGTAAGGAACCCGCGGTCTCCGTCCGGGGTAGGCGCGGATACTACATAAAAATATGCGTCAGGAATCTTGACTTTATTAATTCCGGCTTTTTTCTTCTACAAATTAATTCTGCTAGGCAACCGGTATTGCAATATCCGAGAAAAATCCAAACAAACTTTACCATTGAAATATCTGAGAAAAAAAAATGGTAACCAAGTACTTTGGCGCTAGAGGCCATACTCTAAATCTTTTATCACTTTTTCTCATTATGATGCCGGCTTTTCTGGTCTATGGATACAATATGTCTTCGGCAGGCGGGTTTCTGACTCTGCCGTCATTCTATGACAGATTCAAAGCAATGAACACTGTCACTACCACTGGTTCTGTGAAAAATAGAAATGTGGTCATTTCTGGAACTGTAAACGCTTTGTATACTGTGGGGGGAATGTTCGGGGCTTGGATGAATTATTTTACCGGTGATTTCCTTGGAAGAAAACAAATGATTTTCTGTGGATCACTTCTTAACATGATTGGTGCTATACTTATGACTAGCTCGTTTGCACTTGGACAATTTATCGTTGGCCGTTTGGTCATTGGTTTTGGAATAGGTATGATATCCGGAACAATCCCGGTGTACCAGACGGAGATTTCTACCCCGAAAAACCGGGGCAGGCATGTCTCATATACTGGATTTTTCATTACCACTGGAATCTTGTGTGGAATGTTTGTTGATTACGGTTGCTCATATATCAAAAATAGTGCAGCTTGGAGAGTTCCAATGGCCGTACAGATTCCATTCTGCGTCTCGTCAATGATATTTATTTGGCTTCTTCCTGAAAGCCCGCGATGGCTAATTAAACGTGAACGATACGATGAGGCTCGAGAGATTTTGCGTTTGTTTCATGATAGCGATCGCGAGGTTGAAGACTATGTTCAGTCGACCCGAGCTTCCGAAAGTCTCATGGCCACTGCTACATTTTGGGATCTATGGAAAATGGGACGAGGCAGAGTACTTCATCGTGTTCTTTTGGCTCTTTTTGCTATGTTCTCATCTCAAATTTGCGGAATCAATGCAATTACCTTCTATGCCAATACGATATTTACTCAGTACTTGAATATGTCCACAAAGTCGAGCAGCTTGTTATCAGCATGCATTGAGATAATTCAGCCTATCGGTGCCATTTTATGTATCATGTCTGTGGAAAAGGTTGGTCGTAGGCGCCTTATGCTTATTGCAGGTGTTGGTATGGGCATCAGTTTCGTTCTACTGGCAGGAACAACCTCTCAAATCCACAACACTAAATCACTTCATGCTGCTATTGCATGGTTATTCACCGTCAATGTTGCCTACTCTTATGGGTTTCTAGGCTGTTGCTTTGTCTATGCAAGTGAGATTTTACCTATGTTGGTACGTGCGCAAGTTGCCGGAATATCGTTATCCACAACATGGGCTACCAATTTCCTGGTAGTTGAAGTCACTTCTGTGGGTTTTAACTCTATTGGATACAAGTATTACATCGTTTATGCCTGTATTAATCTGTTTCTGGTTGTCCCATTCATCTACTTCTTCTTTCCAGAAACAAGCGGACGTTCATTGGAAGAGATTGATGAGATCTTCCTACAGAGTAGATCTTGGTTGGAAGCAGTAAAGATATCGCATATCATGCCAAAAGGTAATACAGCTGCTTTTGACGAAGCTTCTGCTAAACATGATTCTAAGCATGAGGAGACACAGGCTCCCTCGGTGGAATCGGCAGAGTCGACGGCATGATCATCTAACTAGTTATTTAAATATTCTGCGTAAAGTCTGTATGTGTTTATTGATGTACTGTGTATGTTCTAAAGGAAATACAATTTTTTAAAAAATTATTTTATATCTGTAAATGCCATTTAAACCTTTAGCCCAATATCCTTATGTCCCTTAACTAACTAAACTACGTAAAAACTCCAAAACGTTATAACAAAACAATAAACAGAGAACAAGAATAAACAAGTAAATATGGTTTAACTATATATAGCCAACAAAAAGATGTACTAGTGAATTGTTTATTATTGCCCGAAAGCAACAATATTAGGGTTGATCGAGAAAACAGATCAATTTTCCATCTTACTTGGAGACAGCTGGAGGTCCAGCTTCTGCTTCTGCCTCAGCTTCTCGCTTAGATACTGCAGGGGGGCCTCGCTTAGAGACGGCTGGGGGTCCAGCTTCTGCTTCAGCTTCTCGCTTTGAGACTGCTGGTGGTCCGGCCTCAGCTTCAGCTTCTCGCTTAGAAACGGCGGGAGGTCCTCGCTTAGAGACGGCTGGGGGTCCAGCTTCTGCTTCAGCCTCTCGCTTTGAGACTGCTGGTGGTCCAGCCTCAGCTTCGGCTTCTCGCTTAGAAACGGCGGGAGGTCCTCGCTTGGAGACTGCTGGGGGTCCGGCTTCTGCTTCTGCCTCAGCTTCTCTCTTAGAAACTGCAGGAGGTCCTCGCTTGGAGACCGCTGGAGGTCCGGCTTCGGCTTCTGCTTCTCGCTTAGATACTGCAGGAGGTCCTCGCTTGGAGACTGCTGGGGGACCGGCCTCGGCTTCTGCCTCAGCTTCTCTTTTAGAAACTGCAGGAGGTCCTCGCTTGGAGACCGCTGGAGGTCCGGCTTCGGCTTCTGCTTCTCGCTTAGATACTGCAGGAGGTCCTCGCTTGGAGACTGCTGGGGGACCGGCCTCGGCTTCGGCCTCAGCTTCTCTCTTAGAAACTGCAGGTGGTCCTCGCTTAGAAACAGCTGGTGGTCCAGCTTCTGCTTCAGCCTCTCGCTTTGAGACTGCTGGTGGTCCGGCCTCAGCTTCAGCTTCGGCTTCTCGCTTAGAAACGGCGGGGGGTCCTCGCTTAGAGACTGCTGGGGGTCCGGCTTCGGCTTCTGCCTCAGCTTCTCTCTTAGAAACTGCAGGAGGTCCTCGCTTAGAAACAGCTGGTGGTCCAGCTTCTGCTTCAGCCTCGGCTTCTCGCTTGGAGACTGCTGGAGGTCCGGCTTCGGCTTCAGCCTCTCGCTTTGAGACTGCTGGTGGTCCGGCCTCAGCCTCAGCTTCGGCTTCTCGCTTAGAAACGGCTGGAGGTCCTCGCCTAGAAACTGCAGGGGGTCCAGCTTCTCTTCTGTCAAGAGCAGCGGCATCCCGAGGGACTACAATTGGCATAGCCACAGTGGTAACGGCCAAAGCAGCCGTGAGAACGATAGAGTACTTCATGGCCTAAAATGTGTGCGAAATTTAAGGGGCGGTTCTCGACTATCTCGCTAATCGGGACTTCAATTACCTATTTATACTAATTTGTGGGCTAAGTCCCAAATCGAGGAAACTTGGGGAAAAAAGCTAGCGACAACACATTACTTGAGTTATTTTTTATAGCACATATTAGTATGTATGAAAAGGGTTTTTTGATATTTGATTCTATGACTTGAAATAGCGTATTTCTATACACAATTTGGTAAAAAAACGGTCCAAATATCTCTGATTTTCGGTTAATATTCAATCTTGTCGCTTAGTATCGCAAGCCCCCCCTTCCCACATGTAATTCATTGCAACTTCCAAATCAGGAAAATTTTTGGTGCCGTGCAAGTGAGGCTCGCTTCCCGATTATACGAATTGTGCGATAATAAAGTAGCAATATCTCAACAGGGAATAGATGAGGAGCAGATCCCGTCTTAAGGTGTCATTGATTGACTTTATTATTACCTCGTTTGTTATCGGATTGACTGATGGGGGTAAAATGTGATGGGTGTAATTTTCGTCATTCATGTGTCTGTCTCAACTAAGGTCATCATGGCTCAAATAAAACAAAATAAATCTCACTAAATTATGTATTTCATGGCGGGATTCCGCCTGCGTTCTTCCGTAACTATCCGCTAACTTGGGGGGTTTTTCGTATGCTCTTATTAGGTAATTTTCGTCATACTTGCTATAAATGCTTACCTGACCCTATAACAAAGTCCGACGGCCAAGTTTTAGATTTTTTTTTTCTGCCCCATAATCAGTCTATCGTAATATTGATGTCTGTTATCAGTCAATTTCTTAACGATCTGAAAATCGTGATGATCGGCAGCCATATCGCAACCACACACGGCACTCTTTCCTGTGTCTCGTCCAACTGACTAGTACCCATGTGCTTCAAGCGCCGATCACCCCATTGCTCGTTTCTTATTGTTTTGTCAAGTTACGAACCGTGCTGCGCCAAAAAAAGCTTTGTGCTTTTAGGTTGTCCTCAGTTCACGCGGTTTTTGTCGATGTATATAGGTTAATGCGTCATCTTTTCTTGAATAGCTATCATGTATTTTATTACTTCTGGATTAAATTTCAATTAAAAAAAACCTTATTTTTCCGATCCCTTGTCTCACTACTTCTCATCATCTTTGTTGCTTTTTTTTTCCTTGCTCTTCTTCAAAATGGTACATCAATTTTATCGTGGAGTCTAAAGAAATGTTACATCACCGATTGTTGTTGTGAATGTAGTGGGTTTGGTTTAGGTAAATCCTTCAATCACCCATGTTATTTTGTTATTTTATTAACTTTTGTTTTTTTTCTATTTACTTTTTTTTCGGAAAGTCACATGACATCCCGAAAATTTGTTTCTATAAGCCTATCATATTCAAGAGAATATTTCTGATATCCGTCGTATGTATACGAATGTAAATAGAAACAAAAAAATGAAGAAAAAAGAACAAGTGAAAAGTGACTTAGAAGCCCATGTTTTACCAGTAGTACTTAGACAGGAGCTACCTAATGTGAATGACAGGTCACAAGGCGACATTCTCATCGCCAAAAGACTATCTTTACTTTGAGTCTATTGTCATAATAGAATTTATTTGAATAAACGGTCGCTAAAAATTTTAAATGATATTTAGATTGAAGTTTTTTTTTTCTCCATGACCTTTAATTCTATGACGTATTTTTGATAACTTTATTTCGTGGTACTAGCTAGCCAGGTGAAATTTCAATTGACTTTCCTTGGCGTATAAACAAATTTTTACAATTTCAGCATTTCTGTAGCTATATTAAGAAATGAGCAATTAATTGCCGTTCCTATTTCCACTGGTCTCACACTTGCGTTGTCTAATTATGTCTTGTCTCAATCCTGTTCGGCTACGTGAATCAGTGTCACATCCATGTATAACCCTCTATTCTGAACACACTGCAGCTGGGATACTTGTGCTGCATATGCTTAGAGACCATTACAGAAAACGTTTACGTTTTACTTTCCAGAATTTCTACGATCTGATTGACCTTTCTGAAGATGCCACCAACCAGAATGAAAATAAGAATCAATAACGTTGTTTCGAAATTTAGTGTGTTTGACATAGTGCTCGTACTGATAGAAAGATTGAGTGATAATATATAGCAACAAAATATATCTCCATATATATGTGAGAATATTAACAAGCATAGTAATAGCAATCAAGTGGCACAATAATCGTATTTGTTAATGATCAGCATAATTGCCGTTCTCTCTTGAAATGTTAGGTGCCAGTCTTGTACTGAATTGAGATTCCAAGATGAGCAACACATCGGTGACACATCCTCAAGTAGACGATCAAAATTGTCTAAAGACACGTATGCAGTATATTTATACAAAGTTATTTCAGTTCGCTAATATCATCATTAGTTTATGGAAAAGAGTGAAAGTCAAATATTTACCAGATGATACTTTGGTCATTCTACCCTTATTTTGGATCCTAAAATCTGGACTCCTGCTCGCAAAATAAATATGCGAAAAAATTAAAGGTTCAAAAAATGCAAGATTTGAACCACTACAAGAACGTTTATCTGCTACATGACGAAGATCATATCACTTTGGCTGATTATAAGATCCACAGTGGGATGATCCTGCAGTAGGATCCAGATTTGTAACACCGTTATCCGACCACAAGTCGCTAGAATGCTCAAGATTGTTTAATTTACTCATCTCCTAACATTCTTCAATAGGCGTATGATCACTCGACTAATTTATCTTCAGTCTCCTGGACGTTAGAACCTGATAAACTGGCTGAATTAAATCTGAGTCACGTGACACATTTTTGGGATTTGCCCTTAAATCTACTTAATTTTCCCTCTCTGACAAAACATAGCGGATTTAGCTCAGTTGGGAGAGCGTCAGACTGAAGTCAAACTTATCTGAAAGCTATCTGAAGGTCCTGTGTTCGATCCACAGAATTCGCAGTTTTTTGGTTTTCTTTTTTTCCTAGTCTCCATGTTAACAAAATATTGCTCTTTTTTTTTTAAATATCTTATTATTATATATAGCGTGATACTACAGAACATGTGAATTTGTTTGCGATAGCAGTTCAAGCATACAATATATACAACTATGATGCCTGATTGCCTTTAGCCGAGTTATGAGTTTCTAATGATTTTTGTGCGGCCCCTAGCAGGTTTCTCACTCTTTAAGCTGCATCTATGCAACTAGTGACAAACTATAATTCAATATCCGCCAACGTCTTGACTACCTTTCTATGCTAAAATGTTCCCTTTTGTCTACCTTTGCCTAACCATGGCAGCTATCTACCACGCCTGTGAATAGGCCTCTGCCAAATAAATAACAGCAAAGATCAAAAACATTACAGCTCCAACAATAGTAACGTTACGCATGGATATCTTTTGGGCAAGAAGCTTTCCACCAATGACAGCTATCGCAGTGCACAAGCCATGTCCAAGAACAGCTCCAAGCATAACCAGCCAATAATCGGAGCCTGCAGCCATGGCAATGGTGGATACCTGTGAACGATCGCCCCATTCAGCTAGAAATGTCATGGCAAAAATCGACACCCATAGGGGGCTAAGCATTAACGAGGCCAGGTTGACAACGCCTTCAATGGGCCTTTTCCACGACGGCTCATTAGAGGTCTTTGAGCGCGTCTTATATATCGGGTTGGCATCGGCATTCTGTAGTCCGTCTTCGCCAACTTGCGGAGATGATGACGATCGATGTAAGTCTCTGGCCTTTTCATCGCTACCGCCTAAGCCCTTTTCTGCATTATCCTGTTCAGTTGTAAATTCTTTGTTATTTATTTCCGACTCGACTTCTTTGAGTTCGACATCGATTCCACTGTCAGTGGACATGGAAAATCCCTCTCTAAGTAGGCGGACCCCGAAAATGATGAATAGGATACCAGCCGCTAGAGCTGTAAGTTTCTGGGGAAGAATTGTAGGTAATATATGACCAATGAAACCAGAAATCACAGTCATCAGAATTAGAGATGAAAAGCTAGAAGAAAAGACAAGCAATCTAGCATGTCTCATTGCCATTAGCGCAGCAATCAGAAATGTCTTGTCACCAAGCTCAGAGCATACAATCATGGCCGCAGCCATATAAAAGGATTTGAAAGATCTCTCAATAGCCGATAATTCAGTTTTATCATCTTTGGTACCGGTAGCTGGTGTTGCTGGAGCTTGAGGTTCAACGGGTGATTTTTCTTCGCTCTTTGAAGCCTCATTTTGCTCTGGTTGACCACCCTGTCCGGCAGCCTTGTCCGGCTTGTCTGAACCAGCATCTTTACTATCTTTTGAACTTCCAAGGTTATTTGGATCGTAATCATTGAGAACAACTGGGTGAGAATCAGCGCCAGGGACAGATATGTCGGTTTCTACATGGGCATCTTTTTCAGCAGCCTCGTTTTTCTGGGGACCGACCTTGAGATCCTGCTTTGACACTTTATCAGAAGAACCGCCTACTCTTTCGAAATTATTATCCTTTGGCGATGTTTTCCTAGCATTGTCGCTCTTGTGTAAATCGGAAGCCTCCTTTGAATCCGGAGGAATAATATCAGTGCCTTTACCTACATCAACACCGGCTTGAACGCCACAACTAAACGATAATAAACATGCTATAATCACCAAATGGAACCTCATTATGCTGATGAAGGGGTCAGTTAGGTGTAACTCCGGTTGTGTAGTTTGAAGTGAGGAAAATACAAAGACCAAACTTTGACGTGTAGAAATGTCACTTGCGGGTAACAAAAGGAGGCGCACAGTGGGCAAGTCGATCAAGGGAATAAATTGCAGGTCAAAATAGAAGATGAGCAGAATTGGAATTATAAATTGATCGCTTTTTGGTTGCTGTACGATAACGCAAGAAGTTATAAATCCAATGGTTGTTTTGTTTGTGTTTGGTTAAAAGTTAAAATGTGCTCGAGTGATATTCCTTGAAACTACCGCACCATCGGGGTTAAACCTGCACAAATCTGCAGCTTCAACTTTAATTATCAGGTTGGATTCTGAATAAATATAGTCATATAACGTGGTATTGATTTCCATTGAATATTATTATTGAATTTCCAGATATTTAAGAAGATATTATGTCTCATCCGTTTATGATTCTATTTATGCCGATCACTGATAAGAACAATAGCTTGGCAATGATAAACAATATTTTGTTATATTATTACTATGGGGGAGAAAAAAGTATATCTTCATATCTTAACTGAAACTCTCTTTATATAATTTTTTTTTTTTTTCAATATCTGACCTTAATTGCTCTTAAGCTATTCATTTATTTTATTACAACTTTATTTTGATTGCAGTTTATTCTTAGAATATATTCTTAGAACAAGCTAAAAATGCGGGCATAAAAACCTTGTCGGCATGCACGACCACAAGAGGGCAGAAATACAGACTTAGGATAAAACAAGAGAAAGCTAAGATTATTCGTAGTAATTTATGATTTTTAATAATGATGTAGAATACTTTGAAATGATATATTTCTAAATTATAATATTATTCCTTCAAATCATTTTATAACTACTCCTCCAAATGTAGTTACTAACTACTCTCCTTTTTCCAGACAAAATACTCAAAAATCTGACAAATCCCGGACTTCCGTACCTTTCCATCTGATATGGATCCGTTTTCGGATGTGCGGCTCTTATTTTTGCAAAAAATTATATCATTCACTTTAACTTCTTAGAATATTTCCCAATCATGCATTTGCCATCCGTTGCTATTGTTGGAGGCTCTTATGGTGGATATACGGCTGCAGGGCGACTAGCGGCTAAGAATATAGCTTCAGTTACTGTCATTGAAAAGCATCGCTTTCATCCTCATTCCTTTGCTTTTCCCCGTTTCTCGGTTTACGCAAAGCACAATGATGAAGCTGATTTGTTTGTTCCGCTATCGGAGCATCGACCTATTAATCCTTTCAAGTTGATTCATGGCACTGCTAGTAGTATTACGGACAAGTCTGTTCTGTTGAATGATGGGCAATCCATTTCTTATGATTACTTGATCATTGCCACCGGCGTCGATCGTCCATATCCGGCCGGATTCGGCGATGTAGATGGTATCGAAGGTTCTCAAAGACTCAGATCTACCCAGCAGTTGGTGAAATCTGCCAAAAATATCGCCGTTGTAGGTGGTGGTGCTTTTGGTGTCCAACTTGCTACCGATATCAAATGGGTCTATGGAGCTGGAAAGCAAGTCAGCTTGTATAATTCTAGATCCCATGTTTTACCTAGATTCAAACCCCATGTTGGACAGACTGCAGAACCTATAATGGAAGAGTTAGGGGTCAAAATATTCAATAATACAAGGCCCAAGATCATCAACTCTCATGAGCTTGAACTACCGTCGGATTCAGGTGAACCTTCGGTTGTAAATTATGATTTGATCTTTAGATGTACAGGTGATGGATCTACATTGGCTCCCTTTAGGAGCATTTTGTCCGACAAAAGCATATCACCATCAGAACATATCCTCACTGAAAAAACACTTCAAGTTATTGGACATTCAAACATCTTCGCTGTAGGAGATGTGACAGAAAACGGTCCTCATATGGCCAAGGCTGCCAGAGCCCAGGGAACAGTTGCTGCTGATAACATAGATCGATTGATCCGAGGTGAGTCAGGCCTGATAGATTATATTCCCACCGCACGAGAACTGTCGATTAAGCTGTCTTTAGGTTACGGAACTACTCTTTTGGGAAGACCCGATATTGCCGATATTTTGACTCATGATCCAAAGTATCAGTACAGCTTGAACAAGGTATACAATACATTCAATGTTACTAGACCGCCTAAGGCATCCTTATGAACAAATGCCTATTTAGAAAATTGTTGAATATGAACTCTGATGATTTTTTTTACTTTTTTCAGATAGTGCCATTTTTGGCAGTTTTTTTCAATGCGGTATGCCGGCTACCGAATAATTGTCGCGCAACATCGGCCAGGAACAAAATGTTGAATTTCACTATTCTATCATCTGAATTCTGTATTTCATATTGTACAGTTAAATAGATTCATTTAATATGGATTTTAATTATGTATATACATATTAAACTTCTCTTTTGTTCCTTATGACTGATTTTTCGCTTAATTCTCTCTTTTTGGTCCAATCACGTGCTTCGCCAGATAAGGAAATGTCGCTGCAGCCCAACAATTTCTTTCCTTGTTTCCTCCTGAAATTAAATTTCTCCTTTGTAATTTTTCCATTCTGTATTCAGTCATGTCTTCCGATACAGAAGAATCCATTTTGGTATGTAGTTTTGTATATTTTTTTTGATTAGTTCGTGAAGTCGGTTTTCTGTCTCTCTTGACACTACGGGTGCCTTTTATCAAGGCTGAGATTATACCGTTTGAACTTGACCGGGTTAATTCCTGCGTAAGAATGTGTCTTGAGCTAACCGCCGGCGTTTTCATGTACAATGTGTTGGGTTGATGGCTCGATCCGGCTGTATTGTACATTTAGTACGCCCTAATTTATAGCACCGTTTAGGTTATGAACCAACTCTGAAAAGAACATATGCTCTTTTAGAAAATTTCTCGGCTTCTTTTGTAGCCATTGCTGTCATTTGTGGGACCCGTGCTGTCTTCAGCATCGGTATGTCCCTTGGTGGTCCTCAGGCTTATTGGGCTTCCTATTGGATATCTGTTCCTTTTATTCTAATCACTGCTGCTGTATTAGCTGAAGTTTGTTCGTCTCTTCCTGCGGCTGGATCCATCTATTTGTGGGCTGCTGCTAGTGGAGGCAAAAGATGGTCCCGTTTGTTTGGATTCACTGTGGCATGGTGGTCTTCTACAGCATGGATCTCGTTTGTTAGTAGCAACTGTCAAGCTGCTGCTAATTTTATTTTCTCTGAAATTCCTGTTTTCGGTCTTTCTTTCAATACGAATCCAAGTAATGTCAAATTTCGTGCCGTTCAGTGGATTGTCAGCGAAGGAATTCTTGCTTTATGTTTACTCATAAATTACGTTCCTCCTAGATGGTACAGGTGGGTGTTTCGAGTGTCTCTGATTATATTGCTTGTTGATACTCTGTTAAATATCATCTGGTTACCTATTGGAGTTCATAACTCTTATGGGTTTCGTAGTGCTAAGTTTGCCTTTACTGAGTTCTATAACATCTCGGGACTTCCCAATGGGTGGGCGTGGCAGCTTACTATTTATGCTACCGGGGGTGTTATTATTGGATTTGATGCCAGTGGGCATGTAGCTGAAGAGACCAAGCATGCTTCATTGGTTGCTGCTCGTGGTCTCTGGTGGAGTGCTGTTGGCTCTTTAGCTAATATGCTTCCCCTGGTACTTATCTATCTTTTTTGCACTCCTCCGTTGGATACTTTGTTTTCGTTTGATGCGCCACAGCCGTTTGTGCCGCTATATTCTATGGCTGTTGGCAAGTCGCACATTCTACTCACAGTTATAGCTGTGCTTAGTACGTGTTGCTCAACAATTACCTCGATTGTGGCAGCATCTCGTCTGGTGTTTGCCATTGCTCGAGATGGTGTTCTCCCTTTTTCTGGTTGGATCAGTCAGGTTGATGAAAGGACGTCTCAGCCCAAAAATGCAATCACATTCATGGGAATCGTTGCAGCAATCCTACTTTGTTCAATTCTACCCTCTCAATATGCTTTCCAGAGTCTGGTTTCTATCTCAGCTGTTCCTACTGTTTGTGCTTGGGCTCTCGTTTCTCTTGGTCAATTTTGGTTTGCCAAAGAAAACAAAGAGTTTCTCATCAAACCTAGGTTCTCGCTTGGATATTTTTCTCAGCCGTTTCGTTTGATTTCTGGAATATGGAATCTATATACAGGGGCTATTTTGCTGTCTCCTTTGGAATATCCGGTAAATTCGCAGAATTTCAATTATGCGCCGGTTGTTTTGGCCATAATAACAATATTTGCCTGGTTATGCTATACATTTATTCCAGAAACCCGCTGGTTTAGTGCAAATGATCACTTAAGGGGTAATAGGGAAGTAGCGTCGGAGGATATTGCTATAGAGGAGGAAGAAGTTGTCAGGGACAGTAAGGACAATGAGAAGGCTTAAAAGGTAGTTTTAAGAAGGTATAGCTATATAGCAGGGATATTATTAGAGTATTCTTAGATTGAGTTTAAACTTACATTCCCGCAACACTTCTCAAGAGACCTATCAGTTGTTCCGTATGATATTTGCCTAAGACCTTCCATCGCTCCGTATCTCTTATTTCTGATAGCTTATCCTTTTCGACATACCTCACACCGGTCTCATCGCCTTCGGGAGTGAAGTTCAAATAATATCCTTGCTTCCATGGATCTTTTCCATATATATAATCAATGTAGATGTCTCTCAGCTTGTTGCTATAACGAACATAGTTCTCTGGAACCTCATAGTTTCTGAACAGCATCAGCAACGGCAGAGAATGATGAGCACCTATCGATGGCTTATATGGGTTTGGTATATCAAAATAGATTTGAAAGGGTGTGGTGTTGGTCTCCTTGTCCAGGTGGTTGTACAGATTGTAGCTCAAAGTACCAAACAAAGTATCGGTGCACACATACTTGAGTCTGTTCCAGTCCTCCACAGTATTTCCAGTAATACCATATGCTTTCTTGACGTCTCTGCCGAGTTCAGTTTCATCAAGTATGGCAAGATCTTTATGTGCAGCCAGTTTGACTGCATCAATACCAAGAATGTGATGCTCTTCTCGACAAGTCAATATCAACACTCTGTCATATGGTGCCAAATTCACGCTATTCAGAGGCTTTGGAGCAAATCCATCATCAGTTAAAATGATATCTGATTTGGATTTGGATCCAAGTTCATCTGCAGGAACTTCCAAGAGGTTTCGTCCGTCAAAGATCTTCTCAACAGACTCAAATTGTTTCTTCTTCTCTTCCAAGGTGTACATTCTATTGGATTTCATAAATCCACTGATAAGAGCTATTCTCTTAACAATTTTGTTCATCTCTGGGTTATGAGCAGACAGAGCTTGGATATCCCATGAGCCAGCACTTTCACCGGCAAAGGTGATATTTTCAGGATCTCCACCAAAGTCGGCTATATTCTTATGAACCCAATTCATACATAGTTCGAGATCACGGAATGCCCAGTTAGCTTTGTTTTCATGGGCCAAGAATCCAAAGTATCCAAGTCGATACGCCGTGTTCACACTGATGAACGGCTTGTCTTGATCAATTGAATATTCCACAAGATTGGCAGCATCGTACATTGGATTATAAGGAGTTCCTCCAATGTTCGAGCCTCCATGAGCAAAGATAAAAACTGGCAAGGGTCCCTTATTAAGAGAGCTGCCCGGTCTGGTGATCTTTACGGTCAAACAGTCAAACTCAGATTGTTTGTGCAACACTGGTTTTCTAAGATTCTCAGGGATTTCGAAATATTCATCATCTCCATCTTGTGTAGGCTGCGGGCACTGCGGTCCAGGCTCGGTAGCATCAAGCAAAATATGTTGGTCGTATTTCACTATCGGTTCAGCCGGTTTCCATCTTGCAGGGATTTGGGCAAATTTTACATTCTGAAATTGTTCGATTTTGCCATTGCTGAGCCTATTTCCAATATAGGTTGCATTTAAAGTAGGAGCATTCAGGTGGATTTGTGACATTGAGAGTTAAATGGTATAAGGTGAAAAAGTGGCTCGTTCGAGAGCTATTTATTGTTGTTCGGAATACCTATAGAGCATCGGAATACTTTTTCGCTGATCGGAATAAAAAGTGGGGTAGCGGGGTTTTAATCAGCGCTAGTTAAAATTTTATTGGTTAGGTTAATACGTCATGTGCACATAAAATGTTTATAAAGTTTGTCTTGAAATCCTCTTGTGGAGATAGATGGAGTGGTTTTCTGCTTAAATAGCTCAAAATGGACAGCTTGTATGATTATCATGGTAAAATATTTTGTTTATATAACCCATCTGTGGTTTATTACTCAGGAACGCCCCACGCATACCCCGGAACTTGCTTCGGAGCTAACAGTTGAGGGGACTGAGGCAGTGAAAGAGCAGAATCGGAATAGTCTTGAGAAAAGTTTAGTCAGGTGTTAAGTTAGTAAGATAGTATTGTTCGGATGATGTAAAAATAATGAATTTTTGATTTTAATATTGGTTTTTTGAGCTGAAAAGGCCTTTTTGTCAATCCTGTTGAAAATGCCAGGTTTAATATGAGTGGTATTTAAGGCTCGTATAGGATGAAAAGGGAAAAAAAGGGGTTGAAAATCGCGAAAATAGCAGAAAAAAAGGAATTTTATAAATTGCAATACAATCTAATAAGATAATAATCGAAGTATATTAAAATTTCATTGAAAAAAGCTATAAATCACCATACCTTATCGTTGCGCTTCCCCCACAAACTCACCTCACCCGGAAAAACTCCGCATTATAATTCCGACATCATATATAAACCTTCAAAATCATCAAAAATACACTCGAAAACCAAACTACAAAATGAAAACATCAAATTCAAGCCGCTTATATAATCTGCGTAAATCAACTATTTCATAGCTGATACGGGTCTATAACGTCGTAAATTGTAATTCTCTTAGCTTATTGCGTGATTGCACAAACCATACAATTATATGAGAAAGCCTCCATGCTTCAAACAATGGCACCACTTTAGCCATTGCAAAAGATAATGTCAATTGCAAAGATTGAAAAACAAAGTATTGATCAAAAGTACAATTTTAGACCCTTTGAAGAAGCACCTGAATCTAAAGAAGACATTGATTATCTTGTTCTAGGTGCTATTGATCTGGGAGAATATCAGGACGGCCCTGAAGGATTGGAAAGCCGTAGAAAGTTAGCTACTGAGCTTGAAAAATTTGTCACGACATATGGATTTTTCTATCTAGTGAATTATGGATTTCCTGCTGAAAAACTAGCTAATCTGAGATCATTAGCTCAAAGCCTATTCGAGCTACCCAGCGACATTAAGAAACAACATGTTGCTGGCGAAGATCTTGTGGGTGACAACGAAATTGGCAAAAATCTTGGAATAGTTAGAGGATCAGGGTTTAAGCCTCGGGGCCACTGGATTCTGCAAAACGATGTCCCTGATGAAATCGAGCATTACAACTTCCGCAACATGCAACATCCTGCATTATTTGCCAACCGAAAATACCCAGAACTTGTCAAGGCACATCTGGAGGAAGTTCTGGAATATTATCAGTATCTTCACAATGACGTTCTAAGAAAACTTTGCACGTTATGCGATATAATACTTGAAATCCCTGAAGGAACCCTCTACGATAAAGACTTCAAAATCATTCCAAATGATCTTAAAAATTCTGGAGGTGGTTTCGGAAGATTCATGATGTATTTCAAGATGAACGACGATAAGGCTCGCAGAAGTGAGGGTGCTAGGCTCAAGGGTCATACTGATGCCAGTGGATTTACATTCATCACATCTCAACCAGTTACAGCACTCCAAATCAGAGACTACAACACAGACAAGTGGAGATATGTAGCTCATCGTGAAAATGCTCTAATAGTAAATGTCGGTGATGCCATGAAATTTATCACAGGAGAATACTTTGTTTCATCCATTCATAGAGTCATGGCTCCTCCTAAAGATCAAGAGAACTATCGAAGATTGAATCTGATATATTTCTGTGACCCCGCACTTAGCACAGTAGTTGATCCTCGGCACCTGGATTCACCGAAGCTTGCACGACTGGGCCATATTCCTGATTGGAAACCGATTACATTCGAGCAATGGGATGAAGAAAAGGGAAAGTTACTGAACAATGGGTCGTCGCTAAGGAACAAATCCACTGAATTATTTGGAAGAAAAAATGTATTCCAATTGGATACAAAAGGCGATCTATCAGAACTGAGAAAACAGCAATTATCAGTTAACTAATATCCAATCAAAGCCGCGGAAAGGACACAACTCAATATCCTTTTCTGGCCAGCCACTGCTTGACATCATCAGCATCTCTTTCTCTCCAGGCTAGTCGAGTCTTTACCATATCATGGGCCTGCTCCACGGTTCGAGAGAATTCAGAAAATTCCTTTCTCTTCGAAAACTCTTTGAACGTCTCGTATTGCTCTGAAGTATATAAAGCACCACAAATAAACTTCACCAAATAGGAGTGCAAAGGAGGCGGTACAACTTCGGCCAATTCCTTCCAGTGCGCCTGCAAATATTTGAAGCCAAAATCAACAGCGACAGGATTCAGACCAGAGCTTCCGAAGAAGTAAACCGAGTCCTGAGCACGAATAGTTCTGTCCAACACAAGGCTAAAAGCGAATTCCAGATCTTCTACTTTCCTTGTTCTCGGAAGTGCTATTATGACAGCATTTCTAACGTGCGAAGACTCATTGCTTTTGTATACTTCGACAAGTTTCCTATACTGCTCGCTAGTTCCATACTTGGCAACACCATAGAATACAGCTCCGAGAATGTTGGAATTGACTTCACCACCCTTATTAAATTCCTCAAATTTAGTTTTGGCATCCTTGACAAATTCTTCATCGCCGGAACCAACTGCACTATTGTACAACGATGATTTCAGCTTGACGCTATCAGGATCCTCGTTTTCAGCAAACTCATGTCCGAGTTTCTTGGCAGCTGGGACAGCGACAGCCTTATAGAATTTATCGAGAGCTTCTTGGGCCACCGCATTAAAGGTATACAAAGTAGTGGTTATAGAATCAAGCATTTCTAGCCATACAAGTGAAGAAGTCTCGTTTTCCCATTGTGATATCAATTCTAGCAACGCAGAAGTACGCTGATAACCAGCCGCAGCCAAAGATTGGCTATCAGAAACAAGAGAGACTCTATCGCCAACGGACAACTGACCTTCTTTGGCAGCAGCAGCAAGCTTTATAGAGCGTTCTGGAGGATAAGACACCCTATACATTCCTATGGCATCAGCATTAAATTTGTAGAACTTGGGATCAATATCAATAGTCGCCGATCGTTCGCTAAGCAAGGTATGGTCAACACCACTTTTGGTACGAAGACCCAGATCCAGTGGGTAAATGACAGTGTCCTCGCTATCATCAACTTCGCCCGAGCCCAAAAACCGGTGCTGAGTAACCGTAACCTTATTGCCGTCTTCTTCGACTTGCAACACGGGGTAGCCAACCTTGGCAGTCCAAGTGCCCATTATTCCAGATACATCTATTCCAGAAACCTCATCTAGAGCTTTCCATAAATCGGAGCTAACTGTATTTCCATACTTGTGACGAGATAGGTAGATCGAAACAGCTTTGATAAAAGCCTCTTCCCCAATATATTTGGAGATCATGGCCAATACTGTGCAACCCTTCTGATAAATGATCTGCGGATCTGTTTTTTCTTTAGCACTGAAGATAGGAACTCTGACTGGATGCGATGCCCGTCGAGAATCAGCAGTCAAAGCGGACATGACATTATCATTGATATGAGTTTCCCATACTTTCCATTCGGGGAAAAAATGGTTATCACAGTAAAAGGAAACCCAAGTAGCAAAAGATTCATTGAGCCAAAGGTCCGTCCACCAATCCATGGTGACAAGGTTTCCAAACCATTGATGAGCTAGCTCGTGAGCCACAGCTTCGGCCACCGTAGTCTTCGCTTTAATGGTGTCTTTCTTAGGATCCCATAGCAAAAGCGAAAGACGGTAGGTCACCAAACCCCAATTCTCCATGGCACCAAAAGTGAAATCATGTAAACCGATCATATCGAGCTTAGGCAGAGGATACTCCAAGCCGAACATTTTCTCGTACAAATTCAAGCATTTTGCCGCATAGTCAAGAGCAAACTTGCAGTTAGCAGCTCCATCAGCTCCAACGTTGAAATACACACGGATTGGCACGTGGAAATCCGTCTTGTTTTCGATATAGTCGAGCTCGCCAACTATAAAGGCTAAAAGATAAGTACTCATTAAGGGAGTGGTATTGAAAACAGTCACCTTTTTGCCATCCTCATTCTCGGATTCATGCTTAACATCCATATTAGACAGAGCAGTATACTGCTTTTCAGTGATCAAAGTGATGTCAAAGGTAGCCTTGAGAGCAGGCTCATCAAAACAAGGAAAAGCTCTTCGACAATCAGTAGCCTCCATTTGAGTGGTAGCAATGATCTTCTTCTTGCCATCGTGTTCATAAGCAGATCGGTAAAAACCAACAAGTTGGTCATTCAACTCGGCATTGAACTCAATAATCAAATGCGCTTCTCCAGGAGTTAATGGCTCGACCAAATCAAAATGCGCGATTTCCTTGTCGTCATCAGCTTTTGACGTAGGCCCTACTTGCAGTGATTTCTCCCCTTGCAAAACAATCACCTTTTCAAAATTGATCTTAAGACTATTCAATTCGATAAACGAACTGGCCTTCTTAACCTCCAGTTTGATATCCACTTTACCAGTGTAGGTATACTTGTCCAAATCCGGGGCCAATGTCAGATCATAATGAATTGGTTTAACGTTTTCAGGTAGGGTGTCGCGACTGATATGAAATTAGTCAAATTGTCTTGCAAAATCATCATCAAATGAAATCACTTACGCTTCTTCGGCCATTGTGTTGATTTTTCAAATTGAGAAGATTTTGAGACAAAACCCATTTCTTATATATGCGGCATGGGAATTGTGTGGCGAAATGTCACATATTCCTTATGAATTGATGAAAAATTTTCATTTTCATATCAATTGCGTTTAGCAATTGCTGGAATTGAATCTTTTCTTTTTTAGCCCTGCTGGTATTGTTTTTTTATCGACATGTCAATTGGCATGATAAAAATCATACGTCGGTCGATCTTTTTGACTGTTGTGATTTGATTTCATAATCGGCAGAAACCTGGCGATGGACCGAAAAAGAAATTTGCCCATTGAAAAATTCCAAAAAAATCGAGCAAGATTTGCGAAATATTTCAGAGCGATTATACCCAAATAGTAAAGTGGAATTTGCACCAACTGTACCGATCATGCCGATGCCGCTTGTGACTGGCAGATCAAGGCTTCGCATTCGACCCTTCCAAATTGCTCTTATAACGACAAATTTCGACATACAGAGTATTTCCTCCAGATATCAGTGCAAATACAAGAAAATCTTCAGCAAGTGGCGTTGTGACTGCTAACTCTAGGGCTGTTTATTGGTTACTGTTTTGATCTGCCATTTTGCCTCCAAGTTGCGGCTTGGGCTTATCTTTCCGGATACGGAAAATTTCACTTGCATTATTCAAATGCAGAAAGCCATTTTGCCACATTATGTGAATCGCGTTCTTTCCAAACCAGCCGACTGGAAACAGTATCATTACAGCTGTCCACGGCTCGTATTATCTGCGAAGTGTCGACAGAATCGAAAAATTCCTTGAACTTCTTGTGCTGATCACTTGTATACAATGACTCCCCAATGCCTTTGATCATATCAGATAGCAAGGTTGAATAGGGTGGAATCACCTCTGTGATCTGGGGCCATTTCTCAATCATCCAGTTCAATTCAATGTCAACAGCCAAGTGGTTATGTGCGCCTCCTCCGATAACGTAGGGAACATCTTGACTTCTCACCGTTCCATCAAGAATGTAGTCTAAATTCTTCCTGAGCTGTTCTGGATCTTGACTCTTGCCAAGGGCCACTAAAGCACTCTTCTTCACATGAGAAGAAGGATCATTCTTATAGAGATGCAGCAATTTTTCAAAATCATCTTTTGTACCAAACTGAGCAGCCGTTGCAAAAACAGCACTTCTGTTGTTAGAGTTTAACTCTTGACCATTGAGATATCCTCGGAATTGTTTTAGTGCACCATTCACCAATTCCTCATCACCCGTGTCCAATGCCGCTCTGTACAAGGAGCTTTTGAGCTCAATACTCTGAGGATCCTCGGATTTGTCAAACTTATGACCAAGCTTTTTTGATTCTGGTACAACAATGGCTCTATTCAGACGATTCATGGCTGCCTCCGAATCACTGAATGTGAAAGATACAGCATCCAGGCCGTTTAACATCTCACGCCAAACCAACGAAGATTTTTCTTCTCTCCAGTTGTAAACAAGTTCCAGATAATTGGATGTTTTCTGATATCCAGACACCGACAGAGCATAGCTATCGCCGACCAATGAAACCCTATCTGGAATAGAAAGCCATCCTTTCTTGCCAGCTTCAGCAAGTTTGGTATATCTATCTGGTGGATATAGCACTCTATAAAAGCCAATTGAGTCTGCATTGAGCTTGTAAAATTGAGGATCAATCTCTATTGTTGTAGATCGGTCAGATATTAGATGGGCCTGAACTCCGTGATGAGATCTGATTGCCAGATCCACAGGATAAACCACCTTATCTTCTTCAGGCTTCACATCACCACTAATAAGGAATCTGTTTTGAGTTACAGTCACCTCATTCCCTTTTTCTTGAACTTTTAGAAGTGGATAACCGACGTGCAACGTCCAGGTTTTCATTATATCTGAGACATTCTGGTGGGCTACCTCGTCCAAAGCTTTCCAGAGATCATCAGTCACAGCGTTTTGATACTCATGACGCTTCAGGTAATTAGAAACACCCTTAATAAAAGTCTCATTACCGATAAATTTGCCTATCATGGCTAGAACTCCTCCTCCTTTCAAGTAAGAGATTGAATCAAATACCTGATTGATATCACCTGCCTTATTAACATGAACTTGAACAGGATGCGAAGACCTTTGACCATCCAAATCCAAAGCAGACAAAAGATTATCATTCACATAAGATTCCCATACTTTCCATTCAGGGAAAAAATGGTCATTACAGTACCAGGAAGCCCAGCTAGCAAAGCCCTCATTGAGCCAGAGATCATCCCACCACTCCATTGTGACAAGATTACCAAACCATTGATGAGCTAATTCATGTGAAATTGTCTCAGCAATATTTATTTTATCCTTGAGACTATCTTTGGTTGGATCAAACAGTAGAGCAGACAGACGATAGGTGATAAGGCCCCAGTTTTCCATGGCTCCAGCTGCGAAATCATGGAATCCGGCCATATCGATTTTTGGCAAAGGAAATTGTATACCAAAAAGATCTTCATAGAAGTTCAAACACTGAGCAGCATAGTCGACAGCAAATCGACAGTTACTTTCACCAGCATCTCCACCAGCAGGATAATAGACACGGATTGGCACACGGAAATCCGTCTTGTTCTCCACAAAATCTAAATCGCCGACGGTAAACGCGACCAAGTAAGTGCTCATAAGTGGAGTAGTGTTGAACTCGGTGACTTTTTGGCCATTCTTGTTGATTGATTCGTTCTTGACGTCCATATTGGAAAGTGCCGTAAGATCCTTGTCGGTGATCAAACTGATATCAAAAGTGGCTTTAAGAGCAGGCTCATCAAAACATGGAAAAGCTCTTCGACAATCAGTGGCTTCCATCTGAGTGGTTGCAACAACAGCTGGTTGTCCATCCTTCTCATAGGTTGATCTATAGAACCCACACATCTTATCATTCAGTTCACCATTGAACTCAATTGCCAGTTCCGCGCTTCCAGAAGAAAGAGGCTCATCGAAGTCAAAACGACTGGTCTGTTTGTCGGAATCATGGCTTATTTTTGACGGAGAAATGGCTGCTCCTTTCTGAAGAGCTTTGACTCGAATAAAGTCGATATCAAGGCTATGCAATTCTATAAACGAGCCTTCTTTGACATCTAGGGAAATATTTACATTGCCAGCAAAGGTGAAATTCTTCAAATCAGGCTCTAAAGTGACTTTATAATGCAAAGGTTTGACGTTGGTAGGCAATAACTCGGGCTTATCACTGGTTGGTTAGCCACGGTAATGAGTCATCTATATCACAAAACTTACACATCTGGAAGACTACTGAGATTTCTAATGGAATTTACAGAACTCATGATGGGATATTTGCGTAGTAATGAAGTAGAAGCTCGAATTGAGCGCAAAATACCAATCATATCGATGAGAAATTTTGAGCACTGACTGAATTTGACGGCAAAGAGAAGGCACGTGACTTGGAGGATGGGTTCAGCGAATTTACGAGATTTAATGTTATATCAAATTTCAAAGTGCTCAATCAACTCGAAATAAACAATTATCCTTCTTGAGAAATTCCCTTGGGTTTTTAGCCCCCTGGCCGTTCATATACTTCTAACCAGATCTATACAACATTCCAACCATCTTAACCAGAATTTCACAATGTCCTGGCATTCAACACATACAAGCTTCTTTAAACCTGGACCCGAGCGGCTTTTTGGATTGGCTGCTATTGCCATCATTTTATTTATTACGTCATGTGTATTAAATAGCTCTTATCATCGTTGTACCAAGAGCGAAGGCGAATCAGACTGTAGTAAAGAAGGCTCCATAGTTACTTTTGTATTTTCATTGATATTCTTAGGAGCTTCGGTTTATCAATTATATATAAATATTGTCGGTGATAGATATTCTAATCGGCCTGAGGAGCGTGGATATTATGATGAACTTGACGACGAGGAGTGATAAGAGCTCAGTGGGTATGAGTTTCACAGTGCATTCAATGGAACATTCGAATTGGATCTTATACAATATAAATAAGTTAAAGCATTGTAATATAATCAGGTATTGTGTTGACTTGAAGGAGAATGGTTCTGGAAACTATTGTGGCAATAGCTATCAGCAGAGGGCTATTTGAGCCGCAATTGACAATATAGCCGGCAGTTTTTAGTAGTTAGAATACATTTTGATTCTGTATGAACGAGGCGGTATTCCAGTACCGCAACTTTCGTAAATGCTGGCAGGAATGCTCCATTCGACGGGCAAGCTGGACACGATAACCAACTCAGTGCAATTGCAGAGAACAACGGTTCAGAAAATAGGTGAAACTAAAATAAGATAAAGCCTCATCAATAAAAAATCAAATAAAATGATTTTAATAGATATTCCTCTACATTACAATGCAATAGAAGAATATCCAATTCAAGTCACGTGATCAGAAAGTCACGTGATATATGACACCCCCTTTATAAACCATTTCTTTTACTCTACTTACAACAGTCGAGTTACTTGGGTGATTCGTATAACGGTTATTATTCTTGCCTTCCAAGCAAGAGACGGGGGTTCGACTCCCCCATCACTCAAATTTTTTGTTTTTTGTCTCAATAGAGCGGAATAATTTTTAAGATTATATCTGGCTGATGTATTTCTTTAACTGTACCATTTTTCCTAGTTAAATCAAAATCGACATTGTATCAATAACTCATTCTTCTCCACATTTGATCTCTCCTTCATTCCATATGCCTTCTCCAGCTGCAATTGCTCTTGAACAATTACTTCCAGGAGTTCATTTGCAATCCACACTCATTTCAACAGCTGATAGCTATGTTTTGCAATCTCAGCAGAAAATCACGGGACTACGGCCGCAAGAAGAGGCAGCTCGATATCTGATCTGTGCTCGATTAGCTATAGAAACTAAAGCAAAACAACTGAATTTGCCTGAAATAAGCAATGTGTCTGCACCAGTGCCTCCAAAGGTATACAATAATTTATTTAATATGTTTAAAAACACGTTAGGGTTGAATAACGGGATCAGTTCTCCAGCTAAGGTGACTACTCCACGGAAACAACAACTTCCTCCAGCAGTCTCACGAGAAACTGGATCACCGTCTCCGTCACCTAGAAGACGCGGAGTTCCAAGGTCTAATGATCCTATGAGTCAGGATGTCGAGAGAATGGCTGCTGCGTTATCTATATCGGATGCTGCACTGGAAGCAGTAGTTCATGGATATAAGCAATATCATAATCTCGTTCGAGAGCGATGGGGACTTTTATGTGGACTTTTCTATGTTATAATAAGCCGTGCACATCCTTCAATGGTACGCAAGCATGGATCAGATAATATATGTGCTAGAATAGCCATGGCATCGCCTAGTGCTTCAGTATCGACGGATAAAGTCAAGGAATGGGTTATATGGGCAGAAAGAATAGTTGGACAGCAGAGCTGGGTAATGAGCTTGGCAGTGGAAGACTGGGTTCAACCGGTGAAAAGTTCAGGTAGAAAGTGCATTAGTGGAATTGGTAATATGATACCGTATAGTCTGGATTTTGACAATGAGCAGAGGGTCCAAGAGCAGGAAGAATGGCAGAGGAGTGTGGAGGAAAGGCTGATAGGGTAGGAATCATGGACTATGCGATAGACGGTATTACAAAAGGTGGGTTGCAGAGGTGGGTCGCAGCTGGTGGGCCGCAGTGGAAGGTGCTATGCAGTGTAGGCTCTACGGCAGATCCTCCTCTGCGAAAAAGCCTCTTCTGCGATAGAATATATGATACTCAAACATTAATAATTCATTAATAAATAATAATAAATACCCTATCCATATGATTTCATGCATCTGGTCTCCTTATGAGTAGCTCCACAGCTACTACTGCAATACTTCTCTCCACATTGAACACATGTCAAAGAACCGCGATATCCACATATTGAGCATATAGGACGAGCAGGATATACTGACGGTGAAGCAGCAGCATCCAAATAGAGCTGAGTTCCTTTGACATCGTCATCTTGATGATTATTCAGTGTCTTTCGAGACCCCAACACTCTTCGAGAATTCGTAGTCATTCCCTGTTTCATTTCTTTCACCAGAACTGGCTTTGGTACATCGATTTTGACGTTATCGTGGAAGTTTTCCTTGTTCAAATCCACCAATCTTCGATTAACGGCTCTGATTCTCGACGACGCATCTCCCGAAGCAGCCATTCTTTTACGAGATCCCGTCGTCGATGCATTCCAGCTACTTGCAGCTATAACAGGCTGTCCATATA
The DNA here is from genome assembly GCA_037040845.1 of Trichomonascaceae sp. B5901. Classification (NCBI taxonomy): domain Eukaryota; kingdom Fungi; phylum Ascomycota; class Dipodascomycetes; order Dipodascales; family Trichomonascaceae; species Trichomonascaceae sp. B5901. The sequence continues at coordinate 2,204,133 of JAXQHN010000001.1, forward strand.
ACTGCCTGTCTCGAGGGTTGATTTCCTCGATCATCATTTTGTAGGTTGATGTTGGAGATTCTATTTGAGGTGAAAATTTCAGAAATTTCATATCATCATTTCATCCAATCTGTCGATAAAGCCAACGCACCAAATTTGCTTGGATCGATAATAAAAACCCAAAAAGAATCCTTTCATATCTAAGATCCAGTGGACTGTTTGATATACCTGCTGGCCGTTTTTTTCTTCACAATTCTACTGGCTCGTATCTTTTCAGAGCCCTCCTTTTCTCTTTGTAGGGCTTTCTCATTGAAAAGCAGTGTCAGATCGTTGAAATATCTGCAATTTCCTTCAAGAATGCCCCCTGCTACAAATGTCGCTAAGAGGAGTTTGGTGGATTCTACTGATGGTTATAAAGAACCTCCTCGGAAACGGTCCATCGGTTCCAATCATAGAAATAAGTTTCGTGACAATTCTTATGAACCTTCTACTGTTTACGAAAGCGATGATTCTCGATTATGGCAATCTGCTACTAATAAAGTGGTGAAATCAACTGTTTCTATTCATTTCACATTTGTCAATCGATTTGACACCGAGAATGCTCTCGTAAGTGAAGCTACAGGGTTTATTGTCGATGCTGAACGAGGTATAATCATGACCAATAGACACGTCGTTGGCCCTGGTCCGTTTACAGGATATGCTGTGTTTGATAATCATGAGGAATGTGAGATCAAACCCATATATAGGGATCCAGTCCATGACTTTGGCTTTGTCAAATTTGATCCTACCAAAATCAAGCATATGAAAGTTGAAGGTTTAGATTTACATCCTGAAAGAGCCCAGGTTGGCTGTGAAATTAGAGTCGTTGGCAATGATGCTGGTGAGAAGTTATCAATCTTATCGGGATTCATATCTAGAATCGACCGTAATGCTCCTGAATATGCCGGACTCAGTTATAATGATTTCAATACTGAATATATTCAGGCTGCTGCCAGTGCATCAGGTGGTTCTAGCGGTTCTCCTGTTATTAATATTAACGGAGAAGTTGTGGCTATTCAGGCTGGAGGTAGTACCGAAGCTTCAACTGACTTCTTCTTACCTCTTTATAGAGGGAAAAGAGCTTTGGAATGCATACAGAATGGCAAAAACATAGATCGAGGCACAATTCAAGTTCAATGGCTTTTAAAACCGTTTGATGAATGCCGAAGATTGGGGCTCACTACTGCTGCTGAGCAGCAATACAGAGACGCATTTCCCAACTCAATAGGCTTACTTGTGGCTGCAACAGTACTGCCAGATGGTCCAGGACATCCTCATATCGAAGAAGGCGATTGTCTTTTGGCTATAAATGGCGAGAAAGTCAACAGTTTTGTTCGCGTAGATGAAATTCTTGACTCTTCCATTGGACAGGAGTTAAATATTACCATCCAAAGAGGCGGAAATTCTGTTGATATCAAAGTTTCTGTGCAAGATCTACATTCTATTACTCCAGACAGATTTGTCGAAGTTGCTGGTGGAATATTCCATAATCTGTCTTATCAAGTAGCTAGGCTCTATTCAATCCCTGTTAAAGGAGTATTTATTGCCGAGGCTTCGGGAGCATTTGGAAACCAGAAATGGCCATCTGGATACATCTTGGACGAGATAGATAACCAAGAGATAACTGACTTGGACAGTTTTGTCCACATTATGAAATCTATACCTAATGGGAAGAGGGTATTTATTCGATATCGATACCTCGGCGACTTACATACTATCAACACGGCCATGATTTTAATCGATAGGAACTGGTATCCTACCTTTCGTATGGCTTTACGTGATGACGAGGCTGGGATATGGAATTATATCGATTTTTCAGAAGATGTCAAGAATCTTCCCTGCATTGAACCGGTTCCTGCTGAAGCAAGATTTCCTGAATTGAACATAGGAACCCCTGGTTGCAATAAACTTCTGCGAAGTTTTGTTAGAGTAACCGTGAATAATCAAGCAAAAATCGAGGGATATTATCTGGCCAGAAGAGTGGAGTATGGCTTGGTTGTCGATGCTGACAGAGGTTACGTTCTTGTGTCACGACGCACAGTTCCGCATGATATGTGTGAGATTCATGTTTCTATTGCTGATTCAGTAGTGGTTCCTGCAAAGGTGGTTTTTCTTCATCCTTTGCAGAACTTTGCTATTATTGCTTATGATCCTAGATTGGTCAAGGCACCGGTTGAGACAGCTCAACTTGGAACTGTTCCCCTGAGCATCGGCTCCAAATTGACTTTTATTGGTCATAATTATAACAGCAGTATGATGGTATCTCAGACCAGTGTTACTGACATTAGTACTGTAATCATTCCCTTGAGAACTGACCTATCTCCACGTTATCGAGGAATTAATATCGATTCTATATCTCTCGATACTCCTATGAGTGCGGACTGTGGAAGTGGGGTTTTGGCGGACTCAGATGGAACCGTCAGAGGGTTATGGCTGTCTTTTCTTGCTGACGGTAATGGAAATGGCGTTGATCGCGAATATCCATTGGCTGTAGATGTCTCTGGAGGAATTAGAAGTATCATAGAGAAGCTCAGACTGGGAAAAGAGCTTCCAAACCCGCGATTCTTGGATATTGAAATGAATTCTATAAATATTGCTCAGGCGAGGTTTCGAGGAGTGAGAGAAGAGTGGATTTCCAGAGTGGAATCTGCTAGTCCTCAAAGACCTCAATTGTTCAATGTTATTCGAGTTGCTCAAGGAGCTGCTGATACTCTGCAAGAAGGTGATGTAATTTTGGCTATCAACGGACAGGTTGTAACTAGTATTGGCGACTTTGACGTCATGTATGATACAGAAGAGTTGGAATTGGCCATAGTTCGAAACAGCAAGGAGATGAAGATTCTTGTTCCCACAGTTTCGAACAATGACTTGATTACAAAGAGGATCATCAATTGGTGTGGAGCTGTCATTCATGCACCTCATCATGCTGTGTTACAGGAAATAAAGAAGCCTCCATCAGGAGTATATGTGGTCTGGTGCTCTTCGGGCTCGCCAGCTCTTCAGTATGGACTAGCATCAACGTATTTCATTACTAGTGTGAATGGAACTGCGACACCGACGTTGGAAGAATTTGCAGCAGAAATTTCAAAGGTGCCGGATGGAACTTATGTCAAGTTACGCTTGGTTACATTTGATAATGTGCATTTCGCATGTTCTATCAAGACTAATTACCACTATTTTCCTACGACGGAGAAGATACGAGATGAGCAAGGGAATTGGAATGTTTCTGAGAAGATGATAGAAGGAGGTAGCGGATAATGAGATGAGGAGGAGGAAACAAACATGTAAATAGCAAACACATGATGAGTACGGTATAATTTGCCGTATTCCAGCCGATTAATATGTCCATATAGTTAATATCAATTATTCATCCATTATTCTATTTACAAAAAGTCTATGCAAAAGGCAAATATGACTTGAACCTCGTTCTTTGAGTCCCACTGGTACTTTTAACATTGCCATTAAGAGTTCTAAGGACTTTTGATTTCGACCAGCCTACGTTTCCGTGTTTTCGACCTGGTCGTTTCTGAGGGGTGTTAGTAGTCATGAGTAGCTATATGGGGGAACTGTGGTGTACCACCTACCCTTTTAAAATCACCATCCCCAGTCGGTCTAATACGTTTAGCAGCACTTTTATTTGTTTTCAAACCTCTTATTAAAAGTTCCGAATATGCTGGTGCTCGAAATGCTCGAAATATACCAGTATTCCAGAACATGGTTTGAGTGGTGCAGTGAGAAAAGTTGGAGCTTTGGGATATCGAGCTCGATCTAATGAACAGTACAATAGAATGCACCAGATAGAACTGAAATATTTAAAATAGTCAAATGTCCATACTATATACGACTATTACTCCCTACTTCTTTTCATCTTTATTCCTATCATCTCCATCAAGAACTCCTCCTTTCTCAAATGGCGCATCTTTACGAGCATCATCTATCATGGTCTTGATACCTTTCTTTTTCAGTGCAACCTATAGTGAGCATTCAGATCTAATAGTCACACCAAACCAATATATCTATAACTTACATTTATGCAATCTTGATATACAACCCAGAATTCTTCACATTCATTGGTCAGCTATATAAAGTTAGTATATAGACGGAGATTCTCACTGTTTCTCCAAACATACCGACTTGCCCTTAAGAAATTCTACGGTTAGTCCATCAAAATCAAACTATACAAACACGTACATTTCACCTACTTTCACTATACCATAAATTGAAACAATTATCATATGCCTGTTTTTTCTCTGTACATTCTGGTGCAAAACTCGCCGACATTATATTTCCCATGAGAGATAGTTTGTTTTAAAAATAATTAGGTTTTTCATTCTTCCCTAAGACTACCAAGCTATGAAAGCACTGCTCTCGTAATTACACATTAATTTATTCAACTTTTTTAGAAGTCACTTTTTCAGCATCATAAAAGCAAATGTACTTTTGTTTCTTTTTCGCGATTAATTCCGCTTTGGAGGCTCTTTTGGTCGTATTTCTCGTAACTCAAACGGTGATCCCCGCTTTGCACGCTGTCGATAAAACCAGCCTTCTTGTCGGTCTGTTTCCGATCCATCGGGCATTCCCTCTGCATGAGGATCACTACTAAGAATATCGCACTCTAGACGGCTTCGAGCCTCTCTTATTCGGTCGATTTTCCATCCCGAAGTATATGGAGTCCCACCCTCCACCGTTCGTCCAAGTCGAATATCTCTTCGTAATCCACAGTACATTCTCTCACTGGAATATCTCCAATTAATGCATTCTTCTACCCTTTCGCAGGCTTCCTTGCATGCCTCCAACGATGCATGAGGCTTTATTGAATCCTCCTCTGTTAAACTGAAATCCTCAAGGTCATATCTATCCTCCGTAAACACATATTCATCAGCATTATTATCCCAATTCTCCTTCTCTTCCTCTATATATGGCAAAATGAAATCACGATATATATCACAATACCGAATATTGTTCTTGTTGGGCCCCCGAAGCTTTTCATATTCCCATAAAAGCTCTATGTCATGAGGCGGAACATGATGAAATGTAGCTAATCGTGTACACCAACGAACCCAATGGAAACTGATATCCCACATTTGATTGCCCTGAACAACCGAAAACGAGCTAGTAGCTCCAATTCCAACCACGTCCCTAAGATACTGGGCTACCATTGCATCGCCACAACAAACTTCAAACGTCATTTGCTCGTAATGAGCCAAATAATTCTCAACATCTTCAATATCAAATGCTTGACGCATTGCCTCATGAGAGAGTACTACGCCTGAGCCACCATGACAAAACGGCAAGTCGCCAAGCATGGCTACGGAGCCATAATAAATAGGTTTTGAGGGATCATGATGTTTCAATTCCTCTAGTAAAGTGTCGAACATGATGTAAGAATCGCCATCCATAAATATATACCAGTCAAAGTTAGGTGCCGATTTCCAAGCATGATACAGCATTGGAAGATTTTTGAATTTATCTAAATCCCAGCCGTCCTCTCCTTTGGCATCCGATGCAGGATGACTAGTATGATCCGTATGGAATTTTCTCATAGTTCTGTACATTTCAAATTTTGGAGAATTCAGGGTTGCCGTGTTCAAGTTTCGAAGAACATCAATAATTTCATAACCTGCAATTGAACCTGAACCGTCAGAATAAAGAGCGAAATTAGGTACTCTAGTGAGAGTAGTAAAAAAATGAACAGGCATTCTTTTCCATAAAATGTTTGAGCCTTCTTTTATCATAAGAAACACCCTGTCTGATCCCTGCGCGTAATCAGCACTTAAAGGCTGATGAAAATTTTCATTGGGCGACTTGTAAGGATCAACAGGAGGTACAGGACATCTTGAAGAAGTATTATCCAAGTAAAAATCAGCCATATCGTTATTTGAAGGCCTCCAAACCTCGTTTGTTTCGAATCTATATCTAGATTCCTCTGACGTCTCAAAGCTCCACAGCGGCCAATCTGGCTTGTCAGATAGCACTAATTTTTCCGGGACTTTTTTAGGATCATTTGGACTGTTTGACAAGTCCTCAGACGATTTTGGCCCATTTGGCACAAAACTATGCGGTGGATATCGAAAGCCATGACTTGGTCCAGGAAGTAAGGGCCCAGCAAACAAAAGACTGACAAAGAAACCTGCTACGGCAAGAGCAGCCAAAAGAGCAAAGAAGTGGCGAGGACCTAAGCCAGTTAGCATTGAGGGGGCCATGTAATGTACACAGGTCAAAAACACATTTGAATACTCACCCATAATTAAACCATAGAAAAGATAGGTGGTGGTTGTGGTTGATTGTTAGGAAAGTGACAGTGGTGGTTCCAGGGCAAGGGTGTAACCCGATCTAATGATAGCAAACAGTAGATCCAAGTGAGAAAGGTTACAAAAACAAGAACGAGATAAAGGGGAATTTTTAAAGGTTTTCCCCCAGTAATTCCGTAGATTTTCCCGCTATCTTTTTGTTGATTTTAACTATGGGTGGTTAATTTTTCATCAAAGGCGGCTTGTCTTGGCAGTGGTTAGCTTGGTTAGTTTTTGGTAGGCGAACAATTTTTTCCCGTCTTTTGTTTGGTGGGTCTCTTTTTGAGATAAAAAGGCGCCAATTTATAAACATTTGGCTGTACCTGATGACGCAAGGTACCAAGCTGGGAGACAAAACTATGAGACATGTCCAAGAGAAAAGGCAATGAAACATGGATTTTCAAAAGATAATTACGTATTTTGACTTTTGATACAGATGTATGACGTCGGACTTGGCTAGCCCAGGAATTTTTCCGTGTTGTCATAAGATTATATCAGTTGATGGTTGGTTCTGGGCCCATATGTTTGGGGGGAAATAATTGATAGGCTATAAATATATTCAATACGAACAAGCGAAAACACCACCAAAGACGTGTAATTGGATATAGAAAGTTGAGGAATACATCACAGCAGATGGAATTGATATTGGACAAGCAATATTATTATTATCCATACATTTTTAAACTATTTTCCTTCTCTAAAATACCAATATTTTTGATGCTTTTTTTCTCGTACAGCTATTATCATCATCCCTTGTATGAGGAGGGAAAAAAAAATCTCTCCCCCTGAGCACCGATCTATTCGTTTACTAACTACCGATATAAAAGCACTCTATTTCCTCAAAACTCACACTTTTCATAAACTAATTGAAAGCTACGACATTGAATATTATTTACAACAACAACACAACATATAACTCCGATATTTATAATCAGTTCATTATACACCAGTGTCTAGACACTTGGCAAGATCCGGAAATCACGCAACAATCTACCACTAGAAATCTCCATTCCAAATACTGACACTCGTTTTCCTCCATTCGTATGACCAATTATGTCATACTTTATCTAAAAAAGCCATGTGCTTGTCTCAAATCTACCGTTCTCTCTTACATTGTCACGTGCTTTTCTTATCTTGTCGTTTCATTTCTCAGCCGCTTGCTTGGCACTGCAATTGCTATCACCTTTGTTCAGCGTATGTCGGCGCTGCTTTTGAACATTACCCTCCATGATTCTGTATTGTGCATCTATTGATAAGTCTTCGATCATAATATGTCGTTGCTTATTTGTAGTATGGTTTCTAGCTATTGCAGTTCAAGGGGACCGGACTTTGATAAATGAACTACAACAATACTCAAAGGCACCTCAATTGGAATCCAATGGACAATATAATCCTATTAGAGACGATAATAATAACGATATTAATGAACTTGAGCATGAGAAGCAACAGAACGACAAATTAGGGCAAAAGACTTTGGAAAATAACGAATCTCAGCATCCAAGCTCCACAAATGACATTAACGAACATATTACATCGCACAACGCTCATGAAATTCTCGAAAAGCTTTACGACAATAAGAAATCATCTGATAAATGCTTGAAAATCCAGGACACTAAGGACAAATGCTCATACGCCAGGAAACACTGCGGTCACAAACAGCCGGGCTATTTGAACTATATCGCCGCATACTATTGCACTAAATCATGGTTACGGCCTTATTTGGTCAGTATCGGCTTACTTTTTTGGCTCTTTTACCTGTTTATGGCCATTGGTATTGCCGCTGGAGATTTCTTAACTCCGAATCTCAACACCTTTAGCCGACTCATCGGTTTCTCTGAAACTTTGGCTGGTGTTACCCTTTTAGCACTTGGAAATGGTTCTCCAGATTTGTTTTCTACTTATGCAGCTATGACATCAGGCTCGGGATCTCTCGCTGTTGGTGAACTGCTAGGATCAGCCGTTTTTATTACCCTGGCTGTAGCCGGCTGTATGAGCATCATCCACCCATTTACAGTTCCAAAAGCCATATTTCTGAGAGATATTGGCTTTTTCATATTTTCAATGATCATCTCGTTATGGTTCATATCCGACGGAATCTTGATGCTCTGGGAGTGCTTGGTTATGTCCGGATTATACGTTACCTATGTTATTCTGGTTGTAACATGGCACTATATTACCGAGGAAAGAAACGAAAACAAGCTTAGAACATCTAGGTCGAATGAAGAAATTCCTCCATTGACTATAGATACCTCCTTTATGCAGCAAGATGCGTTGGAAAGTAACAGTGGAGGCAGCAAGACTCATGAACAACAGGAAAACGCAGAAGAAGAATATGCTGAAATGACCCATCTTATGCGTGATGTCCACAAACATGATGTTCATAAGCATGACATGCATCTCTATGGCGCAGTGCAAGATGGTGAGGGAACTCCTCAGAGTCACGAAACTGAGGTACATGAAGAGCATCACCAGAATTATCCCTCAATACGGCCGTCGCTTATCAGCGCTGTGGAATTTTCTGATGCACTTAGACGACTTAACAAGAAGCGGAAAGAACCTGGACAGGGATCGCCTTCTCCCATAGAAGAAGTTCCTTCATCGTCAACGCCTTTTTACTCTCCAGTCCCTAATCCCTTACTATTGGCTCCACAGTCTAGTCGCAGCACACGCCAAGCTTCGCCAGAGATTTCACCACTGACAAGGGCAGATTCGTTTAGGTCTTTTGAAGAAGCCTTGGCCTTGAATGAAGAAAGCATATCCGATAAAAGCAAGTCGTATCAAATTTTAGCGGAATTATGCCCATCTCTGATTGACCTCAAACACAAATCCCCCCTGAGTTTTCTCATGAGCATAGCAACTGCACCATATGTAGTTTTGCTCAATCTCTCGGTACCCACTATTGAAAACTACACCGTGATTGATCATGCGGCACGCCGACATTCGGCCACGCTAACAATATCACCAGTGACCTCTAGACATCCTTCGAATGCATCTGAAGAAGAACAACTATGCTGCAAAAGATGGCTTCTTGAGGTGCAGCTTGCAGTCGCACCTTTTGTGATATGGATTTTGCATTTCCCGAAATTTTCGACCATGCTCGGTTATTGGATAACGTTGGTTCCCTTGTCTTTATCATTTATTTTACTAATGATACAACGATTCGGAGTTCCTCCTGATTTACCTGTAACTGTTGCGAATGAAAGGCTGCAAGTGGTTTCTATGATGGGATTTATAATGTCTGTTGTATGGATATCTGCTATTGCTAACGAAATCGTGGCTGTTTTACGCGCTTTTGGCATTATATTTGGTATATCGGAAGCCATTCTTGGGCTCACCATATTTGCCATGGGCAACTCGTTAGGCGATTTAATAGCAAACATTACTATAGCCCGAGCTGGATTTCCTCGAATGGCCTTTTCAGCCTGTTTCGGGGGCCCATTGCTAAATATTCTTGTGGGCATTGGAGTTTCAGGCATGACAGTCATACTGAGAAAGAAAGCAGACCACCGAAGTCACACTGAGTACCAAATTGATATCTCAACCAATTTGGCTCTATCAGGTATGACGGTACTGATATCATCGATACTATTGTACATTTCACTCCCGTTGAATCATTGGAGAACCAACAAAATAATCGGGTATTGCGGTATATCATTGTGGGCCCTTTCAACCATTGTTAACATTATTCTTGAAATTTATCCGTGGAGCTGGTCGCCTCCTTAAGGGGTAACCATACGATCAGGGCTATGGTTAAATTGCTTATCCAAAGCCAGGTACTCATGCAGATTATCTGCCTTGTCTAATAAATAAACCATGTAGATGTGAATTAGTTGCTTCTTATCCACAAACTCCAATGGCGAGGCGATTATTTTAGTCTTGATGCCATCGGCAGGCCAATCTTGCTCAATTGCTTTCAACAGATACGATCTCCAGACTCTGAAATTCGTTGGATATTGCCGTATTAGTTGCTCAAAAAGTTGCTGCGAGTTCTCAGAGTCGCTATGATACTCTTCGGCCATGAGAAGCTTAATATACAGCTGAGCATTGTCATTAGTAACTGTCCAAGCCAATTGATTCAAGACAGAAAAACCCGATGAATTAGGAGATTTTTCATGTATTTGTGCCAGTAAACGAAGTGTCTCGAAAGAGTCAGGGAACCGTTGCAAAATGTCTTTGCAAATGGCACTTGCTGAATCAAAATAACCGAGAGACGATTCAAACTTGGCATAACAGTGCCGAATGTTCAAATATGTAACAGGAAGAGCAGCAACAGCTCTTCTGTATACAGCACGAGCTTCTGGAATGTAGTTATTAGCGCCAAGCCATCTTATATATCTGAGCCATAGTTCCTCTCTATGACCAGTAGGCACTAGAGCCCGCTCATAAAGCAATTTTATTCTGGCGTGATTCCCTTCAATTTCTTCAAAATTCAAGTATTTTCTCCAAGTGGTCATGTCAGACTCTGCTATGTATGCAACATGAAAAAAGGGCCTGCGAATGCTGATTTCGAACGTTATTCGTTTTGCGACTTCGGCTTGAGTTGATAAATAAATCTCAATATAGCTACTTATCAAACGAGCGTACAAGTCTTTCTCTTTGGCAGCAGCATTTGCATCCGGTGAGGTATTCGGCCCAGAAAAATTCTCGATTTCTTGTTCAGCTTCAAACTGCTGTCTGAGGTGAGGAGTCAACAGAGCTTCCAAAGGCTCCTTCTCAAGATACTTTCGCAAAAGAGAAAAGAAATAAGCATATTGATGCAAAGGAATCCGTATAATGCGTTCAAGAAGATGAAAAACTCGGTATTCCTTGTCAGTGGAAATCTCTTCCTCACGAGTCTCGAATTCCAGATACTTCTCCCAGAATGCATGAGCCAAAAAATGATTGCCTATAAACTGGCTTGCCATTTCAAATAATTGACGTGTTTTTTCAACATCAGTAGTATTGTAAGTCATATAGAAATCCACGTAACTTGTCCATAGATCAACATTATATGGAAGAACATTGACAGCACGTCTATAAACCTGTAGGGCACGATCACCATACCCGTACTTGAACTCATTTCTAGCATATACTATCCAGTAACCATGACATAAAGGGAATTTGTGGAGCATTTGATCAAAAGAAGCTCTAAAGATGGCTAGAACCTGCGGACTGGAATATCGAGATGGTCCACCCTCCATTTTGTCAATAGAATTGACGAGCTGCTGCCATAGCTCGAAATCATCAGGCCTAGACTTCAATGCCTGTGCTTTTTCGATCCAGGGTCCTGCCCGTTTGATATCATCGGCTGGTGGCAGGTTCAGCATGAGTTGATTGGGAAAAAGCACAGAGTGAAATTTCAGGTGGGAAAAAATGCTCCTCGAACAAAATGATCAGATAACAGAACAAGTCATTCAAATAGCACTTAACGATGATGAAATTAGTTGAAAATTTGCAATTATATATAAAATCACATGACCAACTGAACTCTCCTTTATCTTATCCCCCTACCCATCAAACTGCTCATTTCCCCCCTCCTGTCCTCTCCACCAATGTGCGCTCTCCCATTTCCAATCAGCCGCAAAACAAGGCCGAAAAATTCAAATTTTCCACCTGTCCAATGCCGACAACCACCATGGAACCTATGGATTTTCCCCCAGATCCCTTGGCTCCTTCTCCAGGATATACTCCCGATCAGCCTGCGACTGCTATACGCCCTGATCGATATGACGATGATTGTAAGAAGCCCAATTATGCCTGTTTTTGTCCTTGTTTCGGTTACTGACCCAGTATATAGTTGATCCCCGCAAACCAAAAGTCATAATAGGAGGCCGTAAAAGCCTGCTGGCTGTTGTACAATCGCGCCATGTAGGGAAAGAGCTTCGAAGAGTTCATCCAGGACTCAATTTCCCGGTTCTGGCTGTTTCTACCTTGGGCGATAAGGTGCATAACCGTCCTCTATATGCCTTTGGAGGAAAAGCCCTTTGGACCAAGGAACTCGAAACTTTAATGCTTGAACATGTTGAAGGGTTTGAAAGAGTCGATATTATTGTGCATTCACTTAAAGATATGCCGACACAGCTTCCTCCAGGCTGTGTTTTGGGCGCTATTACTGAACGAGAGGACCCCAGGGATGCTGTTTGTATGAGGATCGGTTCTCCATATAAACATCTCAAGGATCTACCGGATGGAAGTATTGTAGGGACGTCCTCAATTCGGCGATCGGCCCAACTTAAACGAAGTTATCCAAACTTGCATTTTGAGAGCATTCGAGGCTCCATCCATACTCGAATTGAGAAGTTGGATCATGAACAATCTCAGTATCAATGTATAGTACTTGCAGCTGCAGGATTGAATCGAGTGAAACTACATGATCGCATTTCTTCCTTTTTGGGGTCTCCCGATATGTACTATGCAGTAGGACAGGGTGCCTTGGGCCTTGAGATAAGAGCTGGAGACGAACGAATTAAACGACTGGTTCACAAAATCAACCACAATCCTACCAGTAGGTGCTGTTATGCAGAAAGAGGACTTATGAAAGCTCTAGAAGGTGGATGCTCGGTACCTATTGGAGTGGAGTCCTTTTTCGATGAACATACCAATACCCTAATTCTACGTGGAATTGTAGTCAGCGTAGACGGAACAAAAACAGTTACAGGAGAAGAGACTACAGTTGTAAATAGTGACGAAGAAGCCGAGCAGGTGGGATATGCACTTGCTAACAGACTGATCAAACTTGGTGCAAAGAAGATCTTAGATGAAATACATCTGGATCATATAAAGTAAGGGAAGATAGAAGAACCAGATACAGACAAAAGATATTTAAGATTGGGGGTTAAATATATCATGTACAAGATGGGCTTGTAAATAGCAAAATGACTGGATATTAGTGATTACGGGCATGGAAGAGTATCACGCTAATATTGGTCATATGGGAATGGGATAGGATAGAATATAACGAGAAACACAGAGTTACACTGTGATAATATATATAAGATGGTAGATTTAACTGTGATAATATTGTATAAGATGGTTTACATTGTGAAAGTATGTTGAGTCTGCGGACTTACCTAGATTGACATCTCCGCAACCACCATACAAAATCTTCTACCCAACCTCATCTTTCAGTGCTTCCTCCTTCAACATGACGGCCAAAGACAATAAACAGTTGTCTACGAAGTCGAAGCCGAGACCGGCAAGGGTTCAGGTTGATCCAGATACAGTATCCATTGACGAGAGACCGCCACAGAACGGCTCTGTGTTTAATATTTGGTATCTTAAATGGTCTGGGGGAGATCGAGAAGATGGAGTATTTGGACAAACAAAATCACAAGGCCGATGTAATATAGCACGTGACTCGGGATATACCAAGGCCGACAAGGTGGCTGGAAGCTATTTCTGTTTTTATTTTGCTCGAGGGTTGTGCACAAATGGGAAAAGTTGCGAGTATTTGCATAGATTACCGACCGTTAGCGATATTTTCCCACCGAATGTCGACTGTTTTGGAAGAGACAAATTTTCGGATTATAGAGACGATATGGGTGGTGTTGGGTCGTTTTTAAGGCAGAATCGTACCCTATATGTCGGTAGAATTCATGTTTCTGATAACATGGAGGAAAAGATCAATCGACAGTTTTCCGAATGGGGAGATATTGAACGCATTCGAGTACTCAATAATCGTGGAGTAGCATTTGTAACATATAGAAATGAAGCAAATGCTCAGTTTGCTCGAGAAGCTATGGCTCATCAAAGCTTGGATAATGACGAAGTTCTGAACGTTCGTTGGGCTCATGAAGACCCAAATCCTGTTGCGAAAATCCGAGATCAAAAGAGGTTAGAAGAACAGGCGACAGAGGCAATTAAGCGACTATTGCCAGAGTATGGAGGTGGAGTAAAAAAACAGAAGAAAACGGCAGAAATAGAAGAGAACACTCAAGATGCGGTAAGCGATGATGACGAGAAGAAGCTATACGCAGATGACAATAAAGAACAGAAGACTCTTCCAGCACCGCCGGCTAAAAGTAATGGTGGAATTCTATCAGGAAATGCTCTTGCTGAATTACAAAATATATCGGTGCATAAAGCAACCACAACTACTGCGCCTAAAAAGAAGCTTCTCGCAGGCTATGACAGTGACGACGATTAAAAATATCAAACTTCATTAACTATAAATATTTTACATGGAGACTATGCTCCTTTAATTGGCCTAAATTTGGCGGCTTCTAACCTCTTGAGCTCTAAAGGCACTTTGCTCACGGGAGAGTCCTGAATCATAAGACGCAAGTCATATAAAACATCGGCATCTTCAACAGCATCCAGAAAAGTTATAGCTGTACCATGTTTGCCTGCTCTTCCAGTTCGTCCGATTCGATGGGTATATTGCTCGATGGATTTTGACATCTGCAAATTCAACACCAAGCTGACATTGGGAATATCAATACCACGACCGGCAATATCAGTAGCCACCAAGACATCAACATCACCAGAACGTAGCTGTGAAAGGGCATGCTCACGGATCTCTTGATTCTTGCCACCGTGCATCTCTACAGCCCTAATGCCTGCATCCCACAATGCGCTGAGAGCGAGCTCGCAATTTCTTTTAAAATTAACAAATACAATAATTGGAGGCTTGTATGATCCTGAACTGAGGAGATTGACCATGCGTTTAATTCGTTTTTCTTCGGATGAGATGAACTCAACTCGCTGTTCCACATTATCAGTGGCTTGACCGCGATTACCAATAGTAACCAGGCCAGGTTTCACCAGATATTTTTGAGCCAGTTTTTCTATTACTGGGGGCATGGTAGCAGTGTACATCATAGTGAGACGTTGTCCTGCTTGGAGAGATTGAAGAATCCTCGTTAGCTGATCCTCAAAGCCTAGATCAACCATTCGATCTGCTTCATCTAGAACCACATAATGACACTGGTTTAGAAAAAGCATTCGGCGATCTATACTATCGACAAGACGTCCTGGTGTTGCAATGAGGATTTCAGGACCTTCTTGCAGTTTGAAAGCTTGCTCTTCAAATGAATGACCTCCAACAATGGAAACACATCTGTATCCAAGGGGAATGCAAAACTTTGCAGTCTCGACTTCAATCTGCTGTGCCAATTCACGTGTTGGTGCCAAAACAATGGCATATGGTCCATCTAATCTTGTAATTGGAGTTAATCGGGGCAGACCCATTATGTGGGCCAACATAGGAACCACGAAACTGGCAGTTTTCCCTGAACCAGTTTCAGCTACTCCAATGACATCACGTGATGATAATGCTATTGGTATAGCAGCTCTCTGGATTGGTGAGGGCTCCTTGTAACCACAGTTTTCAATAATCGATAGGAGTTCGCTTGGGATAGCACCTTCTTTCCATTCACGCAGTGGATTAGGCAGGTCACCGCCTCTAGTGACAATTTGATAGTCTTCTTTGAATATACGCCAATCACGGGATTTCATCATATCCAGAGGTTTTTCCGACCAATGTACATCGTTCCAGTCTATTCGTTTCTTCTTTGTCAAGGGCTCAATGTCCTCTTGTTTGTCCTTAGAAGTGTAATTGTATAAAGGATCCTCTGGATCAACTGTATCGTCATTTTCATCCCAGGTGAATAGAAACCGATCCCTTGCAGTTCGTGAAAATCCACCTTTTGCTGGTCGTTTTGACTGGTTTGACGGCTGATCTGCGCCATTCCCCGACTGATTCTCGCCCCTAGCGTTACCGTTTCCACCATATTTTACATCAATATGCCCATTTGCTCTTCCGTTGGCTTTACCATTTGCTTCTTTCCCACCGTTTCGTTCCTCTGCAGCCTGTTCTGCTCTCCTCTCCAAGGCCAACTTCTGTCTCTCAGCCTTTGACAAAAACCTCGGCCGACTAGATTCAAGTTTCTCCTGTCTTTTTCTATCTACCAACTCATCCACAGAAAGCGGTCCACTCATAGCAGTTGAAAGTAGGAGAATAAGTTGAAGTTCCTGGGATTTCTATCAACTTTGTCCCAGCTTAGCTTTTGCCTTCCTACAACTGTTGATTACAACATCAAACTATCACCATCATGCCTGGCGAGCAAGAAGACGTAAATATGGATAATGCTGTTCAGGAGGAGGTTGGAGCGGAATCTCAGGCTCTTGTAGTCGATGACATCAAGCAGATGTATGCTTACCTGGAGACTGCTGTGACCAACTTTGATCCTCGATTCACTCTCAAGGTTCTACGAGGATTGCCGTCCTTGAGAAAACGTGCCAATGCTGAAACGTTGGAGAATGTCGTTGAATCGACGTATCCTGAGAATGACGAGTCGAGAAATGTGCTGATTGCTGCTATCAAGGGCCATCAGATAGCTGCAGACGTAGCTGCGGGTCATGCAACCCCATCGTTGAACTTGTTACCGGAAATCGACATTTTTGTCCATTTGCTCGTACAGGTCTGGATATTTTCGTCTGGTGGTGATTATAAGGGTTTTAGTGCATATTTGATTGATCGCTTACAATCCTATAATCGACGGTCTCTGGACTATTTGGCTGCCAAAGTTTGGTTTTACTATAGCCGATCGGTCGAATTGAACGAGGACGCTGATTTCGAATCAATTGTACCATTACTTCTGAAAGCGTTACGTACAGCCACTTTGAGAAATGATTCAGAAACTCAGGCCGCTTTGATAACTCTGCTGCTGAGAAACTATCTGGCCAATAACCACGTGACGGAGGCTGCCAATCTGGTGGCCAAGACCTCATTTCCTGAATCCGCTTCTAATGCTCTGGCTGCACGATACTTGTACTATCTTGCTTGGATTAATGCCATTCAGCTGGATTATTCATCTGCTTTTGAGCGAATCACCGCAGCTATCCGTAAAGCTCCTCAAACCCCACTGGCAATTGGATTCCAGCAGGCAGCCCACAAACTGAGTGTAGTGGTCGAATTGCTGATGGGAGATATTCCAGACCGTTCCTTGTTTAAGGAAGCTACTTTGGAAAAGTGCCTATTGCCTTATTTTGAAATCACAAAAGCTGTTCGACAAGGCAACGTAGCCATGTTCTCCGAGGTGGTTCAACGACATCAAAAAATACTCAAGAAAGATGCTGTATATGCGTTAGTTCTGAGATTGCGCCAGAATGTGATCAAAACGGGTATTCGAATCATGTCGTTGACCTATAGTAACATTTCACTACGTGATATATGTATCCGTTTGCATTTGGACTCTGAGGAATCGGCCGAATATATGGTGGCTAAAGCTATTAGAGACGGTGTAATTGATGCGGTGGTGAATCATGAAAAGGGCTATATGCAGTCGAAGGAGATTGTTGATGTTTATTCGACTACTGAGCCCCAGGAGACTTTTCATGAGCGTATCAAGTTCTGCATTTCCTTGCACGACGATAGCGTAAAGAGTATGCGATATGCTCTGAATGATCATAGAGGTGATCTTAAGACTGCTGAGGAGGCACGTGAGCGAGAGAAAGAGCTTGTTAACGTGATACAAGATAATTCGGACTTGGATCCTGACGATGGTTCGTTTTAGAAGGATTAGAATCAGGTAGATATTAACTGTAGATACTGAACTACATATTATGATAGATTCTATCAGCTATTAATGCAATTGCAGCTATTCACTGTA
Source organism: Trichomonascaceae sp. B5901 (assembly GCA_037040845.1). NCBI lineage: Eukaryota > Fungi > Ascomycota > Dipodascomycetes > Dipodascales > Trichomonascaceae > Trichomonascaceae sp. B5901. The sequence goes on from JAXQHN010000001.1 coordinate 2,222,032, forward strand.
TTCAATAATGTTCGTGTTGTAGAAGTCATCCTTCTTGATGCGAATCCAACTTTGTCCATCATTCCATTACCAACTCCATGGAACAGGACATTCAGGTGTCATTACAGCCTCAAGGGCAACAGGAAGAGACGATTCCGACGTGAGTAGCTAAAAATATAGAATTGATATAATCTTATGTCATCATATCTTGTTTAGTGTTGTTAACAGCAGCGAATCATGGAGTTTCGCTCATTTGATTCCACGAATAGTGGCAGAACGAGGCAGTTTCGTCAATATCACAGAAGCTGATTTGCTTGAGGAGATAAAGAAAGCTAGTGAAAACAAAGATGATGAGGAAGATACGGAGATTCACGAAGATACAGAGATGGAAGAAGGAGGACAGGAGGCTGATTCAGACCAAACTACCACTGAAAATGTACAAAAAACATTCCATGAACGTCGAGCAGAATTAGTAAGCTTTGCGCGTTCTGCATTGAATGAATCGGCATTATCGTTGGACTTTGTAAGTCTGTTGCTGTCCAGCCAGAGACCTGCTGCAGGAACAACCTCTATGAGCCCACTTCTCAAGCAAAATGTGCCTGTAGGTTCATTAGGTGCCGATTCAATATCTGTGAACGTTCCTGTGGAAGATGCTGCTATTGCGGCTGGATGGAAACTCACGTCATTGAATAAGGCTGCTACTTCTCTAAGTGAGGCTTCTAAAAGACTTCAGGCTGAAGTTACCAAGGAACGTACGTATTGGAGTAGTATAAGCGAACTTACTGAGAATGGCGAGGTTCTATTCAGGGTTAAAAGAGGTGACATTCGCCGTCTTTGCATCAAGTATGGATTCGGTGATGCTGGTTCTCAATACAGACGCAATAACGGAGTAGCCATTGTCAAACGCGGTGAGCAAGGCAGGCTGGCATTTGCCTACGATAGTCCAGTGAACAATAAGTTCATACGAGTTTCTATATATGAAACAGTTGATGGTGAAAGCCGGCGTGTGGGCTGTTCCACCCGTTTATACAAGCCATTGACTGATGAAAGTAGTCCTCTTGAACAAATCTCTCATGCACGAAATCAGCTCATTGAAGAGGAGTTATTTTATGAGATCTTCAAAGAACGGCGAGCATTGGCATCGTTAAAAACCAACGTCACTGATGATAAGGTGTCTATTGTATTATATGATGAAACATTGGAAATCGAATATGTTACTGATGCTAGTGATGAACAACAAGATGTAGAGCTGTTTCCTTCTTCACTAAGGGCTGATTTAATTTGTCAAGTACTTCATCTTCTACTATGCAATGCTTATGGAAAGAGCTTGGAAGCCCGACAAAAGCGATTGCCTACTCCAATCAACACAAAGGCCAACAAACCGGACGCTCCGTTATTTATTTTAAGGCCATTAGTAGCCCATATTCTTCACCGAAAGATTCTCAAAAGGACCAGCCGAAGCCTGGAGCTGATACTTACAGATCATGGATTAGCAGCAGATGATTTGCAATTAGACATGTACAGCAACGCCAGTTCCGATAAGAAAGCGGAATCACCACTTGGCGTACTAATTCTACCGCCAGTGAGCAGGTTTTATTTTAAATGTCATGGTCTAAATATAGCGTTGACAGTGATATCGCCTGTGCCGGGCTTCCAGCCATTGTTTTCAGTCACTGCTACTCAGAATGGCCAGACGGTTTCAACCATAGGAGTTTATGAACTGACTGAGCTGGAAGATTGGCTACGATGGATATTGAACAAATATCAAAAGGTCAAGGAGTGAAATACATGGGTGTAATATAGGAGTGGCTGTATAATGAGTGGCAGTACCTGATGACTATTGGCTCGTATGGAGTCGGGTCTTCTCTACAAAATACAATCTTGAAGATCTGACAATCCACATACAACAGCGTACCAATCTTATAAATAATCTCCACCTTTGTTAACTTTATTCGTAGTAAAAATACTGGTTGACCCACCAGTGAATCCCGCTGACTAATCTCTCCACATTCAGTCACCAGCCTCGGCAGCTTCCAACATCTCGTTTTATTCACTCCACTAACAATGAGCTTCATGAATGGTGGCGAATGCTCGACAAGTGCGAATCCTTTGAGTCAGTTCACAAAGCATACGACTGAGGATCGCTCATTACAGTATGATCGGGTCGGCGGTGGTGTTGGAGGAGTTCCTGGCCTACGATCAAATGTCCGTAGTGCTTCTGCCGAAGACCAACAATTAATGGCCAGTTTTCAGCAGGGAAACAGCGGCCCAATAGCTCGAGGAAGCCTGTTTCAAATGGAGAATCTGAGAAATGAGATTGGAAATGTGTCCAATAGAAATACTGGATGGGCAAAGGACTTTCGATCTGTTAGTATGCCCGTTTCTTCGAGGGTATCACCTACAGAAGCTTCGCAGGGCCCGGAAAGGGCTAGATGGGCAGCAGAATTCCAGCAGCCGGCTCCCATGTATGGTAAACAATCATATCAGCCGAGAAGTTTTATGGCTGATGGAGTGCCTCGTTTCTCTCCTCAGTTGAGCCAAATGTACAATAGCGGATCATATATGCCTCAGAACGGTTTTACTACAGCGTCTCAGAACGAATCAAGTATGAATAGTGACCGTATTGTGCAGTTGGATGATGAAAAGTGGGAAGAGCAGTTTAAACAGATAGAACAGGAGGATGTCAAGGGCAAAGGCAAAGCAACTGATCAAGATTCAGGTCGAATGCAGACGGAAGAAGAGGATGATGGCAAGTTTGCTGCTGAACAATTTGAAAATGTTTGGAATAGGATCCGTTCTGAAGTGTTCAATTCCATGGAAGATATGGATGGACCAGCCTGGGATCGAGACTTCCAGGAATTCACTACTTCTAGACCACAATACGGCGATTATCAGTTTGAAGAAAACAATCAGTTCATGGATCAGGATGATGCTTATCGAATGGGTGTTGAATTGATGGACAGTGGTGCCAAACTTTCTGCTGCAGTATTGTGTTTCGAAGCTGCCGTTCAGAAGAATCCACGACATGTAGATGCTTGGGCGCGTCTGGGAGCTGCACAAGCGCAGAATGAAAAGGAAGACTCTGCTATACAAGCTCTTGAAAGATGCATTCAGCTTGATCCTGGAAACCTGGATTCTCTTATGTTTTTGGCTGTTTCTTATACCAATGAAGGATATGAGAACGCAGCTTATGCTACCTTGGAGAAGTGGATTGCGTCCAAATACCCTGCATTGGTAGAACAGGCTCGAAATGCGGAGCCCAAGCTGGAAAATGAGGATCGATTCAAATTGCATAGTAGAGTGACTGAACTGTTTATTCGAGCAGCTCAGCTATCTCCGGAAGGAGCAAATATTGATGCTGATGTCCAGGTGGGACTTGGCGTACTGTTTTATGGCAGTGAGGAGTATGCAAAAGCCATTGACTGCTTTCAGACAGCTCTTAGTGTTCGGCCAGAAGATCCTTTATTGTGGAACAGGCTGGGTGCGACGTTGGCCAATTCCGATCGATCTGAAGAGGCAATAGAAGCTTATCATAGAGCACTTAGTCTACGACCGTCTTTTGTTCGAGCTCGATTCAATCTGGGTGTTTCATGTATAAATATTGGCTGCTATAAAGAAGCTGCACAGCATTTATTGTCTGCACTTTGGTTGCATGAGGTGGATGGACCAGCCGATGAACAATTGGCCAACCAAAGCAATAACTTATATGAGACTTTGAGAAGAGTTCTTATGGCAATGGAAAGATTGGATTTGATGGAGAAAGTGGGGCCGGATATGAATCTTGACGATTTCCGACCGTATTTTGAATTTTAAGCATATTTTGGCTCGTAAACGTTATGACGTTAATTATTCATATATAGCATTTTGGTAATATTATGAGATAATCATTTGATTTTATGACCATTTTCTTAACAGATTCATCTATCAATTCCATGTCTCATAGATAAAATATGTCGTATCGTATTTATGTTACCCTACCATCACCCTTTATACACAATAATACATCACAAGCTTCATCTACCGGTAACAAGCAAAAACCACCAACACCATATAATGGGATTGGACAGCGAGCCAAAATGGAAGCCGGGTAGTTCACGGAGAAGCCGACAATTCGAGAAATTCGTCGCCAATACCAAGAGAATCTTTGGAAATCTTGTACGTCGTCGTCTCGTTGCGGTTATCTTCGTGGCAGTTTGTATCATCACATTATTCACAGGCGTGCCATTTTATTCACATTTTCATTGGGGCGGAGGAAGAATCGTAGTGATTCTGGCTGCAAATGAAGGAGGAGGCGTGATGCATTGGAAGGGAGCCAAGGAATGGTCAGTTGAGAGGTCTTCGATAGCAAATAAGAAGGATTATTGCAATCGTCATGGATATCACCTTGCTATCAAGGACTTGCTGGCCAAGAAGCGATATGCGCATGAATGGAGAGAATCTTGGGAAAAGGTTGACTTGATTCGTCAGACCATGAGGCAATTTCCTAATGCTGAATGGTTTTGGTGGTTGGATTTGCATACTCATATCATGGAACCTCAGGTGAGTCTGGAACAACAGATTCTCAAATATGTCAAGTCAAATACTACTGTGCGAGATTTATATGGATTCAATCCATTGGCTTTCGAAAGAGATATTCCTTTTGTTGATCTCAGCCAGCCAGTTGATCTGGTTTTAGGACAAGACTGTGGAGGTTTCAACTTGGGATCTTTTCTTATCCGTCGCTCTGAATGGAGTGAAAAATTGCTGGATCTTTGGTGGGATCCTGTCTTTTACGAACAGAAACATATGGACTGGGACCATAATGAACAGGATGCTTTAGAATATATGTACTCATCTCAGGCTTGGGTCCGATCGAGAATAGGCTTTGTTCCATTGCGAAAAATCAACGCGTTTCCTCAGGGTGCTTGTGCAGAACAGGCTGATGACCCTCAGTTTTTTTACAATGAGAAAGATCGTGATTTTGTTGTTAATATGGCTGGATGCCAATACGGTCGGGATTGCTGGGGTGAAATGGAACATTATAAGGCTCTAAGCAAGAAGCTGCATAAGAAGAAATTCTGGTTATTCTAAGTGAAAAAAGTACCAAAGGCGTTGAAGTTAATAGAAATTTATAGAGCTGGAATGAGTACTAAGCAAGAATATGTATCTCACGAAATACGACTGATTGTAATGTAAATCACTTATTTTCATCATAACCATTAATAGATATATACTACATAAGTAGACTGAATTACTGGCATACTTATTCATCCGTAGGTTCGTCGCCTCGATAATGCTCATGAATTCCTCGTCTCCTCAGTTCGTTTCTTTCTTCTCTCAAAGCCAGAAATATCCAGAAATTTACGGCTATTTCAAAAAATACCACAGTAAATACCACGCTATTTGAAAAATATTCCGTATGAAAAAGCAAAGCATATGCAAGAACCCCGAAATAGAGAGTTAACCGTAAGGGAACCGTGACATCGAAAAACTCTATGTAATTTGTTACTGATAATGCTGGCAAATCACTCAATGCCATGACAGTCAATAAAACTGCACAAAACCCTACCAGAGGATTCTTTTCTACATCCAGTAAATCCTTAGCTTGTTAGGAAATGTTACGTCCATGATTTGGTTTCACAATGTCAACATACCATATCCATGCTTTTAGCCATGATGAGAATAGAAGTATTCTCGGAAAAACTCGTTACATCTTTCACGAAAATAAAGGCTAAAGACCATAGGAATGAGCTTCGAAGAATGATCAATGACCGAGCACTAATAACAGCCATGAGTGAGGATTTGGAGGTGAAATTAACTGACATGAAAGGTGAAATTTGACGAGCATTGGATCCGGTCAGAGGCACGTGATAGGCACGTGATTTAAACGATGAGCACTATGTGAATTATTTCACCATTTTATACAGTTTTCGTTACAAATTCACCCATTATCAAATAAAACTCATATAAATATCCCTATTCATCAAATATGCCAAACTCTCCCGTGATATCTCCGTATCTTATCGTTGGCCTATTCTCTCATCTCTTCCCCTAATACCACTCTCCCATGGTCCCAAATTATAACCTTTCTACCATCAACATTCCAGAACAACGGTACCTCAAAGAGCTGACATCTCGTTCAGCTTCCCGTAATTTGCAAGAAAGCTGCACATATCCAGTGATTTCACGTTATATCAGCCATGTCAGATTCGATGTTCGATGGAGATAATAGTGACTTCAGCCAATATGTTAATCTGTCTATGGGCGGCGTAGACCCGACCAGCCTTTCATCGGCCGGTTTTGGTAAGTAAAGCAATGTTTGACTGCAATAATTTTTTATGAAATCAGACAATTCTAACTGTTTCAGGTTTCGACTCAAGTTCTATGTTTGGAGGCGAAATGAATTCTAGTGGACTGGGCGATTTCTCCATGTCTAACAATACAAACAAATCGAATGGCAGCAGCGGATCCATTCAACCCTCGAACCTCGTTTTACCAAATATGTTTAGCACCGACTCGTATGGAGATAGTAGTTTTGGTTCTGGTTCTAATGATACACAGAATTTCTCTAATGTGAGCATGAATAATAGCTCTAATTTCAATGGTCTTGGGGCTGTTGGAAATAATATGTTTAATACGTCCAACAATGGAAGCAGTGGCGGCGTCATGAGCCCTCAGATGGGTCATACAGGCACTAGCGTTTCACCATCGCCGTACGGTAGCATGTCACATCAACAGAGATCTTCTCATGATTCTGGTTATGGTGGTCATCAGAGAGCACCTCTGCCTCAACAGCTATTGCAGGAAGCGCAATCTAATAGCCCTCAGATGTCCAGCCAAAACTCCATGCAGAACTTGATTTCTCCTCAGCAGAGCATTAGTCCAAACCAGGTGAATGATTTCCAATTTATGTATCAACAACCTCAACAGCCTCAACGGTCTGAACCTGCTCAGCAGCAGCCTGTTATGAGAAATTTCAATTCATTTTCAATGTCTGGAATGGATTCAGCTGGTGGCCAGCATGGTCAGTTCAAAATTCAGCCTGAGCCACAGCTCCAGAGGCAGCAGTCGTTTAGTTCTCAGCATCACAGCCCTCAACAGTTGCCGACGCCGCACCCTACGCAGTCAGCGCAGTCAGCCCAATCTCAACAGCAAAGACTGGAGTTTAACCTGAGTGCATATAATCCTCATCAGATCAAATTGATCCAGCAGAAAATGGCCAGTTTAACTGTTCCTCAGCAACAGAACTTTATGCAAAGATTAGCGACAGCGGCCCCAGGACAGCGACAACAGCAAGCCCAACAACAACAACAACAGCAGCAACGACCCCAGCAGCAGCAGAGACAGCCTCAACAGATGCCTCATATGTCAGTTCAGCAGTCCCAGTTACAAAGTCAACAGCGGGCTTCCCCTAGTAATGTGAGTCAGATGGGGCAAATGAATCAAATGGCTACTCAATCTCCGTCTAACATGAGCTCAAATGGACAAGCAGGATCGCCCCGGACCACCTCTGGTGGTTCGACTGGTGCAAATCGCGCTGAGATTTTTCTTAAATCTGTCATGGATGTTATGCAGCGACGAGGAACGCCCATTAGTGGCAATCCGGTCATATCTGGTAAACTTGTGCATTTGTACGTATTGTATGGAGCAGTAATCAGACATGGAGGGTCTCAAAAGGTGGGTCAAGCCAACTTATGGCCCGACATAGCTACCTGGCTAGGATTCAACTTGTCGCAGACACCAGATGTTGCTTCAGAGCTTAGCAATTGCTATAATATGATGCTATTGCCTTTTGAAGAAGCTATGATGAATTCACAGCTTAGATCCAGAGCAAGGCAATTACAGCAGCAGCAGCAACAACAACAACGGGCTCAGCAACAGCAATCGCCTTTGCCGCAACAGATTCCACAACAACAGCAAGTATCTCAGCAGTCACAATCTCAAGTGCCTCGTGGTCGTACACCATCAGTCTCCTCCGTGAATGCCTCAAGTCCCATGATGCAACAAAGCCAGACCCCTGCACCGTTGGTTTCTCCTGCGCTTCCTCAACAGCCTGGTATTCATCACCAGCGACAGTCATCTGCTTCAACTCCTGCTGCTCAAAGCTCGCGTTCGAATACTCCTATTCAAAGTACATCTCCGGGAAGAATGTCTGGCCGTGACATGCTGCCTCCTACTAGACAAGCATCGCACGGAAGTATCAGTAGTGTTCGGTCGTCTACTCAGCCACGGCCGGCTGCCAAATCCGTTAAGTCTGAGGGCCAAAAGGATGGCGTTGTCAATCTTTCAAAGACGGCCGATGGCAAATATGCTACCAAGAGGAGGCTCATTGAAAATTGTGGTGGAACTGATGTTCGCCATATAATAGGTAATGGCACAGAGCTTGATCAGCTGAGGTTGGGGTTTCCACAATTGATGGACTTCGGAGCTATTGATCTTCATACTCTTGTCATGGCCCTGCAGAGCTCTATCTCTGGGGAAGTTAGGCAAGCGTTGGATAAGCTGATTGTTTTGAGCAGTAACCAGAATGTGAATTTGAGCTTGCATGATTGTCCTGGTTTGCTTCAGGCTATATCTGGAGTTGGCTCGGGTCTTCTGATATCGTTAAAGAATGGGACAATCAGCCAACTCGTATCTAAGCCCACAAGGGAGTATTCGGTTGAGGAACTGGAAGATCCTGTGGAAAACAGTATTGATACTGTGTTTAAACAATACAGCCGAAAAGCTGCTAATAGTGACGACATTTCTTTCAGAGTGTCTGGCGAATCTGGCAAAATTATAGGAGACGAGCCAGTCTACGAAGGGATGAATGTTGAAGGACCGCAAAATTCTGAGCCTCAGGATGAAGAAATGCCTGATTTAGAAGAAGGAGAGGATACCGATGCGAAGATGCTTTATGAAAGTCAACCTTTTGGCTTTATTAATTATCAAGACATGTGTAAAAAATGCACAGAAGAAATGAGCGAGCTTGATAGTAGCCATGTGGAGTTCTGGGAAAAAAGCACGGTTGATCGATTGATTTGTGTCACTACATTATTGCGAAATCTCTCATTTTTGGATGCTAATCGTCCAGAGGTTATTAATAGTACCAGCACAATGCAGTTTCTCTGGCAGCTTTTATTCTCACTTGGAGATAATTATGGAACAGGGGTGATTAAATCGAGTAAGCGACGCCTAGACCTCATTAAGGATGTCTTAACAATATTTTCGAATATTGCTCTTTCGTTGGTTTTAGACAATGCCAAGGAGGCCCTTGCTCTCATACTACTTTGCTTATCGTTCACGCCGGTTTCCAATCCGTTCACGGTTTCTCCAAAAGCTCACTTAACTTTTGGTTACTACGATCCTTCGATACATCGTTATTTGCCACTGGCAGTGGATGTTCTTGCCAAAGTTTTGCCTCGCGATCCTCCTAATCTGCAGCTAATAGAGTCCGTGATGCTCGGAACTTGTCGAGATCCTGATTATCTCAAATTATTTAAGCGATATTTAAATGGCCGACAACCGTATCCATATGAGATTATGACAAGGATTTTTGGATTGGCCATTTGTACGGTACCTCGAAGCGATTTCCGAGTCATTCCTCACTCTTTAGACTTGAGGCGTCCTCTACTTCACGAAAGCTTATTAATTGCTGATATGGCATGCAGTATGATTCCATCTGCGGAAAAGGCACATTCGCCATCTGCAGCTGAGGGCGAAGATGAGCAAGAAGAGGATGGCGAGAGTGCTCCAAGCATTGGCCACGGAGAGTCTTCACCATTAGCTGAGGGATCGCTCTTTGAAAGCATCGAATCTATTCAGAAGGATTACAATATAGCATTGGCTTGGCTAGATGCTAGTGATGGATTCGGTCCTATTCTTCTTCGAGCAGCGTTTGCTCTTGGTGCAATTGTCGTCAGCAACCCCAGTAATGTTTCTGGCAGGCCTGGAGAAGTAAATCCATTTGCTCGCATTACTCAGAGAAGTATATCTATTTTACGTACTCTTTGCAAACGAGCTACAGAAGGCAGTAACTTTAAGACACTCCCTGCGGGTGTTCTTCCGTCAATTGAGGGAATGCTTGGAGCTATGCTTGCACGAGGAATGGATCCTTTTGTACTTCGGCAATTGTGCATGTTTAATGATGATGCAATTGATTTGCCAAACAAGACCGAGGAGGTGGTTTAATGTTAAGATGAATGTGTTGTTAGTACACGAATATGAATAATTTTTTTATACATGGAAAATAAATTAGAAAAATCATAAATAATTACGTTACAATTCGGCGTCAAAAGAGATCATTTTTGAGATAGAGGATGCTGGTTGATAAACTTTTTCAGCAGTCCTGTGCTTTCTGAACCAATCAGCTTCTCCAAATCTGCTCTCGGTGCCTCGCAAAGTTCCTTGTTGCTCTTATAATTATTCATAATAAGTAAATGATTAGCTTCATTGACACCGGGTAATTGTAGCAGAACGTCTATGGCTTCCTGGTTTTCAGCATAGTGTGGCTCACTGTCAGCACCTACTGAAGCTGCAAAAACAGGATCAGGCTCAGGACGTAGTAGTTTTAGATTTAAAACAATTTCAGCAGATTGATCTACTGAAAATGACCAGAGGATTTTGAGTTTGGGGAATATGAGTAAAAGAAGAGACATTTTCTGCCTGATGCGTTCCTCTAGAATGTTCCGTGCATTTGCAGTAGTAGGCTGTTCATCAAATTCCACTAGAAGTACAGGAATATCATAGTAGCGAAACATCTTAATGCACTGCTGATACAATCGACCATCATTAAAACTGGCAATGAGATCATTAATGGATTTTCGTTCAATGCAGATTTCCGGCGATATAACATAGTCACCGACAGTTAAAACAACAGGAACCACTTCAACGCCCTTCTGATGAAGGAGATAAGATAGAGTAGCTGATCGAAATTCTCGAGCATCCACTACTACTCGTTTTACATCAGATACAGGATCCAGTGACCTCATTCCTCCACCAGCTATACGGGTATTGATAGCCCTCAGTAGATTAGACGGCCCTTTTTTGTAATCATCTTCATCAGTCAAGACAGTTGGCAGCATGGCTTTCTCCTGAATGAGTTTGGTGAAAACATCCTTTTCTTGACGGACTTCATGTAAAAACCGTCCTTCTTCAATAGATTCGGTGTAATAGAGAAAGTATGGTTTAAACAGTTTTAAAGTCGTCGTAGCCCTGTATAATTCCAAACGACGCATAAACGCAGCGTCCCCGTCGTACATTATGACAAAATTCGGTCGTAGATGCTCTAGAAAGCAGTCATCAAGAGAATCTTGATACTGCCGAATGATAATGAGGTCATGTGGCACAATAACTTCGTATTCCTGATCCTCAGAAAAGCCAAGCGTCGGCAGCTCGTCAGTCCCGTCGGTTTCATCTGTTATGATGTTACTGATTTCCTCTGGCTCGGAAGAAGATTTCGATGGAACTGAAGATTCTCTGGTAATTCCCTGTGTATGTGATGCACCCCTGACTCTTCTTCTTTGATTTGGTCTAGACGAGTTTCGAAAACCTGCCTTGTCAGCTGGTCTCCTGACGGGCGCCATCGGATCAGCTACTGTCGGATCCGATGCAAGAGTACTTACTGCTTTTGTCATGCCACTAAATGCTCGAAACTCGACCTGTTTCATTTTTAGGAACTTCTGACCAGAAATATCATCCCCGTCTCGTTCAACCAGCCTCAGATATTGACTAAGATCAGCCGCAGTTCTTTTATCTCTGCACATAATAAGCACAGGCCCCGTCGATGAATTACTGTGACCATGAATTTCATCCAGAACTCTAATCAGATGCTCATACTTGGGTTGTTCTTCGATACGTTTTATAGTCCCTTTACCTGCTCTCTGTTGAGAGGCCGTATAGAGAGTTTCACCCTCAGACCTGTCAAGCCATGTGGGTCTTTCGTTGTCAGCAGAACGAAGAAGTCGGATTTCTTCAAAGAAACTGACAGCATCCATACTAGGGAGAAGCTCCAGCAATGACTCGATACCAGTCAAATCACTAACGAAATTTCTTGTCGATTGAGATACTCGATGCCAGCTTTTTTGCAAAGACATATAGATAATTCGAGAGTAACGTTTTTCAAGCGCGTTATCAATAGACCAATCCATGGTTATGAGATCACGATTGTCTGCTCTGATTTGAGAAGACAGTTTCTGCATTTGATCAATTAGAATCATCTGAATTAACCTCATAGAATCAGTCATATTAATTGCAATTTCAATGACATCATTAGACTTTCCAGAGTGAGGATTTGGCATGAGATCTCGTACTACCTGAAGATGAAATCTTGGCCATAGCATGAGTTTTCGAACTTGGAGCGTTTTCAGGTACGTCTGGAAGTTGAATTCGCCCGTGAAACTCTCTGGCTGCTGTGAAAGAGCCTTTATGAAGCCATATTTGTTCTTTTGGCGAAACAACCGCAATATAAATGAGGTACTCGAACTGTAAATGGCAGTATGAGCATTGACAAGAACGATACCGGAGATTTTAGAGCAGTCAATGGTATCAGAAAGCATGTCAATGAGAAGAGGAGGCGAAGATATAGAAAATACACCACCTTGTTGATATAATTTTGCTCGCCTTTGAGGAGTGGTTGCATTAGGCTGAATAATGGTAAGACCACGTTGAGTAGGACCGTCTTCAGCTCTGGATATTTCCATCATTTCCTCATAAATACGCTCATTTTCATGAGAAGAAGCCCCAAGTAGAAACACAATTGACCCTCCAGGTACAACATTATTAGAGCTGTCCGTTCTCGTACCTGCAACATCCAGAATATGTAGCAAATGGGCAGTAACTGTTGGTAAACCCAGACCTCGAGCTAATATGAGAAGAGCATCGTTTTCAAGGAGTTCAGTAAGAATTTGTCTTTGAAATATAAGTGGCGTTAAAAGATTTACAGGCAGTCCTCGTTTTAATTGTGGAGGTTCTGGAGGTTGTGGCACTGGTTCAGACGGAGTTGGCAGATCAGCAGCTCTCACAACAACAGAAGATAGGCTTTGATCCTGATCTCCCTGATCTCCGGTATATACTTGATCATCATCGGAGTCGAAGAAAAGGGAGGACATTTGGGTGGCCACAGGGAGTGGAGTGGAGTGGAGCTACGGTATAACGTAACCGAGAGAGATGATCTGGGTGAAGACAAGTACGACGAGAGTGATCTGAGGAGAAGATAGAAAATATAAAGTCGATAATCTTATTATAGTCATATTGTAGTCATAACGTGTATATATATGTATATTATCACCAAATAGTTTGAAAGAAGTTTTCATTGCCTAATTTCTCTATCTATCTCCTCATATCTGATCCAGCTAGATCTTCATGACTCAAACCATAAACCTCAAGATCTGTTGGTTATAACAAATTTAGACAAAATTCATATAACATGACCAATTGAAATCTCTTCTCAATCACATATCCCTATAAATACTCGATTGACCTTTTCAGTCGTAATTTCCTTCTCTCATACCATAGCTCTCCAGATCATTCTCACTTGATCACTATACCAACTCCATGTCCATCAAACAACTTATTGAAGGCATTCCTGCCGACAAGACGTACTTTTCGTGCGAGTTTTTTCCGCCTAAAACGAAAAGCGTAAGTAACGTGATATACAACTATTATATTTAAAAAAATACCCTCTGTCTAACCTTTTGTAAAGGGTCTTCGGAACCTCACTGCCCGTATTGAGCGAATGGCCAAACTTCACCCATTGTGGATCAACATCACATGGGGAGCAGGAGGAAGTACTGCCAATAAGTCAATGGATCTGGCCAATATATGCCAGAAAACAGGTGTTCCTACCTGTTTGCACTTGACTTGTACCAATATGGATAAGAAAGTTCTTGATGAAGCTCTTGAGCGAGCCAAATCCCTCGGTATTCGGTCCATTCTTGCTCTTCGAGGCGATCCTCCTCGTGATCAGGAATACTGGGTTCCTGGATCAGGCCAATTCAAGTATGCTGTGGATCTGGTCAAGTATATCAGGGAACATCATGGTGACTACTTCTGTATCGGAGTCGCTGGATATCCTGAAGGTCATAGTGATGGGTACAATGAGGACCAGGATCCCAAAAAAGACCTTCCTTTTCTTATTGAGAAGGTAGAGGCTGGTGCTGACTTTATTATTACTCAGATGTTCTATGATGTTGACAAGTTTGTACAATATGAGAAGCTTGTTCGTTCAAGCACTTCGGCTAAGTTGCGCGAAACCCCATTGATCCCGGGCCTCATGCCTATATATACGATGCAATCATTTCTGAGAGCTGCAAAGCTTGCTCATGCTTCAATTCCTCAGGATATTCTCAACGATTTGTCTAAAATTGACAACAATGATGACGACGCTGTGAAGCAGTATGGAGTAGATTTACTGACATGGATGATCCAAGAAATTTTCAGCAAAACTGACGGTAGAATCCGTGGATTTCATTTTTATACTTTGAATCTGGAGAAATCTATTGCTTTGATTCTTGAAAAATCTCGCCTCGTCACCAACGAGGACGATGAATCAGTTGCCGACGAAGAGCTCTCTTCAGCAGATGTGCAGAATTACAGAGAGTTGGCTCTGGAAAAGCGAAGAAAAAGTTCTCAACGATTGGCTCATAACCGTCTCGTCTTTGATGCTGACGACGGGGATAATCCTGATTTGCGTACCAGTGCTAAAGATACCGATCCTGTCAGTGCTGGATCAACTTCAGAGATATTGGCTATTTCCAGCGGCGAAGGCTCACTGGGACGCCAAGCTACTTGGGACGACTTTCCCAATGGCCGATTTGGTGATTCAAGATCTCCAGCCTATGGAGAAATCGATGGTTATGGTCCATCGCTCCATGTAGATGCTAAAAACGCACTCAAACTGTGGGGATATCCTGTGACTGAAGATGATATAACAAGCGTCTTTGTTAAACATATCACCTATGAAATAGACCAGATTCCGTTTTTTGATCAGCCTTTGTCTCCAGAAACTGGTCTTATCCAGGAAGAACTCATCAATCTCAACAAGAAGGGATATTGGACTGTGGCTTCACAGCCTGCAGCAAATTGCGTGTCCAGTAGTGATAAGATTTTTGGATGGGGCCCTAAAGGTGGAAAAGTGTTTCAGAAGGCGTTTGTGGAATTCTTTATATCTCCAGATAATTGGTATGATCTTAAAGATAAACTTGATAAACTCGGTGATGATCAAATCTCGTATTTTGCATGCACTCACGATGGGAAACTTAGCAAGAAAATGCCAGATGGCTGTCATTCTAATGCTGTTACATGGGGCGTTTTTCCTTCAAGAGAAGTGATTCAAAGCACAATCATCGAAGAGGAGAGTTTCTTGGCTTGGAGAGATGAATCCTTTGCAATTTGGGCTGAATGGCAACGATTATATCCAACTCGATCAGCTTCGGCTAAGCTACTTGAAAAGATCCATAGTGATTATTATTTGGTGTCGATAGTCCACCATGAGTTCCCTAATGAGGAAGCTTTGTGGACATTGCTGCAGAACAAGTAGGCATGATCCTGCTGCTGGAGTATATGGAATATCAGCGTACTTCCTGAATAAATACACCATTGATAAAAACTTGTTACTGTCCTATTTTATGCATACAAAAAGCTACCTGCTGATCCCATATCTACATCCTCATTAACACATCTCTACACAACTGCTGCAATTGGTCCACCGTATATCTCTGGTCGAGAACTATACGATGCTCTCCTTTTTGTATATCTGACCATGGAATATCGTCATGACAATACACTTGGTCATCCACGGTGATCCGTGAGACATATGATAATGATTTACAGATGACACATGTGTAATTATCTTCATTTGCCATATCTCCACGGATGTTTGTGAGCTTGTAGTCGAGATTAAGTGATGCGAAGTTTTTCATAGTACCAGAAATATGGGTATTTTCTCGACAAAGAAGTTCTCGAAGATGATCAATGAGCCAACGAGCAGCGGTCGATGATGTGTCATTCCTAGCGGTATCTATTAGAAGCTTATCATGCGAAAAAAGAGGTGCTTTACATTCTCGACGATAGCTTTCTACTGCTTCTCTTCCAAAGGGTATCCAATCAGGAGGAGCAAAGTTAACAGCCTCATTGTAATTAAAGCCGTGATTGAATCCAGCATGATATACCTTCGGGAAAGTGACGATAAATTGCCCAGGTCTCTGATCGGCAACGTAGACTGGAATATTGAAATGTTGAAGGACTGCAGGTGATATCAAAGTAGCTCTTTCATGTAGCATTTGCGGTTGAACTTTGAACTCATTGACGAATAATGATCGACAGGTATCTTCAAAGTTAGATGAATATTCTCCAGGAATACAATACCATGTTTTTGTATCGCCAAAATGCTGATAATTGATAGAATAAGTGTAATGGTCTTCAGAGTGCCAACAGAATGCAGAGAACATCATACCAACATAGGCCCACGGAAGAGTGACACCAGAAATATCAGACTTTAAATGAGAGAATAAAGATGATCTCATCTGAGCAAAGTTATTCAGATTCCACGGATCTTTAGCATATTTATTGTATGGATTGAGGGCTACTGAAGGAAACCCTGATCCTTTGCTGTCACATTGAATATCGGCTCCATACTCCACAGTGATTGCATCTTTGAGACTTGCAACATAATTCCAAAATTGTTGCTCGACCAACAATTCAGCTTCCATTGGATCGAAGTCATCAGATATGTACTTTCTTCTGAACTCGTCGGCCATCTCCTGGAACTCGGGAAGATTGTATGTATTTCCCTCACTGAAGTAAAAACCGCCATTCGTTGTTAAACATGAGTTGCAATAATAGGGGCTGGGAGGATTTTCATCCATGAGAGACTTCTCATCCTCTTGACTAGAAGAAGTGCTTTCGCTGGAAATCTGCCTTTTGGTCGTCGCGTATTCGGAGCAATTGATATGCGAATATTCCTTGCAATCCGCACATACCACATACTTGGAATTTTCAGTAATGACCCCGGAACATTTTACACACTCAGCATCATCAGAAGACTCAGAGTCGGAGCTAGTTCCGTAGCCGCTATCATGATCAGAAGCGGTTTCAGATTCGGTATCGCTACGGGCGTCATCATCCGATTCTACAGCAGGACGAACAACCTCCTCATCTGTAACCCTTACTTTTTGTTCACCAACTTCATCGTCATCCCGCTTCCTCTTGAAATTTGCTAATCGTTCTTGACTGGAGCAAAATTGATCAAAGGGGACAATCAGAGTCTCATATAACCGAACAAAGCTAGACACATATTCGTGCGAGAGACCGAATTTACCACATATCTCAGTCCATGTAAACCCCATTTCTCGAAGAGACTTGACAGCATATATATTGATGATCATTCCAGCTATTTCTGGATATTTATCAACAGGACCGTTTTCATGGTGGTACATATGATGGTACTTGCCCATACGATCGAGCCAATTGTGTGAAGCCCTAGTCTCAGCACTAAGCTTATTGAGCTGCTGTTTACGACATTCAAAAGAGAAGCGGCCGATATCTAAAGAGAATTTCGGGTTCCATGTTGAAGGAGGAACTATTTTGACCATTCCATAACTGTTGCCGAAATCGCTCAAAGAACTCACATATTCAACCGGATTACTAAATTCTTCCTTGGTTGGATATAACGTAGGAACCTCTTTGAGTCCAAATAGCCTTGAGATCTTGGGTTTTTCTCGATAATCACCTGTAGGTTTGGTTTTCACCTCGTCCAGTCCAGCAATCATTAGTGTATGGTTTGAGTATCAATTACACTTCCCTATTCGGGCAGACAAGGGTAACAAAACATCGAGCCCATAATTTCCATAACGATAAACAATTTCAAAGTTTCGATCGCTGTTAGAACAAAGATAAACACAACGTGAACCTTAGTAATAAAAAAAAATTAATCATGGGATATACTTTGGGTATAATTGGCTGTGGTGTCATGGGAAGTGCTGTTCTTTCAGCCACGATAAACAATCTTGATAGTGGATCTGGAGATGATATTCCTACCAAGATTATCGTCACTGTTTCCAGTGAATCATCTAAGGTGAATCTGCACAGTCAATACGGCTCAAAAGTGACTGTTTTGAAAGGAACCGAAGACAACAACCATCACTTGGTTTCGCAGAGTGATATTATTCTTGTTGGCATCAAGCCATATGCAGCAGAGGATATTTTATTACCTCTGAAAAATGTCTTTGATGGAAAAATACTCGTTTCGCTCATGGCTGGTATAACGATAGAGCGATTGGCTCAATTGACTGGTGCTCCTACCATTGCTAGAGCCCTGACCAATACGCCTAGTCGAATCTGTATGGGCATGACGGTGGTCAGTTTGAGAACAGCCAAAGACGAGCCCGAGACAACAAAACCTCGAGTAGATTGGCTTTTTAAGAACACAGGAAAATGCTTATTCCTCGATGAAAAGTATCAAGATGTTGCTGTTTCGCTTGTTGGTAGTGGTGTTGCCTTTGTATATGTGGTTCTGGAAGCTTTGATTGAAGGTGCTGTCAAGAAAGGAATGCCGTATGCTATAGCTCAAGAATGTGCAGTTCAAATGCTGATAGGCACAGGAAAACTGGTAGAGCAGTCTGGGCAGCATCCAGCGTTTTTGAAATCGCAGGTAATGTCTCCAGGAGGAACCACAGTTTCCGGACTGCTAGTGATGGAAGATAAAGGCGTTCGGGCGGGAATTTCTCGAGCAGTTGAAGAGGCAGCCAATGTTTCCGAGCATCTGGGTAAGCTGAGTGCTGCGAAGGAGAAGAAGGAGTAATGTCGAGAATTTAGCAGCAAAATATCGAAGCATCCAATACAAAAGTAATCAGAATAGAGCAACCACAGTAAAACTATGCGGGAGTTAAAATTTGTTAGCCTCAAGGCACTCTGATCAAATATAAAGACAGAGTAGCCAAAAACAAGCTGTTCATTGGCTGTTTATTGCAGAGAGTCATTGGAGCCTTCATTGCTACAGCACGCAATGCTCAATAAATCTTCCAAATTACCCTTCATTTCTATTCCTAGGTATATCCCGTTCAAATCTCTCCATCAAATCCTTCTCTGCTGCTACAACGGCTTCCTTTCCAACCCCACGTGTAGATACCTTGACAATATTCCCCCTCTCTAGAAGCATCACACCTCGTTGAAACCGCATGTCTTTGAGCACAAGAGTAGTTTTTGGGCAAATAAAGACATTGCTATCATCCACAGACGGAAGCATGCTTATACTCATCGGATCGAGAGAGATGGCGTAGCAAAGAGCCTCATTATTGTCCTGAAGAACCAATTTATAGGTCGGTAACCCAGGTTTTTTCTCAAAACGCGTCCCATTCTGCTCAGAATCATCATCTCCTTCAATGGAAACATCCGTCACAATTCTTTTGTTTCCATTTGGTTTATTTTTCTCGAGCATGGAGAATTTCGACTCTGAGATACTCATCACATCTACGACGGTCACCTCGATTTGACCCGAAATGAAACATTTATCGCGATTTAAGATATCCGGAGGGAATTTATTCATCATTTTTCATAATCCGGGTAATTTAAGAACGAGTCACTTAGTTGTTATTGCAGAAATTTGCAATTATTTCAATTGAACCTCTGAACCCATGCAACTCGTATGGTATCACAGATAAATCATCGAGCCAATTTATAAAATAAAAACATGATAAAAATACAATATGAAAGAAAATAGACACAAAAAGATGAAAACAAAAAAAGAAACAATACAGACTATAAAACACTAAAACTATCATCAACAGCTAAATACTGGCCGAATACAACCTTATAATCAACCAGTTCCAACACAGACCTTATTCCTTAGTCTCAGCAGCAGTCTCAGGAGCTTCAGCAGTAGGCTCGGCGGCAGGAGCAGCCTCAGTACTAGCAGCGGGTTCAGTAGTTCCAGATTCCTGAGCATTCTCCAAATCATTCTGCCAGAAAGTCAGATTATCTCGGAGAAGTTGCATGATCAAGGTGGAATCTCGATAAGACTCTTCACTCAAGCTATCAAGCTCAGCAATGGCGTCATCAAATGCCTGCTTGGCAAGATGACAAGCACGCGAGGGGCTATTCAAAATATCGTAATAGAAAACGGAGAAGTTGAGAGCCAGGCCAAGTCTAATAGGATGAGTAGGGCTCAACTCTGTCTGGGCAATATCAGTTGCCTTTCGGTATGAATCATGAGCATCAGTGGCAGCCTGCTTCTTTTTGTCACCTGAGGCAATTTCAGCAAGATACCTATGATAATCGCCCTTCATCTTATAGTAAAACACCTTTGATTCACCAGACTCAGCCTTGGGTAGGAGATGCTTCTCCAACACTTCGAGTACATCATTGCAGATATCCTCCAGTTCCTTTTCAATCTTAGCGTTGTAATGCTTGATCATTTCGACATGATGACTAGCATTCTTGGCCTCTTCCTTTTGTTCTATTGACAAAATCAACCTCCAGCTGGCTCTTCGGGTGCCAATCACATTCTTGTATGCAACAGAAAGCAAGTTACGTTCATCCACACTGAGTTCTTCACCTGATTCTGCCACTTTCTTCATGTATTGGACCATTTCATCGAAACGCTCGGCTTGCTCGCACAAGCGGGCTAAGAATGTATTGGTTTCACGCTAAAAAAAAGGCATGTTAGCAAAACAAATATAAAAAAAACACAAAAGTACGCCTACTATTGATTCATCTCTTCAGATTGACTCGATTCATGCATTCAACCAAGCAAATTCCAGATCGCCACCATCATATACTCCATCTAGACGTTGATCATTCATTCTTTGTGTTGATATCGCCTTGGAAAACCGCGCCTCAAAGCAATGAACCAGTAGCCATGTTATCTGCTGGAATATACAAACAATCACGATAAATCAAACTGAAAAATCAAGTAGAAACCAATCACAAATCACATACCTCAGATGCCATCTCTACAGTGTTATCAATTACCACAAAAGAAGTGTTGTCTTTACTACGCTTAGTTAACAGTAGAATGAGGAAAGAAAATAGGAGGAATAAACAAAGCCCAAGGGGTAAAGTCAGACCCAAGAAGGGTAACAGTCATACTTCGGGTGCCACTTTGGTTTTTCGGCGAGGGTGGAATGCAACATGGGATGAGAATAAGTTTTATGTTGGTATTTATTCTGTAAATACGTATATATAGTGTTATAAATTGTTTGTGTTTTTATAAATTGGTATTGTTCATTGCATTTGCTTATTTTGATTTTTTCACTCCGATAAACCATTTTTGTGACCGATTAACCGAACAAACGCCTCATTATGGCAGTACAAAGCTTATATATATTAAACAGGGCTGGGGGTCTTATCTATCAGGTGAGTATAATGTAATAACGTTGGATCTTATATATTATATATGTTCTTGATGATTATATGTGACTCTTAATCATTGTTGCTAACGTGTTTACTCAGAAAGATTTCAACCCCGGTCTCAAAAAAATAACAACCAATGAATATCTCGTATTGGCTGGAACTCTTCATTCTGTGCATGCGTTAAGTACCAGAATTTCTCCTATAGATGGAAGTTCGGGTATAAAATTGCTTCAAACCGCTCATTTTGATATGCATATATTTCAAACGATCACCGGTGTTAAGTTCATTCTTATCACCGATACCAAACAATTTGCCGCTGATAGCATCATATCAACAGTATATCAATTATTTGGCGATTATGTCATGAAAAATCCTTTCTATCAATTGGATATGCCAATTCGTGTTGATAAGTTTGATCGCCATTTGGACAAATACCTTACGACCGTAATATAGACATTTTAATGACGATAATATGAGTTAGTCAATTATAAATATATTTAAAGCGATGTTTAAATGCATATATGCTGCTTCGAAAAACTGATTAGCCGAAAATGCTTGATTGAAAACATCAAAGTATTTATTCATACTCGTGGAGTTATCTCTCTCCTTCCAGTATGCTTCCCTTCCTCCTTAATCCTCAATGTATCGATCTCGAAATGACACAAATCGTAAATATGCCGACGACACATTGACTGTATCTCTCAATAAAATTATAAGTGCAGCACTCATAACGTTCCTGTTAAACGTATCAGGAATATGCTTACGAACGAACGGAGAAAGTGATAAAACGGACCCTAATAAAGATGATAATGCTGGAAGAAGTAGAGGATGCGAAATTCTTAATATTGTCGATCGATTCGAAATGAGCCAATCACGGCTCCTGGGCCTTCCTGGTCCCCTTGCAAACAACCAGCGTATCCAAGTAGGCCATACAGGGGCCTGTAAACCCTCGGCATCAGCTGGAGCAAGAATAACTTCCCCATTTGCATCCTCATTACCTTGGAGAACGGCTACATCATTGTTGTTCCCCTCATTTCCTAAGCCTTCTTCTTCAACAACGACGTTTTCATCTTCGTTCAAGTCTCCTTCACGAATCATGTCAAACAGATTCATCCCATTAACGTTAACTATAAGGTTGTTTTGGGAAGCAGTTTCCGGTCGGTTCAATTGACCAGCCCAATATTGAATCCAAGGATCAACAAGATTATCGTACGACATCTGATATACCAATCGTGCAACAGGCATCACTGCTGCTACCAACTTGGGCCCCGAAAACCTCCAAGGAGCAGTCGAGCTATCTAAAAGAAAAGGTACAACCATACTTGCGAGATCTACTAATCTTGATCTGAATCCACTAATCACTAACCATATGGGAATAGATGGAATCAGATAAGCCTGACGCAACGACAATGGCGATAACCGGACAGTAGAGCCGGTCCATGTAACACCAAGAAGCTTCATAGCCATATCTCTTGAAAACATGCATTGAATTACCGCGGCTCCAGCGGTATAAAGTGAGACATATATGGCCCATCCGACTAGAAGTCCATTTCCTGAAACCCAAGCCACTGTAAGCATACGCCTGTCGTAACCTTCCAAAAAATACCTCGTATCCAAAAGCCAGAACTGCTTTTGAGCCAACCTAAAAGGCGATTTGCATTGCGGGCAGCCAAAGTTAGCATTCCCATTTGCCTCTGTCTGACCAATCCATTTTAGAAGACAACCTTGGTGCGCCACTAGCGTGCAATTACGACACTTTTTAATATCTGAAGACAACCCATCTGGTGCTGGTTCATTGGTACTGCCAAGGCAGATGAAACAGTCACTCATTATGGCTGACGGACTGGAGTGCTGAAACGAAAGGAAAACAACGCCATATCAGGGGTCACGTGCACCGACAATTCGGTCAGACATATTGAGAAGTTGAGAAATATGAAAATGAGTAAAATGAATACCAATTGAGTTAGATATTTGACTTTTTCATTTTTGGAAATTTTCACAGGATATGGCTGAATGGATAGTACGACCAAGGCGTACTATGCTCTGCACGATCGATCGATTATAGTAAACCGCTTCGGTGGTTGACCCCACTATGCAATGCCTATTAATTGAACCTAAATAGGTATAATTCGACGGGGTGATCCTACCAAAAAAAGTCGGGAATATTATGATATGGTGCTCGCGAGTTGTGAGGAAATTCAGGAGTAAACAATAAGGAACAAATCAGATCAAAGATCTTCCGGATTCACCCCTTGTTGTATCATAATCGCCGACAGTATCATATACTAATTGCATCACAATTCATTGAAACGCAAAATGTATGCTATAATTACAATATAGTGCCTCAATTCTAATATGCGACCCCCGTTGATCCGCAGATTATACCTCATATGCTGAAAAATTAGGGGGTTTTATCATACCTAATTGGGTTAATTAATAGGATTTTGGGGCTTGAGCCGCAATTTCACGGAAACCATAACGGAATTTCAGGAAAAGTGATTGACGATTATAATTTTTTAAATAATTAAATAGACAGATAGATAATATTCTGTTAAATAATCATGAGAATATTCCCTTTTTAGACATAATAATGAACATGACGATATCTCTGGCCATGACGGAGATACTCCAAAATAGTGAAGTTAGCTGATTTTATTAGAATTCGCTGCAGCATGTATACATCTACAAAATGTGTGGTTTTCCCTTAGTTTCAAAACGCACTAGTAACCTGCACAGTATCATAATAGCGGGTTTATTCAAACGGGCAAGCTTTCTTATGTGGATGAAAAAGGGGCTATTACTTGAATGGGCAAAATCACAAGCATTAGATCGATGCAGCATTAAAACACATTCTAAAGTTTAGTTATACCCCCGTGCTTATCATAACCCTTTTTATTACCCGTGCAGATGTTTCTTATCGTCAGAAATCCCTATATAGTTAATTGCGTTACATATCGTTGAGTATCATATTCCCGTTTAGGTGAAAACATTTGGTTACCCAGGGAACTACTCGGGCCCCACTCCCCTTTGTGCTAATCGATAGGTCAATTAACTGTTTGACATTATGCAAGTGTGCAATCTACGGCATCAATTTTTATGATTTTGACACATGTCGTTCACAATGGAGAATCTGTGGACTTTTAGATCGACTTTACAAGTCGAATCTCAACAAAAGGTCTTTGTTGAGTGACATATCAACCAGCTGTTACCGTCTTGATATAATGGTATATTATAACAGATTCAACATAATTCAAATAAAAATTATTTTCAAATAACGGCTATTTAGATGATTTACATCGTGTAATTCCTATAATGTATTTATCATAATATTATTTTAGCTACATAATGTGTAATTATATTAAGCATTTACTTTAACCAGGCAACCACCCCCTTGGTCCCACATTTGCAGAAGTTGTATGAAAAAAAAAAGTTGAACCCATGGCCAGCAAAAAAAAAAATCATCATTTTTCAACAAAAACAACACCCAAATATAGTACATAGATTTGCAGATCATCTCCTATACGAAATTCGTTTCTATTGCTCGAGCCGTGTTTCAAAGTGCCGCTTATTTGCCCAGTGGATTTCTACGTAGCATTTTGCCCGTAGCCTTCTTTAGCCTTTTGTGTTTTGTTACCCAGGGGTTCCAATCAAGGAGGCGCAACACTGCATCAGGCAAGCACCACCCCTTGCTCAAGGTACTTCCCAGTTGGGACATCAATGCGGGTTTTGGGAGGGCTGAATGAAGTGTTTCATAGGGCAACAGGAATATAAAGGTCGGAGTTCTTGGTCAGGCGGAAAAAGATTCGCTGGTATAGTTGAAGTTTTGAACCGAACCCGCTTAATCGTCCGATCAAGAGGAACGAAACTGAACAGCCGAAATTGGCTGTTTTAATTTCTAAAATCTTGAATTCGGTATTTTAAAAACCCCCTTTTTTTCTAAATTTTTATATTTTATTAATCCGGGTTTGCTTGTTTGTTACGTTGGCGGACTAATCCCCCGAACCCCAACTCGAGCCCATTCCTGGTTAACAAAGATCTTTCGGGATTTATAGATAAAAATCCCCACTTGTCATCTTCGCTCCTTAAACTATCATGCATACTGTTTCTCCTCATACACCTCTCCCGAGGAGAACTCACGTATGTAATAGCTCAAGTGCTGCAGATCGAAGTCACTCCTGTTTGGATCACGTGCTGGCCGGATCTCTTCAAATCACCGGAATTATAGGAAGCGGCCCTTATTCGGTTGTTTATTCGGCGGTGAACTTTCATACAGGTGAAACTGTCGCTGTTAAAGTGATTGCAAAAGGCGGCCGAATGGCTCATTCGTTTGGCCCTGGACATGCTAATTATACTCTGATTCCCAGACCGAGGTCTATGTTAACAGAATCATTGAAACATATTAATGCTCAGCAAGTCGAGCTGGAATCTATTCGAATACACTATCAAAAACTAATGGAAAGCGGGGAATTTGATTCCAGAAATTCCTTGCATGCTGCTTATAGAGAGGTTGCCCTGCACTATACGGCGTGCTCAATTATTCCTTCTGGAGTAGTACGCTTGAGGCAAATTTTAGACTCTCATGAATTTCTTTATGTGGTTATGGATTATTTCGCTGCTGGCGATTTATTTCATGCCATTACAGACCTTAAATGGTATGTTGGCGATGACAAGCGAATCAAAGACATTTTTTTCCAAATCGCAAACGTCGTACAGACATGTCATGATAGATCGATATATCATTGCGATTTGAAGCCGGAAAATTTCGTTGTTAGTCTTGAAGGAAGCCAGATCAAGCTGACTGATTTCGGGTTGGCTACTAGTTCCGCTGTCTGCACAGATTACGGCTGTGGAAGTGGACTCTATATGTCACCCGAACGATCACAAAGCATGAGTACAGAGAAAACTGGATTTTCAAGTGCTGCATCCGATGTTTGGGCATTAGGCGTTATCTTGTTGAACCTCACATGTGGCCGAAACCCCTGGAAGAAAGCTTCTGCAACAGAGGATCCATCATACCAGGCATTTCTAAAAGACAGCCGGTTTTTAGAAAAAATAATGCCGATATCATCTGAGCTGTGTGAAATCCTGACTCATGTTTTTGACATTGATCCGGTTAAAAGACTATCGCTGAGCCAATTTAGAGATATGGTTGCAGCTTGTACAAGTCTAACAAGACATTCACCGACCAGTAGTAGGTCAACCCAGTCGGTTAGCAGCAAAAATGGACTGAGACGAACTCCAAGTGGACTAAGTGTTTCTTCGACAGTATCTTCAGTTTCTTCAGGGGTCCTAAGCTCACCGGTACAATTTGGAGGAGCGTTTTCGCCTTATGTCTACAACAAATATGATTCTCCTGTACCATGGACACCTCAGTTTAATTATGATAAGGTATTTGCATCGCCGGCTCTTCATAACGAAGGGTTTGATTCACCGCCTTTTGGTGCTGGAGAAATTCATAGGCCCTGCTCTCCTTATAAACTCAACTATTCAACGGGAGCTAACAATAATTCACCTTCTAAGGCTGCCAATGGAAATAATATAACTGGGTTATTACCAGCTTTACCGCTACGACAGGGCTATAATGGACATCATCAACAGAGTTTAGCCCATCCTTATAGTCGGCCAGGGCTTCGAATTACGCCGGGACGTAATCAAATGCCGTCGCCGAATTCAAGAAGCTCGTCATAAGGATGCTACAATTTGAAATGATGTCGAGACGATATTTATTTATTCAGTACTTAGTAATAATCGCAACGAATGAAATGATTAGGGATGGAATTGTTCAATATCCAACGCCGTTACCACTTAGAACTAGAAACAATTGTTTCAGCTTTGTCCAACCATGTTTCCAAAGGAGTACTGCTTTCAATTGAAGGGTCAGCTATTCCATTGACAAAAAACGTAGGGGTGACATGAACACTGCTCTGCCTAGCTTGTCGCACAAAGTACTTGATATCAGGCTGCAGAGACCCCTTTTTACCATTGATGACCTCTAAAAACTCGTCAGCGTCTACTCCAGCACTTTCATGAGCGAGTTTAGCCAAACGCTTGTAAATTTGCGGTCTACTTTCGTCGTAGACAGCCTCATCAACGAAGTCATTGATTTTGGCGAACAGAACATCGCTGAATTCCAGGAATTTGTTTGGAGCAAGTCGTGCAACGGTAATCCCAGCCTCATGAGAAAAAGTAGATTGAGGATGCCATGGCTGGATTACATGTCTGAATACAAATTGGAACTGGCCAGGATATTTCTTCTCCAGGGCCGGATAAATCTCCTTTCTGAACCTGAGGAAAAACCTAGCACAAAATGGACACAAGTAGTCCAAATATAAATCAATGGTATTTTCACCTTTGCCTATGATATGAGACTTTTGATATTTTGGAGCAATCGACATTTTGGTAAAGTTACAGGGAAGAAAGACTAATACTGGACTAATAGTCGTATTTATAATCGTTTGACTACCGATGCAAACATATTGGGAAAGCACGCAATCGGCGAAAAGTCATTAAAATGAGAGTTTTATGTAGAAAACCGTATTTATCGATTGAAAGTGAATTTCAATAATTGAAGAAATTTAATGAGTTGCGGAAAAAGAAATGGGGAGTTGACGTCATAGGGTGCCTGAGGACCCTTTGTCCAACGGTTTAAGACCCTTTGTATTAACATTGGCGGAAATAAGCAAGTAATTCCGAATATACGAGTGTTTATATAACATGTAAGTGAGATATAACAACTGGACATATTTTACAGCCCAATTGTCAATTTGCACAGTTATTATATGTAAATCATTTGCAATTGTATGTATAC
The DNA here is from genome assembly GCA_037040845.1 of Trichomonascaceae sp. B5901. NCBI lineage: Eukaryota > Fungi > Ascomycota > Dipodascomycetes > Dipodascales > Trichomonascaceae > Trichomonascaceae sp. B5901. The sequence goes on from JAXQHN010000001.1 coordinate 2,250,125, forward strand.
AGCTTGTAGTTTACATCATCTGCACTTGCTGTCAAATATTCCATTATTTCTTCAAAATAACACAAAGAGATTGTGTTCCCTTATTCATATCTCTTGTCTTCTTTTATATTTACAATGGGCCTTACGAGCTGACCTTGGGTTGGGGTGGTTTCACTTCACTTGGCGTCTTTCTACCAGAGACCTGGTTGTAAATTCCCATTCCAGAAGTGATGAAACTACCGAAATCGCCCAATTGAGCAGGGATCACCACAGTATTGCTCTCTTTGGCCAGATTTCCAAATGCTCCAACGTACTTTTCTGCTACTTGTAAAGATACAGCATCTGCACCTCCTGGGGTCTGTTGGATTGCTTGAGCCACCTCTTGTATCCCCTTGGCTGTGGCACGTGCTCGTAAAAGTATAGCGTCAGCCTCACCGGCAGCTTTGTTGATGTTTTCTTGTTTAATAGCCTCGGAAGCCAGAATTGTAGATGCCTTTTCACCTTCAGCTCTGTTGATTGCAGCTTGACGATGACCCTCTGATTCCAGAATTTCTGCTCGTTTAGATCTTTCAGCAGACACTTGACGATGCATGGCTTCCAAGACATTTGCCGGAGGATGTATATCTCTGATTTCATATCGAAGACAGGTGACACCCCAGGCCTTAGCAGCCTCATTTATCACGGTTGTAATATTAGAATTAAGATTCTGACGTTCACGTAGAACATGATCAAGAGAAAGCTGGCCGATTTCAGATCGCATGGTAGTCTGAGCGAGCTGAGATACAGCATATTCCACATCCTCGACGCCATAGCTGGCTCTATAGGCGTCAAATACTCTCAAATAAAGCACACCGTCCATTTCCAAAGTCACGTTATCAGCAGTGATTGCACTTTGAGAAGGAATTTCAATAGCTGATTCTTTCAACGATTGAACGTAGCGAATTTTGTCGATGAAAGGCACTAGAATGGCAAATCCTGGATCAAGAATCCTAAGTCAGTTAGACAACAATAGTTGTTCTGATAGCGACCATTTCCATATAGTAATACAATGCTACTGAAAACAATCAAAAAAGTCTCTACATACCTGTGGAATTTCCCCATTCGTTCAACAACCCATGCTGTCTGTTGAGGAACAAATCGTATTATAGTATTAGCAGGCAAACTCTGTCGCTGAAAAAAGGTCAGGCTTCCTCCTCCAGATGTGAACTGTCGAAATGGCGATAATGCCACTGATCTTCGCACCAAAGGCGTGTTAAATCGGGTCGAACGCACTAGACTATTCATGGTGGAATTTGATGGACGTTGGGATGAGGATGAAAGGAGGAGCCAATCTGGGTGATTTTAAAGTAATAGCTGCAGCTGCCCATTGAAATGACATTTTAAAATTTATTTTTCTTCAAAACATTGAGATGGGTGAATGATATTTAATGATATCGTTAAAAGTTTGAAAATTATTCATTGGAGATGAAATTTCCATCAGCGGTCAAATCTCATTTGGAATCTACAAGTGAATCTCATAAAACCATAATTTTAGTAGGAAATGGCACAATAACTCATCAAATCAATCAATTCATTGAGAGCAATGTTTCATCTTCTACAAAAAGGAAAAAAATTATCGTTACCAGCAGGATTCGAACCTGCGCGGGCAGAACCCACTGCCTTAGCAGGGCAGCACCTTAACCCCTCGGTCATAGTAACAGATTTTTGTAAATTTTGGCTCGAAATCAGAATAACTGCACTCTGTGACCGGCGTCCAAACGTCCCAGATTTTAATTTAAACTATACCTATATAATCCTCGAGTCAGCAAGAACTCACAGCGCATATTAAAACGCAATTTCGAGCTTTGGTTGTGTTGAATATTCGTACTTGTTTGACGGTTGGCGTGGCAAAAGATAAAAAGTTCCGTTAAAATTTGAGATTTTCCGTCAAATAAATACGCACGGCTGAGTCTCGTGAAAACTATGCCGATTTCTTCTAATTACTAGGATTACTGTTTTAAGTAATTCACAGGTTATTTTCAATGGCAGAAAAAAATAATGGAGAAATTCACTGACTACTTACTAGTATATTACCGTCTAATAAACAAATTAGTTTTCTTTTCTACCTATGTACATTTTGTCCTCATCACCTTATAAATCTTTATAATAATCAGCAATAAGGAATGCTGCATCCAAACTCTGGCTTACACTCAGTCGAGGATCACATACAGTGTCATAGCGAAGCATCAAATCTTCATCTTCCAGGTTTTGACTTCCTCCAATACATTCAGTCACTGCATCACCGGTGAGTTCTAAGTGGAGTCCGTTGAGCTTGGATCCATTCTCCTTATGGATACTCAAAGCCAATTTTATCTCTGTTATGATATCGTCAAAATATCGTGTTTTTAGCTTAGTAACTGGGCTGGTCTTGGTATTTCCATGACAAGGGTCTGTTATCCATACTGGCTGATGCCCTGATTTGTGAACGGCATTTATATGACCAGGAAGTAACTCAGCAATTTTATCAGCTCCATACCGAGTAATCAAAGTGACACGGCCAGGATCAAAATTAGGATCTACAATGTCCAAAAGGCCAGTTAAATCACTCTCTGATGTCGTTGGGCCGATCTTTATACCAACAGGATTGCATACACCTCTGAAGAATTCCACATGAGCTCCATCAAGCTGCCTTGTTCGATCACCAATCCAAATGAAATGAGCAGATGTATTATACCATTTAGGAGGTGCTCCAGGTGCTGGACGTAATTTTCTAGTAAGGCTTTGCTCATATTCTAGAAGTAAAGCTTCATGAGACGTGTAGAAGTCAACACTTTTGAAAGAATCATCGTTATCTGCTCCAACTGTGCTGACAAAACTTAAGCCCTCGGAGATCGAGTTAACGACATGCTGATATCGTTCTCTCACGTGATCTTGCTTGACATGACTAAGATCCCATTCGAAGGGATGACGAAGATCAGCAAATCCCGACGACAAGGCTCCTCTAACATGATTCAGAGTGGCAGCAGAGTGGAAATAAGAGCTTACAAGCCGATTAGGATCTGGCGCACGATCACTAGGATCATAACCATTTATATTATCACCTCTAAATGAATTAATTTCTCCGTAACCCTCGACATATTCAGTCAATTTGGATCGAGGTTTAGCATATTGACCAGCAATTCGACCAATTCGAACTATGGGTAAATGAGTTCCCCAAATAAGAACCAGACTCATCTGTAATAGAACCTTGAGCTTAGCATCAATTCTATCCTGGTTGCAATAGTCAAATAATTCTGCACAATCACCACCCTGGAGCACAAATGCCTTGCCCAGAGCAGCATTTCTCAATTTACTTCGCAAATCCTCGATTTCTTTTGCAGTCACCAAAGGTGGAAGACTCTCAAGCTTCTCTAAGGCTCTTTCCACCTTGGAATAATCGTCATATACAACGTCTTGCTTTATAGGCTTGTGCTGCCAGGAAGTGGGAGCCCAGTCCTTTGATCTGGCAAGATTAGGCCTCGGTTCAGTGCCATCTTTTGATTTCGTGCGCAATTTAGCTGCACTTTTCGCACCCTCACTAGCTGTAAGCTTTTCAGGGTCTGTTACGTGGATATCCTGGGGCATTGGTGGATGTTAAGAATGAGCATTTGGAAATAAGTCATCATCTCTGTCAAAAAAATCGTGACTCACGTGACGACAAATCTGAAACAACCAAAATATACACAGAATCCACCTAGTATCAATAGACTAGTAGTGATATTAATACAAAAATTATACTCTTTCCAAAACTAAAGCAGATCCACCGCCTCCACCGTTGCAGATGCCAGCAGCTCCAATCTTTCCACCCTCTTGAGCTAAAACACTGAGTAAAGTACAGGTGATACGAGCACCAGAACAGCCTAGAGGATGACCCAAAGCCACAGCACCTCCGTAAACATTGACCTTGTCAAGAGGAATGTTCAGAATCCTGGTGTTGGCAATTCCCACCACAGAGAAAGCTTCGTTGAACTCAAAGAAGTCGACCTCTTCTTGTTTTACACCACTATGCTTTAGAGCCTTGGGGACGGCCAAAGAAGGTGCAGTAGGGAAATCAACAGGAGCATGAGCGGCTTCACCCCAACCGAGGATCTTGGCAATGGGCTTGAGTCCTAATTCCTTGACTTTAGCAGCAGAAACCAAAACCACTGCAGCACCACCATCATTAAGAGGAGCAGAATTAGGAGCAGTCAAAGTGCCATCGGCTTTGAAAGCAGGCTTTATACTTCGGAGCTTTTCCGCATTAAGTCGAGAAGATTCTTCGTCCTGAGAGACAGTCACACCAGGTCTTCCTCTTGCTCCAGCAATTTCCACAGGGGCAATTTCATTCTTGAATTTTCCTGCCGCATGGGCCTTCTGAGCTCGTGTATAAGACTCAATTGCAAAATCGTCCTGCTGCTCTCGAGTAATGTTATGTTTTTCGGCAGTCGACTCGCCACACATGCCCATATGTTGGCCATCATACGCGTCCTCAAGGCCATCTTTGAGTAAACCATCAACTAGGTTGATAGCACCGAGCTTGACACCGGTTCGACTATTAGGCACATAATGAGGAACATTGGACATGGACTCGGTACCTCCAGCGACCACAATGTCGGCAGATCCAGTGAGAATCGACTGAGCTCCAACAATTATGGCTTTCATACCAGAAGAACACACCTTATTTACAGTGGTAGCGACGATAGACTGAGATAAACCAGCCTTCAGAGCTACCTGACGTGCAGGAGCTTGACCGACATTGGCAGAATAAACGTTGCCAAATACGATTTCCTCTACTGCATCCGGCTTGATCTCGGGGACTTTCTCAAGGGCAGTCTTGACTGCATGAGCGCCGAGATCAACACACGTTTTGCTGGCCAATGAGCCTAGGAATGAGCCTATAGGAGTACGAGAGTAGGCGACTATATATACGGGGTCTACCATTATGGAAATAGGAGTTTTCTGGTGGAGAAATATGTAGGAAGGAAGGAAGGAATGAAGGTTGGGGCGCAGGGGAAGTAGATTTTGGGGATCACGTGATCGTTGAGAAATAAGTGAGACAAATTAGGAAATATTTAGAGAATTTTTTATGATATCGAATACATTTTGTTATATAATTAAAATAATCAATGAGAGTCAGTCTATTATGTAGAATTCGCTACCATTACGCTTTCAGTTCCCCTCTCATTGATCCTACGTTCTCCTACTAAACTCTGGTGAAAAATTACCCTTTGATTCAAACTTCATGCCTAAACCACGAGATATCTCGATAAACGAGAAAACATTTGTGTTAAAACAGCTCTTCGAAGAGAAGAAGCGCTTAGATGAACGCAAACTCGACGAGTTCCGCAATGTACAAATCTTATTTGGTGAATCACTAGGGTTTTGCGAGGTCAAGCTAGGAAATACCCGTCTGGTGGTTCGAATATCGGCAGAAATCACCAAACCTTATGAAGATAGACAGTTTGAGGGCCAATTCCTGATAACCACCAATATATCGAGCATGGCGTCTCCTATATTTGAAAATAGTAGAACTAGCGATGACGAGATGCTTGTTAGTCGGCTCATTGACAAAGCTATACGGAGAAGTAAAGCTCTTGATCTTGAAAGTCTCTGTATAAGAGCAGGAAAAAGCTGCTGGCTTATTCGAGCAGATGTACATTATTTAGATTATGACGGAGGTTTGGTTGATGCTACTTGCATTGGAGTTATTGCAGCATTACATCACTTTCGACGACCACAGGTAACTATTGATGTAGACAATCGACCGGTTGTACATTCAATCAGTGACAAAGTTCCTGTACCACTTAGCATTTTACATATTCCTATATGCGTGACTTTCTCGCTATTTGCCAACAGTGAGAATCCTGCAGAAGAACCCTTGGTAATAGTTGATTCGACTGCAACGGAAGAAGCATTGCAGGATTCAAGCATGACTCTAACAGTTAACAAAAATAGAGATATTTGTCAGATAAGCAAGGCAGGAGGCGTACCGGTGGAAGCAGTAGAGATTCTCAATTGTGCAAACACAGCCTATGAGATTGCCAGCAATGTTACAGAATTGATTCTACGGCGACTGAAAGAAGACGATGCTGAAAGAAATAAAGATAATCAAGAATTGAGTGCTGAAAATGATCGACAGGGGGAAGAAGTGGACGATATGGATGATTAATGATAATATAAGGCAAGCAGCCCACCTCAACTGTATTAATAATATGAATATTTTTCTACAGAATTGTATATAATAAGAATAGATATAGGTCTAAATTAAGAAGCGAATAGTTTTAACTTACAATGCTCTTCGGTGGTATACTTACCCCACTCTCACTTCCACCCCCACCAAAGATCAACTTGGTGAAATTTATCCACTGCTCGTATTATTTCCACAACATGCTCTACAAATCTAATAAACCTACATTAATAATAGTCGGAGGGCCTGCCGGGACGGGTAAATCTACAGTGGGAAAACATTTGGCTTCTATTTTCGAAGCTTCGTATACTGAAGGTGATGATTTGCATCCACAGTCTAATATAGACAAAATGGCTAAAGGAATACCATTACAAGATGAAGACCGATGGACATGGCTTCAGAAAGTTGCTTCTGTTGGATCTGAGCACGCAGACTCGAGCAAAAACGGAATTGCTGTGGCTTCCTGCAGTGCTTTAACCGTCAGATATCGAAAGTTCCTTGCGGAAAAAGTCACCAAAGACACTAGGCTAATTATTGTTTTTCTACATGCATCTGAAGAAGAGCTTAAACAACGAGTTCTGGCACGAAAGGGCCATTATATGGGTGTTAGTATGGTGCATAGTCAATGCTCTTTGATGGAAGTGCCTAAAGACGATGAACTGCTTGTCCATGGAGGTTGCAGTATTCCTATTGATGCAACTAAAACTGCTGAAGAAGTTAATGAATTCGTTTTATTGCATTTGATAGAAAATGACGTCGTAGAGCGAGTGGAGCAATAGAATTGATGCTGGTTGAGAGATACTGCTTGATGAATTACATTATTATTTACAATAAAAGAACTATGATATTTAAATGCAAATGTTTATCAGATGGTCATTTTGATTCGTCAAGATGAAGAAATAGATCTATAGACGACTTTAAGGCTTCTCGTATCCACTTATCCGAGTTGATCACTTTTTCTAACTTCAATCGTTGACTTTTCCCCTCCTGATGCCTCCGTAAACAAGCCGTCACGAATTATCTCATTAGAATGTCCTCCATCAGCTTCATCCCCTTCATCTCGTTCTACAGGTTCAACTTCACGAGCTCGTTCAAATACACTCACTGTGTCTGAGCCACTACCAAGTACAGTATTGATACGATCTTCGCATAGAACCCGCAGTTCCATTGCTCCTTCCCGATCAAGAAAGTTGCTTGGAAATCTGTAACTAAGCCATAAATAAAGGCAGATAACCTTGTGCAGTGATTCTAGAGCATCAGTTATAGTACTAGATGGCACACCTATCTGAGAATGAGCCAATATCGCTAAATTATCTGGCATGATTTCCGGTAATGTCAAGGCTTTCCCTTCAGCAACTATACGACAAAATCTCTGGAAAGTGTCAGTAACAAGTCCTGATTTGGTAAAAACCGGGGCTTTGGAAAGTAGAATCTTTTCTTCGATCATGAGTCCCGAAATATCAGCAAATAAACCAGCCGTAGTCAACATATCGCTCAGATCCGCGAGAAAAAAATTCTCACCCAATTGAGTGCCTCGTTGTAGTTGATATAGAATCTTGTGAAAAGGCACTCTAGGACCAACAGAGTTGGCATAATCTCGTAGAAACTCCTCTGGTGGGAAAAGTCCCGCACGAACCACCGGAGGAGATTCAGCAGCCATACAGTTCTTGATATACTTTAAATCTGTACGACTCATGGCAGTAACAACGCCATTGAGAGGACCATCGTCGTGCCCAGGGACGTGGAACCGGCCAGCTCTTCCAGCAATCTGCTTGACCTGCGCTATAGGAATCTTTTGAAGGGAACGGCCATCAAATTTCTCAGTACGTGAGAAAATAACTCTGCGAATAGCAAGATTCAAGCCCATTCCCACAGCGTCTGAAGCAACCAAATAACGATATTCACTATTGGGGTCATTGAAAGCTACAGCCTGCTGAGCACGCGTTTCTGCCGGAAGAGAACCGTAAATTATGGCACATTTATGACCGGTTACTTTGTGAATTTCGTCTCTAGCTTTGACCAGTTCTTTCTTGGAAAAAAACACCACACAATCCCCTTTCTCCAGATTCTCTAAGGGTCTGACTAACTGTTTTTCAGATATTTCTAATGGCGATAGTCGGTTATAATGTCTGATATGAAGCTCATCTCCAGTGAGCTTTACAAGCTTCTTAATGATATTCTGGGTATTAGCGTCTCCACATAGATGGACCTCTTTAGCTCTTACAGCAAGAAATGCCTGAGTCCATGCCCAGCCTCTGTCCGGATCTTCGATCATTTGAATTTCGTCTATCACTGCGACATCCAGATCTTCATTTAAATACATCATTTCAATCGTTCCACTAGAAAGTAGTGCTTTATTACCCTTTTCATCGGTTTCTTCAATGACTTCTTCGCCTGTAACCAGGTTGCATGCACGGTTAGCAGCCTTCATCCGACCGTAAACTTCACGAGCTAATAAACGTAAAGGTCCAGCATAAAATCCTGAACGCGCATTTTGAAATGCCTGTAATGCAGTATATGTTTTGCCTGAATTAGTGGGTCCGATATGCAAATATATATTTCTTTTGATGCTTCGAGCTTTAGGGAACATGTTTTCAGGGCGTGATAGATCCACTCTTCTCCAACGATCTCGAGTTACATTTGGTGTACTGCGAGCTATAACTTTGGCATAGAATCGAAGGAACCCCGATACAATATACTCAACAGTAACTTTGTTGAACATCGACTCCGATGCTGGATGTTCAGCGGATACTATGAGCTGCTCATATACTTTGCGTATAACGCTTGATGAAGGAAATATCTTTGTTTTGCTGCAAAATGTGAAGTAGGAGGAAATGTCTGTCCATGTGTAGTTCAGGACACTAGCAGGAACGGACATTTCGGAGTCATTTACGACTTGATCCCGAAATCTAGCGAGTATTTTGGATAGCTCCAAGTCTGAATTCGCTGAGCTCCATCCAGGGCATTCACGAACCATTACTTGTATGATTGAATTCTCGTCAAGTCTTGCTTGATGATCCAAAGAGTCCAGAATGCTATTTATTCTGTCGTCAATGGAACCGTCTGACGATATAGATTTTGTACATGATCCAGCCAGTTGTTTGCATATATGACTGCTGGTAATTGCTCTGAAATTAATCAGTTTTGGCCCGTTTGAGGATCCAGAGGCTGAACCTTCAGCTTTTCTCCATCTTAACGACTGTTTTATATTACGAGTATTGCCATTTAGAAAATTAACCTGTTTCGAAAGATATCTTAAGGTACAAAATGTCCGTATTTGGCCTAGAATTCGCAGGTTCGGCGCCAGTCGTGAGTTCATTGGCAGCCGATGTGATAAAAAAATATTTGAAGATCGATGAGAACTTGAGCATTATGAGCGAGAAGATCTGGGGAAGAACAAAGCAAAGAGAACTCTTGATTTTGGGAGATTTTATGACTTTTTCAGATGATATTATTTTTTATTTATAACAATATTAATTTTATACGTATTTTCATTTTACGTACTCTCATTCTTTACTGTCCTACCTAGGCTCCCTTCACCGTATTGTCCTAATGGCCTCCACATAACCATTATTTTCCACTCCAGTAGCCGTAGCATTAGGTGGTAATCCAGTAGGAAACGCTGGTGGTTCTGTTGTCAGCTGACTATAAGGATACGGATTCCCTGCTGGATTGGCTCCTTCTATGGCGTTGAGATTCGAACAATCCGGAGCCAAGTCAATGATTCCTGAACTTTCATTGTTCCAATTGCCACTAGCCGACGCAGCTTTGGCCAAATACACCTTTTTATGCAGTGAATCCAGTATTGTATAAGCATGTTTAAAAAACGGCTCTCCAATCACATAGTCCACTGATCCAACCAGAGCCAATGCTGTATGATTAGGTGGTCCATTATTAGCCCACACACTTTCACCAGGAATAAGCAGATCAGATACAGGAATTTCCACCTGGAAGTTTCCAAATGCCATCTTCAACGTTTGTGAAAGATCAACCGTCTTTTTTGTTTCCTCCACACTAGTATTAGCATAATAGCAGTGAAATTGGCTGTTATAATCAAACCCCAAAGATTGGCCTATTTCATCTGCATATTGAATTGGAACAGTAAAATACGGAGCTCCTGTATCAAGAGTCGTTTGTCCATAAATATTGTACACATCCCTATTGCCAAATTGCAGGGTATTGAGCAGAATTTGGTATTGCGTTTCTCTCTGCTGCGGTAACACTGCATATTGGTAAACAGGACCCACATACTTGGAAGTATCTGCACCTCCAAGAATTATGCTTCCATGACCCCCATCTCCAGCGTAAACTGCTATTGCTGGTGATGTTATAACCTGTTGCTTATATAGAGACTCTTGAACATTTTGCATATAATATAGATTTGGCCAAGTATCATCGGCAATGCCCAAACCCATCAGGCCAGGAACCCCTGCGGCTATTTTGAATCCATCTACTACCCCAAAGGGAAAACCTTGCAGAGTCTGATTGCAGTTGGCATCGGGCAAGAACTGGAAATTATCATGGCCCCATTCGCCCCAAACTACTCCTGCACCGTAAACAGCACTGAACACATGAGAAGAGTCATTAAATGATGTGCTAGCTGCTGGATCAAATTTAGCAACATTATCCAACGAGGCGTTCTTAGCAAATACCCATACATATGGAGTAGCAGCATCTACAGCAACTGATAATTTTTGTGGCGGAGTTCCAACTCCGATTTCAGTTGTAAAGAACACATAAGGACTATCGAGGTTTAATTCACTTGTCACGGGTGCTCTTCGTGCCAGGACTGGCATAGCGGCAGTAATATCTTTGCTTACGATGCCTGTTTGCCTCGTCACATCAAAGACTATAGGCTGCTTGGCATATCCAACTATAGCCAACACTGTCAAAAACAATGTGAATAAAAGCATTTTAACAAGATGCTTGGTAAAAGAAGAATTTAAAAGTTGACGGGTTCTTGTGGTACTGTGAATTCCGAGAATATTAGCATCAAACTTTAATTACAATTATGAGAATCTTGGAGTAATATCGCTCCGCCGAGGCCTTTTGCCGCTTATTTAACAAGATTATATTTTATAAATATATGATATTATAAAAAGATATAATTTTGTCGTAGAAGTATTATAAGCTGGGGCGACTGGCATGTCTAATTGTAATATATATCAAATATACTTCTAAATGTAATAATCTCACAGCTCATAATTATATTTACAAAAGTAAAATTTAAAATAATTAGGGTGCACCTTGTATATTTGAATATATGAAGAGTATGTCTGCTTGATTAGATGTTTTCCAATTGAGTGAGCATGAAACTCCAGTATAGTGCATGAGGACTATGAATTAATCCTCTAGAAATTTGCAATATCATATAAAATTATATGAAAAATATGACAAAAATGTAGATTGTATACATAATTATCTAAAGAGTCAAAAAACCAGTCATGTGGAAGTGTTGATATTCTTCATGCCCTGAAAAACGGATTAAATTTTTGGAAAATATATCCAAAAGGATAAATTTTCAAAATAATCCGAATGTAGAATCATCCCGGACATCATTCCGAAACAATGTGTGCGAAAGCCTTATGCAATCTGGAAAAAGTTACCGATTCAGATATGCCGTGCCCTGGCTAAAAAGACAACAATATACACCAATACATCATCAATATATGACGTATTTGGTATTAAAATTGCAAGAATTTTTTTGGCAATTATTTAAATAGAACATGTTTGTTTATTTCCCACTATTTACAGCTGTATGACTAATTTGTCGTCAAATTGAGCACTTATAGCCCTATTTCTCCTTGACAGATAGGCACATGTTACCTCTTTACCTCTTCCGGTATGTCAGTGCCTCATCTGGCCCTTATCAACAGGGGGGACTAGCAAACAAGGCGAGGCTGTGCTACTGAAAACAACTCCTAATTGGTAAAATGAGTTGTCTTCTTTGTATACAAGCAAATACTTGATGTTATCGTTTTTGGTAATTGTAGTTGATCATATTGCATTGCCCCAGGCATGTTCTTGCGGGTGAGGTATATTTTACTCACTGGGGGTAGCCACAAAGAAGGGCTTTAACGGGGATGGGAGGCGAGCTATTTCTTCCAATTTTCTTTGAAATATTTGCTTTTTTGCGTAATTTTCCCGGGTTAAGGGTCGAAAGGTGGCCGACAATTCCAGTAAGATCTGACGAGAGCCTTCAAGAACCACAAAGAAATGCCGTATACCCTTGACATTTACTGGCGGACCCTAGGGGGAGACAGTTATCTTGACATGATCTGCATGCAACAAAAAATATATTATATATAATGAGAAGCTCATGTGGGACAGCTACGTTTGGATGCAGACTATCTCAATAGAAAGATCCTTAGCCCTGCAATTTTCAAATCTTTTTATTTTCTATTTTTCAAAACAATATAGAATCTTAAAAAATGCGTCTCGGAATAAACCTTTTGATCCCTTTGCTTTCTTGTCAAGTTGGTTTGGGGTTACCTCTGTTACCTGGTAGATCTCAAATTCTATTAGAAGACTCTCAGATGTGCATGTTTTCTTCTCATGCTGCAGATGCTGTCAATATACTTCAAATGGCTTATATTCCTGTCACAGGATTATGGGGAGGCCCACCTATTCAATGGTGGACCTCGGGCAATGTTCTGTACTCAATGGCCGATTTGGCACTTCATGAAAAATCCCTAGTTCCCGAATATGATCCAATAATTCAGAACACATTTGTTTATGCACAGAGAACCAATTACATTGTGCGCGGAAAAAACCCGAACGTTGTCAATGTTATCAAACCAAAGGCTACTAGAGAAGGCTTCATCAATGAATTTTACGACGATAGTGGCTGGTGGGCTCTAGCCTGGATTAAATCTTATGATTTGACTGGAAATATAGAATATCTCAAGCAAGCAGAGTATATCTTCGAGTACATGTCCGAAGGGTGGGATGACGTGTGTGGTGGTGGACTATGGTGGTCTACAGACAAAACCTATAAAAATGCAATTACAAATGAATTGTATTTAACAGTTGCTGCATCTCTCGGAAACAGAATATCACGAAGAAAGTGGCACTACTTACAACATGCGGCCAAAACTTGGCAATGGCTAATGGATTCAGGAATGATCAATGAAGACAACCTCATCAATGACGGCCTGGATTCCCAATGTAAAAACAACAATGACGTTGTTTGGAGCTACAATCAAGGCGTTATTTTAGGTGGTCTTATTGAGCTGGCAATTGCAAGTGACAAGAGATTCCTTAGTATTGCATTGAATTTAACCAGGGCATCAATGAGAAACTTGACGATAAACGGAGTTACCACGGAGAGTTGCGAAGTAAGCTCTTCAAGAAATTGTGATGGAGCCGAGGTTTTTAAGGGTGTTTACATTCGTTATCTTGGAGATCTTCAGTCTGCGACGAACGACGAAACTATCAAGGACTATATAGTTACTCAGGGTTCGAGTATCCTGAAGAACAACAATGCTGGAAATAACATTTTTTCGCATAACTGGGCAGGCCCACCTTCTGCACTTTTCAACATGGATGCTCAGTACTCCACTATTGCAGCACTAACGCAAGCCCATCGAGTTGGTGGATGTGTAGCAGATTGGCGGGGCTCGCACCATAAAGGGTCTTCTCGAAATGGAAAACCAAACCACTTGAATATGTTTGCTTTCTTATGAGGAATATCTTGTGCGAGTATTCTATGAGAGGGTCGACCGGTCTTTTTGAACGCTTGGTACAGGAAATTTTTACGATTTATATATTTTAGAGTTATAACGATATTCTTAGATTCTAGACCTCGATATATTTTTTACTTTTTATTATTTACTATGAAATATTATGAAATATTGAAGTTATGATTTTAAATTTCATGGCACACGATAAGCTCAACCAGTACATATAAGAAGCTAGGACTAGTGAATAAATATAAAAAATTATCGCAGAAGTAATCACATATTTGCAATGAAGCTAACTAAATAACATATTCAACCATTTTTTTTGATCCAGTATTTAATGCTTTTTGTGCTGTAACATGGCACCTGCTATTTGTTCTTATCAAGTTATTAACCTAACCCTTATCTGTGAGCTATCACTAGTCCGAGCTATAATGACAATTATTTGAGATAAATCAATAGACGCGGCTATATTGCGGCATTTATAACTGATTATCAGCAGTTTCTGCTACCTTAAGTTAAGAAATACGTAGAATGGAATTGTAAAGCAGCGTATATTTTTTGAATTGCTTTCTAAGGATATTATCGCTACAGGCGGAGCTACCTAATAGAGGCAAAACGATTAGTCATACTCATTTGTACAAGCAACATTCTCGAAAAAGAATTTCCATAAACTAATATCTGGCTCAGAATATGTCTATCATTCGTCGAGCTATCAACCTGCAAATTCGTATTTCGGCATCCCTTTGGTTTCCGTCTTATATTTGAACAAATGACCCCCAAGATCATCACCTCCGTTATAGGCACTAACGCAATAAATTGTATCATTATCTTTCCCTCCCCATGTTGTACAAGCAGGCGCCTTTGCTGGAAGTTCGATTTCTTTGATAATCTCAGCTTCAGGGCTAATTACCAACAACCGATGCCCATTATATACTGCAATCCATAAATTTCCACCGACATCCAAAACCATACCATCAGGCTCATATGGAGTACCTTTGAAATCCTTGAACAAGCGCTTGTTACTAATATCACCAGTCTCGTTATCATAGTCATAGACATAGATTTTCTGAGCTGCTGAATCATTCAAGTACATGATGTCCAAATTTGGACCCCAAGCTAAACCATTTCCACAAATGAGACCAGTTTCCATAAGATGCAATGATCCATCAGGATCGTATCTCCATAATCGGCCAATTGGCTCCTTGTCGTACTTTCCAGCTCCTGCTGCCAGCCCAACTCTATCGATTTCTGCGCCCCAAAAACGACCAGAAGGATCAACTCCTCCATCGTTAAAACGACGAATAGATCTGTCTGTTTTTGGAATTATCTCCTTGAGAATGTCTAATTTGCCCGTCTCCTCGTCCAAAAAGGCAATACCCGCATAGTATAAACATATGTATGATCCAGGCTTGTTTTTCCTAAAACATTGAACCGTGACACTTTCTTCCACATCCAATACTCTCAATCCGGGCCCCGACTGATTGGTTTTCTTTCCAGTGAGTTTCAACTGATGTGAAGGTACTTCAGCATCTCCAGTCGCTGGATCAATTGATAAGATCAACAATTGGCATGGATCATTGAGACAATCATTGAAATGCAGAGTATTATCTGAAAATCTATAAATTGCACCTTCTCCAAGCACAGTAGGAGCTCCAAGATAATAAAACGGGTTGGATATTTTGTCAGTCATAGTTGACGAATGTAACATTCACCAGGATGTTGCAAGGGAGGTCTTATCGGAGAACGACGAGATAGGAAAAAGTTCGCTTAACACTGAATTATTTCATATACCTAAACTCAATATTAATCTTATACATATGCACTATATATCGCTCACCGTCGCTTTGTATAATATCCATTCAATGTTCTCAATTGACCATCTGGAACACTATACTTGTAATCGAATTCTCGATGTCGTTCGTTTGGATGATTTGACAGTGGGCGATTGAATGAAAACGACGTCAAGAAACCATCATCAATACTATCCTGAATACCTCCCATTGAAGGCGCATAAATATGAGGAGAATAAGGATGCCAGGAACATTCTCGTATAATCTTGATTTTCCGATCACCAGAGAAAAATTCATCTCCAACACTTCTGTCGATATCAGCTGCCGTAGATGCAGGAAACAGACTATTCACCTCACGAAGCCGCGATAAAGCCTCATTGCTACCAAGAACGCGAACTAATTCACCACTTAGTTTCCATATCATAACTTGACCACTAGCAGATCCTGAATAAAGGAACTTCTCACCTGTAGTATGCAGTGGAGAGAATCCACAACGTATCATCGTATAAAGCACAGAATGACCTCTATATGTCATTATACTTTTATCCTTAACATGACGGGGACCTCCCATTGGTCCTGGATATGATGTAGATTGATAATGAAATCCTGTCATGATCTTTCTTGTTGTTAATGTGTCGTTTTCCTGTGAAGAGGATCGAATATCCCATAACTTCATACTTTGATCTTTTGAATTCGAAATAATATACCTTCCATCCGAGCTTGTATCAACGCAGGTTATACCTTCCATATGACCCACGTATACTTGCTGACTCGCGAGTTCTTGCTGACTATTTCCAAGCATACGCAAATCCCAGAGACGAATTACTCCATCATCACTGCCACTTACAACAACATTTTCAGTATCATCCAAAAACTTCACAGAGTTGACCTCATTTCTGTGAATTCTTCCAAACCTTTGAGCATCTTGATGCTCGATATCGTAAAATGTAATTCTGCTCTCATCATTAGCACCACCAGCTAACACATGGGTCCCACGTGAATTCAACTCTACCGAAAATATGGCCTGTCTCTGAGACCGCACAGAAAAGCGCGGAGGTGCAAGATTAGCAATCGTGGTGTGAGAACTTAAATCTCCATTCGTCCAACCATCATCAGAGAACTTTGTGATAGAAATACTTGATGTTAACGAGGCGTCCACCAGTACTCGATTGTCACGACTCATGCTGACATCTGAAATAGTCCATCGTCCAACATATTCATCATTTCCTCGATGTATAACATACTTTTGAACAGGACGATCCGGATCTTGTGTATCGAAAACTCGAATGGTGAAATCCTGGGTATACAGATAAAACAGCTTTCCGTCATGGGAGAATTTCCCACCATATGCAGGTGCGCTTGGATAATGAAAGTTAACATGCCCAGGATTTTCCGGAAGAAATCTGCTTGAAATTTCTTTACGGTCAGGAAGCCTGCTTCCTACCCCGCCAAGTTGCCGATTCAAAAGATGATCTATAGTTGAAGCCGGATGAAACACAGCATCAAATGATAACAAATTAGAAGCTTCCATTCCACCGAAATTTCCTGAATGAATCAGCTCTTGCATTTTCGGGTTAGGAAGCGGCTCAAGATCAACCTGGTGACCACCTGGAGCATAAGTTTTTCCCTCTACCATTCTAGAATAATACCAATGCTTCCGTATTTCTTCTATTCCTTCATGTGGCTCCAAATCATCACTATGAGGATGAAGAGTCTCAAATTCCTCATCACCTGAGACTCTATCCTCGTTATCCTCATTGTACTCATTCTCCATCTCTGAATCATACAATGACAAACCAACTTCTTCTTCACCAGACATAGATAGATCATCTTGACCGTATACTGTTCGACTCACAGCAAACTCTCCATTATCACCACCTTCTCGAAGTTGTGTGAGTGCTAGAAAAAAGTTACGATATCGCTCAGCAGCTTCAGGTTGTGTGAGCCTGCGAGCTTCTGGAACTCTCTCAACAAACGCAGTTTCAAGAAACTCTCGCAACTCTCGCCTTAGATCGTCACTAATATTCATTGGCCTATTATCGCCATGAGGATGGCTGAATCGTGTGGCGTCTTCAGTCAGCTCCTGTATTAATGAGTCGATTTCTCGAGCCATATCAAATCGTTCCTCATCGTCATCATCTCCGTCGACTGCATCCAGATCTTCGTCCATCTCTTCGACATAATCACTATCATCTTCATCTTCATCATCGTCTTCATCGTCTTGATCGATGTCACTGCCGCCTTCCCGGTAATGCGGAGGCAACAAAGGACGCCTAGTTTCGTCATCCTCTCCATCACCTGACCCACCTGCTGATCCACCTGTATTAGAAGATTGATTTACATTGCCATTATTGGTATTATGACCAGAGTTGTCAGAACTATTCTGTTGGTTCTGATTTCCTGAGTTTGAAGTGGATCTTGAACTACGGCGACCAGAGCCAGGTTCTGAATCCTGAGCAGACGAATCTGAATTTGAATAAAAAATTGCATCGCCCAAGAAACGCTTGTTCATATATGCATTATGATATTGTTTTGTTGCGGTTTCCAATGGCAAACTTGGGCCATTGCTTTGTACCAGTTGACACAGGGATATCATCCTTTCAGAGTCATAGATAGTACAAGAATTGTGCAGATTTTTATAACCATCAGAAATATCTTCCCATTGTATATCATTCAATAATTGCTCTGTTCCGCCTGCTGATTTGCACATGGTCAAACCATTTGAGTTCCGATATGCCGCATTTTCACCCACAAAAGTCCGCCTCCTTTGACACGCCTTGAGATCATATATGTATGCAAATAAGATCTGCTCCAATGTGTTTGACACATTTGCCGCCTGTAAAAACCCCATTATTCTCATCCAGAGATCGCCCATGAACTTTATCAGGTCCAAATCGACATTGACAGTGCCTTTATTTAAACCAAGTGCTTCAATCCCATATTCCATCGATTTTTCAAATGCCATTTGTTTTCGGCAAAACTCCCGTTGCCCGCTCATCCCAGTCATCGTAGATGGAAGCAGCTTAGATTGGTGGGAATCGGTAGTTGAGTTGGGAGAGGTCTAGGCTGGGGAAAGATGCTGCAGGGTGACGAGAAGCACGAAAGACACGTGAATGACGCTGATAATTGGAAAAAATGGGGTTTTAGTATTGAATTTTGCTTTATAGAATATTCAACTATTTTTTATAGTATTTTTATCATTTGCTTTCGTTTCTTTTAGTTCGTCACCTAGTGACATCCTATGACGTAGGGATGGAATATTACGTGATATACGGCATCTGAGCAAACCAAATACACCAAAATTAGCAATTCATTCGCCTATTTATACCCGCTTAAACCAAGAGCATGTCTCAATTACTAAAAGCTTTCCAATATGTGTTCCTTCTAAAATCAAATCACTTTTTTCACGCCCTAATACACGTACCTGAACTCCAAATTCTGCCTATCAGTCAAATCTCTAAATTCATGATATTCCTCCGGAGAATACTCACTACCTCTAGCTGCTTTTTCTTTGTCACGCTTTTTATTCTCTCTAATAGCCAATTGACGTATAAGGATCAGATCAATTGTACAAAGAAAGTACAGTATACAGATAGAGATCTTCCCTGGCATATACTTAGGAGCATCTCGAGCCTGAAAGGTTTGCGGTGATATAATATTTCCTACAGTATATGCAATTGTATTGATGCAGGTCACTGTAACCTTTTTAGTTGAACCGGCAACATTTGTGCTCATAAGACCGAGCGTTACAGTCCATCCAATAGGAATTGCACCCGTAAGATAATATCCTACCAACGCAACAGCCTTAGTTGACGTAGCCATCATAATTGCACCGGCGATACCAGGTAGATGTCCCAAAATGCAAAAGATAAGCCGTTGGTTCGTCTTCATGCCCAAGTACGTCAGACCGATCAATGATACAGCCTCAAATGCACCCAGAGGAGTAACAAGAAGTAGAGAGCGAGTTTGGGAATATCCCATACTGGTTACCAAAATATTACCAAACGATGTAGCTATAGAGTTGGGAATATTGGCTGCAAATACCCAGAATGCATAAAGCCACGTATTATAATCTTTCAAGGCTTCAATACATTGATCCCTCTTGAATGCTCGGCTGCCAATTCCTTGCTCATTTTCTCTGATACGCTCAACATGGGCGATTTTTTCTGACTCATTCAAAAATCTGGCTTGATCTGGTGAATCTGGAAGGACAAAGTAGAAGATAACTCCAACCACAACTGTCAGAAGACCCAAAAATATGTAAATAATCTGCCAACCTTTTAAAGAAGCATTTGGATCAGAGCCTATATGGATTGCAATTCCATAGGCAACATAACCACCAAACATTTGAGCAAATCCACACATTGAAAACCAAATACCCACGCGGAAAGCTTGCTCTTCTTTACGATACCATTGTGAAGTGAAAAGCACCCAGGCAGGCACAATTGCTGCCTCAGCGACACCTAAAAAGGCTCTACAGGTCATCAAACCAGCAAAAGATGAACAGGCAGCTAGACAAGCTAGTATTCCACCCCAAGCAATAACCCAAAAAGCGACATACTTGGCCAAAGGAAACAGCTGCAGAAGACGAATTGTAGGGAATTCAAAAGCAAGCTGCCCAAAGAAAAACATGGACGATACCCATTGGAATTGATTTCCGTGCAAATGAGTAGATTCAATCATTCCCGTAACCGACCCATATGAAATTGATATCTTATCCAAATACTGTAGAAAATAAACAACGCATATCAAAGGCATTATATGCAGATCAATTTTCCTCACAAGTCTTCTATGCTCAGCCGGACTCAAATGCTGAATTCCCTCATCTTGGGCACGCTTGAACAGTCGTAAGGCTCTATCATCCTCACTGTGAACACTTTCGCCCAAATCAGAAGACTCCAATTTGACTTCAGCCTTCACTTCTTCAACTTCAGGATCTTTCTGGTCTTCAACAGTCATGTTCTTTTTTTGAACTAAAATTTGACTGGATTTTTCTTTTATATTATATTCGGCGATCGGGCCGTTGATCGCCGTCGCCTGATGCTCTTGCGTGCTCGACCGGAAAATTGTGCAACGCTCGGCATTCACGTGACCAACAACCCTTTAGCAGAAATTAGGCCGGAGAAATAACCTAAATAGGTAAGTAGACAAATGCAAGTACTAAAAGTATATTCCGATGCCTTTGGAACAGTGGCCTGATTCATCTTTTGGCTATGACGCTTCTTCCGTGGTGTTTCTAGCAACATCGTTCTCCTCCTTTCCAGGAATATTTGGCTGTTCTTCTCCTTCTTTCTGTTCTCCCTGTTGGGCATCTGTAGTTGGGTTATCCGTAGACTGCCCGCCTTCAGCAGCTTTCTTAGCTTCTTCCTCTGCCAATCTCCTAGCCTCTTCTTCCATCTTCTTCCTCTTTCTTCTTTTGTATGCACTCTCCTCTTCTTCTCCGTCAGCATTCTTCTTACGTGGTTTATAATGCCTTTTGCTCGGAAACACCAAGTTTGGAGGCGGAGTAGGTGGTCTTTCCAGAGTTTCTTGTAGTTGTTCATCATTTTCGTCAATATGATACCAAACATGATAATCGTCAGCCCTCTGTCCTTCTTCAGTAATCTTGTTCATGTGCTTAATAACCTTTTTATAACGATTCACTGATCTTTCGATTGTTAACATGACTCTTCGAGGCAATCCAGCCAGAACAATGGTAATTGGCGTGTATGTCACAACAGTAGGTTCCGGTTTTGTTTCTTCAGACTCCTCAACTTTTTTCATTCGTAATTTGGATTTTGATAAATCCTTCTGCTCCTTGCTTTTTGGTTTGTTAACAAGTAGTGTCGAAATCAACATTTCTCCACTTGGTAGTGCTTCAATGACGCTGTCTTTTGGAATAACAAATCTTCCTGCAGGATTTTCTTTGAATTCGAACACAGTTATGATTTTCTGCGTATACTTTTTTGGAACCGATGTAGATGAAACGACTTTTGCCGGTCTGCCGACTGGCCTAGGAGCTCCCGGGTCATATACATAGTTTGGAGGTAGAGGCACCATATTTGCTTCATCCAAAAACCGAGCAAATCGTGCTTTATCTTCGTCAGTCGCAGTTTCAGGACGAGTAGCAAGCTTCATCATAAGATCTGTAGCTTCTGGATTATTCATTAATTGCAGTTTTTTAGCCTGAACCTCCTGTGGTGTACGTAAGACGATTTTCGGACTGCCAGAAGTTGATTCTCGGCTCGATGCTTCCAAAATTTCAGTATTATTTTCGCCAGACTCTGATTTTTCTTCTACCTCATCCTCATCCTCATCATCACTGTCATCATCAGGATATTCATCTTTAGCTGTAAAGAGTCTTACTTCGAAAACATGGGGCCCAATGACCATGAAGCACTCATGCAATCTAGCCATTTTATCCCGTGCATTTGCCCCTCCAGCATTTCCAGGAGCATTGAGATCTAAAGGAGACACGTTCTTTTTACCTCGTGGTGGTCTTATCCAGTATTTGGCAAACATATCGCCGGATAACCAGGTATTTCGAGACTTTTGAAGAGAATAAAACAACGATCCACTCTCAAGTAACGATAACTTACGATCCTCAGCTTCCATATCATCATAATCTGGTTCTTCAAGGGTCACGGGAACATTGTCAACTACCATATATGGATATGGATTGAGATGTTCATTCTCATCTGAGTGTTCAGGACGATTGATATGAGACGGCTTTTCCGGTTCTGATGCTTGTTTTCTCGCCAAAGCTTCTTTCCTCGACAGTTTCTTTGGTCTTTCAGGTTCTGGTGTTTTATTTTGCGCGGCAATTTCCGCCAATCGCCGTGACGTTCGCCTAGGAGGCTCGCTCATCCTGCATGTTAAAAGGAGAGTTGGGAAGTGGTGAGAAGACTATGAGATCATCGGAGGGAGATAGAAGGCAGAGAAAAGGTGTAATTGCGGGAATAAAAAAGGATATTATTCTTGCTATTTGCGAGGAATCATATTAATGTGAAATTTGATATTTTCGTGATTTTTTTTCAATCAATTTGTGGATTTATCATCTCATGTCCCATATCAGGCCAACATGATATGCTTGGACTATGAGATTGACTACCTTGATACATCTGTTAACTTACAAAAATAGCCTTTCTAACTTATAAAAATAAATTTATTAGAACTAACGAATAAAAATAACATTATATTCCAACCGTCAAAATCATATCTCATGCCTAGTTTCAACCACTAGTTGCTTCTTCTTTCCCCAGCTTTCCAACCTTCTCTATCAAACCTTACGCCAATCGTCAATACCATAATGCGCACAACGGTTATTTCCCATACTATTTAGAAATTTTATACTTCATGTTCTTCAATACTAACTACCGTCCATATATTTGCGATTTCTAACCCTTTATATTTTTCACAATGTTTTCCAATAATCACCTGTTTCTGTTTCTACTTTCATTAGCTTTGGTGTTTTTCTATCTTTGCGTGGCTACTCAACCTGACATCATGGGCGACGACGACAAAAATCACCCCAAGCTCCGTATAACCAAAGCACATCACACCATCGACCGTTTCCCTACTGCGCCTCATGCACATCATCGTGGAGGCAGAAAAGATGGGCCTGGATCATCTCTTTTAAGAACTGATAAACGACCATCAGTGGAGGTGGAGAGGCCACAGGAGCAAGAAGTGAAAGCAGACTCTAAAGAATCAACACCCAAGGACAAAAGCGATAAACAATAAACATAAATCAATAAATATTTGGCAATTAATAAGTATGTAGATAATTATTTAATGCAAATTCAAAATAGATCTGAAAAAAAAAATTGCCATTTCCTGGAATCGAACCAGGGTTTCTTCGGCCACAACGAAGCATACTAACCACTATATGAAAATGGCCAATTTATGCATTCCTACGTTTTGGCAAATATTTAGGGAGAGACAGGACATCACGTGACTTTCAAAATCACGTGATGACTTTTGGGTTTTGTCAATTTATCTGAAAGACCCTAGCTAGTTTACTTAAATTAAGTATATTGATAGATATTATGGGATATCTAGATCAAATTATCAATATTATTCTGACTTGTGATATTGTGGTGGATCACTTGTGGCGTATTGAGAGTTGAGATGTCTTATCATGGGCTGATACGAAGTAGACCTCATCCTTCAATTTGGAAGTGCAGCGGTTTTACGCTGAAAAAGTGGAGTTTTATATTAATACATAGCTGCCAATCTAATACGAATGAGTGTCATTGGTTAAAATGGAAAGCTGGGCTTGGGTTGATGCCCCAAAATGCGGAGAGAGCTGCAGGGGTGGCCCCTTGACACTAAGTGAATAATGGCAATTTTTTCCTAAATGGCTCGTTCAGTTAAAAGCCGCGAATAGACACCAAAAGTTAGAACATTAAAGTGTGTATAATTTAGACCCTGTATTCTTGTAATTTAATCGAGTTGATAGATATTTATTTGACTATTGACTGATTGGAGGTAAGGTGATCTTTTTTTTCTAAAGATGCATTTCCTGTGCCTCAATATCACTCTTTTTTAGATGTCCACCATTTTTATACCTCAAATCCAAATGAGTTTGTTTGCATTCTTTAGGGCAATTTGGGGTCGCGTTGGTAGGCACATTGCTGTGTCTGGTGAACCCATGGTATACACCAAGTCCACAATTTCATGATAATAGAAGAGAAAATATTCATATTGAAATGAAGAAAATCGCATTTGAAAATCAATTTACCTATATTTTTCATCTGGCATGTCCTATATCGAGTCATACATCAATGTGAGTGATGTTTCACATTTCCATCAAGCTGCATAATCACGCCCACCGCATATTTGAAATAAAGGGGTAATTGATGCCTCATTTGTCAATACCACGTTTCAAACATGCAGACATCAGAAGCATATAAATAAGACCATTCCCACTCTTTTTAGAGGCCGGCCTAATTGCTAGTATTGGGCGCGACGTGCTAGTAGTTAGGTCCCAGAGGTTTGTTGACTCAGTAAAGGAGTTAGATGGTAATCATTCTATGTGAACGGCTGATCTGACAGACTGCAATGATGTATTATTGGTTTTGGTAAGGGGGCCAGTAATCGTGTTCATGGAACATTGTGGCTCAAGCGGGAGGGTTACATTTCCACGCAAG
This sequence comes from Trichomonascaceae sp. B5901, assembly GCA_037040845.1. NCBI lineage: Eukaryota > Fungi > Ascomycota > Dipodascomycetes > Dipodascales > Trichomonascaceae > Trichomonascaceae sp. B5901. The sequence goes on from JAXQHN010000001.1 coordinate 2,274,891, forward strand.
ACGTTGGTATGAGCTTAAACGTAATGACCTGTTAGTGATATCTATGGGCGTACGATAGTACTAATGGGGGGCATAACGTGGTTCAGTAGATGGGCGATCACTTAGCGACTACATTTGTGTTTATAGGCCTTTGTATTTATACGATTGATTTTAGGGATTGTGGCAATCTTTGAGATCTTTCAATCATTTATTTAAAAGTTGTTTAAGTTCGGTTTTTATGAATTTATGTGATTTTTTTTAAATCGAAGGTTCTGTTTTAAAGTCCACTGTACACCAGCATAAAATATCCAAAACGACATTGGATTGTGATTTAAAATTCTCAGCTATAAGCTCGAACAATGGATATAAAGAATAAAAAATTGATCTTGAGTTTTATATAAATTTAACCTTGAAATCGCCTGTAATGTTCCAGACACACCGCCGGGTAACTGTGATACTATTGCCTATTTGAGAGTATCTATAGTGGCATTATCTCACTGCTTTGCATCTCTCATCCATGTCCAACATGTCTGATCCTGTCGATAGCAATGCTCTCTCAGATGCATTGCGCGACGTAAATACTGATAATGGACCCAGTGAGGAAGCTATCAGAACCATCATTGATATGGGGTTTTCTCGTGATGATGCTTTGTCTGCATTGAAACGCTCAAATAACGAGATATCAAGAGCAATAGAATATATCTTCAATAGTTCGCCTGTAATCGGACCAATTGAGCCTACTGCAGAAAATGCATTGGTTCCACTTGGTCCTGAACCCATGGGACCTCAGCTTCCACCTTCACAGCCTGCTGAGAGTGGATATTACGATTCCAATGAATGGGGAACCATAGCACTTCAAGATTCAGCTGAGCCAGTGGAAAAGCGACCAACTGGGACTCCTGCTCTTCTTGTGTCTTCATTGGAAGCTCCCTATATTGCACCATTGTTGGTTATTCTTCATAAGATACCTTTAGCTAGAAGAGCCCTGCTAATGAATGGTGAGGCATTGATTGACGACTATGGTTTTGATCCCGATTGGTGGAGAAACGGAATCATTTCATTGGAAAGCGAAGATTTTTCCGATAACACGCCTGCAAGGCTCTGTATAGAGATACAGCGGTTAATTGCATTTTTGGACGGCCAATCGTTGCGTCCATTTGCTGAAATCACCAATTTCATCCGAAAGGGTGCCTCGGAGTCACTTGCGGCACAACTTTCCGGATCAGTTGACGATGATTCAGTTATTTCGCATTTCTTTAGATATTTGGTGCAAATTTGGGGTGTTCCTAGCTTATTCACAGAGGCTTTTACCACTCATGTTCAAGTGGAAGACGGTCAAACAGAAGAAACCCCTGATCAGTTTACTTGTCTTCTTTGTGATGCTACGATAGCTATGGCTAATAACTTATACGATCTTATTGATGACATGGTCTGGCCATCGCCGTCAGTACCTGGCAATTACTTGTTTGACATCGCTGATATTCTTCACTTGACCATTAAAAGAGACGATGGAGATAGTGGAGCAGGAATAGATATTCCTCTTGTGTGGTATCCTGATAGATATTCTGGCGAATTTGTTCGTTATATTCAAAGTATATCTGAACGCCGAACTGCTGCTCGAAAGAAAGCTTTGGCTATGACTAAAGATTTAGAGAAATTTAGTCTTTTCAAAGGCAGTGATGGAACAAAAATACTAGACAATGTCAGCCGCTATTTAACTGAATCTCGTGGAGTTAAGTCTGATAGTAAACCTGATCATCCTGTTGACAATCCTGATAGCGAAAAATTGCTGGCTGATGTTCCAAGTGGTGACAATCTACCAAATAGCTCTGATATCCTCATTCAGGCTGCAATTCGAGACCTATCTAGTATCCGCTCGCACTATGAGACTAGAAAAACTGAGGAATCTGCCGAAATTCAACGTCTTAAGGACATGTCTAAAGATATGAAGAATCTCTTCCATGGACCGGTCGATCCCGACACCTTCGCATCTTACTTCGCCGGTGAGACTCAGCCTGAAATGACCCCGTATCGATTGCGAGGAGTCATTATTAGTCCTACTGAATACTGCTTTTATACCGAAGAAGATTTGGACGCTGACGATATGTTGATAGATATGGAAGAAGAGGAGAATTCAGGTACTTGGTGGAAGGTCACACAAGAGGAACAGGGAAGACCAAGTGCCTCCGTGATTAATGAAGATGAGGTTCTGTTATGGGCCAAAAGAGGCTCTTATTTATACAAATGGCAGGAAGTGACTCTTATATATGCCAATGACCGTGCGTGTCAAAAGCAAAACAACGTCCCTGTTACTCCAGGATTGGCCAAGTTTTTGGAGCAGGATAAACAACTATTACTTCATGACTTGGACACTCCAGATAATAGCTCTGGACAGGCTAATACGGACGTTCAGGAGATAGAAGTCTCGGATGTTGGAGAGTAAGCTTGCTCAGCATCAATCTCTTGCAGCCAAAAACTCATGCTTTAATAACTCCTCGGCGGTTGGCCTGCTCTTGTAATCGGCTACAAATGTCTCATCGAGAAAACTTCTCACTTCCGGCGAAAATTCATCTGAGATGGTTGGCCGACCAGAGTTGCCTAGCCTAAAAATTGCCTGCATCTGGCTAAACTCAGGAAATGGATGAGATCCTGTAAGCATTTCCACCACCAAAGATCCTACGGACCAAATGTCAGCTTTCGATGTGTATGAAGTTTGTTTAACGACCTCAGGTGCCATCCAGAACACCGATCCCTGAATAGATACTCGATTGGACGTCAGAAACTCGGCCTCTATTTTCTTCGAGATGCCGAAATCCGATATCTTTACTGCGCCCTTACTGTCCACAAGGACATTTGCTCCTTTAATATCTCGATGGATGATGTTTTGGTGGTGCAGATAATCCAATCCACCGAGAATTTGCCTAACGAAAGTAGCAACCAAATGCTCATCAAAAGCTCCATAATTTGCAAGCATACTTGATACACTTCCTCCAGGTACATATTCAAGAAAGATATTTAAATGCGTTTTGTCACTGCTTGAGCCGAAGTATTGAACAATATGAGGATGGTGCAACATCTTGAGTAGATTCATCTCTCGATGTAAAGCGTCTATCATTGATCGTGTTCGAGATTCATCTGAACCTCCTTTTGATGCAATAGAAGGAAGTTCTACTTGCTTGATGGCCATTAGTTCTCCGGTAGTTCCATTCATACCCAAGTAAACCTGACCAAAAGAGCCTGATCCAATCAAATTGCCCTTAATCCATTTAGTCGGACACGTCTCTTCTCGACGTATTGTCTCCAAAAGTTCATTAAGATTTTCATCCTCGGCATCGTCTTCTTCGTCTGTGGCCGACGGAGGTGCTTGAGTTGACGGTGAGGAACCTCCTCTATCCCCGACGCGAGAGATTCTTCTTGCAATGGCTGAAATCAAGGTGCTATTTTCGGAGATATTTGACATTTTTGACTGATCTCGAGGTATTACAGTCTCTGTCGTATTGTCCAATAATTCAATGCTGCTAGGCAAAGGAGGCATAGGAGGAACAGGCTCTTCCATATCAGATGATCCATAGAGACTCGAGACTGTTGACAATCTAGAGGAGATGCGAGAAAGCCTTGAAACGCGTCTTGAAAAACGCCTTGACTGCCGGACAGTTTCCTGTAGTACCTGAGGAGTAGTGTTAGGGAAATATTCTGGTAAGTTAGAGGAGATAAGTTCAGTAGGAGGTCTTTGCATTCCAAGCTCCTGACTATCATGAGAACTTAATCTTCGCGAGAATGAAACACCTCTGAGAGGAGCCTGAGGACGAGAACTGAGACGAGCCGAATCGAAACGTGACTCAACAGTGCTTGTGTCGGTGGAAACCGATTGAGGTTTCTCGCTTAGATCAGTAGAATCTCTATGTAACTGCTGAGACTTGGCAATCTGTTTCAACGTAGGAGTAGTTCCATTGGGGCATAGCATGAGCCGTTTCCTCTCAAGTCTGTCAGGAGATCGACATACTGTTACCAGGTCAGAATCCGATAGTTTATGAGTACCAGTTCCACGATCTGAATCGGCCACAAATACGCTATAGTCTGCACTGTCGTACTCGCCAAGATCCATTTTATCCAGAGCAAGAGCCAAAATATCTGATGCAGTCCGACAATTCCAAGCATTGACGGTTTTAGTTTGTCCGTTAGATAGAATGAATTTGACAGCATTCTTCTTGACAACATCCATTGACAACAGTTCCTTGATATAACCGTTATTTTGGCCGAGGTTTTGCGAGGCTTGTCTGCTGAGTTTATCAACCGATCCAAACGGTGATTGGACCAATTTATTGAGATCAACCAGCGAAGCACGGTGAGAAGAGACATTTCTCGACTCCAGCTCGGCCTTTCTCAAGCCCTTTATGGCCCTACTGATTCTGATGCGATCTCCAATCTTCTTGACGCCGATATCGATCAAATCCGAGTCGTCGCATTCCAAAAGAACCTCTCCATTCATGTCATGTTTGTCAAAGAGACTGGAATATTCTCCACAGTTGATTGAATCTAACCACTGCTTGACGCCATTTATATCCCATTCAAGCACTTTTTGGCCATTTTTATCGCGTATTTTCTTCGATATACTATCCTTTCCAGCTGATATTTCCTTTGACTTCCCCGAAACATCTCGTGTAGCTTGCTCTTGAGCCGACGATAGCACGGAATCAGAAGAAAAATCCGAAGACAATGGCGAAACAGGCCTTGGAGCCGGCAGAAAACTGCTTTTTCCGCCTGTAGAAGCGGACATAACAACTAAAGTTTACCTTGGATAAATATGCAGTCAAGTTAAACAGTGGTTTCGGTAGGGTTATTGAAAGATTTTAGATTAATTTGGGGGATTAAGGAGTTGATGGAGTAACGGATCAAAATATTCATCAGAATAAGATTAAATATATTGACAATTTCGATTTTGATTTATTTTTTCTTTGTAATTCACATTATTTTATATTTACTGTATTTGCCACGGATTTCCTGTTGAAATTCCTATAGGGCTGAATTCAATGTTACACTGTTGATCTAAAGCCAATGTACAACTAACTATGAACAAATATACCAGATCAGGCCAGAAGCTCTGTAACTGGAATTATTACAGCTTTGTATAGCTTGAGATGAGTTTTGAGCTGAAACAACTATGATTTCGAGCAAAACGGCGGAGAATACACTGCTCATTTGAAATGATTCCGAGATCAGTCTGCTGTCGAAGTTCAAATGCGTACAAGAAACAAGCAGAGAACCCTCAGAAAAGCATCTCTGGAACCTAGATTAAATGCATTTAGTTAAAGTTTTGATTCGTTTTGACCACTGCTCGCTACTCCATTGACTACAATGAATAGCTTGCACATAATCATGCCTATGCAGCTTCATTCTCTTCCACACTTCCATTTAAAGAAGAAACAGAGGAGTTTGTATGCGAGTAAATATTGGCATTCAGAAACGCCAATGACGGCGGTTCAAGTCTTGCTGGAGTGTATCGACGAGGGGCATGACCATGATCGCGGGTCACATTGTTACCAGTCTCATTTGAATAAATAATAGGGGTCTGATCTCCTTGAATATTTTCCGGAGATAATAATGCTTCATTTGAAGGTGGCTGTGGATGCTGTTGTTGAGCAGATATAATCCATACACCGACAAAGGTTAATAGACAGCCGGTGAAAAATGCAAATATTTGTACAAAACTTCGATTGTCAAAATCGCCAAATATTATGGCACTGGCGATAATCACAGAAAGGGTGAAAAATACAAAATGTATGGGTATCACTAACGATGCATCGAATAGTTTGAGGGCCTTGTTTAGGAAGAAGACCTGCAAGGCAGCAGTGACAACCAAAACTATTGCCAAAATGTAACTGATAGGCTGTTCCATAGCATTCCAGATACCAGCTGTGATGAGTTGTGATAGACATTTGGTAGATAAAGCAGTATAAGCTCCAAACATGGCCACCAAGCTGATATTTGATACCATATACCTTGGACCAGCAACCTTGAGCGAGCCTGCATAAACACTAAGAGTGACAATCAATCCCATAGATATGACAGCATATAAATGAAATGAAGGTTTGCTCAAAAGACCCAATATGAAATCTAGGGCACCATTGGTGGGTTCACCGAACTCTGAGCCTTGAGCACTCAAAACGATGAATAGAATACCTATTATAACCGTTAGAATGCCCCAAGCGGTTTTTCTTTGGATATTCTCGTGGAAAAATATCGGCCCTATGATGCAGTTGGAAATCAATGCAAACACCCCCAGAGGAGAAACCACCGAGGCCGGGGCAAACCCATAGGCCAGAAAGTTGCCAATTTCACCCACAGTCATAATCGCTAGGCCCAGAAGCCACAGGCCATCGTTGACATAGTTGGGATCTTCTGTTTCCAAGTGCTCTGGAGCTTCCTGGCGTAACCTTTTATGGGCTAACCGTTGAGTATTCAGGGCTATACTTATAAGAACATTTCCAACAATGGCCATGGAAATGCCAGCAATCACATGAGCATCCTTAGATGTCATTCCGATTGACAAGTGCTAAGAAAGACACGTTTTAGAGCGTCGACCCGAGATGGCAAAAGAGGTGAGGTATATTATGAAAGTCGTAGAGTGAAAAAGGATGGAAAAAAGCTTCAAATGTCGGAGTTGCGAGACAAAGTAGAAAGAAGGGAAGATGCAAGCAAGAAAGACGATATTTATAGCATATATGTATAATATATAATTGAATCAAGTTTATATTCATATGAATAACGTGACCTGTGTTTCTGCTTTCGCTTGTTTTATAGTTAAGGTTTGTTCCAAATCTATTTAAGATCTCATTGTTTTCATTCTTGTAGAAACTCTTACTAATATTTACGATTTACATCGTCATTAAGACTTCTGCTGTATTGCTTATTTAATTAATATTGTATACTTTGAAATGTTCTGTTATAACTTATACCGCATCTTCTATATTTTCGGTTTGAACATTTTCAGTTTCATCAGTAGTAGGCTTCGTATACGATGGCTGAACGTGTCTTGTAGGTTCCCATTTGCCTGATTGCCATGGTTTTACACCTGATGCAAACATTTCATCAATCTGTTCTAGTGAAAGATCCTTAGTTTCATGTACAAGGAAGTATTCAAAGAATATTCCAAACGCACAGAAACCACTGAAAATCCAACCATAGTTGAACCCAATAGCTTCTGTGAGATAGGGCGTAAAAAACGTAATCAAAAAGTTCCATACCCAATTGATAGATGTGGCCAATCCGATACCCTTTGATCGGATTCGGGTAGGGAATAACTCTGAAACAACAACATAAGCCAATGGTCCAATACTAATAGCATAGCAAAAGATATAGAAGCATGTCACTGCAATCATACCTTCTCCAACACTCTTACTAGTTGGACCACTGTTTCCTCCATTAGGATATAATGCTCTAACACCAAGCGATGCATAGATGATAAAAAACACAAGCATTCCTGTAAACCCAGATAGTAAAACAACTCGTCTACCAAATCGGCCTATTATAAATAAACCACAGCATGTTGAGAAGAAGTTAACTGCACCAAAAATCATACTGGTTGCAAAACTGTTGGTCATACCAATTGCTCTAAATATAGTTGTTCCATAATAAAAGAAGTAGTTGGCACCAACCATTTGATTCAATACCATCATAATGATTCCGACAAGCAATCGATATCCAACCTTTGGTTTTCCAGTGAAAAGTTCTCTCCATCCTGCAACACCAGCCTCACGCTCTTTATTGATGGAAGCAGCAATCTCATCAATTTCATTGTGTACATAAGGATCATCGGGACTCAGACGCACCGAAAAGGCAACGGCTTTCTTAGCCTTATCAATTTGATCCTTTTCAACCAAATATCGAGGTGACTCAGGCATAAATGTGATACCAATTCCAAGAATAAGACCCCAAGCAAAGCAGAGACCAATGGGAATTCTATAAGCTCCAGTATCGTTACGGGCATTAGTATTATAATCAACCACATAACCAATGAATATACCCATGGTTACAAACAGCTGATAAGTTGCAACTAAAGTACCACGAATTTCTCTTGGAGCACTTTCACTTTGAAACATTGGAACTAGCACCGACAAGATACCAATTCCAAGACCGCCAATCACTCTTCCGATATAAAACTGATACCAAGCATTCACAGACGTAATTTGTATAAGTACGCCTACCATATAAATGATACAGGAGCCAAGAATTCCACCCTTTCGACCGAAAATATCACCAATTCTACTTAGAAATACACCTCCAATACCAGCACCAAGAGGAACAGCAGAAACAATCAAAGAAGAGCGCCATTTGGGGAAATCGTAAGATCCACTGCTGGTACGAACACCAAAATGCCGCTGAAACTCGGGCATATTTGTGTAACCAGAAATGGTACCAGTATCATAACCGAAAACAAAGCCTCCCATGGCTGCTAGACAGCATAGAATGCTAACCAAGATGTAATTGGAGAAACTTGGAGTACTATGTTTTTTTGATTTGCCCAAATTCACGCTACTGGAACGGCTTCCATCATTAGACGCATATTGTGCGTCCTGCGCAACATCGTCTTCCCTTGAAAAGGATTCTTTTGAACTCATGGTAGCCCTAAGCAATAAATCCAGTCAGCAAAAAGCCAGTTTTAAAAAAAAAAAAATTAGAAAAATTTGCCGACTTCTTATAGTACAAATAACTTTTGAAAACTTTGACAGCAGAAGCAAAAATCAATAACAACCCAGTTGCTTATTATGGGATAATGCGGCAGTTCTAAGAGATGAGATTAGAAATTATGCTTTAAGGTAAACAACAAGCGTTGAAAAAAACCAGCAAAAAGGTTTGAATTTAAATGCAAGTTGCAAGGAAAATCCCGGGGAAGTTTCGATTATAAATAATTCAAAAATCTGGATTCTCAGATCATGCTCCCCCTTTGTTGTTTACCCTTACCACGGACTTGATCAAAAAATTTATCCGATATTTCTAACCTGAGACTTGCCAACCCCAACAAATCACTCATAAAAAGAAGCAAAAAGCTGCAAAAAAACTCAAATGCACATATTTCTGCTTATCTTAATATTCATGAGATTAAAATTTAATTGTTTTTTTGTCCCGTTAGGTTGAAAATTCAACAAATGATCGACCTAAATCCAGACGTGTGCTGCCCATGAATTTTTTTAAACCGAGACCTCGCCACGTTATTCAATTATCTCCCCACATCTCCAACAAAATCTCCCCAGAATATCTTCTTTTAAAGGAATAACCGGGGTTCTCGCATATTCCCCATACTTTTAGTCCAAGGTGATATAATCGTGATGCTGAATTAAAATAAAAGGCATTGAGGTGCGGCTTCGGAAAAACTATTATGAAACCCCTCTCCACGCCTATATTCAGTCAATGAATTTCAATCAGGTAACCTCTTCCTTTGCTTCATTTTTCCATGTTTTATTTTTTTTTGTCCTCGTGCAGCATTTATTTCCAAATTAGTTTGGCCTGGTAGGGTAATGTTACAAGGGTCTTGTTTTTTTTCTGAGTTTGGCACAGAATGGGTTTTTCCGGAACAACAACCTTTGCCGCAACTTTGCTGAAAAATTTGAGTCGCCAACGGCTTGGGCCTGGCCCGACGACCGATCCTTTGACGCCTTAGTTGTCTCCGAATGTCTCACCACTCCATAGTTGCTCCGCTATCAAAATACGGAAATTTTGTAAAAATTCATCTGTTTGCATAACAGACGTGATTTCCTTCTTTTCCACTGCAAGTAGCCATGACCGATGAAACTTATCTAACAAAATGTGAAAAAACTTTTGGCTTTCTTGATGAATCTTAAGTACAATATGCTCTAAATGGGTCTCGTTTTCGGATAAATTCCCCGATTTCTTGCCATCGTCCAGACTTTTGGTAGCGTCTCCCCGATATCGAACAAAACTTTCTTGATGGGCCGAGACTCTAGAATTTGCGGAGAAATCATGCGAATTTTCTCTTATATCAATATCATCCAACCTATCAATGATGTATCCAATTAAAAGTCCACTTTGAAGTAGATCTAACAGAAGTCGCGTCAAGTGAATACTAATCAGAGCAAAACTGTACCAACATGGCGTATCTGTCTCTAAATTGCGACTTTCAATGGTAATTAATGCAGATGATTCAGGGAAATTAGTGCATTGCCTTGCAAAGTTCCTAGCAGCCAATGTACCCATACTTCGAAAATCTGTAGCAGGATCGGTTCCTTGAAACCCGAGAAATTTCCAATTGATATTTCCTTTGTATTTTATGTTCTCTTTGGTTGGTAAATCGTCCTTGATGTTATTGGCTGCCTCATAAACCTGATCATGAGCTTCAATGAGAATCTTTTGAACCTCCAAATCACCCCATGCCACCTGCTGTGAAGCTAATACTTGATCCTCCAGAATAGTTAATTTTAACGCTTGTCGTAATATGACAAGTTTATTCAAAGTGGCTAGAGCTTGGGGATCGTTAATTCCAAAGTATTGAACCAGCCTGGCACTTAATTCTTCAATATTGTCCAAAGAAATGCCATTATCGAAATCCTCAGGAAGAACCCATAACTGAACAAGCAGTTTTAGAAGGTTTTCCTTTTGATTTTCCAAGCTATTAGTGGCATTTTCTACCAGCAAATGCTCCACATAGCTTTTTCCCGTGCTATAATGCATCACTTGTTCAGCCCAACTTGAGACCCATTGGACAGATTCTAGCCCTATATAATAATTATTGGCATTAAATGGGCTTTTAATCCATAGCTGTGACCATGCGAGCCAATCAGCGACTTTAGCGAGTACCGAATGATCCATGTGGGGAGGTTGAAGGGAATGGTGAGGCTGATCGAAGATTTGATTAGAGGAAGAGATGATCGGACGGAGAGAGCATGTGGGGGAGAGAGGTTATAACTTGTGACATGTTTAGTTTAATTGGATTTACGTTGAAGGGCATAAAAATATTATTTGGTAATAATACTCCATAGATGCTTGTTAATGTCATTTTTTAGTATGTATGTCCGATTCGCATTACACGTACGAAAATCGACACGACTCATCAGTCAAAGGTCAGTAATTTCCAACCAATGAGAGAAATATATTTAATTTTGACATTGCGGCAATATTCAAACGTCCCAAGTTGATCATTTTCATCTATAAATTGTCCAATTAATTGTTTGAACGTGCCTTTTTTCGATGCTCTCTACAGCTTCTCCATAGAAACCTAATTGAGCCATAGTGTGCAAGATGAACTATACAGTCTTATTGCAACTTACTTCGAGTCTTAGATTTATCTGAATTTTGATCTATACAAGCCATATACTACCGTCTATATTACTGTCGAGCAAAATCCTTAGTTATTTCCATCCTCCTTCTGACTGCTCATCTCACTATGCAAAATCTAACGTTCCAAAATCTCAAAATATTCCTTGACTAATTTTTTTCACCACATCTCTCCTTCCACAACACGTAACAGCAGCGTTTCTGTGCATGAACATTCGGCCCTTTTTTGAATTTCTCTCAACTGGTCATCTGTATATATTCAATTCTGGTTTACGAAACTTCAATCAACTATTTTTTGGTCGTATCGCAGCCCGATCTCTATCTTCAACACCGATTAATCTGGCAAAAAGACCTCATTCTTGGATATTTGCCGCTCCTACAATGACTGAAATTGAAGCTCTTACCACTAGATTAAATGGGCTGGGCCTGAAGGAAGCTTTGCCATCCAATTTCTATGCTTCTAGTAATCCCGAGCAGAATCCTCTCGATATATATCGAAACTACATATCTTCTGAAATTTCTCGTATCCTCGATGTGTCTCCAGAAGTCTCTTTTCAAGCCATGGAGCGATCTGCTGGCCCATTGAATGACGGTGATCTCAAAGTTCCTGTTCCTAGACTCCGTCTGAAGGGCAAAAAGCCAGCTGAATTAGCTCAACAACTAGCTGATGAGTTCAATAGTGGCCCCTTATTTAGCAAAGTTGTTGCTCAGGGCATATTTGTGCAATTTCATTTTGCAAATTCCGTGGCCAATAAGTTGATTTTGAGTGATATACTAAACAAGAAGAATCATTACGGAGATTCTACCATGGGTAATGGCAAACGAATTGTTATTGAATTTTCTTCGCCTAATATCGCAAAGCCATTCCATGCTGGTCACTTACGATCGACCATTATTGGTGGCTTTCTCAGCAATTTGTATGAGAAATTGGGCTACGATGTGACTCGTCTCAACTATTTAGGTGACTGGGGTAAACAATTTGGAATATTGGCAGTTGGATTTTCTCGCTTTGGTTCCGAAAAATCTCTTGAGGCTGATCCTATCAATCATTTGTTCGATGTTTATGTGAAAATCAACAAAGTAATCACTGATGAAAAGGAAGCCTCAGAGAAAGAGACTGGAACTGCAGTTTCTCTGACTGACGACGAAGCTCGAGCATATTTCAGGCGCATGGAAGATGGCGATGAAGATGCTTTAAAGATATGGAGAAAATTCCGTGATTTATCAATTGAAAAGTACAAACAAATTTACGGAAGATTAAATATCAAGTATGATCAATATCTTGGAGAATCACTGGTTCCAAGCGAAGATATGAAATCAGCTACCAAAAAATTGGGGGAAATGGGATTGCTTACTGAAGACAGAGGTGCTCTATTGGTGGATCTGAAAAAGCACTCCAAGAAGCTTGAAAAAGTTCTTGTTCAGAAGTCTGATGGTACCACCTTGTATGTTACTCGAGATATCGCTGGTGCTGTTGATCGTCATGAAAAGTACAAATTTGACAAGATGATATATGTCGTAGCATCTCAGCAGGATCTTCATGTGGCTCAGTTTTTCAAGATTTTGGAGCTTATGGGCTATGAATGGTATAAAAAACTCGAGCATATTTCCTTCGGTATGGTTCAGGGAATGAGTACCAGAAAGGGTACAGTAGTATTCCTGGATGATATTCTCAATGAAACCAAAGATAGAATGCATGATGTGATGAAGAAAAATGATGCCAAGTATGCTTTGATTGAGAATCCGGAAGAAATTGCTGATCTGGTTGGTATTAGTGCTGTCATGGTTCAAGATATGGCTGCCAAAAGAATCAATAACTACAAATTTGACTGGTCTCGTATGCTTTCATTTGAAGGTGATACAGGCCCCTATTTGCAATATGCTCATTCTCGATTACGTTCAATCGAACGTAAGGCTGTTCAAGAGTATGGCTTCAACGTTGAGGATTTGGGTTCTATCGATTACAGCCTTTTAACTGAAGATATTGCCGGAGAACTTAGTCGAATTCTTGCTCAATTCCCCGACACTCTTGTTCAAGCGATGAAAGCTTCGGAAGCTTCTACTATCATCACCTATCTGTTTAGAATGGCACATGTTGTCTCTTCATGCTACGATACTATCTGGGTAGCAAACCAAGAGCCAGAATTGGCTAAAGCTCGACTTGCTCTTTATTCTTCTGCTCGTATTGTTCTTAATACTGGCATGAAAGTTCTTGGATTGACTCCGGTCGATAGAATGTAATTAAATGGTAAATATGCACTATAATATATTAACAACTATTAATTGGGGCTTCATGCAAATATACACGGTTGTGAACCCATTTTTTATATCGAACTCAATGCTCCTCGACTAATAAAGTCGGAAATCACCCGGAATTTTGCCTGGCTTTCATCCAATGAGTTTTGGAACAGGTCATTTCGTTCACTGACCATCTGTTGAGCATGTCGAACAGCATCTAGGTTCTCTGATTCTAACAAACAGCTAGGGCATCGAGGAATATCTGCCTCATACCCAGCTGTTGATTCTGCCGAATTCAAGCAGCGCTGATGATAACTGTGAGAACAAGCGAAATGAACTGCCGGTAAATCCAAAGGTGTCCCACATGAAACACAGGTAGTATATTGTACAACAGCCGGATCATTGAGAATATTTGCAATCTCAGTTTTCTTTGCTTTTGACTCCTTTTGATAAAGTTGCGTTAGCTGGTTATTTCTATCGATTTCCTGTCGCTCTGTCTTAATCACCTCTGTCAAGTAACCTTTGATATACCCCAGAGGAACCACATCATTAGTCGACAATAACTGCACAACTTGCAACGGAGACATGAGTTTATGCTGTTTTATATAGTCGAGAACTCGGTTGAACTCTGTCTTTCCAACTTCATCGAGTCTCTGAGCAGAAGAGGAGAAGAATCCCAATGCCAGAGGATAGAGCTCACTAGACGAATCTCCAATGTCACCATATTTATGTAGAACTTCAACTGCTCCTGGAACATCACCGGCTGCCATACATGATCGAAATAGCTCAACCTCAAAATCTTTATCCTTTTCGCGTGCTAAGAGTTCTCCTTCATGATATCCAAGCAAATGCGATAACAAAAATATGGTATTATTATCAATCAACCCATCAAATTGTTCAGCTAATGCCTTTGCTTTATTCTGCCACTCTTCACATACTGCCGGATCCGAGGACTGCCTAGCAAGATTCAGATACATTTCGAATAAAGTGCTCACCAGTTCTCTTTTAACTTTCGCTGATACGCCGAATTGATCATATGACTCGATGCATGCTTCCAGAAATATTACAAATTCATTAGGATGTTTAATGAAAGACGAAAAAATGAGCCTTGGCCCAGGTGGCTGATAGGTGGGCTCGGAAACTGCATGGCCATTTAAATTTTGGTCTGAGTCTTCTTGAACTGCCGGTTCACTAATATCCTTCAAGAATCCACTAGGCGCCATATAATTAAGAAATGCTCTGTAGCTTTGTACGACAGGAGCAGTCATGGTAGAAGCAGTTATTTGTGAATCACTGTCTGTTGGTTTAGTCTCAGTCTCACTGACCGGCACGAATTTACCAGTAAATAACTTGATCAAAATAGCAGTGGTTTCCATAGGAAATCGCTCTAATAAAGTTCGACTATACTGTATCAAAACTCGCAAAGCATCGTTGACTTGCAAGCTTTTGATATAGTCAAGGCATCCTTTATAATCTTTAAGATCTCTCAGTTTGATTGAAACAACGAGATCAGTATCATTGATTTTTTTAGCAAGAAAGCTAGCCAGCTGATAATTTCCACTTGCCCTACATATATTAATCGCAGTTGGAATATCAGCAGATGGCTTATCCATTGAACGGTTGATAAACTCTTCCATTTTATCAGTCAACCTTAGCTGTGCGTAGCTATTCAGGAGTAATGTCGTATGCTCTGTAGTCGCAATTCCACTGTCGTAAAGAGCTTCCAAATACCGAGTCAGTAGTGAAAGATGTGTGCTGTCTCGATACTTCAAAATGACCTGGCTGGTTTGTCCTAATTGGATAGCTTTGATGAAATGGTTCATAGCTTCTTCCAAATCACCTTCAGAGTACAAAAAATTGCCGTATTGCAATTCAATTTTATTGGACAGAGAATGATTTTCATCGTCGGCATGAAGAAAGTCCACATGCTTCAATGCACTAGAATAAAGATTTCTCGAGGTGAAAACATCCAGACGAGCCTGAAGTGGCTTTTCCTTCAATGTATATAATATTCCATCATTTCCAAGAATATTTAAAGAGTCCCATTGCTCAAAAATATATTTGACTCCAAGAGCAATTTGACCATTGAATGCGACATATTTGTGCACGGTGTCAACAATAAGGACCCGTGTAGTTTCACTATAAATTAGGTTGTTAGAGGTGTTCGACGCAGCAGATGCCACGGTAGTCATGACAAGATATTGCTTATAAGAATAAATGAGTTTTTTCGGCATCTCAAATACAAACGATGGACCTCTTCCTGTGGTGGTATAATATTGAACCTCGTCATCACGGGCAACTATGAGTCTACCGTCATTTCTTGCATATTCTTTTGTGATGCATCCTAAAGCCCCTTCTTTTGAGCCATCGAGAATTCTTTGAGGTTCTCCTTGATTTTTGCCGTTCGTTGCCAAAGTGAAGACCAAGTTTAAAGAGACGCAAAATAGAGTAACAATTTTTGATTTGTCTTCATAA
The DNA here is from genome assembly GCA_037040845.1 of Trichomonascaceae sp. B5901. Taxonomy (NCBI): domain Eukaryota; kingdom Fungi; phylum Ascomycota; class Dipodascomycetes; order Dipodascales; family Trichomonascaceae; species Trichomonascaceae sp. B5901. The sequence goes on from JAXQHN010000001.1 coordinate 2,290,872, forward strand.
AACTCCAGACCGGTAATTGGACTATTACCAGAATATACTACCCTTTGTACAGATCCTCGGTCTCTAACGATATCGCCCCGACATAGAATGACAGTTCCATCGGCGAATCCAAAGGCTAAGATGCTGTAATTTGACGAGATGGCAAAGGTAGTTAACGGATAAACGTTCGAGGAATTTGTCACTTTAACTGTCGAACGTAGATAAGGAGCTCCACTTTTATGCTCCAAATCCCATAGTTTAACAGTACATGTTGCGCCTTGGCCGATGCCTATAGACAGCAGTAACCCAGTGCCATCGAGATATTTCAAGTGTGATATGGTTGAACCGTCTTCAAAGGCCTGGAACGACTGTTTCAAGGTAAAATCCTTACCAAACTCTTTGATTTCGCCTTTTGATGTAGCAAAGAACACCGTTTCATTGACTTTTCCTCGGCATATAGCAGACAATTGAGGATCACTATACAACAGAGTTCCTAGAGGAGTAGAAGGATCTCTGATTGGAGTCAAATCAAAGAAATTGAATTGACGCCACTAGAAAGTTAGAGAAATCAGGCTTCTCGTAATAAGTGTCGGACAAACTTACCCCAGTCAATTGCATGGTGAATCAGGAGAGTTGGAGGTTGGAAACTAGCGATACTCCCAGATGGAGATAGAGGATCAAGGCATGAATACAAACAATGGTTTTTCTATAAGTACTTTCTAAATTACTAATAATGGTTTACAAGATTATTGAAATAGCTAATAAAGAAGAAAATGATAACTTATAATGTTTATACTGTATTCATTGTTTTCACGTCTCAGCTTGGTAGCTCGGAGGACTTGCTGGAAGGAGCCGTTGGAAAATCAGCCAGCCAGCCGTTCGGACAATCAGGCTGACGAAGGCAGAGATTGGTCTGAGGGCATTGAGGACTTTTCTGATCAAAGTTGAATTTATTTAATAATATTCACATTCTGGTTCCATAATAATAGTTTTTTTATCTATTTGCAATAGAACGTTGACTAATACGTCTTGGTTAATAGGTCCTCCATCTTATTGTCCAAGCTGAGCTCTCTGACTTTTTTTTCCAACCAGCCAAAAAAAAAAATTTCAACACTAAAACTTAAACCAACATGGGCAAAGTAAAGAAAACACGCAAGTTTGCTCAAACAAAGCTGATGCTCAGCAAAAAAGATTCCAGGAAGTAAGTACATAATACTCATTTTTCATTTTCTCTCGCTTCTAACCCTCTAGGAAAGACAATGTCGCCAAACCATCCAAACCGAAAGATGAAGAACTAGTCAAAGAGATCCCTCAAGTATCTTCTTCCTTATTTTTCCAGCATAATGAGGCCATAAAACCTCCATATCAAGTTCTTGTCGATACAAATTTCATCAACTTTTCCATCCAGAAGAAACTCGATCTGGTTCGAGGCATGATGGATGCTTTATACGCACGTTGCATTCCTATTATTACAGACTGTGTCATGGCTGAACTAGAAAAGCTTGGTCCTAAATTCCGAATAGCCCTAAGAATGGCCAAAGATCCCCGGCTAAAGAGGTTGACTTGCACTCATAAGGGAACATATGCAGATGATTGCTTGGTACAACGAATAATGCAGCACAAATGCTATATAGTTGCTACAAATGATGCTGACTTGAAACGAAGAATCAGGAAAGTACCGGGAATACCTATAATGAGTGTTGGAGGGCATAAATATGTGATAGAACGACTTCCTGATGTGTTTTGAGCTGCACGCATATTCGCTATTTTATTTATATATTTACTATCGTGATATACAATTTCAATGTATATACAAAAATTTCATCATATACATGAAAATTTCAGAACTGATAATCCAATAGCGTCGGTTGTCTCGTTTGCTTGATCCCGTCACGTGCTCTCAGTTCAAACCTCCCTGAACCATCGCTTGTTACCTTCCATTGATCCAAGCCTTCACAAGCTATAAACTTCTTCCAAGACAATTCCTTGCCACCAGTTTATTGTTGTTGTCATTTATTGTGAAGACTCATTTTTATCGAAATATATGAGTTTCTTAGTGTAAACTCGTCTGCATAATATTTAATTATTAACACATCGATCATGGGTCTGTCGCGACTCTTGATAAGACAGTTGTGCAAACTGCTTGCTGGTGTTATATTTCTTGTTGCTTTAATTGGTTTCACAAACACTTATTTCAACTTTTTACCTGATACCGTCTATTACCCTCTACAGGCATTGAATCACCGCGGTTCTGTCGTGCTAGATGTCGAAGTCAAAACTTGTTACATTCTAACTGGATGTATCGGTGGTGATAAAGACGGATGGGTTACAATACCAAAGAATTTATATTTGGGTTCTGTTTTGGGCAAGAGTGGGTTTGTTCATGCGAAATTCGCTAAACGGGAAGAGCTGGATAAATCTACAAAAGTCGTCATAGATGCTGCTCTTGGTGATAAGGATGAAATTCCTTCATATATTTCAGCTGAGCTTGGAATGTCAGAAGTCCCTTCAAAAGCTCAGCTTGAAAATGCGGGCTGGGTTCGCAAAGATTCCAATCTATGGCTCAAATATGGTGTACCATCCGCTCTGAGTTCTATACGTCCAGTAGTTGGTCTTGAAGTTCTATTTGGACCTGATGCTGTGGATCCACGTTTAGGTTGGTCATTGAGACCCGGATATCTTCTCAGTAAAACGAAAACTAAACCTCGATTATCTCTTGATTATGGATCAGATGCGAAACCAGAACGCCCTGTTCTTAAACTGCATACAAATAACAAGTTCAAAATTCTGCAAGCAGCAGACTTCCATTTTTCAACCGGTGTAGGTCAATGCCTTGATACTTATCCTCCGGTACAAGGAGAATGTGAAGCCGATCCGCGTACCTTGGACTTTTTTGTCAAGATTTTAGAGCAAGAGAAGCCCGATCTGGTTGTATTTACCGGTGATCAGGTATTTGGTGATACTGCTCCTGATTCAGTTACTGCACTTCTTAAAGTTTTAGCACCAGTGGTAGAACGAAAGATTCCTTTTGCCACGGTATTTGGAAATCATGATTTGGAAGGCAGTATTAGTACAGCACAAATGATGCAAATCACAGAACAACTTCCATATTCTGTTTCAAAAGCTGGCCCAGAAGATGTCGACGGAGTTGGAAATTATGTTTTGACAGTCGAAGGCTCAAAATCACACCATGCAGCCGTGACCATGTACTTTGTGGATTCTCATGGGCATATGGGTAAAGCTGGATATGATTATATTCATAAGAACCAGCTAGACTACTTAAAAACGTTATACAATGGAGTGAAACAAGAACAGCAGGAATATTCGCATATTCCTTTAAGCATGGCATTTTTCCATATCCCGATATTAGAATACGCTGAACCTGGGCACCCTCTAATTGGAGAAGTTGGAGAAGGGGTGGCCAGTTCTAGAACAAACCCAGGAACAAGAGATGTTTTGACCGAACTTGGCGTATCGGTATTATCAGTTGGTCATGATCATGTCAATGATTATTGCCTTTATCATGAAAAAAACAAAGAGCCTCAGCTGTGGCTCTGTTACGGTGGAGGAGCAGGTGAAGGAGGATATGGAGATGGGAAATTCATTCGACGATTCCGCATATTCGAGATAGATGGAGAAACCGGTACTATTGAAAGTTGGAAATTGAAAAGAGATGAGTTGGATAAGCCTATTAATCATCAGGTTCTGGTGAAAAATGGCAAGGCTGTAGCACCAGGAGGAAGTAATCAGAGGTGATAGGTCAATTCATCGAGGGATATGACACATTCTCTGCATTTTTTGGCTCTCCGCATTCTTGGTACTGAAATATTTCAAACTACCAGGCACGGCTTTTACTGCGGTTTGCTCGATTTGACATATCGTTCCTGCAAGTATCAGATCATACAGCACATATCAGTTTCCATTACTCAACGAACAAATTCAAAGCGATTTTCTTTATTTAAACATGTATTTCTAATTCTTACACGATCCAATCAAATGTCCAACTTTTCTTCACGAATATTCTACCTTAATAATCCGCTAATCTCTGCCCTCCCAAACTTTAAGATTTCTTCCATCTCAGATTTCTGTCTCATCCCGCTATGCCAAATGAACAGCTCCACGCCAAGCACAAGTGAGAAAGCAAGTGTAAGTATCTTAAATGATTGCTTTATGCTGTACTTTATATATCTAACGTGTTTTCTAGTGGCTTCTGTCGATGGTGGAGCTTTCTCTTACAGTTGCACAACTTAGGGTTCTTCTAAGAGAAGCTCTTCAGCCAATGGGAGGCAGAAAGGCGGAGCTTCAGGACCGTTTAGGCCGTCATATTCGTACTTTGCATAATAATCAGGATTCAAAGGCCATTGATAGTCTTTATAACAGTTTAAAGGCTCAGTTTAGCGGTTACTTGGCTCAAGGATACGCTCCTCCAACCTACGAACAACAGGTTAACAGCATACGGAGAGTTAATAGCGGGTCTCATTCGGCAAGTCCTACTGATAATGGTCTGACTCCGAAAGTTGCTTTCTCGGACTCGCCGTTTTACAAGATTATCAAGCCTTTAAGTGCTCCTTTGATATTGCAAAGGCCATATCGTACAGATAGACAAATCCTGGCCATGCACTTCAAATTATCACCCGAGGATCATAGAGGAATTCTTGACGGCAAATATTCCGTTTATGTTTTAAGCACCAGGTATGACGAATTCACGAAATATCGCCAGAGTAGTGTCAAGTTCCCTAATAATGTGGAGATTCAAGTCAATGGAGCTATGGTACCGGTTAATTTGAGGACGCCCAAAAATCATCCCGAAGCTGTAAGGCCCCCCGATATATCAAATGCCGTGAAAAAGTGCATACCTTCGGGTAAAATAGTGGTGAGTTTGGGTTTGCATTTGTCTAAAGAGCAAGATGATTATATCATAACTACTTATCTGGTAACGACTACGCCATTAGATACTCTCATTTCTCAGGTTCAGGCTAGACCCAAATTTTCAGTTCAGAATGTCAAACACAAAATAATTGCTCAATATTCCGCTGAAGATGATGATCTTGTGGCTACAGCATCAGTAATGTCTCTAAAGGACCCTGTATCATACACTAGAATCAAGATTCCTGCTCGATCTAGCAAATGTGGACATTTGGAATGCTTTGATCTTGAGACTTATTTTCTTCTACAAAAGCAAGGGCCAACTTGGGTATGTCCGTTGTGTAATAAGAAGATCTCCTTCTCGGAGATATGCATTGATGAATATATGCAAGACGTCCTCGATGATCAGTCTACAGCTAATGTGGACGAAGTACAAATTCATCCCAATGGTGAATGGAACGTCGAAACTGGCATAAAACGTCCTGATAGTTCTGATGAGAGTGAAGGTGAACGTCCCATCAAAAGACACGAGCCAGATGTCAGTAGCATATTTTCGGAAGTCATATCTCTTGGATCTGATGACGATGAAGCTACAGAAGGTGACGACGACCTGCCAGCTAGAATTAATAGCGGGCCAGATAGCACCTCGAACCCATATTTATTCTCCAGAGGTTTACAAAGCATTTCAACTCCTGCTACACCCTATACAAATGGAAGCAGTGGTGGCGATAGTTCTGCCAATGGTATGAGAAGAAGTTCGTCGCAAACATCAGCCAGTGCACGTCCTCCTCATTTAATTCTTCCTCGACTGCCTAGCCCGCAGAGCAATGCACAGCCAAACACCGACAACCGCATCGTTTTGCCTAATCCAAGTACTTTGGATTTACCAATTCACAATAACTTGGGGCGGCAAATTGTTCAAAATCATGCTCCTGGTGTTACTACTCCACAAACGACAGGAATTGGTACCCCTGTCCGCGTACCCTCATCTACGTCGTTGGATCCTTTACTGTTCAACGGTAATGGTCACCCTCCGCAGGATCCTCAGGATCCCGTACACAATCATGGGACAATTCCAGAAGCATTGGCAAGATATTTTGCATCGACTGCTGGCCGTCGTGCTTCTTTACCTCCTGCCACTGCCGGACCGGATCCATTTCTAAACACGAGCTATCAATCATCAACTAGTCCTGCTGCACCTATTCCGCCCCCTCATGGAGTTCCAGGATGGAGAAGAATTAGTTCAGGGCCTAGGGCGCCGGTTCGGGATGTTGTGGATTTGACATTGAGCGATGATGATTAGGCTGAGCAGTTGGAGATGCAAGACGACGACTGTGTTCCAAGTTTTCTCCTAACGTTTTCATTGGCAGGTCTTTATTTATTGCTATGTGATATGAAACTGCATTTTGGAGAGATGGCGATCCTTCGTGTACTACTAGATTATAACAAACTGCATTGAACATGTGTTCATCTTATAAAAGGTATATACGTTCCTACCTTTTCACGATAATCAGAATAATTTTTACCGAAAAAATGGATCAAATAGTTTTCTTCAAAGGTGATTCTCTTTCGAAAAAAGAGCCAGAGAACTGCGGTGAAAACGACAAAAGAGATGTAATTTCCCAGAAACAGCTGAAGTCCCAGGGCCCAATAAAAGTATCCGCAATACGAAGGATGTCTGGAGATGCGATAAATGCCCCACGTGACTAGAATGTGATCTGGTCGTTTATATCGGGCTATAGTATGAGCGAAACTATTGCCGGCACTAACCATAGCATAAGAGCGTACAATTTGACCCAGAATTACTACTGGAACTGCAGAAATTGAGATGATTCTGTTTGGCAACAGTCCAAACACATAATAACGAACTAGTGCTTCAGAGACAGCACCCAAGTTGGCATAGAGATAGGCAGAGCCATTATTAAACAAAAAAGAGTTTAAAGATAGTTTTCCAGAATTGTAAATAGCAGTAACAATGAATTCCAAGTAGTGAAAAATACAGAGAGCTGCTAGGAATAGCCAGAACTGAGGAAAGACAACAAGATCAAGCAAAGCAAGAAGTAAACTTAAAGATAGTACGGCGCCCAGTACAAGGCCAATTGATGCTACTGCTGCATCATAAGACCCGTCATCGACATGAGAAGGATTCTCAGCTTTGGGGACGTCCTGGTTTGCGGAAAGAGAAGCCAGTCGGTTTCTCAAGGTTCTTTGTGAACCAATTCCAGAGTTCCCAGCTGTTTCCTTATGAGCAGTTTGCCCATTTTCAGGTTCATTAGAAGTTTTAGATATTTCAGAATGCCCACTCATCGACGAAATTTGCCTCTGTATTTCCGGTTGATAAGTTGGACCGCCATATCTTTGCATGTGGATCGCAAAGGTGAGCCTCAAAAAGGAACAGCAAGTGAACAAAGCAAAATATAGAAGCTATGGGCCCGAATTAGAATATTTCGGGAATTTTATGGCAGGAATTATTTGGTGGAGCATTCAATGGATATTCTTGTTTAAAATGTACCAAAATACATACAAAATGTCAGGTTTGCAGTGAAAAAGTTGAAGAGTGTCAATTAAGGTTTTCCAGAAACGGAAATCGAATCTGTTGAAGCGAAGAATTAGAGGAAAGTCACGTGGGAACAGACAGTAGGCAAAGAACAGGGATGAAAAATACGAATATTTACTATTTTAAGTAACAATATAATTAAAATCAATCTATGGAATCTTTTACCGGCTTTCTACAAATATTTCTCATGTTTTCCCCTATAATTGTCCTTCTATTCCTCTCACCTACTCCTTCACTATGATGTTCCAATATCCACTCTCCTCATTAATCTCACCTCTAGCATCTCTCCCCTCAACATGGAATCCAAACAAGTCAATGCATCATCTTTGGATCTCCTTTTGATTGAAGTAGTTCCTTTAGCTCAACGTTTGGTCGAACAACTAGAACTGAGCCAGGGCCAACTGGATTCTGGATCTGATATGTTCTATAGAATCGAGGGTTTTGGCTATAAAGTAGGACGTGGTTTGAGTGAAGTTTTCACCCGAGAAAGAGCCCGATTTGGTGAGCAATTAGATGTTATCAAATTCATTTGTAAGGAACTATGGATGGTATTGTACAAGAAACAGATAGACAATCTCAAAACCAATCATCGAGGAACATATGTTTTGATAGATAATTCATTCAAATATGCACAGCGAATGAGCACCAGCTCGGCTCAGGAGACGTTAAAACAAGCTACGCCATATTTGTGGTTTCCTGTAGGGTTGATACGTGGAGCACTTGCTTCGTTAGGCATTGAAGCTCGAGTGTATTTTGATAGTCAGCAACTTCCGGTTGTTTCATTTAATATACAAGTGGAAAATTAGCATGAAGGATGGAGTGGTACGAGGAGGAAAATGTGGATTTGGTTTATCAAACGTTTTTAGCATGATATTGTTCTTAATGAATGAGGGCAAGAGTAATGAAAGTAACTGACAAGTTAGTCACATTGTAATGTGTTTCACCAGTTTCAGAAATACTTGGCGTATAATAGTATGATGGTCAAGATATCATGGAATTGAAGACCATATGGCCTTAGCAGTTCTGTATTACATATAGGAACTATATGGATTCATCATATAGTCATTATACCAGATTTAATGATACTCAAATCGAGTAGTATTCAGCCGCATGATGTACATTGCAAAAAAACTTGAGACATGCACTTTGTGGTCTGTTGTATGTATTGAATCATCAACTGATGGGCTTGTCCAACATGCATAGGATGAAGAACTAACTGCCTTGTTACCAAAGCTCTACTAAAGTATTACACTTACCTGCATTTATATATTTACATAATCTAAATAAAATTCTATAAATATAAAAATCCCGCATCCCTAGTCGATCCTTGTCTCAAAATAGAAATTACGGCTCTATACAATGGAATTGATTGGCTCTATAGCAAAATGCTGGCTGGGCCGACGGTGCACGGTGGATGCATCAAAGCAATCATACATATCATACATACAATATCATTTGTTAATTGTTGATATTATCAGAATTGTTTATCTATTAGGCATTTTATTTGATATTTCATACGATGATCGAAACCTAACAATACTCATCTCGTCATACAATGATTAGTAAGGAAGAATGAAACCCGTAATAGTCAAAAAAAAAACCCGTATCAAGTCATGACATAACTACAAGGTTGACAGTCAAGCAAGGTTAAGCAAAGTTAAGCATTCAAACCATAAATAGTAATAAAATAATAGCTTCTAACCACCAAATCCTCCACCCTAAATTAATCCACAATCAGACCCTTGTATTTCCCCATGCTCCATATTTAGAAGCTTCTCTGCAATGTTCATCCACATGCTCGTGCCTATTGGGTAATAAAGTGACGCGTTCATATGGCATTTTCGCTTTGTTCCCGTGTTGCTACAAAAACAAAATAACAAGAAAACAAAAACATAAATTGAAAACAAAAAGCCTGCTAAAAAACAAACAAACAACCAATTTTCAGCTGACGGTGGATAATTTTATCGGTTCATTCTTTAACTTTAGCCTAAAGGGCTCGCATAACTTTATTTAACTTTTGCCTTTGGGGGCCGATTCGCTCTTTCTAAAAAAAAAACTCTATCTAAACTTCTTGAAGGCCTGTCTAGTCGATCCAAAGGCGGGCCCCTACCATCTGCATTCCAATCTCCGCCTCGGACTCAACCTAGAACAAAAACACTCAAAGACTTGTTCAAAAGAGTTTCTGTTGACTGCCCCTGCTTTGATTCTGGATTTCCACCATCAATTTTTTCTCTTTGATATTTTCAGGCGCTTTTCGTCGTCGTCATGTCCACTGCTGTTGTTGCTCGTAATGCTGCGGAGCACGCAATGATAATGGACTCTAGGCGCTCGTCTACAAGCAGTACTGCAACCTCCAATCGCTCCAAAACTCATGTTGGACCTTGGAGACTAGGTAGAACGCTTGGACGAGGAAGTTCTGGTCGTGTAAGACTCGCTAAACATAGCAATACTGGACAATTAGCCGCCGTCAAAATCGTGCCTAAAAGTGTCGTTGGCGGTAACAATAACAGCAAAGGTGGACTTCCTTATGGAATTGAGCGTGAAGTAGTCATTATGAAACTCATTGAGCATCCTAATGTCATGGCTTTATATGATGTATGGGAAAACAAAGGTGAATTGTACTTGGTGTTAGAATACATTGAAGGTGGTGAACTTTTCGATTATTTGATTCGTAAAGGAAGGCTCGATGAAAAAGAAGCCGTACATTACTTCCGTCAAATCATTCACGGTGTTGATTATTGCCATCGTTTCAATATATGTCATAGAGACCTCAAGCCTGAGAACCTGCTTCTGGATAAGCATCGTAATATCAAAATAGCCGACTTTGGCATGGCTGCTCTAGAGACCAACGAACACATGCTAGAGACATCTTGTGGGTCTCCTCATTATGCCAGTCCTGAAATTGTCGCTGGTGCAAGCTATCATGGTGCGCCAAGTGATATTTGGTCTTGTGGAATCATTCTTTTCGCGTTATTAACTGGCCATTTACCATTTGATGATGACAATATTCGAAAACTTCTTCTTAAAGTCCAAGCAGGTCGCTTTACCATGCCCGATTATTTGTCAATGGAAGCCAAAAATCTCATTCACTCCATGCTGCGAGTCAAGCCCCAGGATCGAATCACCATGAAGGAAATTCTTAGGCATCCTCTTTTGACTAAATATCCTTTACCAACGACTTTACGACGTCAGTGGGAAAATTATAATAACAAAGTCACACTAACAGCAAATGCTTCTATCCTGGATAGTGCTCGTGAAATCGACATGGAGATTGTCAAAAATCTTCAAACTCTGTGGCATGGAGCTTCGCGTGATAACGTGATATCTAATCTATTGAAAACTGAGCCTAACGCTGAAAAGACATTTTACGCGCTACTTTTAAAATACCGGCATGACCATCATCAAAGCACTGCTCCTGCTGCTACTACTACTTTACAAAATGCATCTGCAAAACGTGAAAGAACAATTCCGGCCAGCTCATCTCGAATACTGGCACAGAAATCTAATCATCAGCGCAATGATTCTCGCGGACACTCTCGAAGCAACTCTCGGTCTTCCATCCGAAGTTTATCCTCAACTCACAAGCGTAATGTTTCATTTGTAGCTGCCAAGAAGACGCTAGCTGCTAAACGCAAATCGACATCTCCAGCTCCTCGAGATACTCAGCCGACATTTGATCCTCGATATGCAGAACCTAGAGCTATTTCTAGCGAGAGTTTATCGGATGATAAAGCCATTCATATTGGCCCAGGCAAACGTCAGGACGAAGAAGCACCCGTTGAACTGCCTCGAACTCTTCCTAATCCTACACCAAATGCTCGTTCAGTATCGGAGCCTCCGAAATACATTCTTCCTATGATATTTGAAGAGGATAGGTTTGCTGATGCCATTGAGCAGGAACTCGATCTTAAGGTATGGCAGAAACAGGCTGAGCCACCAGTACAATCAAAGCCGCCTCGACCGGCCCCAGGGAACGGAGCCAATCGTAGGCCATTGCCAAAGCCTGCCGTCGTTTCGGCTAACGCGACAACGCCTGCAGCGGTTGAGAAGGGTCACAGTGGTTTCATGGTTTATGCACCTGCTGTCGCTAAGCCTATCAAGATAGACCAGCCCACGTTGACTACGAATGAGAAGGAAAATAATAGTATTTCCAACTCGAAGAGAAGAGTCGCCCGAAAACCCTTAAGTGATATTGATACGACTAATAATGTTCGAGTTACGACTACTTATGACGGTAAAGAAATGTCGGCTAACCTTCGAAGTCAGTATACTGCGAACAATAAGATTCACATGCCATTGGATGCGTCAAAAGATAAAGCAAAGGCAGGTAGTAAAGGGTCATCGTTGTTCAGAAAGCTGTCTCTGGCACCGAAGCGCAAAGCCCCACCTCCTCCAGAACCATCAGCAACAAATGCATCTAATGAGGGGCTCAAAGCGCCGTCAGAGCCCAAACAAAGCTGGTTCATGAAATTGTTTTCACCACAGGCAGCACCGATGAAACCAGCGCCAAAAAGAGATCAACGGGCAACGTCAGGTGGGGCTAACACTAAAGTGATGACGTTCAGTTTAAATCCCACGCGTACTAGGCATATGCTAGTGGAGATTCTTGAAGACTGGCAGAAGTATGGAATCACAGACATTGAAGAAGAAAGTTCTACCAACACGATTCGCGCTACTGTATCTTCGCGTAACGTTCTATCTATCCGAAGCAGCCGCTTCCGTGTGCATGTTAGTCGAGTACCGGCAGTATCTGTGAGGACTAATGCAATTTTCATTCATGAAAAAGGTAGTGGTTCGTCATTTATCAAATTCACTCGAGCCTTGGAGAACATGTTGGTACAGGCCAATGTACTGGCATAGAATCAGCTATATATTACTAATAATTGAACATATAACATATGTAAAATGCATGTATTATAAGTATAAGTATAAAAACAAGAGAAGACATGAGACTGACGTGGTTTATTGATGTTTGAATTATTTGTACTGTATTTCCAACAATCACGTGACTTTTTCCAACTTATCGCCATTTACCAACCCAAAACAAGAAGCCCATCGACAAATTCATCATTCCAATCAACAATGCCCGTTGCCAGTGATTCCGGGACCAGAGATACATCAAAAAGATCATCAGGAAGAAGCACAGGTCGGCGGCGGACCGGCCGGGGCAGAAGGCCAGCAGCTGTGATGGAGGATATGGACTTTGGGGCTGATTCTGGAGCCGACAGCGGAAGAAATAGTCCCGCAGAAGAAGAAAACGGCTCGGCTTCTGGTGCAAATGATACCATTGAAGATATAGAAACATTACAGAGATATCCTCGTGAAGAGTATACGGATATTTACCCGGGGCTGAATGATTTTGGTGACGCATTAGAATCGATTCCTTTGGAAATTATTCGTCACTTTACGCTACTAAAGGAAATCGACGCCAAATGTACCACTGCTGTTCCTCTTTTGACCAAATTGGTCAAGGAATTTCTTAAAGTTCCTGTTTCACCGGAAACCGAGGAGGGACGTTTGGAGGTACTAAGTCAAGTACGAAATCTGCTCAAGGAGCTCATGCCATGCCTGGAAGAAAAGATGCATGTAGCCGGAGTGGCTGCTGATTCAATGTCACGATATATGGAACGATTGGAATATGATTGGGATCTTATTACTCAGCATGAATTTCCAGAGGAATTGGTATATGGAAGTACAAATCATCCTGCTTTTATGGACGATCTACAGGAGACGCCGAAACGAAGTGTCCATGCCGTGCGAAGCGAAAGCAGGAGAGAGGCAATTGCAGCAAAAAAGGCTGCTCAACAACAATCTCAGCAACAGCAGGATGAACGAGGTGGTTCTGGGAATAAAACGAAGAATAAGCCGGGTCCTAAGCCGGCATCGGGCCAGAGTAGGCGGCCAGCTTCTCAAAACAATTTCTACGTTGGACAGAATTATAATGAAGATAATGCAGCATATGCCTATGCACAAGGATATCAACAGGCAACAGGGGTCAATTATGGGACTCCAGTATACTATGGGCTTCCTCAGGGGAATCCCGCATACGGTAATAATTATGAATATGATTCAAAAAAGAGAAAAGCTGCCGATGAATGGGAAGATCAAGCAGGACGTCCAGGAGGCCCATCGAGGCGTACAGCAGTTAAAACAAGTCGCGGAAAAGATGAGGAGCCGGTGTATTGTTATTGTCAACAAGTATCATATGGAGAAATGGTTGGTTGTGATGGACGAGATTGTAAGAGAGAATGGTTTCACTTGCCGTGCATTGGATTAACATCCCCTCCAAAAGGTCAATGGTTCTGTGAAGATTGTGCAGCCAAGTATAAAAGACGAGAAAGGGCACGGGCGTAAAAATCAGGAGATGTTCAGATTATTATATACGGTGGTGGTTATAATTTATTCTACGTGTTCTTGTTCCAGTTCGGATAAAAACCAATCCCGGTGGGCATACGTACGGCTTGGCGAATTTGAAACCAGTCAAAAAGGCGAAATTTGATGAGCCAAACGGACTGACGAAAAAAAGAAGAAAATCATAAAGCAAAGTTCCCAATTGAAGGTGCTTTTGTTGCTGTTAATTAGTAGATTGTTCCCAACTTTTTGGATTATTTTACGGTGGTTTTTCTGTTTTTTTTTTTTGAAATTGTTTTAGTTTTAGGTCGAATTTCTTATATTTGGCCTTTTTTGGGATGCCAATGCAATTTTCCCCTTAAACAACACACAAAATGGTAAGTAGCGTGATTTGCAAACGAGTGGTTGATGATAACAAGGGGTTTTTCACCTGAACCGCTTGTCTATATTATATATATATATAATCATTGATATCAGTTGTTCTAACAGGTTTTCCTTTTAGAGTCATTTTGCTCGCGAATATAAACTTGTGGTTGTTGGCGGTGGTGGTGTGGGAAAGTCTGCATTAACTATCCAACTTATCCAGTCTCATTTTGTAGACGAATATGATCCTACTATTGAGGATAGTTACAGAAAACAATGCATAGTTGATGATGAGGCAGTGATGTTGGACGTGCTAGATACTGCCGGTCAAGAAGAATATAGCGCCATGAGAGAGCAGTATATGAGAACTGGGGAAGGGTTTTTATTGGTTTATAGCGTAACGAGTTTATCGTCGTTTGAGGAAATTAGTGCTTATTATCAGCAAATTCTAAGGGTCAAAGATAGGGACAATTTCCCAGTGGTTATTGTTGGTAATAAATGTGATCTTGAAGCTGAACGTCAAGTGAGCATAGAACAAGCCCAAGCTTTGGCAGACACATTTGGGTGTAAATTCATTGAAACATCAGCAAAGCAACGAATAAACGTGGAAAATAGTTTTTATGATTTGGTTCGTGCAATTCGCGAATATAATAGGCCTGTGGCTTCGGAGAGTCCAACAGCGGCTGGATCCCGTGATGCGGTAGATGGACTAGGGGATAATCGAAAGGGTCATAATAGGGGTGATAGTTCAACAGGACAGAGAAAAAAGAGATCCTGTTGTACTATAAGCTAGAGACATTTGGCGGGAGGAAAGTATATAATTAGGGTACACTATATGTAATCTGAAGCAGGAGCATGGATATTGGACATTTATTTTGGAAATAAAAAATCAATTGACTTTGATATATAATTATCTACATTTATTTTCTATTTCAATTGATAAAATGATAAACTAAAAAGTGCAATATTAATGATCCAAATATAAAATCTCCAAATGCTCTTTCTGGGCTATGAGTGAAATCATTCTTTGGGTTGATTTGAAGTCGGAGTGAAGCAGTAAGAACAAATTGGCCAACAGTGGATATAAAACCGGCTAGAAATGCATTGAATGGCTACAATTGGTTAGTAAAAGAAGTGGACAATGACGATATTATACTTACAAATGTGCCAATTAATAGACAAATGACAAACTGAGCCACTCCCAGAGCAACCAGAAATACCAGGAACGCGTCAATTAATTTAATTCGGATCGTCGATTCCTGTTTATATGACTCCAACACTGTTGAAAAGACCTTTCCAAGCTCGCTCGACGTCAAACTGGACGTGGTTGGCTTTTTGGACTTCGGAGCCATCTTTTGGTTGTAAAGTGATGAAAAAGCCAGGCTGTGACAAAAATATGAGCAGCACAGTCAAGGAGTCACGTGCCGTCTACTGCGTGAGATAAACATCAAGCATTTGCCATTTGATTTTAACAATAACGTGTTAAATGATTTGAAATTATTATTTATTTCTAATCTCATATATATATTCGCTTGTCTTGTCATTCAAGCAACTGTCCGTCACACTCTTTACTCAACCTCTACTACATCTCTTGTACCCGTGTTGTTATGAGATCACACTTCCATTCATCACTCAATGAGCACCGAGATTCCCGAACAACGGGTCATTAGAAGTCGGAAATCTGCACGTGTAGTTCCTCCGCTTAATTTTGCATTAGTAGAACGACATTTATATCGATCGGGTCTTCCAGGTCCGATAAACTTTCCATTTCTTGAGGAACTAAAGCTCAAAACAGTCATCTGGTTGGCTGTTGAAGACCCCAGCGACGAATTTCTTGCATTCACAGACGAAAATGATATAGTATTTCATCACCTTGGACTTGTTACTGGTGTTAGTAATCCATGGGATCAGCTCACAGAAAGTAGTATAATAGATGCATTGAATTTGGTCATGGATAAGCATAACTATCCGTTACTAATATGCTGTGGAATGGGTCGCCATAGAACAGGAACCGTCATAGGGTGTCTTAGACGTCTAGAAGGATGGAATTTGGCTAGTATTAGTGAGGAATATCGTCGATTTACCGGGACTAGAGGAGGAAGAGTGTTGATAGAACTGCATATAGAAGCTTTTGACGTAAATAGTATCAAAGTTGGAGAAAATGCTCCAGAATGGGCCAAAAGATTACAAAAGAATAAGAATGAAATAAACTAGAGGGAATGGAATTCACGATATAATGAGTTTAAATAGTTCATGATATAATGACATTGTTGAACCAATAACTGTTAAATGCCTTATATATTTAAACGTATGGGTATAAAATCTCCCCCACTTCCAAATCTCTCAATACCACATTCTTCGCTTCTTGTTACGTTCTTCTACACCGTCGGGTAACTGAATATTTATAGTTAAGTTACTAACTATAAACCTCCTCATTTTACTCACCACTTTGGATATTTTGTTATTGAGCCATTTGCATCTCCCAACTTAACTTCCTATCGGTTCTATTTATCGGTTTCATTAACCAGCCATGTCGACGTGGAAACTGACTAAAAGTAAGTGATTAAATGATTAGAGGTCCTTATTATGGATGACAGATTGGAATAAGGGTCGATACTTCTCTTCTCACGAAGTTGTGGGGTATGTTTATAGTCAAAAGGTACAGTTTGCACGGCAAGGCGGTTCGTTTGTCACGTTTCATTTCGCTACTATTAAGAGTTTCTGTGCTTCTTCTATGGTTTTATAGCTTTTATTTGGCGTTTATTGCATTTCTAGAGCTCTCCCGTGTGTTTTGTTGTATTGTTTACCGCTTCTGTCCGGCATCTTTTCGGCTATAAACTTTCTACCTGTAGCTTCCTTCTGTCCGTTCCTTTTTTTTCGTGGCTCATTTATTAACCTTTTCAGAACTCAAGGAGACTCACTTGTCGGCATTCTCAAAGAATAGTGCTTCTTCAAGCACTCCTTCTTCCCCCACCACTACACCTCCTGGCTCCCTCATCAATCTTCCCACTGTCACTGCGGGCAATAGACGGTCAGAAGACGTGACGCGAAGTGACCAATCAGCTTCTTCTTCTAAAAGCTCCTTTCGAACCTTCAAAGATCTCGATGACAAACCTCCACCTGCAAATGCCACGGCTCTCGCACCACCTAAGCCTGTATCAAATACCACTGTTTCAACTGCTGAAACTTTGGGTATGCTAAGTGTTGCCATTTCCAAGGCTTCTGGACTCAGTTTACCTCCTGGTTATACATGGTCTCAGGCGTTTCTAGATCTTGGAAAAAGCAGAAGCGTTGGAAAGTATTCAGCATCTTCAAGTGGCATGAGTGAATCTCACCATAAGGGTGCAGCCGGAATGTCGGTACCAGATCGCCAACCAGGAAAGGTAGTATCCTCTGCCAAGAAAACTCCTCCCATCTATATTGTTCTGGAGTTCGACAAAACTCAGGTTATTGTTGACGCTTCTGGAGGATCGGTTGAATCTCCCATCTTCGACAAAGTATCCAATTTCGATGTTTCAAGAGAAGAGCCGTTGAGTATTCAAGTCTTTGCTAAAGTTCCTGTGAGTCCGGACTCTCAATCGTACGGTAGTTCTTCATTTAGTCCGCCTAGAATCAACGGAAATGGATCGTCAGTCAGTGCATCGTCGGTCGCCAAGTCTCGCAGTGGTGGTGTATCATCGCCTGATGACGGCAAAGAAGGAGCTAACGGCACGAATGTGGTGCGTAAGAGGTTTCAGGAAGTTTTCCTAGGTTCTTGCCGAATTGAGAATAAAGATTTAACTGTGCGTGGATTCAATGGAACGGTTAACATTTTATCTGGAACGGGAACAATTAAACTGAATATCGAGTTTAAACCAAGCAAAGTTAAGAAGCATCTGACAATTGAGGATTTCGAGCTACTCAAAGTTGTTGGCAAGGGTTCGTTTGGAAAGGTGATGCAGGTGAAGAAAATCGACACCCAACGAGTATATGCGCTAAAGACGCTAAGAAAGGCACATATAGTTTCTCGATCAGAGGTAAACCATACTCTTGCAGAGCGAACGGTTCTAGCTCAGATTGACAACCCATTTATTGTGCCTTTAAAGTTTTCTTTTCAAAGTCCCGAAAAACTCTATTTGGTGCTGGCGTTTGTAAACGGAGGAGAATTATTTCATCATTTACAGAGAGAAGGCCGATTTGATCTCAATCGATCGCGTTTTTATACAGCAGAGCTTCTTTGTGCCCTTGAGTGTTTGCATCAGTACAATGTTATATACAGAGATTTAAAACCAGAAAATATCCTATTGGATTATACTGGGCACATAGCACTGTGCGACTTTGGTCTATGCAAACTCAACATGGACAACCAGGATAAAACAAATACATTTTGTGGAACTCCTGAATATTTGGCGCCAGAACTACTTCTGGGCAAGGGATATACAAAGGTGGTAGACTGGTGGACCCTAGGAGTACTATTTTACGAAATGTTGACAGGACTTCCGCCATTTTATGACCAAGACACGAATGAAATGTACAAGAAAATTCTGCGAGAACCATTGAGATTTCCTGATGATATGGACAGAGAAGCACGTTCTTTGTTGACGGGGTTGCTTGATAGAGATCCAGTCAAGCGTCTAGGTGTAAATGGAGCGGCAGAGATCAAGGCCCATCCATTTTTTGCTCAAATTGACTGGAGAAGACTCATGAATAAGAAATATGCCGCACCATACAAGCCAAGCGTTGAATCAGCAACAGATACTAGCAATTTTGATCAAGAATTTACCTCAGAAGAACCCACAGACTCTGTGGTAGACAAGGATTACTACTTGAGTGAAAGTGTCCAAAAACAGTTTGGAGGATGGACTTATGTGAATGGAGACAATAAGCTTGCAAGCAGTAAATGGTAGTCGAGAATTGAGCTATGCTATGCGAAATGAGCATCAAAAGTACGAGTTAACAGCATTAAGGTTCATTAGTGGTATTTTGTTTAGTAGAACATAGAATCAATGAGCCCATATTCATACATAAGCACATGAAGCGGCTAGAAATCAGAGGAGAAGCGCGATCAGCATATGAATCAATATACGAAAATTATACTTATTATCATTGTTATTGTTATTCGTTGCGTTTTTGTTCTGATAGATTTTGTTTATAGCACGGATTTTTTTCTCTCAGCCGCACAGCGGTGTGGCATAGAAGCCAAGAAACAATCGAAAACTAACGGCGCAGCTAATTTTTCCGCCAAAGGATTTAAGCAATAAGCTTATAATAATTTGCTTAAATTGATATTATTTGAAAGATATCAAGCGAATTTCTCCGTAAGAGTTTGAAAGCCGTCGGTATTTGCTGGGCTTGGCTGTTGGATCAGTATTGAGTAACGTATATAGACATATTTCAGAAGACGTACCATAAAAGTTAGAGATGCATAGCAATAATTTGATATATTATTATTTCAGAATGATATTTTTTAACTAGAATTTATCCAGTTTTTTGAGGCCATTTCAACAGGCATGACCAACTCGGCGTCAAGGCGGAGTTAACAAATACGACATATCTGGATGATGCAAGCTCATATTCAAGATTCAACACCCTTCTGAACCAATTGGGAATAAATTCTTTACTATAAGCTTTCTCATATCTGAGCAGCAAAATTTGAGATGATTTTTTATTTCATTTCCATCTTAAAGACACTTTGGCGCGGGAATTTCGGTGTTGTGAAGCAGAAGTTCACCATGAATGCCGTGCCTACTTGGCTTCGCGCCCAATTATCAAGATTCAGTTGTTACAATCAGTGTTACAATCAGTTGATATTATTTGCATATATATCTATACATTTGGGAATATATATGAAATACATGCAGAATCAACTTTTTCGTTTATAAACCTAAAATACATTACGAAAGGATAAATAATTCAATCCCAAAAAGGATAAACACGGGGATATCAGATGAAAACGCCGCTATTGTTGCATACCAGCAATATGTTCTTACCCCTCAGAAAATATAAAGAAATTTTTTTAACATGCACATATATTTTATACCGTTTATAGATATATTGATATTCTATCATTTTGGCTGTTGTTTTACGTATACTTGTATCTCTGTTTTCGACGACATGTCTAATTGTCCGGGTGCGCGATTGTTTCGATTGATTGCTAATGATTCACCTAGTCGGGGGTCCGATCCGTTCACGGACCCGCTCCGTACCTAACGCCGATAATTAAAGAAAGGAGATAAAAAAAAAAACAAGGGATGAATTTCAGGAAAAAACTGAAAAATATATCAATAATTTAAACAATATTAGTACTTATATGCTTCTAAAACATTCTAATATACAAATATATCAAAAATTTACATATATATATTGGTTTATTTCGACTATTGTCTTCACGGCATTTAGGGCTAGGTGGAAAATTTTAATACGCTTTTTGCTTTCTTTTTCTTCGCCACAACAAAAATAAAGCATATATATATCTATGTGCGCAACATCGTCTAGCCCTACATAGTATCGTGTGAAAATTCTTTAATTTATTATGTCATCTACTGATAATGAATCTTCTGTCAGTGGATCTGCTGTCGTAGAAAAGCAGTTGTCGCATCCAAAGGCTGGTCAAAACGATGCAGGAGACGGCACTCGTGCTGAGGATCAGTTACTCCACGGCGTTAAGCTCTACCTATGTGCGGTTTCTTTGCTGTTATGTATGTTCTTGTATGCCCTTGATCAGACTATTGTCGCTACAATTCTGGACACTGTTGCAACTCAATTCAATAGCTTCAGCGAGATCAATTGGGTTTCTTCTGGTTTCCTCCTGCCAACTGCAGCCTTTGCTATGAACTGGGGTAAATTCAGTTTGATTTTCGGAAGAAAGTACACTATGCTTATTGCCATATTCTTATTTGAACTCGGCTCTCTGGTATGTGCTCTGGCTAATAGTATGAATATGCTTATTGGTGGCCGTGTTTTAGCAGGTGTTGGTGGTGGAGGAATTCAGGTCATGGTATTTATGATTCTTACTGAGGTGGTGGCTATTGAAAAACGTTCTATCGTTCAGGGTCTTGTTGGTGTTGCCTTCTCGTTGGCTAGTGTTTTGGGCCCAATTATTGGAGGTGCTTTTACCAGCAATGTCACCTGGAGATGGTGCTTTTATATCAATTTGCCAATTGGAGGCTGCGCGGCCGTCTTCTTCTTCATCGTTTTTAATCCTCCTCCTACTAAGGGCTCTATTATTGAAAAGCTCAAACTTATTGACTATATTGGAACCGCTTTACTTATCGCAGGTCTGGTTCTTGTCCTTTTGGCCATCACTTTTGGTGGAGCAGGAACAGATCCTTGGAATAGCGCTCTTGTTATTTCATTCTTTGTGATTGGAGGTGTCATTCTTATTGTATTCGTCATTTATAACTTCAAATTTTCAAAGAATCAGCTGTTTCCTACTGCAGTTGCTACTACTTGGAGGGTTGTAATAGTTTGCTTTGCTGGTCTGTCTATGTTCGGTGCATTTATCGCTGCTATTTTATATTTGGCGACTTTCTTTCAGGTTGTAAAGCAAGCCGGCCCTCTTCAGTCTGGTCTCGACGTTTTACCTACAATTATTCCGGTGACCGTTGCCGCATTTACTGGCGGTATTTTCATCGCCAGGACTGGTATCACAAAGCCTCTGTGTGTCGTTTCATTCGCTATAGCCGCAATTGGCTTTGGTTTGCTTACTACTTTTGATGCAGATGTTAGTCATGGTAAGCGAATTGGTTATCAGATTCTCGTTGGTGTAGGGATTGGTTTCACTCTCCAATCTATGGTTATTAACGCTCAGATAGCGACTCCGGTCGAAGTTCCGGGATCGATTATGATGACGACGTCAATGTTTGCCTTCTTCCGTTCTGTTGGTGGCGTTCTTGGAGGAACTCTGGGTCAAACCATTCAGACAGTTGTGTTTAAAAAGGAATTGTTGAAGAGCCCATACTTCACTGAAGCTCAAGCTGGAGTTCTTGTTAATCGGCCCAATCTTATGAACCAACTACCGACTGACGAGTATAATGCGGCCATAAATGCATATGTTGACGGTTTCCGAGGTGTTATTTACTTTGCGCTTGGCTTAATACTGTTTTCCTTCTTGTGCTCTATATTCTTTACCAATAAAACAATAGATGTGAAGAAGGGGAAGAAGGACAAAAAGGAAGAGTCATCGGCTGACAGTGATGACTCGGAAAAAACTAAGGATATTACGCCAGAAATAGGAGATGAGACTATTGCATCAGATGTGCGACCAGCAACCCCAGAGCTTGCTGAAGAGAATGTTGAGCCATCAGATGCTCAGCCAAAATCCCCAGAGCAGGCTGTCTAATCTTCGTCTTCGAGTTATTTGTTTTTTTATTTCATCTAAAATCTAAGGTCAATGTATATACGATAAGCTTACGAGGGTTGTTTCTAGAGGGATTAGCTACTGATCAGCCGTATTGGACCTGAGCATTATTATGAACTCCACTTAATGTAATAAATATTTAATAGTTGAATATATATCTATTCTAGTAACTTATTCTGTATCGTGTAAGATAAATGCTGCCGTCTCCGGGTGAAGACTCTGTCGGTGGATCCGATTATCGTAAGTACCGGTCGTGGAGTTAACAACGGTCTGGAGATAATGGTTCATGTCCGTCAACTAATGCATGCGCTAAAATAGCGGATAGTCTTAATATGTAACTATATCAGCTGACAACCATGACTCAAGGAGCATTTTCACCAAGAAAAAGACTAATTTTTTTGATTATATTATATAATTTTCCTTTATTTATATTTTCGTAGTTTTGTCGGATTCCAGGAAGTTAGAGAGAGATATTCCTTCGGAAGACCGAGCAGATATTCTCTCCGACCGTTCACGACGAAAAACAATTTGTAATCAAAATATATCATTAAAATAATTAAAAAATTTATTGAAATGTTAAAAAGCGAGTTGGATAAAGAATGAGTGTCTGAAAGGTTTTTTTACTACAGTAAAACGATACTTCAGTACAACAAATCACAAAGATATACTTAACCCATGGCAGCAAATCATGAGGTTTTTTTTTAATAGAGATAACGGCAGTTCTACAAACTTAATTGAAAAGTATAAAACATTCTAAATGCTTCTTAGAAGAAGTTGATCTTAACACGATGATTGTTCAAGGGAGTCGGATGCTCCTTCTCGACTGGCTCTCAGTCACAACTTTGTCATTATGACATGTACTCCAATATATATGAACACAGCTGCTATATTGCTTAACGAGACGTCTGCGTCCTGAGATGGTTCACATGTGCAATTGTCATTACGCATATTCTCAGGCAGAGGGATCATCATCATCTGAACCATTTGTGGTATGGCAGATGTAACAAGAAATATAATGCGCTTTTCTAGCTCTTCGTGACTGAACCTTTGCTCAATATTTTGGATTTCTGGGTTGTCTCACAGGCAACGGTTCTTTTGATGCTGCAGCGAAGCTTCGACATGGGGTTGTCGCAAGAAATTCAGACAGTACACAGTGAATAGGTGTGGATATGGTGGACAAATCATAACGGAACTTTGCAAAGATGTTGCAGAAAAGACGACTCTGATGATAATGTTCGTATGGTTAAGCATTGAAGTAAACACCACCAACGATCTCCATGTTTTCACAAGAGGATCCAATCAATAACAAAGTAAACTCATGATATACTAATTCATGAACATTTTTGCTTGTTTGTTTTTTTTTTGTCTTTGACAGAATCGTAATTTCTTTGCAACATTCACAATAGCCCTCCTACAACTCCTCTGGGAACAATCTACGTGTCAGAACAGATGAAATAATCAGTTTGACTTCAGAGATTCGGATGAAATGGTCCATTAAAACCATAGTTGGCTAATTAAAACCATATGTCTCCTCCATCAAGTCGAAGTCTAGTAAATAACATGATACATTAGCTGTTTTTTTGTTTGTTAGATGAACTATTCAATGCCCTAGTCGTTCCGACCATTAGTTCTTCTTTCGGTATCGACGCTCAGGGCCCTGATGATGAGCAACATGTACAACAGATACTGGGAGCTTGCTGAAACCAAGAGAAGCAATCAGACTTTCAGTGTCGCCATCAACCTCAAGGCCATTTTCGTAAGCAGAAACGTCCAAAGCAGATACTTCGGGAACGTACTGATCTCGTCGTTCTCTTTCCTCCTCTTGAAGCTTGAATGAAATGCCTCGAACCGGTCCCTTTTGGATTCGCTTCATTAAATGAGTGGTGTAACCGGCTATCTTGTTTCTCAAACGCTTGGACGGAATAATGGCAATTTCGTCAGCAAGACGCTTGTTGGTCTCAAAGTCCAACGTAAGCTTGGGGTAATACTTCTCAATGATTTGCTTGGAAGCTCTCTTAACGGTCTTTGTTCTGACTCTACCCATGGTTGAACGATGATAAGAAGATGAAAAGTTGGGTGTTGAGTGGGTTAAGCTGTAGTGGGGTTGTGTAAATGTGAGTATGGGATAAGTGACTGTGAAATGTCGTTGTTGTCTTGAAACTTGAAAATCAGTCACGTGAGAATTTGCCGTCTACCAATTTCATCTTCTTCCCAACTTGCAGTCTTTCAGCAACATCATCTCCTTGGTAGGTTATGACGGTAACGCATCGCAAGGCAAATGAGCAGGGCGTTCAGTTCCACTGTGACGTCTGCTCATGCGACTGCACGAACTTGGTCCGTATAAAGTGTGCAGAATGTGAAGATTATGATCTATGTGTACAATGCTTTTCACAAGGAGCATCCACGGGTGCTCATCAGCCATGGCACGATTACATGGTCGTAGAACAACATGCATATCCTATATTTGATGAGGACTGGGGTGCAGATGAGGAACTTTCGCTAATTGAAGGTTCAGAGATCAATGGCCTTGGTAATTGGCAGGATGTAGCTGATCATATTGGAGGCAGGTCTAAGGAAGAGGTTGATGCCCATTACCGAAAAGTATATCTCAACTCTAAAGACTATCCTTTTCCAGAGGATGATAGAAAGTTCGATATAAGTGCCAGTGAGTTTACTGAAAAGAAACGGAAACGTCTGGAAGAGCGTCGTTCCAATATCAAAGCTCTACCTAAAGCTAAGCCCCCTGCTTCCGTGCCTTCGTGTCATGAGATCCAAGGCTATATGCCAGGTAGATTGGAGTTTGAGAATGAGCTCGACAATGACGCTGAAGTGACTGTCAAAGACATGGTGTTTGAACCTGATGACGGAGAGGCAGAAGTTGAACTGAAGACAACGATTCTCGATATTTATAACAGCCGTTTGACCAATCGAGCCGAACGAAAACGAACGATTTTGGGCCATGATTTGCTTGATTATCGTAAAAGCAGTATGCTGGACAAAAAGCGTACTAAAGAAGAGCGTGATTTGGTCACTAAAATCCGACCATTTGCTCGAATTATGACAAAAGCAGACTTCGAAGCATTTCAAAATAGCATGGTGACAGAATTGCAGTGCCGTAGACGCATTGCACAGCTCCAGGAATATCGTCGTGCTGGTCTGCTGAATTTAGAACAAGCTGCTAGATATGAAAGGGATAAAGCCATGAGGCTGAATGCACTGAACCGAATCAATGGTCTTGCATCCAATTACGTTCCAGCATCTGTACCTTCGTTATCAGGTCCAGATTCCAATTCAGATGGACGTGCTCTTGAGCTTGAAGGTCTCAAAGTGCGCAAACCTGCACCCAATGCTCTGGATATTTCCCATGCTGCTGATGTCGAATTGCTTTCACCCGAGGAACAGCAGCTCTGTTCTCAACTTCGGCTGCTCCCCAAGCCATATCTTTCGATTAAAGAGACTTTGTTTAGAGAATTGCTTCGAACAGGGGGTGTTCTTAAGAAGAAGACTGCGCGTGAACTCATCAAGATCGACGTCAATAAAACTGGGCGTATCTATGAGTTTTTCCAGCAGCAAAGGTGGATCTAGAGTCTACCGTGTATATATATATGCATTATTACTTGTTTTGTAGCATAATGATTTTGATTTTATCGTTTAGATTTGAGATCGCAAGCTTCGAAAGTTTGTTCCCATCGAACACCTTGCAAGATGATTTGCAGCCTATGGGTTATGGCAGCCTTAGCCACTATTTCTAAAGCAGTTGCTATAGGCGATAAATTACCTGTCAGCTGTATTGCGCGTCAAATCGATAATGGCGAGCATATATTTGATTCGGAGAATAATATCGTATATAACGCATTTCCAACGTGTAAACAGACTGGGAAGCCATTGGAGCTTCATTTCATGAAAGATGAAGCCATAAATTGTACTTTTTCTATTGACGACACTCAATTCCACTTATTCCAGATGTATCTTCATGAAGATGTGCCTTGGAGTTGTCGAGTGACTGTTGGAACTGCTCGAGGCTCTGATAAACAGCACTCGTTGGGTCACGACGGGCTTGATCTGGACGACGATGAAGATCATGAAGAAGAAAAAACTGGAAGAATTGACTCATATAACGTTTCTGTGCCATTTGTGATGAATGGTGAGCTTCATGAGTCTCATTTGAAGATTGAACCGACAATGACGATCCTCATGACGGCTAACAGCAACGAAGACGAGGATTTTAGGCTCAGATCGGCCGTAGGATTTGGAAATGGTCAAACAGCATCTAGGCAACGTTATGTTATTGGTGATGAAATCAATTATCAATTCGATGTTAAGTGGTATCCTCGTGTAGGCAGTTACAATGGGGGTACAGCTGTGTATTACTATAGCTTTATGACTTTTGCATTGACAAGCACTGTATTAACAGGAGCTTTCTTATTATTTATCAACAAACGAAAAAAGGACTATTATAATAAGTTAGAGTGAAATGGTGGAAGAAAATGAGATGCTCATCGCAGAAATGACTCTGAGTCAAGCCAACAAACAGTTTATCAGTACAGTTAGTATCACCAAGTTGTATAGCCTCACTTCCCTATAGTTCTAAGAACAATCTTGATATTATCGTCTATCTCAGAATCTATTAGATCATCCAGATATTCTCTGATGATCTCTCTGTCACAGTCCTTCTGTGATGCTTTGAGTCTAGTTATCATCAACTTGACCATATCTGGAAATTCAGGTTTGCTCGTATCGACTGATCTCAATGGAGCAAGAACCCATTCTTGAGATCCGTACTTATGTGATCTCAAGTAAGAGGCTATATGATCCAGCAAATGCAGTCGATCCAGCTGGTCAAATTGGATCATTAGATCAATAGCACGTTTAGAAAAGTCTTGAGGATGTTTAACATTGGTCATTGCAGAATCGTAAATTGTTAATGCAATGTCACCTCTCAATGCGGGATTAGTTTCAATAGATCCCAGGGCTGACATATTGACGTCTGGAAGATCTAGTTTGGATGCTTCCTTAAGATCGTAGGCAGTGAGTTCCACCGAGCCATTTTGATTGTCATTCTCGGCATGAGCTTCATTGTCGCTTATGCCTAATATTCTTCTTCTTGTGATGATTTTCGTTGCATATATCAATTCCAGCTTCATATATTCCAACCACAAATATTCACTATCAGAGTTGAATCGCAAGCCTCTTTGAAGAATTGTTCTTGCAGCAACGGTGGATGCGTTTGTATCAGATTCGTATTTTGCAGCTATGACCCAAAGTTTCGGTTGGCTAGGATGTAGCTGGAGCATGCTACTAAGAACCTTGGCTGCCACATGCGTGGATTTCTGAGATTTGGCATACTCCAAGTATTGTAGCCACAGAGGTATATTTCCCGATAACTTTCTAGTGGCTCGGTCAAATATAAATAATACTCTTCGTTGACCAGAATATCGAGTTAATCCTGATCCTGATGCTGTGCCCAATAGACGTTTACTTCTCTTAGCTCTGAGACGATCAACGTTCATCTCATATTCTATATATCTAAGGAAATCTTTTGTCTGCGGTTTTCGAGAGTTGATTTTGTATTCGAAGTCAGATCGTTTCTTCATAATAGTGGCCAGTTCAGGTTTAGAAAACAGCCCTTTTTCATGCAATTCTTCCAGTTCACTAACGGACTAAAAAATGTTAATAATAAGTTTGAAAAGTGTTCAGAAAATTTAGGAAACTTACTTGTTCTAGGTAATATCTCACTTTATCGG
Organism: Trichomonascaceae sp. B5901; assembly: GCA_037040845.1. Lineage (NCBI taxonomy): Eukaryota > Fungi > Ascomycota > Dipodascomycetes > Dipodascales > Trichomonascaceae > Trichomonascaceae sp. B5901. Next base: position 2,319,070 of record JAXQHN010000001.1, read on the forward strand.
ACATGATGGTGAAGTGATGAAAAAAAAATTAGGTGAGGCTGAAAAGTTCAAGCGAAGGAGCACAGCGAGGAGAAAGAGAAGCAAGCACAAAGATGTCGAGATTTGAAGTATGACAGGGAAATAGATGTATTTTTGTTGATTTAACCGGAAAATTATTTCATTTGTAATAATATATTTACACCTGTAGTTATGTGGCAATATAAGAAACATGAAGCTTAAAAAACGCGACTATAACCAGTATTGTTACTGCATATCATATTATGCTGCTTATAACTAGGGATCAGAGAAGTTGTTATCATTTCACCATGTATAGGTAGTTAATATCATAACAAATTATGGTCCATAATCCATGAGACAATATATAATATGAAATATATTTAATAATAACAAAAACTGCGCTAATCACGTCGAATACCGTTTGTCTGCTTGCTCCCGTCACTGTTGCCCCTAACATTATGTCTCATAACCTCAGAGACACTCAACTCAAAAACTCACTTGACCCACCCATAATCAATAGACATAGTTCAAAACACCACTCATTCCACCCCTTTATACATTTACCCCTTTTTCCCTAAAAATCTTCCATTCCCTCCCTTTATACACTCGTTTCCCTCTGTTATTTAACTCTCTCTCCTTTGGGCCATTCCCGATTTGTCCCGACCAAAACAAAGTCCTTTTTTTTTTCGCCATCTCCTGACTTTTCCCCATACTTTTCTCTTCGAACCGCAATGGCGTTCAAGTTTAATTGGACTGCTTGCGAGGAGGAGGAGCTAGGCGTCCGACTTAAAGGACTGCTCACTGATGCTCTAAAAAAGTCTGTTAAGCGTTCCATCATATTAGATGACATTATCGTCAAGGACTTGGTCTTGGGTGACGAACCTCCTCGGTTAGAAATCCTAGACATTGGAGATGTTGCTGAAGACCGGTTCAGAGGAATATTTAAGCTGAATTATAATGGAAATGCAAGTATTACTTTAGCTACCACTGTTGAGGCAAATCCCTTGAGAGTAAGGCAGCAAGATATCACAAAATTTGCATGTCCAACCATGATAGGTGCAAATGACTCTCTTCCGATGCCGTTACATCTATCACTCAGTGAAATCCAATTATCTGGAATCGTCATCTTAGTCTTTTCACGTGCAAAAGGTTTAACTCTTGTGTTTCGTAACGATCCTCTTGAGAGTATCAAAGTTTCTTCGTCTTTGGACACCATACCTTTGATTGCCAAATTCCTTCAAGCTCAGATTGAAAATGTTCTAAGAGATATGTTCAGAGAACAGCTTCCTGGAATTCTTCATAGATTGAGCCAGCGATTTACGCCGGAAGGCCAATCTTCTTCAAAGTCGGCGTCCTCATATGCTGAAAAGCGCCCTTCTTTGGACTCAACTGCATCTGCATCACCTCAAGAGCCATTGTTTCTTAGAGACTTTCATCCTGATCTTTCAGAAGTATCGCCGTCAAATATGCTCAAGTTGGAAACTATGTTTGCTTCTCAGCGTACTTTGAATATATTTACTCCCTCTATCCCAGATGCTGTGTATCGGTCGAATCTGGACATGTTTGACAGAGCTCAGAACGGTATTCTACTTGATGATACAGATCCTTCAAGCATATTCAGAGCTTATAATATAAGAAGCACTCGAAAGATCAAGCCTAGAAAGAGAGTTCTGAAGTTGAAGTTGCCAGGCACTCCAAAAGTTCCAGTGGAAGAGGCCGACAAGCATGTCAAGGACTCATCTACTAATGAAGAAACTAATGAAGTGTCCAGCAAGAAGATGGTTGAAAATGAGGTCTCTGAAAAGAACCCTCAACTGATTCCTGTGGATGAGAAACTCATCAAGCATGTACCAGAGAAGGCACCCCTATATTCACATTTTGAACACGTCGCGAAATCTTCGGAAGGTCCTATAAGAGACGCGACCAATATTTATCGATCGCCTCTGGCTATCCCAGAGCCTCTCTCTGAAGACACTTCTGATCCCGCATCTTTGGATTTAAAGAAGCAGGAGTTCTTCAAGAATTTCTTTTCCTCTAACATGCTGCGTGAGGTTCCATCTGGAGAGGGTCCTCCTCCAGCATATGTCGCATAGGCGAGTTGTGGATTAAAGTATGATTGTGTTGTTCCATCGTACTGTCATGACTATTTATTTTAGTGAATGAGTTTGGATTATCATGTTATTGACGATGGTTTGGTTTTATTTTATTTTGTTAGCAGTAGATAAGTTAAATTATTCTTTATAGTTTTGCTGGAATTATATATTTCTTTTATTAGTATTCCAAAGCTTTCTTGGCCATTTCCAGAGCTCCATCAAAGGTCTTTACACCGCCAATGAAACCTGCTGCATGTACAAATATTGCTCCAGGAATGCCAGTCAATTCTGCTAGTTGTTCATCTCGGACACCTCGCCAAATCTCAGGCAAAGGCTTTCTTGAGGTGAAGCTTGAGGATGATTCAGCCACAGCTTGAACTCTCCAAGCCTTGTTAGAATCAGCATATAGAACATATAAAATCTGTCCCTTTGCATTATTTTCCTCTTCAATATCATAAAGATGATCTTTCCAAGGTACGAACTGTTCGAGAACAATGATTCTACCATCAGGATCATACTTATGACGAGCATGGAAAGCATCTTCAACATGTTTTTTAGCGGGATACCAGCCCCTACCATATGAATAGACCACTCTTTCAAACGCTTTCCCCATCAGAGAAGACGCTATCGCAAACTGCGAGTCATAATCGTCATCTGTAGAAGGATCTTGCCATACGGGGTTTAAAGCCGACACCATGCCAGGCAAAGTGATAGCACTGGACTTGAATTTCGGCTCCAAATCTTCAGGATATGCAGCGATTCCGTTATCATTTGCATCAATGGCTTCAATAAACGCTGAATATATCTTTTGATAGAGAATTTCAAGGGCTTCTTCACTTTCAGCTACTTGATCTGATGAATTCTTAAGCAGTACCTTCAGAACTTGTTTTCCATAATGTTTATAAACAAGACCTGCTGAGGAAAGTTTAGTCTTTCTATTTTCATCGAATACTTCTTCGAATCCTCTTTGGTGATGGTCGTAGAACTTTGGAGGCTCGTATTTACCGGAAACATCCACTACGATATCGCATTTCTCCAGCTTTTCCAAGTCACGAGTTCGAACGACTGTAGCACCATGGAATTCTGGAAGCAGTTTTAACATATAAACAGCCAAAGATTCATCGGCATGAAACGTGCCGTTGTGTGTTCCTATAGAAACCATGGGTTGAAATTTTGTTAATGGAAGATTTGTGAGCCAATGGGTTAGCAGCTAAATAATCACATTGAATATCAGTGGTTGGAGAACTTGTGGGGAATTTTTTTAATTTTACACTGAAATTTGGTTATTTTTCGTTTCATAGTTTCAATTCTACGAAATTTATCAGTTCATTTTGAATTTTCAGAATTTCTCAATGAAACATGCTGGTTAAGATTCTATGGATATGCCTGGCCCACGCTTCTTCTTTCTACAATAAGTTCTGGGCGAAGGTTGCTCGTGAGTTGTCGTAGCGCTTTGTTTTGGTTGACGAAATAATAGAGTCAAGCGTTTCTTAACCACAGGGTCCTGGTCCAGAAATCCATGTCGTTCTAGCCAAGCACCAGCCACCCTAAATACCTAGGAATCTTTGCAATGGCTTTATTCAACATTAGGAGGGCTTCTTGCATTGCATAATTTGTGAGTCAAATGGTTAAGAGAAAATTCTCGACATGTGACCGGCTTTTTTGATCTGTTCAAGAATATGCTGGAATTTCTTACAACTTATTCGTGCAAAACGAACTTCGATTGGATCGCCAAGAACTTCAGAGTACCAGCTTAGTCGTAAGAGTTTTTCATCGATAGGATAATTTTCACGCCTATCAGCAAGCTGGCCGGCAGTGAAGCGGAGATCTCCTTTTCAGATACAGCATTTAGAGTTGTACCTAACCTCAACTTTATCACATCTTTCTTTTTACAGTGGACGAATTATCAAACATTTCAGCAAAAATGATTTTCTGGAATTCATAGTAGAGCAAAGAAAAAGAAAACACAGAAAATTCTTGTTATTTACGCTTCTATCTGGATATCTATACCAAATTTTAACCCGTGAATACTTAAGCATCATGCAAATACGTTATAAATAAAAATTTCTCAATACCCCTAGCACAAGGACATCATCATTTATCTGCCTTTTCATTCGTCCGTCGAACTTTATACTGCGCCAGCGCATTCGTAGCCCCCTTGGCTCGCGTACATTCAATTGCTACCAGACGAGCAAAATCTCGATTATCCCAGTATCCCGAATGTGCTGTTAACATGCTGAGGTATTGATTCTCTAAAGTGCCCGTGAGCGGAATGATCCAATCAATCTGCCCGTTATCATTGAGCATCTCCATACGCTTTTCTCCTTCATACTCTCTAGTGAAATCCCGATCTTCCAATTCCACAACCTTAGCATTCTCTGGAGGCGTTTCAATGTCTGCTCCTTCAGCTTGTTTGTCTAAAACTTCAAGCAATTCATTCTGCATCTCCTCTTCGTTCTTGGATCCACTGGAGACAAATCCATGCAAGTGTGGCAACCTGGCCGCAATTGTATCAAATATTCCCCCACTTTTGCCAGTCTTCTTGCTGTCGCTAGTGAAAGAGTCGGCGTTCGGTAGGGTCGCTGTTTCCCATACTTCCTTGGCCAAGTAAGGATCAACAGCTGGATTCAACAAATAAGCTATTGGGTCAGAATGATGTAAAACATTGTAAAGATTCTTCATGGCAAGACATCCATACGGAGTTTCAGGTGCTTTTCGCTCTGAGTCAATCAATTCGCGGGGAACGAGTTGTGACTTTTCCATCAAGAGGAAGAAACCAACTGGACTACCAACGAAAAAAAGATTCTGAGTGTTGAAATCAAACAAAACTTTGATCTCATCTGCTTTGGACGATTTAGTGGTGACCCTTGCTGTTTTCTCTTTCGATATGTCAGTCGGTTGTTGCGATAATATCTCGGTTGCAATCAATGATCCAAGACTATGCCCTATAATATTCACATTTCCAGTATGTTCAAACCCTGGATTATGCTTTATGAATAGGCCATATACCCTGTTAGCTTCATTTGCGGCTGCTTGAATAACAAGCGGCTTGTATCTTGACATGTAGTATGGTATATCCAGCATCACGTCACTAATAAGATTTCTTACTGCAGGAATGCTCTTCATAGTAATATCTGACAAAGAAAAAGCATCTTGCCCGCCTCCAGATTCAGATGGAAATCGACTGAAATCCACTATTCGCCTCCAATTCACTGGTAATACCATAACACTGCCTGGTGGGTTCTTGTTACAATATTGTTCAACTCCGTCTAAGCCCAATTGCTCATTCACTAGTATTCGAAAACTATTGATAGCATATGTGAAATTGAAGCTTTCCAGGCGCTCACTAAGTTTTTGCCCAATGCCATGAAACACTAGAATAAGTTCTTTGACAGGAACAGGTTCGAAGTCTATGTCGTCAGTAGGTCTAGCTCTTGTCATTCCTTTGATTTTCTTGTACTCCTGCCAGGAAAAGCTTCTTACAAAACTGAATGCAGTTCCCGAAGGAGGTTTGCCATTTAATAAAGCATGAATCAACTGTGTCGACGTCGGTCCTGAGTTGAAGTAAGGAATGGTTAACGAAGAGGTGGAAAACATATAAACCACAGGATGATCAAGAAATGGCGAAGAAGGGCCAAAATTCTCAGATCCTTTTCCTTTGGCATTTTTCGAATTAGGAGTACCAGGAGAGGAGGGAGATGCAGATGAAGCTCTTGGCCGTGAGGGAGAACGACCAGCCTGGGAGAAAGGAACTGACGCCCAGCGGCTTCTAGTCGGCTTTGCATCGCTCTCCTCTTTTTTCTGAGAATTTTCTTCTGCTTTGGACTCCTGCTCTGCTCGCAGCTGAGCTTCGAATTCCTCCTTTCTTCTCTCTTGTTCTTGCTGCTTCTCGATCTCTCTTTCTCTCGCTTCCTTCTCTTCCAATATTTCCTGAGACAAACAAGGAGCAAATACAATCTCATACTTGACAGTTTTGCCGCCTTCGTTACTTGTTACAGGTCGTCGGAACTTATCAATTGCTTCAGGAGCCTTTAAAGCAGCGGCCAATTCCACGAAATAAGTAGTATCCCAAGGCCGGATCTCGTCAAAAGCTTGTGCAATTTGAGTCTCAAGATCAGGATCAACAGGCGTCAAAGTAGACGAGTAAAACCATTCTGATCGGTGAACATTAGGCACTTGGCCAACCGAAGTCCAGTAAGTAGGCAATAAGCTTTTGGAAGAAAGTTGAACATGGAAAAGTCGGTTCAAGCCTACCATAATTTGCCTATCAGACTGACTATTTTCGGAATATTCTTGCTCTAAATGCCGATTATCACTGGGATTGAAAGCATACCAGTGAGTATTAGGAGATATAGTTCCAAGATAAGCAGATACTATAGTGAATTTGGGGGTTGATTTCGAAGCACTGAAGCCTGGATGCTTATTATTATTGTCGGAATCATTTTTCTCCTTGGAAGAATCCGTCACAGTATCGGCAGCATTGGCTAGATCAGCAGGCTTCTCATTGGCCGTCTTTAGTCCTTCTTGAGTCGACAAAAGCGACGCTGTAGACATAGAGACCGGAGGAACCGGCAATGGAGCATTTGGATCATCCAACTGAGCATCGGAATCATGGAAAAACCACGGAAATGCCGTAGGTTTGGACGATTGTGCCATTGTGGGTTGTGGAGGCTCAGAAGGAGAGTTTCCCATGGAGAAAAATTGGATAGAAGCATAGAAGTCAACTTCTACAATAATAGTTATAAATAACCATTATATCTCAATTCATTCATCTACATATTCAAATATCAGTATTTCGGCTACATTTACTAAAATTCATCTCTCCAAGACAGAGATCGGTCGCCACGATCATTTGCAGATAGCTTCAGCCGTGCCTGCAGAGATGAAACCAAATTTTTTTTTCAGCTTCAGCAGTTCAACCTTGAGACTTGATAAACATCCATGGTCGACTCGTTTTTTGTCGATCCGTCTGCGAAAAAGAGGAAAAGAAAGAGTCATGGAACTAATGGAGTAAATGGAGTAAATGGTAAGAAGGCCGTTTCTAGGTCGAAGCCTGCCAGGAGCGACGACGACGATAGTGCATCAATTACCTCTGAAAGCGATGTTTCTATGGATGATTTGAGCGAAGTTGAATCGACTGATGATGAAGTAAACGAGACCGAGGCTGACAAAAGACGGCGTTTGGCCAAGGATTATTTGGACTCGTTGAAAGATCAGTTGATTCCTGAGGATGCCATTGATGCTAAACAACTTGATAGAGATATAATAGCTCGCCGACTAAAGGAGGATGTTGCTGAAACCCAGGGAAGAGTATACCGATATTTGGATACTGTATTTAATTTGCATCATGCTACCAGTGTAAAGGCTCATAAGGTCAAACCTTACGGAATCACCAGTGTAGCGGTTCACTATCCATATGCATTTACAACGTCCAAGGATTTGCATGTTTCAAAATGGGATATCTCTGAACCTCATTCAATTAAGCTGGTCAAGTTCTTCAGAGGAAATCGCCGAGAAAGAAAAGTCCAAAGAGGCTATAAAGACAAGCCGTATATGGGCCATTTTGACGAGATTCTATGCATTGCTGTCAATCATGATGGTACTTATATTGCTACTGGAGGACGTGATCGTCGGGTCGTAGTATGGAATGCTGAAAATTTGAACCCATTGCATGTTTTGGAAACGAAAGATCGTCGCGGATTGGTCTTGTCACTGGTATTTCGTCGTAATACAAATGAATTATATGCAGCATGTGCTGATCTCAAGGTTCGTACATATAATCTTGATCAATTCACCCAAGTGGAGACCTTATTTGGCCACCAGGATCAAGTTTGCGACATCTCAGCCTTGGGTGCTGAAAGATGTGTTACGGTTGGATCTCGAGATCGAACGGCCATGCTATGGAAAATTAACGAAGAGTCAAGATTAATATTTAGAGGTGGAAACAACAAGCCAGGGCAAATGATGGAAGGAAGTATAGATTGTTGTTGCATGATTGATGATCAGTTGTTTGTTACTGGAAGTGATAATGGTAACATCTGTTTATGGAGTACCAACAAGAAGCGACCGATTTTCGTTATGAGAGGAGCTCATGGAAAAGATCCAGCTTTGTCATTGCATGAATATTCTGCAGAATTATCAGAATCTGTCCAGGTTGGCGTACCGGAGCCTGGGCCCAGTTATGTGACGGCTATTCACGCTATACCATATTCTAATATCTTTTTCAGTGGAAGCTGGAATGGAGAAATTAAAATATGGAAATTAGCAGCCGATAATAGGTCGTTTGAGCTAGTCTCATCCATTGAGGTAGCTCCAGGAGTTATCAATCGCATAGACGTGGCTGAACATGAGGATAAACTGATAATAGTAGCAGCAGTTTCCAAAGAAATGCGCCTAGGAAGATGGATGAAGGCTCGTCAAGGAACAAATGGCTTGGTGACGGCTATTGTGTACAAAAAATAGGTGGAAGGGCAATTGATTCCGGAAAATTGTCTGGCTCACTAATAATGGCTATTATTAGGTCTCAGGGGTAAAACCATCTGAAAAAATGATGCAAATAAGATTAGAATACCATTGATTTCAACTCGATAGGAAATCCCAGGGTATACCGGGGGAAATCCATGTTGATTTTCTCGATTACTTCCAACAAGGAATGGAAGAGTTAATTTGGAATCGTGCATGATAGAAATGTGGTGGAGCAATTAACTAGGGTGATTCCAGAGCTTAATGTACAAAATGTATATAAATATATGCATATAAATCTCGTATATATCATGTAAAATTTTTCCCTTTTTGTCCGTGTTTTTTTCCGTCTGTTTATCGTATTTCTGGTCAACGGCGAAACCTCCGTAAATTTTAACGCATCGATCTACAACTCAATTGCCTTTTTCATCGCTCGGCTATACCTTACCTTGTTTACCACGAAAAAAAAACCGAATTGAGCTTTTAACGTCAATAACGACCGGGAGGAAGGATATTTTAGAATATATCAGGTTATTTTCGTCAACTAGAAACATATATTAATCACCTGATTGATCGCTGTTGATTGTCACAGTGTACCAAAGACGGAAAAAAGGAGATCTCCCCGATGCTCATCCCTGAAATATCGGTTATTTTCTTCCTCTTGGTGACTCTGGTCAACGCTATCAGTCTGAACACTAATGGGGCAACTGGATGCTTCGATGGCTCGAATCCCGAGATCGACGTGACCAAATTTCAGCTTACCTTCAACCCTGATACTCTAGAGGTCAATTATAATGTCACTGGAACTTCCGATAAAGAACAAAAAGTCATAGTACGAATCCAAATTAGTGCTTACGGGAATGTGATATCAGACAACCTGGTGGATCTTTGCAATGATGGTGTTAGTAACTTATGTCCTGTTCCGGCGGGAACTTTCACCAGATCTGGAACTAACTCCGTTCCTGCAAAATATGTGCAGTCTATAAGTCATATCGCATACACAATTCCCGATTTACAAGCCAGCGTATACATACAAATCTTCAGTGCATCGAATCCTAATGACAATATTGGTTGTTTTCAGTCTCAGATCACAAACGGTCATAGTGCTCAATCAAAGGGTGCTACCTATGCAACTTTGGGACTTGCTGCCGCAATAGCCCTTTTAGCCGCTGCAAGCTCTTCGTCTTCTTCGTCTTCTTCAGGTGGTTCTGCTGGGGGTTCTGCTGGTGCTGCTCATGCTGGCGCTGGCGCCAATGCTGCTGCTGGGCACATGGCTTCAGGGTTCCAACCCCCAGGATTCACCGACTTCTTCAACGCTTTACAGGGAATTGCAGTCACAGGAATGTATACTGTCAATTATCCAGATTTGTACAGGAGTTTTAGCTCTAATATGGGCTGGACATCTGGTATGATAACTTGGAAATCCATGCAAATGGCAATAGATTCGTTTCGTGGTCATACTGGCGGAAATTTGACTGCATCCAGCTATCCTGTATTGGAAAATACGACTCTTTTTTATGAAAACTCCACCCTGACAAGTCCAGGGCAGCTTATACCCCAAAACATGCTTGCGTCTTTGTCTTCGTCAATGTCTTCTTCCGCCTCGCCATCGTCATCTGCAACGAGTACGGATACGACGGGACCCATTACATCTACAATTTGGGTTGGAGGAAGTTCAGCAGCGCCTTCTGCATCTGCATCTTCTTCTTCCATTGCGAAAAGACTTATGGTACGAGCCACTCAATCTGCTGCATCCAACGAGACTGTACCGGGCGGTTCTTCAGACAATAGCAAAATCGACGTGGTGACGGGCATCACTGCATATTGTGAAAAGCTATCTATTCCTTATACAAATGCATTCATGACACTGCTTGTTTGGTGGGCTATTATTGTGGCCCTTATACTTCTTGTCATGTTGCTCGTCAAGTTGTATTTGGACTTGAAGTATACTAAAGAGATCAAAAAGAATCCATCTTATGTTGGGAAATTTCCTGACTATCGAGGCCGATTTCACATGTTCCTCTATGTCATGTTTGTTCGGATAAGCATGATATTTTACGGTTCATGGGTCCTCTTTGCTACGTTTGAGTTCAAAGTCGGTGATTCCTGGGGTCCTGTATTACTCGCTGGCGTTTCTTTTGCTCTTTTCACATTACTTCTAGGTGGTCTGGCCAGTCGAGTCGTAATCTTGTCTCGTGTAGCAATCAGGGAAGAAAGTGGTGTCGAGAAACTATTTGAGCATGAGCCTTGGCTTCAAAAATACGGAGTAATGTACGATCAATTTCAAGTCAGGTATTGGTGGTTTTTTATTCCTTCTTTATTGGCAACATTTTCTCGAAATGCTTTTCTTGGACTTGGAAATGGTGATGGTCTTGTTCAGCTGATAGGAGAGCTTGTTACTGATGTTGCGCTTCTGGCCATGATGATTTACTATCGCCCATTCAACAGTAAATGGGGAAATGGAATAAATTTGGCCATTCAGGCAGTAAGAGTTTTATCTATATGCATCTTGTTCATCTATATCGAGCAAGCAGATACCAGCGATATAGCTGCTACAAAGGCAGGAATTGCTTTACTGGTGATTCAATCCGGTCTTTCTATTTGTTTGATCGTGCTAATTTTTGCCGGAGGCTCTATTTCTCTGTTCCGATATTTCAAAAAGAACAGAAAATCGTCGGAGTCTACCAATGACTCTGAACCTAGAGATGAGAAAAGAGCCATCGCTGATACTGATAATCCATTCACCGATCATAGTAGAGGTTCATCTTCGGTTAGCTACGCGCATAGCGATCTCAGTGCATTATTCAGCAATACTAGTGATGCCAACGATGGCGAACACCAGCCATTTGTCAGCTCAGGATACAAAGGCATGACACCAGGACAGATTGAAAGCGAACGTGAGAGTATGAGGCTTATTCAATCTTCAATAAATGGTGATAGAGATAGAGCCACGTTATCTGATGTCGATAGTTTCAGAACTACCCTAAGCCAGGTACCTTCAATGGACGCATCGAACAGCATTCACAGTGGGCCGGGTGGTCATGCTCTTCCTCAGCATCTTCCAAGTCCGTTGAACGTGTTTGGTGGAGTTGGGCGCGTGCCTTCTCGAAACTCTGTCATTTCGCCAAATGAACATGCAAAAGACGAACCAATGGTAGCTGCTTTTAGTTCTACAAATGCACAACCGGCATCAAACGTACATCGTCGAACCAAAAACGCATCTGCACAATCTGAAGAAGATTCAATATTTTCTTGGGAATACGATAAACAAGATCCCCCTGTGGGCTTTATATAGCCTCGGGATGATTTCTAGGACAATGAGATTTTAGAGTTTGATATTAATATGTGTACAATAAAATAATATGTTAATGAGGGAAATTGAAGTTATATCAGAATTGACGACGAAATTATCATCCTAGCTGTAACGTATGATGGTCGCACTCGGCTTACAGCTTAGACTTGTAAGGGTCAATTGGGTTCTTCTTGCCCACCAGTAGAGGATCCTCGGCTTCGAATGGAAATTCAGGAAGATTTTTCTCGTTCACGCCAAAGGTCGCAGCCAACAATTCTTTCGATAGGGCAACACCCGCACTTCTGAAACCTACATCTTTCGGCATAGGGTTGTCGAAGAAGATGAGAAAATGAATGTCTGACTCAAGAGACTCAATCTGATGTGGATATGAAGCAGGGAGGAAGTAACACTCACCAGGCTCGAGATAATAGGTATCAACAGAGCCATCTGGGTCCATAATGCTCATTCTGGCACGACCTTTGTGTACGTAGCCCATCTCCACAGTGTCAGGATGCCAGTGTGGCTCTCGCATTCCACTGTCCTCAACAGTTAGAGAGTACATGGCCATGTTTTTCAGTGCAGGCCAGAACTGGCTACGAGCCTTCTTTGCATATCCAACCCCTGGTGCGGCTGTGGGCGGCTGTTGGCCCTCGATATCAAATCGATGGGAATCGGGAAAGCGAGCCGTATATGGAATAGTATCCTTAGGAGGCTTCGAAGAGGGGTCACGCTTGAAGATGTGACGCGGCTGCGTCGTTCGGGCAATGTTTTTGAACACTTGCTCATCAAAGTCATAGGTGTTCGCCATGACAGAATCGGTAAATGCGCCAGACGATGCACCCAAATAGAAGTCTTCGGGCTGCTCATGTCGAAAGCAGACAATCAACTCTACCTCCTCGTCACCGACATTCTCAAAAACATGAAGAGAACCTGATTCTATGTGAAACATCTCGCCAGCATCCATCGTGAACGTGGTCATCTTGGTTCCACTGTCAAGAATTGAAACCTGAATCTTGCCCCGAAGCAGGTAAGTCATTTCATTGGCATTGACATGCCAGTGGGGCTCACGAATGGCCCCTGGAGCCAAAATTATACGTTCCATGGACAGATTATTGAGGATAGGGAACTCCTTCTTGGTGACCTTAGTAAAGTAGCCATTCTCAGATGAAAAGATAGGCTCTGCATCACGAAGATTGTACTTATGTCGAGGGGCGCCAGGAATGATTTTGTTAACCATGTTTAAGGGGAATTGCTAATATCTCGACGAACGAGTGAAAAGGCATCTCGCCCAAGAGAACTGTCTGTCTTAAGAGTATCAAACGCTCATATAAGCCGTCTAGCGGGTGGAACGGCACACAAAGAACAAGTATACCCCGCAGTCGTTCCCCGGCGGCATTTCTGTGCGTCAATTTCGTCAACTGAGCGGTTTTTCGAATAGAAGCTTTCAGTACTTGAGTAGTCGAAAATCTAAATGAATTATTTACCGTTTATATATATTTGGAAGAAAGCATTGTTCAAATGGAGAGAATTAGCAGAGATACAATTGTTGGAGTTCGTGACGACGGAGAAATATTGCACTATGAAGGCCCTTGTGCTGTTATGCCCTGGACCCTGTAACTCGTCTCCGCAATTTGACGGCTCGGTTGCTTACGCGAATATTCGGAAAATCTCCGAGACTGGGAGACAAGCAGCAATGTTCTTTTCGTCTAGTTGGATATCCGTTCGGACATCCGAATGAGCATATCCGGATTTGGAATATTGGAAACATTATTGGCCGCATGAGAGAATTTTGTGAGCGATGAATGACATAAAATTGAGAAGAAAACTGCGATGGATTCCATTATCTCATATACTATAAGATAATTCAAGTATTTTTTTTATCAACTGGTATTATATGCATCTATACGATATGCGGGGTTGAGGCTTTCTTTATATAATTTTTTATAGTCACCAAATCTGACACGGGTCATTACCTCGTTCCTGTCGACTAACCCTATTAGGCAATCTCCACGTGTTGTCGTCGAATATTCTTAATTTTTGATCATATAAAAATAAAAAATATTAGTCATTTGTTATATTATTATTATTTTTTCATCAAGTCTGTTCATCTCGATTCGTTCTTTGTAAATCTGCGCTCATCGTACTCGGATCAAATGGCACGTGACGTTTACTATCACCGCCGATCGCAAAGCATCCCATTCCGATCAAAATTGCCTAATATGAATCGATGACTCTTTGGAGATTATTTTTTCAAATGACAGATTATATATAAAGCAAATCATCGTAACATTTCTGTAGAATATGACTAGTTTGAAAGATGCAGACAACTTGTCTTACACAACTTCTCATGTTAACATCCCCGATATAGATCCATATTTAGTCCAATGGGACGGTCAGGATGATAAAGAAGATGTTCGTAATATGTCTTATACTCGTAAATGGATGCTGGTAATACTGCTCAGTGGGATTTCCTTCTATTACTGTCAGTTATCGTCTCTATGGTCTACAGCAATAGACCCCATCAAGAAAGAATTTCATATGAGCACCGAGGTTGGGACTCTGGGCATTTCTATGTATACTTATGGACTGGCTTTTGGGCCGCTTGTCAATGCTCCTTGTGCAGATTACTTTGGTCGTCAAAATGTCTATATGGCATCTCTTATTCTATTATTCTCCAGCCAATTCATGGTAGCATTTGGTCGTAATACTCAAACTTTATTACTCGGCAGGATTTTTTGTGGATTTTTTGGATCTACTTTTGTATGTAATGTACCAGGAACAATTGCTGATTTGTTTGAAAAGCATGAGTTAGCTAAACCTGTGAATTTCTACACAATTTGCCCATTTTTGGGTCCAGCTTTTGCCCCGGTTGTATCTGGATTTCTTGTATATTACACTAATTGGCGTTGGATCTTTTATGCAGGCCTTATAGCCACGGGGACTCTAGGCACACTGTTTCTGCTTTTTTCATTTGAAACTCATCAAAATACACTGCTTAAGAAGAAAGCAGCTAGAATACGTGATGAAAAAAAATGCAATGATTATTACACATTATCAGAAAAAAATAAACGTGGTTTTGCGAAAGATCTATGGCAATGCATTAAAATGCCCTTTTATCTATTAACCACCCAGCCAATGTTGACATTTCTTTGCATATATCAAGGATTTATTCATGCAGTGCTCTATATGATGTTCATTTCTTTACCTATTGTTTTTGAAAATGTTTACCAATTTACTATTCAGTATGTTGGATTGGCATTTCTTCCTATCTGTTTAGGGATTACCTGTGGAATAATAACAGTTCCTCTATGGGACCGAGTATATCATAAAGAGCTTCAGAGAAATAATGGAGTGCATGAGCCTGAGCTGAAATTACTACAAATGTGCACAGGGGCTATTTTATATCCAATTGGGCTCTTCATATTTGCATGGACCATCTACTCGTCTGTATTCTGGATTGTACCTATGATCGGGACATTTCTATTTGGACTTGGGCTTTTCTATATGGCCAGTTCCATCATGGTATATATAGTGGAAGTTTATAAGAACTATGCTGCTAATGCAGTGGCAGCTAATGTGTTTACCAGAAGTGTTCTGGCTGGCACATTCCCGCTATTTGGTTCAATCTTACTAAACAACCTCGATTATCATTGGGGTTTGACTTTAATGGCATGCATAGCATCAGGGTTTGCTCCTAGTGCTTTTCTGTTGCGCAAATATGGGAAAAGCCTTCGACTAAGAGCGAGGAAAACCATATAAAAAACATTAATATTGCAATATAGATTACTGTAGAAGAATAACTAGAAGTAAAACGTCAACCCACATCTAGATACTTCACTAAACCTTATTCACCCTTGAGCCTAGCATCGTAGACATCTTCTTCAGCTGTCCCTGAGTTATTCCGCCTCGTTACACCCGAACTCAAAACCGATGGAGGCGTCGGTACATCAACAAGCTTAGATTGCAATGCCAAAATATAATCACGAAGTTCCTCGTTTTCACGCTTTAAAATGTCAATGGCCTCCTCGGTCTTCTTGAGTTGTCTAGCCTGTGCTTCCAATTCTTTTATATACAACTCTTTTCGAGCACGAAAGGCCTTCTGAGCCTGTCTATTCTGTTCAGCTCTTTTCGACTGAGCCAATGGACGTCCATGCCTTGTTACCGAAGGTCCAACTCCCTTGAGAATGTGTTGACCGGGGCCAGTTAGGGCCGGGTTTCCAGGCCCTCCAGATCCTCGCATATTATTAGTCGCTACATCAAGCATTTCTGCCGATACCTGAGATGAGCCGGAGCCCCGAGTCGAAGAATTCTGAGTGAATCTGTGTGAGGAGTCGTCACTCTCCTCATTTCCTTGAATAGAAGGATCTATGGCTCCTTTTATTTTATCTTGTTAAGATCAGCTCCATCATTGTCTTCATAGACTTAAGCCCTATTACTTACCAGTACTATATTTATTCATCGCCGGACTAGTATATAACTACCAGTAACAGCATGGTTAGTTTGCTAGCCGAGTCAAAATAGCCATATGTTGATTACAAAATATCATGCTTAGGTCATGCTCAAGTAATAGCATAAAAACAACAAAAAGAATCCCCATTCAAAAAGCCTCGTCGAATGGCACATGACTCTTGTCTTACAACTGCTAATATGTATATTAACTTACTACTATTTATTCAACACAATAATACCTTTGTTCGTGAGGTTTGCTGGTCCGCTGAGTAATAATGAAGAAAAAAGGCGTGTTTTGGCCAATCAGTGCTTACTAAGATTTATTTAAAAAAACCCGCAGCCGTATATAAACATTACCCGGCTGCGGCGGGATTTCTCCCCACAAAGACCAGCGGCTTATTTTCCTATGCAACGTTCGTATTTATTTTTTTTTCAAGTAAACAACCAAATTAGGCTTTAATGATCTGGTGATTACAACAATCAAAGTTAGTTCTTTGATATTCTTTTTCTTTGGATATATGAGAGAATAATGCATTACTAGTAATTTATCGAAATATCGGCATGTCAAGTTTCTTTCTTCCTAGATCTTATTCTTCTATATAACTTATCCCTCTTATCACTTACGATATAACACAGTTTAGGGCTAATAACCTGATAATTCCAGTGCCTTAAAATCACAAAATACAAAAATAATACAAAGCAACATGTAACTAATTATAAATAGCTGATTACGTAACTGAATCTATATCATACATCCGATATTGTACATAGCAAAGAAAATATTCATTAGATGAACATCTGAGGTTGCCCCGTCTGAGTCGCCGGTATATGGTGTCCTGTCCCAGTAGACGTTTGAGGAAATACTGACACAGTCTGAAGATTCTCCAAGCCTCCATATGTAGGCTGATACGTCAATGGCTGTGGAGACTGGTATTGTGAACTGTTAGCAGTGGGCTGAGTAAACATGCTTTTTCGGAACGGATTAGAGCCGGTAGACTGTGCACTTATTTGGCTCATCGAGCGGTTCAATCCAGGAGAAGGCGATCCTCCCATTTGCTGGGCAGCAAAAGGATTGTGATGTAATCCAGTAGTCTGCGCTGAAATAGGCTGATTGACCGTCTGAGAAATTGCCTGCTGAGGCTGTTCCACTGACGAGAAAGTGCTTGCAGAGTGTCGTTCATCTAATGATGGTAGTGATGATATAGTACTTTGGCGTTTGACAGCAAATGGGTTTCTGGGATCACCTCCGGCTTGTTGAGGATCCTGCTGACCAAATCCGGCCGGTAATGATTGCCTAAAAGGGTTAATTCCAGTGCTCGTAGGCTGCAACTGCTGTTGTTGTTGCTGCTGCTGGGCGTAGTACTGTTGCTGCTGTTGCTGTTGAAAGCTAGCAGTTTGCTGTGCCTGCAACTGTGCCTGCATTTGAGCTTGCTGTTCAGCTTGTTGTTGTGCTTGTATTTGAGCCTGAAGTTGTGCTTGCTGCTGTGCCTGCTGCTGAGCTTGTTGTTGCTGTAACTGAATCATTTGGTTCTGATCTATTTGGCCATTTCCAAACCCATATCCAGTAGCAGTATTCATTAGAGGCTGCTGCTGAGCCACCTGATTAGTCCAGGGATTATAAGAGCCTTGAGATTGGTTAACAGGGAATCCTTGGTTTACTGGTTGTTGCTGATAGTTATTGTACAATATTTGCTGTTGCTGTTGTGATCCGGCCGCGTCTTGTGTTGGAGCTGAACCTCCGAAAAGATCGATTAAATCTGCATTAGCATTATTAGAAACAGGAGCAGATGAAGGCTCAGCCTGTTTCTTTGTTTTTGTGTCGACTGGCTTAGCCGTGGCAGAGGCAACAGACTTATTAGAGGGATCAGACCGACTCTTAGCCTGTTTTTCAGCCAAATACTGACGATGATTGACATCAAAGTCAGAATCATTCAAATAATCCTCTAAAGACTGTGTTAAAGAGGTCGGTGCATGCTTTATATTGGGTACAGTGAGTTTCGTAGCATGCTCCAAAGTTTTAGCTACTCTCAGAAAAGAAATGACTCGCGTAGTATACTTAGTGAACCGTTTGTATATATCAAGAGCTTCTGTGGCATCATATCTAGACATCTCAAAATAGTGCTCCAGAACATTGATGACACCTTCATTCAATACTTGATACAATGCGAGAAGATCGGCCACGAGCATTCGGAATGCAGTCAAAGTGATATCATTGTTCAAAACCTCATCTTCACGGAAATTACACTTGAGTAATGCATCCAACTGATTAAGAACGCTTTCACATTCTCTCAAAAGACCCTTTTCGACAGTTAACCCCTTGAGTCTAGACCCATTAGAACTCTTGAATCGAACGTAATCAATGCCGGTCTTTTTGTACTCAACAGCTCGCGTGTGAAGATAGCGAGCATAACGACTAAGTCCGATGGCCTGGGCAGTGTTGACGGGGCTATTTCGTAGATCCAGCATCCGAGGTTGCCTAGATATCAACTCCAAAGTCACGTCTCGAGAGCCTTCACGAAATAGAAGATGAATCACAATGAGAGCCTTGTATACAATTGTCCAAGCCGAGTCCTTGAGACGAGAACTCAATGCTTGGATGACTCGCTCCAACTCGCCATCGTCCTCATAAGTGCAATTGAGTATGGGAGTGATGTACTTTGATTTTGGAGCAGCCAACTAAAAAGTTAGAAAATATTGAAGATAGGGGTTCAGCGGCAAAGATCCGCTGATAATCTCACCAAATATAAGTGATCTTACCTTGATTTTCGTTGCTCCCTGAACAAGTTAGTACTGGCTCGATAAGACTACTGGTAACAAACCAAACAATTTGTAACCAAACAACCCATTTATATCATATAATATATTGGAATATCTCCTTCATCATCACTACCACTTACCTTGACAGTTTTCTCCATGGTGGTCGGTATAACAATGGATTGTTCCTGGAGTGCCGGGGCCAAACAAATTTAAAAGGAATGTAAATTGATTGATGGGCCATTTTTTTGGGCAGTGCGGGTGAAACCAGCAAGAAACAATGAGAGGGTAAATGGGGAGAAGACAAGTTAATAAATAGATGGGGAATGTTTTAGATATTTATATGTTATTTTAGGTGTCCATTCCAACGATATGAAGCAAATCCCATAGTGTGATTGCCAACAGGTGTCCAAATAATACGACAATCGATCGGGGAGGGGGTCCTTTCTTGAGAATCGCACTAGAAATGGCTCAATCTTCGTTACAACGCCCGTTGTTGGACAGAGCCAGTTCATATCCCAATGAATTGCCAACTACTCGTGAGAATCAATATATTCATCGATCTCTCGGTTATTTGTTGTTGTTGACGGTAATTATAGCGGGGTTACAGTTGTCATGGACAGCGGAGTTTTCCAACGGAACGCCATTTCTTTTATCTTTGGGAATGAGCAAACCTTTGATGAGTTTTGTTTGGATCGCTGGACCTATTTCGGGAACGATCGGTCAGCCTTTGGTTGGGGTCCTGAGTGATGAATCACGACTCCGATTAGGTCGAAGGAGACCGTTCATTATCATTGCTAGCATATCTACAATCATTTCCTTATTATGCTTAAGTTGGTCTAAATCAATTGTTAAGTATCTGGTTGGAAATGGCTTATCTGAATCCCAGTTACGTTCTCGTACCATTCCTTTTGCTGTACTGTGGGTATGGATCCTGGATTTCTCCATATGTGCAGTTCAGGCTGTAACTCGCGCTTTTATCGTGGATAACGTGCCTGAATCTCAGCAGAACATAGCTAATGCTTGGGCTGCAAGAATGACTGGTATCGGCAATATAATTGGCTATGTCTTGGGCTCTCTTAATTTACCTCAGTCTCCTTTATATCTTGGAAATACTCAATTCAGAGCCTTATCAACCTTGGCTTGTATTGCTTTATTGATCACTGTGGTCCCTGCATGCATTTCTATTAAAGAACGAGACCCTAGATCAGATGCTTTGTTACAAATGCGCGATCAAGAAGAACGTGATAGGTATGGATCAAGCACAAGATTTGGTACGTCCATTCTCAGAATATTCAGAGATACGAAGAAATGTATGCGACATCTATCACCTCAAACTAAATTGGTTTGTCAAATTCAATTTTTTGCATGGATAGGCTATTTTCCAATGTTGTTTTATACCACCACTTATGTTGGAGAGATGTATAAGACTGAGTTTTATCAGAACCGTGATCCTCGTCTTCCTCCTTTGACTGATCACGAGGCTGATCTACTTGATGAAGATGCAATACGCCATGGAACTCGAGCTCTCATATATTATTCTGTGATCTCATTAACTGCGAATATGCTCATGCCTTACTTTGTTGCCCATGGACCCTCATCACATGGCCGAAGACGTATTTCAATTGGTTTACAATGGTTTTTGTCACAGGTTATATTTGTGATCTCTATGGCATCGACATTCTTCATCTCAAACACACGAGCTGCTACTATTCTTGTGGCAGTATTGGGCATTCCTTGGGCAGCAGCACTTTGGGCACCATTTGCTCTAATTTCTCAAGAAATAGCCAGATTAAAAGATAAAAAGACTCAATATGTGGAGTCTATGAATGAAAACGGTACTTTTGTGACTTCTGAGACTGAAAGACCGAAATTTTTTGCATACGAACATGAAGCAGGAGCAGTTCTGGGAGTTCTCAATGTATTCATCTCTGTTCCACAGATTGTGAGCTCATTTGCGGCCAGTATTCTCTTCAAACTCTTTGATACAAACGATACTAATGGTACTAGTATATCGTGGGTTTTTCGTTTAGGAGGGGTTGCAGCAGCTGTTTCATGCTACATGATTCTGTTCTTGAAAAGCCCCGAACAATTGGAATTGAGTGAAAGCGACGAGCCTGTTGAAGAATAAGATGAGAAATGATTGGATGGTGGCGGTATTTTGAAAACTTGTTACGATATGGAAATTGTTACGATATGACACTCTATGACATGAGCACTACTATACTATCTCTGAACACTGTAAAACACAGACGACAACAAAACACCAATATATAGTATAATTCATTGGAAATCATCATAAAATGCCTCCGATATTTCCGCTATTATCTTTTTGCCGCCGATTTCCACCTCCTTCGCGCCAAATTTTCTCTTCAATTTTATACTTTGATGATCCGTGTCAACGGCCCACATTTAGAGTTATCTCGGGTCCTCGGTGGGCCGACCACTGTAATATAAGAGCAGTGGATTAACCACTGCCATTTCACACTATTTATTATACCACTATGATTAGAACGAGGAATTCAGGCATTTTAAAGCCTTGTACAAAGCTTGCTAGATATTATAGTTCTCAACTGGGATATTTTCAAGCCAAACCAGCGGCAAATGAGCCTGTTCTCAAGTTCGCTGCTCAATCTGAGGAACGACAGTCGCTCATTGAGGCTGTCAATTCAATCAAAAATCAAACTCATGACATTCCTGTGGTGATCAATGGAGAAAAGATTTATTTGGAAAACAAATACACTCAAGTGTCCCCCTTTTCTCATGATAAAATCATTGCTTCTGTGTCTAGTGCGGGGGAGAAAGAGGTCCAAAAGGCAATCAAGGCAAGCTTGGATGCTAAAAAAGACTGGGAAAATGCCCCTTGGTCTGATAGAGCTTCTGTGTTTTTGAAGGCGGCTGAATTGGCTACTGGAAAGTATCGAAATCAGCTGCTTGCTTCCACTATGCTTGGCCAGGGCAAGAATGCTTATCAGGCTGAAATCGACACTACTTGTGAATTGAGTGATTTCTTCCGATTCAATGTTCAATATGCTGAGAATCTATACAAGCGTCAGCCAGCTGCTCATGATAAGGGTGTTTGGAATAGAGCTGAATATCGGCCGTTGGAAGGCTTTGTATATGCAATCACTCCTTTCAATTTCACAGCTATTGCCGGCAATTTGATTGGTGCTCCTGCATTGATGGGAAATACTGTCGTCTGGAAACCTTCTGCTTCCGCTGCTTTGTCCAATTATCTTGTTTTCACCATCTTGGAAGAAGCTGGTCTGCCTGCTGGTGTAATCAACTTTGTACCTGGTAATGCTCAATTGGTCACTGAACAAGTCCTGAATTCGCCCGATTTTGCTGCTCTTCATTTCACTGGATCTACCGATGTGTTCCTTAACTTATACAGAAACATTGCCAACAATACCGGTAGCATATTCCGCTCTTATCCACGAATTGTTGGTGAAACTGGTGGTAAGAACTTCCATGTTGTTCACAACTCAGCTGATCTTTCTCACACTGTCAAATCTACTGTAAGAGGTGCTTTTGAATATCAGGGCCAAAAATGCTCTGCTACTTCACGTTTGTATGTTCCAAAGAGCCTTTGGCCCGAGTTCTCTGAACAGCTCAAGCAAGAGATCAAGACACTTACCATTGGCGACGCTACTACAGCTGAGGGATTCACCAATTTCATGGGTCCAGTGATTCACAAGCAGAGTTTCGACAAGCTTGCTGCTGTATTAGAGAAAGCGAGCAGTGACCCTGAATTGCAAGTTCTTGCTGGTGGTAAGGTCGACGGCAGTGTAGGCTATTATGTTGAACCTACTGTCCTTGTTGCGACATCACCTGATCACGAGTTGTTCACCAAGGAACTTTTCGGCCCTGTTCTCACTGTCTATGTATATGAGGATGCTGATTATGAGGATATCTTGCACAAGGTGAACTCTACCTCAGTCTACGGACTAACAGGCTCCATTTTTGCCAAGGATCGAAAAGCCATTGACTTGGCCTCAGATGTGCTCCGACATGCTGCTGGAAACTTCTACATCAATGATAAGAGCACGGGGGCCGTTGTTGGACAGCAATGGTTTGGTGGTGCACGACTTTCTGGCACCAATGATAAATCAGGCTCAGATAACATTCTGTCAAGATTCGTCTCTATTCGGAACATTAAAGAGACATTTTCACCTTTGCAGGATATTTTCTATCCAAGCAATTATAAATAGAAGAGCAGGAGATAAGCAATATCGTGAGTGTTAGTTTTTTATGATATCCAAAGAATCTTTGAGTTATTATTTCAAGAATTCCTACTATTTACATGTATTTCCTCTGCCGTTAAGTCCGGCTTGATCCTGAATGGCTGATTTCTCCAATATATTCGATGGCCAGCCATTGCCTGGATCCAAATTGGTAAAGCTAAGCATTCTCGAATGCACCATACAGGAAGCCAAGAACTGAAAAACGGCCGTTTCATATAAGGCTGTGATTGATCAGGACAGTAATATTTAGCAACAAAATAGGGAATTTCCTTGTCGCTGGAACGTTCGACGTTGTTAAAAGCCAACAGGTTATGATAGTTCCAATAGTCGAGTAAACACCACGCAATGATATGAAACACGAAATACCACCAAGAAAAAAATGCACCAGTCGAGGAAAATAAAATGCAACCTGTGCATGTCGTTAGCATGGCGTGAAGAATGCTCTCTGTTGTGGGTTCAATTAGAGTAGCTAAAAGTACCATATACCTTCTGACGCGTAACCAACGAACACGTCTAGCTCTGTACCCTTCAAAGGATACAGCACCTAAAGGCTGAATAACAGAATCAGTAGTCATAGCAGTTCGACCACCGGCATCCCAAAGGGCTTCAGCTATCATATTGTCCTCAGCAATATATGCGGCAAAGGTTTGAAGTCCAAGATGTTCACGCTCAATGGAAGGAGAGGAATCGCGTGAAACTCTGACAGTCGCATCAAGACTTGAACGACGATATAAATTAGATTTGCCCATAACACATGGAGCAACGGCCAATTGATTGATGGCGGAATAAAACTTTGAATGAGCGGTGAACAGGAACATTTCATCGAGTTTAGCACCAAGATTATTGGTGTTCCAGCCAGGAATAATAGAAACAGCCAATGGTAAATGATGTACAAGTTTTATATTGGGGTTTTTGCGGAATTCCTCCACAGATCGTGCCAGAGCCCCTTGGCTGACCCAGGCATTGGAGTCGAGAACCCACAAGATGTCATATTTGGCCACCTTGTAACCTTTGACTAGATTATTTACTTTTGGATTCGGTCCATAATGCTCAGCCCCGATCAAAAGTTTTGCATCAACCTTCGGATAAGCCGACATGAGCCGATTGACCACCGTTACGGCAGGATCATTAGCATCTTCAACGCAGAAAATGATCTCATATTTTGGATATTCTTGAGCAAATGAAGACATAAGACACGCCTCCATCTCGGTCTCTATGCCCTTGAGAGGCCTCAGGATGGTGACGCCAATAGATTCATGTGTGGTGGAATGGTTTTTGGCCGGGGCGCCTTTGGCCTTTATACTGACAGTGTAAGCACCAAAAAGACTCATAAATGCCACGAACAAACACCAAATAAACACGACTAGAGAAACGATAGACGTGAAAGTCCAATGAACAATCAGAGGGTCCATTTGTTCTGGCATGGTTGACCCTCTATTTGTCATAGTATGGTTTAGGATGAGATTTGCACGGATAAAACTTGCAAAATCCAACCGGAATGGTCTTGATATATTTGTCGGAATAAAAGACGGCCGAGCCAGCGGGCAAAAAAGTTCGGAATTATATGAGCACGTGTTAGTTTCGTGTGGGATTTCAATTTACTTATTTTTAGCTTTTTTTTTTCTTTCAATCCAAATGATTTGAATCTTGTTGTTCATTGAGTGGTAGCAGCAGGATGACTGAGTGTTTTATCATATTAGAATCATGTTAGTTGATTTGAAATCATTATTGATTGATCTTTCTAAGTTGTTCATTTTGACATCTGAATCTCGCATAAATATTCATTTGGTTTAATAAGGATGGTAGGTTGATGAGATATAACAGGGGTAGTTGGTAGATTTCAGCTGAGGAACCCCCGCACTTTTGGTAGACAATACAGTCATTGCATTACAATGGCAAAGAGATCGCCATTATAGATTAGATAATCAATAGAATAATAAATAATAAACCATTTGATGTTTGATAGTCAAATTTTATTTGAAAAGTTTCATTTTGATTCATTGTTATGATCGTCTCCATTGTTCTCCGTGTCTTCCATTTATACAATACCAACATGTATATCACCCCGTAAATCCAATCAATTCAGCTATAAATAACCAGTATTCCCTATTAGAGTTTATCATTATTCTCGAATCATTACATTCCAACAATCAATCAGCAGCATTTATAATCACCGCTTCCATTGCATCAGTTCCCCCCTGTTCATTAACCTCAACCTATGAAATCTCATGCTTCGACCGCAAATCTCACTTTGTTCATTTTTGGCTCGGTCATCACAATAGGAGGACTTCGTATTGGCATCATGAATTAAATACGGCTCAACTACATCATCCATCTTCTGTACTAGACTGCATCAAGGCCGACCATATTTTATCACTGTCTTGCATCAATGGTGAATTTTGGCCATGCCATCACTTTAAGCATCTAGCGTGCTTCATAGACTTCTTTTAGCAAAATAGCCATGCGAATTGCCTTCGACGAATCCCTATTGGGAAAAATACCTCTTCAGGAAAGAAGTTGCAATCGGACTGCAACCTGCCTTGCCCGCAGTGACGCTGCAGTTCGTGTGAACTCGTCTCCTTGCCGGCAATCATGCAACTGCAAGGCACGAGCGCACACTTGATCAGTGCAGGAATGGCGTATATCACCAGATCTTGAGCGACACAGGGGAAGGGCGACCGATTTGGCACTAGGAGGGCATCTCTGAGACTTAAATACCTCCTGCTGACACACTGACAAGGCGACCATACAGAGAGCATGCTAGATCTGATCACCCGGGAATTACGAGAGCGCTGACACAATGAAGGCTAAGAGTATGGCAGCAACACTCTATAGCAGAATACCAGTGGCACCTACAGTCGGGCCGCCATAGGCAGCCAGGACAACTAATAACAGGTAAAGTTATTAGGAATCCAGCATGCCTAACTTCGTTTTGGTTGGTTAAATCCGCCCGACGCAGAACCAACCCCTATTGGACAGTGTCGGTCGTTGGCGTGCAATCCGGGCCCGAAGCAAATCACGCTTCGCCATTGGTCAATATGGCGCCCCCGACTTTGAGTATATAAGCTCAGCCATAGCCGGGCCACACTTCTTTATGCTGAACCGCTCTCAATACGAGCAAGATGAGTAACGTTAGCGATAACCATTCGAGTACCTCCGAGGGTGGGAAGGAAGCGGGAGACCTCGAAGCGGGCCCAACAGCGATGGTCTCAGAACCGTCCCTTGATGATGCCCATAGAGATCCAAATCTCGTCACTTGGGATGGTCCCAAGGACCCAGAGAATCCCAAAAACTGGCCAAAGGGTCTCAGATGGAAGAACACTTGGGCCATCTCTCTCTTTGTCTTCATCTCGCCCATGTCGTCGACGATGGTTGCTCCCGCCATGGACAACCTCGCCAGGTCTCTGGGGATGCACACAGAAATTGAGACAAGCATGTCCATGAGTATCTTTCTTCTTGCCTACGCCATTGGCCCCATCTTTTTTGGTCCAGCGTCGGAGCTCTACGGTCGGGTACGTATACTTCAGGTCAGCAATTTATGGTACTTGGCCTGGAACCTTGGATGTGGTTTCGCTACGACTAAGAGCCAGTTTTTTGCGTTTCGTTTTCTAGCTGGTATCGGCGGCAGCGCACCGCTAGCTATTGGGGGTGGAGCCATGGGGTAAGTGAAGGCGCATAACAACAATCGAAAAAACTGTTTAGGCTGACTAGATCTTTAATAGCGATATGTGGGCGGCGGAGGAACGCGGTAAGGCTATGGGTGTCTATACACTTGGGCCGATGCTGGGACCTATGGTCGGACCAATTGCTGGTGGGTTCATCGCTGAGTATTCAACCTGGCGCTGGGTATTCTGGTCTACCTCTGCTGCTGCCGTTGCAGTACAGGCTGTTGGATTCTTCTGCTTACGCGAGTGTCATCCGGGTACGCTTTTACGGAAACGACGTGATCTTCTCGCAAAAGAAACAGGCAACGAGAACCTACATGTCGCGGAGAAGACTGAGACAGTCGGCTACAAGCTTCTTCATGCCTTTGAGCGGCCGGTAAAAATGTTCACTACGCAGCCTATCATTTTCTGCATGTCCATCTACATGGCATATCTTTTCGGAGTCACGTATCTGATGGTTGCAACTTTTCCTGATATCTGGACCACAGTCTATCACGAGAGTCCCGGGATTGGCGGTCTCAATTATGTCTCAATGGCAATTGGGTCTTTTACTGGGGTTTTCTTTAACCTTAGGCTTGTTGACCGCATCTACAGAGCTCTCAAAGCACGGAACAATAATGTTGGCAAGCCCGAATTCCGCATGCCATCATTGGCAGTGGGCTCGGTAACCAGCACCATCGGGCTCTTCTGGTATGGCTGGAGTATTGGGAACACGTACTGGATTATGCCCGACATTGGGGCGCTGATCTTTTCCATGGGCACCATTTCCTGTCTTCAGGGCATGCAGATGTACATTGTTGACAGTTATCAAACCTATGCGGCCAGCGCCATGGCTACTTGTGCTCTGCTTCGCAGTTTATGTGGGTTCGGATTCCCTTTGTTTGCCCCGTACATGTATAATTCCCTGGGGTATGGATGGGGGACCAGTGTGCTGGGATTTGTCACTATAGGTATCGGGTGGGGTGCTCCATTTGTCTTCTGGTATTTTGGTCCCCAGCTCCGTGCTATGTCCAGATATTGCTCAGGCTAGAGAAGCAGGCTTTATAAACTTTTAAGGTCTTACTGTCTTCTAGAGTCTTATATTAATTAAACTAATATTATCATACAATCTTTATTTTTAAGCTCTAGGTCTAAGGACCAGGCTGATTTAGCCATATCCTTAAATTCACATATAAATACGGTGTAGCTAGTCCTCTTCCGAGCGAGCACCCGCATGACTTGACTGTATCTTATTTGATGGGGAAAACTTATAAAAATAGAAAAAATGATCTGTAATTAGAATTGTACGTGTATGTATTTGTATACTGTTATTC
Source organism: Trichomonascaceae sp. B5901 (assembly GCA_037040845.1). Taxonomy (NCBI): domain Eukaryota; kingdom Fungi; phylum Ascomycota; class Dipodascomycetes; order Dipodascales; family Trichomonascaceae; species Trichomonascaceae sp. B5901. The sequence goes on from JAXQHN010000001.1 coordinate 2,347,339, forward strand.
TGCCTTTTTGGTGTAGTTACCGGCTGCTGAGCTGCCCGCGGCTGAACAATCCCCGAACCCGATGCTTCACACCAAAAAATCCAAAAAATCCACCTACAAACCAACAGGAACAGGAGAATGATGGTTTCCCGTCTTGTTCCACTTGTTCCTGCACCTGAAAGGGCTTCGTCCTTGGACAAGGTCAATACGGAGCGGACGGCTTCGATGCCGTTTAACTGTCAATCCTGTGTACGGAAAAAAGTCAAGTGTACCCGCGCGGTACCCAAGTGCGCTAGTTGCAGCAAGGCGAACCTCCAATGCGTCTATCAGTCGCCGCCGCCACGCAAGAGGAAGCGCAGTCGGGACGCAGAAGATGTTCATAAGCGTCTAGCAAGATACGAGCGCATCTTGCACGACCACAACCTCCTCCCTGCCTCGACTCCAAATCGCAGACACAGGGAAACCTCCGCGGCCAGCACTCCATTGCTGCCGGACTCACAATCCGGCGCTACAGTGCGGTCCACCGACGGCAGGCCTCGCTACATTGACAATGTCTTGCTGCTGGACGCCGGCGAAGGCGACTTATGTGAGTTACCTGAGTCCGAGCCAGAAGATCATAACCAAGACGAAGGCATTCTTCTTGGTGCTCTCGCTGCATATCCAATCTCAGGCACAAGACTAGGAAGCACGCAAAGCCTCACCGACCTACATCCTACTTACGAGAAGGCCGCGAAGCTCTGGCAAGCCTATATAAGCAACGTCGACCCCCTTTGCAAGATTCTCCACATTCCGACAGTCGCCAAGATGTTTGATACTGTCTCTAAGCACCCAGCAGGTGCCTCTAAGAACGATGAATGTGTCCTGTTTGCCATATACTATTTTTCCGTATTCTCTATGTCAGACGCCGACTGTCTGCGCAAATTAAATAATTCAAGGGCACAATTGTTGTCTACATATAAGACTGCAGTCATCCAGGCACTGGTCAATGCGTCGTGGCTCAAGGTGACTGCGATGCCGATTCTGCAAGCTTACACGCTCTTCCTTGTCGCCTTGCGCACTCAGATTGATTCAAACACTTTTTGGATCTTGACGGGGATTGCCATTCGTCTAGCGCAGCGCATGGAACTACATAGGGATGGCGAAAGCCTCGGATTGGCTCCATTCGAGGTTCAGATGCGCCGACGGCTCTTTTGGCAACTGTTGCCCCTGGACAGTTATGCCTGCCAAACATCCGGCACAGGTATATCCATCTCGCCCCGCAGTTGGGATACCAAGCAACCGCTAAACATCAACGATGACCAGATCTTCCCTGGCATGACCCAGCCGCCCTGTGAGCAACGAGGAGCCTCGGAGATGATTTTCTGCTTATCCCGAGCGGCGCTGTCCAATTTCTATATTCGAACGAGTACCAAGCTGGAGGAGAATGACGATACAATCCAGTTTTGGGATGCCGAAAACACTGAGCGACTTATTGATGAGGTGGAAGACCGCATTGAGACCAAGTTTCTGCGGTGCTGTGATATCCTGAACCCATTGCACTTTCTGACTACCAGCATTATCCGGGCGGCCATTAGTTCCGTCCGCCTGCGTGCCCGGATGCCACTGGTCAAGCAACAAACTGTCACCAAAGACCAACGGAGGGGTCTCTGCGCCCTTGCGGAGAAGGTGCTTGACACCAACAGCATTATCTTGAGTAACCCTAGCACGCAGAATTTCCGGTGGCATATGCAGGCATTCTTTTTGTGGGATGCTCTTCTCTGTATTCTCAGAAGCATCGCAGAGGTGGGATTCTACTCGCCGTCCGAGCTCGCTGCTGCGTGGAGCAGGGTTGCGGACGTCTATGCCAATCATGACGAACTGGCTAAGGCCCGAAGAAACCTGTACGTCACAATTGGTAAAGTCACTTTGAGGGCCTGGTTAGCAAACCCGCCTTGCGATTCGTCTCCCGAGCCAGTGTTTATCACTGCACTATTTGCCCAGCTCGAACCTAGAGGAACTACTAAAAAGCAGCAAAACACCATATTGTCGGGTGACAAGGTTGTAGGTGGGGCTTGTTTTGACGAGCTTTTTGACACTATAGGCAGTACCGGTCTAGACATAAATAAGGCCCTGAATCTTGATTCTTCTTCAGATTGGCTGTTCTGGGACCAAATATGTCAAGAAACAACAGGTCTCGGCTAAATGCAGAAATTGTCACATTAAGGGGTCTGGGCAGCAAACAGTCTCGGGTTTTGTGGGAATCTTGGATAGGTCGGTAAGGCATAGCAGGAAGCAATGATACCCGCGCTATTCAAAATTGCATGTCTGTATCTATGCGAGTTTTTTGAATGGTTCATGAGCCTATTTGGAATCGCCCTATAGCATCCATCTCTTTCTGGACTCCACTGACGCTATGCAAAAGGCGGATCACACCAACCTGGTTCTTATTACTGGTGCGCAACCGCAGCAAGCGAGTTCATTTCCGAGACCGTTAAGAAGCTTATTGTGTGCACAATTTAGTTGACAACCTCGTGGAGGGCATTCTACGCGACCTTGGTGCCTCTCTTGGGGTCCAAAACTGTCGTAGCGCTCACTCCGCACTTGCGTTCTAGGATCAATTGGAGCAGATTTCGTTCTTACTTGGTCATCATGAAGAATTTCTCCGGGTATTAGATACAGCAGGACTTCGGGATTCTTCGAACAACGATGCTTGCACCACAGTGGTTCCAGATCATTTTGAGCTGACGGCGCTTATCGACTTGGGGTTAGGGTTATTACTTTAGTTCGATGTGTGGTTTATATGGACATGAAATTAACACTTGTATGCGATGAATAGGATGAAGGAAGGAATGATAGAAAATTTAGGAGATGTTTAGATAAGCACGCAGATATATATCGAAGTTTGTTCTTTTGAAAGATAAGATAAGGCTTCTATAGATTTGAATAGTCAGGGTAACGAGTCAACCATTACCCAATTGGGTGAAACCACCGATTCTCCGCTATTTTAGGTTTTATCACCCCGGGTCCCCGTATATTTTTTATCGCTGCCTACGCCAATCAAGCCGATAAGACGCCCAATTCTAACCAGCTGATGCAAAATTCAGTCTCCATCAAGCAGTCCTTATCGGATGAGGAAGATTCGTCGAATTTCAGAACCTCAAGAGCTGTTAGTGCCTGTAAAAGATGTCGTTCAAAAAAGGTTAGATGCGATCGAAAATTCCCCACCTGCAGCAGATGTGCGAAAGCCGGGCAAGAATGTACTGGAATAGATGCTGTTACTGGCAAAGATGTTCCTCGGTCTTATGTTATTCATTTGGAGATTGAAGTCGCTCGCTTGAAGGCTCTATTAGCCGATCAAAACCGTCTACCTCAAGGAATTCCTGAAAACTCTACACAAATCCGGAATATCCAGAAACCAGAATCCGGTACTAAAAAGGTAATGGATAAAATCATTCATGACAGCACCTTATCTTCAAGTTCTCAATCTCCGTCTGTACTAGGTGCTTCTTCAGGTTTATCATTTGCTAGAATGCTATTAACGGCTGTCAAAATGCAAAGTCAGGACGTCGTTGCTGATAGTACCAAGCCTATCAAAATCGAAAATCATGATCCGGTACCTGCGAAGCTTCCTCCAAAGGCTAGAGCTGAGGAACTGTTGTCAATCTTCTTTGCACAGGCTAATGCCCAATTGCCTGTTTTACACCGCGAAATTTTCATTGTCAAGTACTGGGAACCAATTTATGGCAAATTATCTACAGGTGTTTCATTGGCTTCGGATCTTACTTCAATAGCTGTTGAGACTTCTGACGCCGTTGACCCGAACTGCTATTATAACACTCATTGTCTCAATGGCAACGAAACAGAGGCTAATCTGGGAACACCTACTGCCAGTTTGTATTTTCTTAATATCATTTTTGGTATTGCAACTTCTGTTCATCAGCAAAAATATCCTGCTGATATATCGGAAAGCTATAGATTTTCCGCAGCACATCATTTCGACGTCGTGTTTTCATCACCTGATAGAATAGAAGCTCTTCAGGGAATTCTTTTATTAGCTCTTTATTCAGTAATGCGTCCTGCTGTACCTGGTGTTTGGTATGTTTTGGGTAGTGCGTTGAGATTATGTGTTGATATGGGTCTTCATCAAGAAGATTCTTCTTCTAACCATGACCAGAAACATGATAGTTTAACAGTAGATATGAGGAGAAGGTTATTTTGGTGTACTTACGCGCTTGATCGTCAAGTCTGTGTATATCTTGGTCGACCGTTTGGTATCCCTCAAGAAAGCGTCAAGGTAAAATTTCCTTCAGCTTTGGATGACAGCTTATTGTGCCTGGATCATGATAGTGAACTTGATGGAGCTGATACTGGACCATCGTATAAAAATGTCTCTATAAGCTTTTTCAAGCTCAGAAATATTCAAGCAGAAGTGCAGCGTATCTTGTATGACTGTGCAGAGTTGCCTAGAAAGTTCGCCAATATTACTGAATGGACTGATTTCCTATGCCGGCGTCTAACTGATTGGCGATTGAAATGTCCTAGAACTCGTGATGAAATGAACTGTCATTTTAACTTGGCTTTTTTTGATCTGAACTACTATCAGACATTACTGCTGATTCATGGACTCAGTCCAACAAATACTACAGTTAAGCCAGAAGCTTGTGAAGTATTTGCAGTTTCTGGATTGAAAATAATCGCCATATATGACGACTTGCTTCATAAAAAGTCAATCAACTACACTTGGGCAGCAGTGCACAATTTATTTATGGCTGGAACATCTTATCTTTATGCACTGTACCACTCTAAGGAGTTACGTTCTCGGACCAACGTTAGCCATATAGAAGTGAACTGCCAAGCATGCCTTGCCGTTTTGTCTTCGCTCCAGGATCGTTGTGATGCAGCAATTACTTGTAGAGATTCGCTTAAATTCTTGGCAGCTGCAATTATCAAACTATATCGAGATGAACTTGGCAGTGCGGTTCCTAAGAGCTCTCGTGCTTCTCTGTTACCGTCTGTTAATGATATATTTAAAATGGAAGAGCCGAACTATGTGCATCCTCGCAACCAGGAGATTCTTTCGTATCACTACGACGGCCAAGATATAGATGATTTTGAAGCTGGTTTTACAGAACCAGCACAGCAGCAACAGTCTCAGGCATTGCATCAGGAGACAGACAAAGATTCTCTAACTTCACAACAAGTTGAATACGATTTATGGCCGGACAACATTGATTATTTCTTCCAAGAAGCAGCACATATGAGCACTGTTTCGCCGGAATCATTTCACAGTATGTCACCGAACAACAATATACAACAGCAGTGGAATCGAGAATTCATGGGTCATCAAAATGTCTATGAGGGGTCAATTTTGCACCCTCAAAAAATGGGGTCACATTCTTCTTTGGAATCTGCGCCGGTTTCAGACAGGAAGACTATTTATAATATGATTGGGGAAGTACCTTTGGCACACATTTGGGATCAGTTTTTTGCGCCTCGAGGTGCTTCTCCAGGGCTGAATTTCAATTGAGGAACAGGGAATTGAAAGGATATAGAGAATATGTGTTATGATGATTTAAATGAAATTAAAATTGGGCGGCATTAGACTGAAACAATAAATAAAGCGTGTTATATTTACGAAAACGTGAATTATTTAAGTAATAAATATATGACTTGTTGTCCAGGTTAATTGTCTGCTGTCCTTGATTATCACTAAAGATCCATATCACTCCGGTAATGTCTCATAAAAGAAATAAATTCGATCAAACAAGCTCTGACACATGTCAACCTGCTGAAAAGGCTGCGGATCAGGTACAAATACAATAGCAGTAGCATTGATCATTTTCGCGTCGATCCAACTCCCCGTTACCTTTACAACATGTCCAGACGAAACACATTGGCTATCAACCAAAGGCGTTAGCTCGTTTATATCAATTGAAACCGTGCTTTTAGTTGACATATTTCTATTACTAGGAACAGCGGCAAAGTCCACCTCGCTGCAAAGAACCACACCCTGAGCTTCATCGTAATGTTGGACTACAGCGTAAAATTGCACATAAGAATCATACGGCGGTTTGAATATGGATTTCGGTTTATCCTGTAATATAGAAACAGTCACTAGATTGATACGCATAACATGTTGAGTTGGATTTTTTCAGGGGGAGATGTGATGTGAAAATGCGTTGAGTGAAGAAGGAAAGTTACAAAATAGGAAATAAATGAAAAAGTACCATTAGGAAGTACATACAATGGAGCGATTAGTTCAAAAACACAGTTTAAGAGATAAAATATTACAAAAATGCATTAATAATAAATTACAGTGAAAATCATGCAAGTTGCTTCTTCTTCTTCTTTTTATTCTTGAGGGTAATTGCAACAGGCTCCTCCTCGATTTGCATCTCTTCAGCTTCCATATCCTCCTCTTCCTCTTCATCCATTTCAGCATCTTTCTCAGCAGCACGACGCATCTCAACTTCCCGTTCCTTGAGTAAGATTTCATTGGCTTCAACCAATTTCTTATCTTGTTCTCGTTGTCGTTCTTTGTTTCCACGCATTCTGTTTCTGTAGAAGGCTTGTTCTCTCTTGGCTCTGATCTCCTCCACTCTAGACATGGCTTCCAACGTTTCTTTGACCAGTTCTCTATTATATCTGACGGGAACATGACGTCTGGCATTGAAAGTTAAAGTACTGTCAACCACCATTTCTTTTCCAGCTGCTTTTCTGAAAGCTTTTGTCCACCTGAGTTTACGAGGATTTCGTTTCAATTTGAAATTTTTGTGGCACTTTGATCTGCAGAATCGGAATTCTTTAGCATCATTTCTAACAAAAGTAATCCCATGTCCAGGATATACTGGTGATGAGCAGAAATGACAATTATGGATTCTCATGCTCGTTTGATGGGTGAAAAAAAATTTGGCAGAAAAAAAAAATTTGGACGATTTGCGTCCTTAGTCATCACTTACGTAACCCAAAAAAAGCACTGCGAGTAAAAAAAATTAAACTTTGAGATTTGCTGAGATTAGCGGAGATAATTCAAGGCAGAGAGTAAATATCCACATTTGGGGGTATTTTAATATTAAACTTGATATATCCAAATGCTAGTTTGCTCTAAATGTTTAGATCGAGTTAAAATTTTTAGAAATTTTGTCTTTGTTTTTTTTCTCTTCAACTCATCCGACAATCGATCATGGGTTCTGTCTAACAGCCATCAAAATTGGCCTTGGCTTTTGTTAAAGTTTATCATTATTTCGTGACATCTCTTATCTCAAGTCATCATATATCCCTATATGTTATCTTAGTGTAGTTAACCAACTGTCAACTTGCAATTCCATCTCCAACTATATTCCATTGTTCGTCTTCATGAAAATTTCCAGTTGACAATGTTCTATGCTTCTTTCAGAATATCAATGACAATTTGCCGTAGACAAGTTCAATCTCCAATGTTCTTCGGCTTGAATATGTCAGTAGACGCCCTGAAAACCGATTGACAACGTGTCTTCTTTATTGAATGCAATATATGTCGTCTTCTGCAGCTTCAAGACATACTCGGCATTAAGTCACCTGTTTTGAGACAAGGACCACAGTCGGGCTGTCCGCTGATAAAATAGTTGCTATTAGTCAATGGCAGTAAACAACTGTCCAATAACTGAACTTGAACAATTAATATGATATTTGAAAATATATTCTCATAATATTCTACTCGCAATTTAGATTTGATGAGTTTTAACCCTCATTTGAATAAATCAGGAGGTTTGAACGTTACGATCCACCTTTAAATGTCGCAGTTGAAACCGCAACAATGTAAAGACCCTCGTATATTTTGCTAATAGAAACTTCGATGTCTAACGTTTCTGATTCATCCTCGACTGATATATTATTGAAGAGAATAATTTATTTATAAAGATTGATGAGCTAAATTTGGAGTGATTGTCACATGTAGTTCAGTTTAGCTTGAAACAGAAGTTTGCTTGGACTCCTCAAGCAACAGCAAATTAACACTCGGCCATTGATTAATCTGCTGTTCAACTGCCTTGATAAATAATTCAAATCTTGACAATGATATGTCTAACGAGAAAAATAATACGAAGCATTCAAAGCTAGGGTCTACGAGTCTCAGCTTATAAAGAGCCTTATACCCATATCTGGCCCATCTATTTAGCTCTTCTCAGCAATAAGATATAAATTTATACTTAGTTCACGGCATCTTAAAACCAATTTTATTACAATCAATCAATAAATATTTGATTCAATGGTCATTGTTGACAGACACTGCCCCAGTAACTCTTCTCCACCATATTCACTCATCGTCGGTTTCAACAGTAATACATGCCCTCAAGAGCATATAATAATCATCATATAATCATTCTAATCATTTATACCATAAATAAATATCATTCTGAAGCTGATATCATCACATTAAAAAAAGTCAAGCCATAATCCAGAAATATGTACTGGTAAACAAGAAATACAAACAATAACTTTGTAACTTTCAGCAAACAAACCAGAACTCAATTTTCTATTATATATAATTTTCAATGTTTTCTGATGCTTATGATATTGTTAAAAAATTATATATACTTGTACAGAATGGATTTTGGCTCATAAAATGACCTATCATTTCCCATACAATATCAAAGCCTTCATAGTAAGCTACACAGTGTCACATACGAATAAACAATATCATCAGAATTATCTTAAAAAGACGTGGAAATTACAAATATTCCGGCATTCAATGGCCCTTGCCATATGCCAAAAGGATAATTTTACTCCATCGATAAGATAATGAACACATGATGAATTTACTATAATCGTCAGAAAAGTATTTGACTCAATTTGAGCAATATTTTTAAATTAAGTAAAAATACCCGACTTTTTGAGGTGGCCGTCTTGCCATCATCGTCCATGTCAAAAATAACGAATAAACACATTATTGCTCATGCATATTAAGTCACACACACCAAAACAATAAGTTGCATGATTGCTGGCGCAATGGAACATCTTCACAGAAACATCTGTAATATTATTTGCCGAACCCAATGAAATTTGCAATGTAGAACAAATAATTGTTCGGGCTAACGGAGAGACAGTCTGCAATACCCGAATAGGAGGTGTGCAGCCGCAACATTAATAAACATGATTCTAGACCCCTTCGTTACTTTTGTTGTTCCAAAAAGGTTACTTTATTGTTCCGCGACGGGTCTTTTTTACCCTATTTGGTTCCGCATGCAGGAGCCTAGAAGCCCAATGCTTAGATATCAAAAGTGGATGGTTTAATAAAAATATTCCTTTTGTGTTTGAAACAAGCACATGGGACTGCATGGCGAAAAATTTTTATTTATTGGCATGGGGCTAAATTTTTTTTTGTTGTTATCGCGGAACGCAATACGGTGGGCTGCTAGCTTGCCGCGGAATGAAAAACAAATTATGTGGATGGATTTCCTAATATAGCAACGATCCACAAACGAAGAGAGATTTGAGATAAAATCCGATGGAAGACATTTTGAGCAATCGTGATATGCCTTGGAAAAGTTTTGCTTGAATATTGGCACAACAATATAAACAGAAATTCAATAATATATTGCATTTGTTTTCAATTCATTTTTTCTAATTAATCAACGTCCTGAGGTTTTAAAAGTCTCTTCAGGCGAGAAATGAAAATTTTGACAGTTGTTATGTAAGTCGAATTTTTTTCCAAATTTAGAGAAGCGAACAAAAAGCAAAGTTTACAATGCTCAAAATGGCAAGATCAAATGATAGATAGTACTTAGCAATCGGTTTCTAGATAGTTAATTAGCAGATGATGAACATCGATCTAGCATAGAAGACAGGGTCGAAATTGGAATTGGAATTAAGTGGAATGTTGGTATTTTGTGAAATGTTGACTCAGATGATTGCTTGTGATGTTTTTTTTGTACATTGTGTAACTAACCGTGGCTTTGCGATTTTATCTTTGCTACTCCAACTTCAACCACACCGATGGCAAAAAAAAAAAAAATCGAGAAAATTAGCAAGAAAAAGAAACCAATCCATAATTCCAAAGTTTCTTTTTTTCAAACAAAAAAGTTACACAGATAGTACAAAGGAAAAGAGCTAATATTAATTCAAAAGGATTGATTCATATGGTATTGAGCTTGAATGGCTCTATAAAGCTTTGTATACAGAAATTTGATTCAAACAATTTAGTAAAAAAAGGGGGAAAGGCTGTTTTTAATTTGATTAAACTATCAGCTGAAAGCAATCCCCCTGGGCTGCCTAGTTGAAACACCAACAGTTGCTGGATGGTCAAAATAGGCGAATTTTTTTTAGTCGTGCATTTGATAGCCCACCTAATGAATGAGAATGAAGATCTTTTTGTCCTATTAATTGGGATCTTATAAGCAAGTTTCCATTTTGGGGTTTTTTTAAAGAGGGGTCTCGTAGCAAACGGCAACGATTGGTGAAGATCTATCAAAGGCATATCCGATAAATCCAGCTAGCCACAGAATAGGAAAAACAGCCACGCTAGAAGAAAAGTCTGATCCAGTCTAGATTACCTAGTCTTTTAGGGTGAAAAAAAAATTAATAGTTTAAGAAAGATGCATTTTCCACAACACTCAATCATCATTAACAATATATCAACTCTTGTTTACCAACCAAAAAACCAATTTATTTATTTCCTCACAAAGAGGGTGACTATTCCATAGTCTCTTTTGTTAATGACTTTTTTATTCTCAATATTTTTCAATTAAATTGTCAGTCGCCAAGCTGGTGATAGCCGAGACTTTGTGAAAGCTTAAAAAAAACTCTATAGCTAAGTGAGAACTACGAAACGAAAAAGAAAAGACAGATCTGGATTGATTTAATTTCTTGTCTATCTTCTTGAATTCAGATCAATCATGCCAAAATCAAAAGGTGGCCGGTATTCTGGTACATATATTTGTGATATATGTAATAAGTCCTTCTCTAGAAGTGATGTGGTTACTAGGCATAAAGCCAATGTACATGCCGCTAGACCGAGACCTGGCCATAGAGTTTCAGGTCGCAGGAAAACTTGCAGTCAGTGAAACTTTGCCAAACTTAAATGCTTTGGAGGCTTGCCTTGTGTGGGATGCCAAAAGCGAGGCTTAATGTGTGATTATCCGGCCGATAAGTCCTCGGCAAAAAGCGGGCAACAGCAATCAGCAGACACTAAAGTACGGGTCAATTCGGAACCCAGCTCTTTAACAAATGAAACAGATGCAAATTCTGAAGACAATGGCATACTGGATATTAGTTTTGATACTAACTCTGAATATCCTGAGTTATCAGGATCAATCTCTCATCCTGGGAGTCAAATTCCTAGTGAAATGCTTCCAATCATGTCTTACAATTTATTTGCATCTCAACATTATCCATTTTCTTCTTCTCATAATCAAGTAGATGAGATGTCAAGCTCTAACAGTGCTGTTTCTGATAGCGTTTCTTCTTCATCAACGTCGGTACCCCCGAGTATTGAGTCTCCAACAGCTTCAATGTCTGGATATCGGCAAAGACTCAATTCTTATAACAGTCTTTTTGAGAGCAGTAACCTATATCAAGATGGAACTCCATATTATGCTCATAATGTTTATGGTGGATATGCTGCAGCCACAGGTTATGACAATAGTGGCTATTTTCAAGAAAATGGTCATTCAACTAACAGGTATATTACCGGTTACAAGACGAAATATAACACGCATTTTGATCAGAATGTTGACGGAGAAACTTCAAACTATTATTCTTCACCGGAACCTAGTGCAGAAGATGATGAAAATCTGAGCCATGAAAGTGAAATCAATAAACTTGAATCCAGTCAGAAGCAAATATTTAATGATTCTACTCAACACACTTTCCCTGCCTATTCGATGTCTTGAAAAAAAAATTTATTGATTCAATTTTTCTCGTTGGTTTAACAATGGACTAGTTTTATTTGAAGGCAATAACATAATGTATTAACGTCTATACTATGACTGGAGATTTCTGGTTATTATTATAATATTAAATGATTTATATGACTCTTATTTCAATTCTATGAAAGAATATATATATATATATATTCTTTAGTTGATTGGATTGAACTTTTGATAGATCGTTCTCGCTTACAAACACTTGCCTATTTGGTTCCATTTGTTCTCTTGTGACGGAGCCTGCCGCGTAACAACGTACAAGCTAAAAAATACACGCCTTGATTTTTTTAGCTAATTGCTCTCATTTAAAAATAAACTCAAACCACATGACAATATTCGCTCTTGTTTCAGTTACGTTCTAGCCTCCCATACTGCCCAATTGGTCAAAAGGGGCTGTTTTGAAACCAAGGCTTTGCTGCTGAGCCTCACAATATTGGCAATATTAAGGTGTATTTATAGGGGAAAAGCCTAGAATTCGATAATTCTTGGCATCATGAAAATGTCTGAAAATCCCATGATTTAACATGAAACTTACAGATGTAATGATTTATTTTTTTGGGCCTCATTTAACCAACCTGTTGAGGTCATTATTTTCAGGTCCAACAAATGGCCAGGGGCGGTGGGGTAACGTAGCAACACCCTCAGGTGCCAAAAATATCCATATATAAAATATTGAGGGCGGCTTGAAGTATTTAAACCACTTTACGTAACTTTACACATCTTAACAACACTTTATTATAATCAATTGAACAATGTTTGGATTCGACGATCACAAAGCTGTATATGGAGGAGAACATGAAGGCAAGTTTTCTCATGAATTGATTGCCGGTGCTGCTTCTTTTGAGGCCACCAAGCTTTACGAGGACCGTCAACGACGTGAAGGTAAGCCTGTTTCTCACTCTTTCGCCAAGGAAATGATTGCTGGTATTGCCGGTGGTGAAGTTGATAAGCTTTTTGAAACTAAGGGGCTTGATTATTTGGATCAGCGACAAGCTAGAGACCAAGCCCAACAAAGAGCAGTTCAGAACTATGACGACCATTATGGAGGACAAGATCAATGGCACCCGGATTATCAGCCTCCTTTTGATTATCAAGATCCTCAATATCAATATCAGAACCAATATCAGAACCAATATCAGAACTATTAAGGAGACAGGTAATAGACCATTGTGAGTGCAATCCTCAAATTCAATGAGTCTCTATTACTCAATGTCCCTCCTTTTTCTTTTATCAAATGATTTTTTACGTATTAGGAATGCTTTATACTATGAAATAAATAGATTTTTCACCTTGGTTGACGCTTAAGTGCCATTTTGATATCACTAGCCTCCAATCGATCGGATTTTCGATGCTTTGCCAACATACATGCCACTCTAGTAGTTGAAGCCACGTATTCTTCCACCAAATCCTGCAATATTTCGTCTGCAATTTCGTCTACGTTCGTATTTTTTTCTCCAGAGATTGAGTCCACTAGACTTGACATTCGACGTTTAGATACTAGATTCCTGTTACTCATGTCAAAACTGACGGATTTCTGCTGCCCATAAGACGATGAATTATCCTGGCCAAAATGACCAGACATGATTTATGATTAGATGTTGAAACAAAAGATGATTAGAAACAGTAGAGGTTGGTTGGTAGTCTTTTCGTTTCAACAAAAAAGGTTACCCGGATGTGGCGTTGGAACAAAAAAAAATCAACCCAATTTTATCAAAAATCTGTAGAAAATCATCGGAGGAACGTTTTACAGCTGAAATTTGTATATATTGAAAATGTCGGATGATAAAACACCGGGATTTGCTGAAAATACATTCAATAAAGCACATAAATTTGCATCTGTAAGTTGTGAAAGAAAATCTCTTCAAATAACAACATAGTTAACTAACATCTACTTAGGAACATCCCGTATGGTCTGGAATAGGTGCAATTGCAGGATTTATGGTCATTAAAAAGATAGTTCGTACTAAAGGACCTGGCATTAATGGAAGAGAGTTCTTTAAAGGAGGATTTGAGAAGAAAATGTCCAAAAAGGAAGCTCTACAGATACTCAACTTGAGAGAATCGACATTAACTCGAGCCAAACTACGAGATTCACATCGTAGAATCATGCTTTTAAATCACCCTGATAGAGGAGGATCTGCATATTTGGCCACTAAGATAAATGAGGCGAAGAATTTTCTCGAAGGAACTACCACGAAGTAACAAGGTTACAGCATGCATTATATGTAATATAGGATAAATATTTTGTAAATATAAACGACTTTTTTCTAACTATCGCCTACTTTGTAACTATCGATACAACATCTTCATCTTGAACATGATGAGACAATCCGCATTTTTGTGGTGAATGTTTGGCTGATTTCCCCCACACTAACGCATATCTGAAAGATGACTTGAAGTCACGATGAATAGAATTGCATACATCTTCAATAGAATCATGCTTTTTCCTGATAACCATTGGATCGTTGAAATCCGGAGGAATTCCTTTTCTCTTGGTAAAGATTCGTAATAAAGATAGGTCATTCCATATTTGATCCAATAGGTCTTGAAGGCCAAGATCCAGCGACACAGAAATCACTATGGAGTTATCCAAATGAGCCAAACGGTCGGTTTCTTCCAACGAAATGGCATCAATCTTGTTATAACAATATATGCATGGTGTGTAGACGCGATGATTAGCATTTATAACGTCAATGAAATCTTCAACGGTAACTTGAGGGTCTCGTATCAATATGTCTGCATTATGTATCTTATAGTCTCTTAAGATACTAGACACCATTTTTTCGTCAAGAAATTCCGTAGGTGAGGTCGAATTGAACTTTATGCCACCAGCTTTCTTCACTTTGAAATAAATATCAGGTTTTTCCTTGTTTAGGCGAATTCCTACTGCTTCTAGTTCTCGCTCAAGAATTCTACGTTGATCTTCAGGCTTGGTAGCATCCAAGACCATTAGGATTAAATCCGCCGTTTTCGCCACAGAAACAACTTGTCTTCCTCTTCCTTTTCCTTCAGATGCTCCTTGGATAATACCAGGTAAATCGAGAATTTGAACTTCTGCTCCATTCAACTCCAAGACTCCAGGTACAGAGGTCAACGTCGTGAATTCATAACTGGCAACCTCACTTTTAGTCTTTGTGATTTTCGACAATAAGGACGACTTTCCTACCGAAGGAAACCCAATCAAAGCTACTCGAGCATCTCCCGATTTGGTCACTTCGAATCCCTGACCTGAGGCTGATGATCCTGTTGTAGGTTCAAGCAACTGTTGCCTATACCTGGCTAATTTACCCTTAAGTAAACCAATATGATACTCAGTAGCCTTATTTTTCTGTGTTCGAGCAAGCTCCTCTTGGATTTGAGCTATTTTGTCACTGATGTTAACCATGATATTATAGTGTAAAGGTGAAAAATTCCAACTGAGCCTGATATTTCCCATCAATCATTCAATGGCAAGACATAGTGGATTGCAGAAAGATGGTAAGATGAAGTGAATTTCGTGGTTTATATATAGTTACTAATAAGAGTTTTAAATTTATATAGACGATGCATTAGAGAAATCTATACCAAGCCTGAGAGTAATCAGATTAGATTTCGTAGATTTGTCAGACAAGAGTTTAGAAGTCATAATCATATAGAGAAGAGGGATTTTGCTACAATTGAGCATTTATTGAGAAGAGGGAATCAGATGCTGGAGGTGTATTCCAATAAAAGTGTGAGGAATATTAATGTATGAGGTGGTGAATGATAGCTGGTGAGCGGAAACTGATGACTGTTACTGGTGGATATTTAGTTCATTCGGCTCAGTCCATGGTTTTTTCCATAAGACGGCATATTTGCATGATTACGTAAACAGTATCATTGCTCATTTCTCATTTCAAACTTGCATTTCTTCAATTTGGGGTTTTTTTTTAGGTTCTCTTCACGTTGATCTCTGATCTCTATGTCTTCACTCTGATCCGGATCAACGGTCATATCATACAATGCAACCCCCAAACTACCGCATAAAACACGTTGTTTTTCTTGGATATCTCACAAAAAATCGATCCAATTTAACAATAAATATTCATACCATATCTTGTATATAGAAGAAATTGATTCAATTCGTCCTTATTACGTTATCATCGGAATGACTCCGACCGTCGGCTTGATCAAACAACCAATCAACACCACCACAATCACTGATTTACCTCTTTTATCTCTTATATCTTATATTATCATCCTCTCTATCATATGCTCTCACTCTCTCCATTCCATTCCTTTCCTCTTCATCCTTCTTTCTCTTCTCTTCCTCCATCTATCCGTCCGCAACCTCGGTTGCAAAACAACCCCAGATTTTTATTAAGTCAATCCCGATTTTTCACCATCTACCAACAACATCACAACATTACCAATGTCTGACGACGTACAGTCTATAGATGAAGCGACACATGAAAACCCATTGGTAGGACAGCTCAAGTCTTTTGCCGCTGGAGGATTTGGTGGTATTTGTGCTGTTTTAACCGGACATCCCTTCGACCTCATCAAGGTCCGATTACAAACGTCTCCAAAAGGCACTTATAATGGCGCCATTGACGCTGTAAAGAAGACTGTGGCTCATGATGGTCCTAGAGGTTTATATAGAGGTGTTGCTGCTCCACTTCTTGGTGTGACGCCAATGTTTGCTATATCTTTCTGGGGTTATGACCTTGGTCAGCGCATTGTTTCCTCTGTCGTAGGAACCAAAGAAGGTGAAAAACTCACTATTGGACAAATTAGCGCGGCTGGTTTCATTTCCGCTATTCCTACAACGGCTGTAGCTGCTCCTTTTGAACGTGTCAAGGTAATCTTACAGCTTCAAGGTCAATCTTCGGGTGAAAAAGCTGCTGCTGCAAAACCAACAACCAATGGCGCTGCTGCTGCTGCTGCAAAGCCAGAGGCTCCAGCCAAACCTCAGCCTAAACAATTCAATGGTGCTTTTGATGTAGTACGTCATTTGTATAAAGAAGGCGGTCTTAAATCCGTATTCAAAGGAAGCGTCGCTACATTGGCCCGTGATGGCCCCGGTTCAGCTCTTTACTTTGCTACATACGAATACCTCAAGAAAACACTCACTCCTGAAGGTCAATCAATGTCTCTAGGTGCAATTTCATTCGCTGGTGGTGCTGCTGGTGTGGCCATGTGGGTCCCTGTATTCCCTATTGATACCATTAAGAGTAATCTTCAATCTTCTGATAAGCCTCAGGGTCTTGTCCAGGTTACTAAAAACATTTATAGGTCTGGTGGATTCAAGGCGTTTTTCCCCGGTATTGGGCCAGCCTTGTGCCGATCATTCCCCGCCAATGCTGCTACATTTGTTGGTGTCGAGCTTGCTCATAACTTCTTCAAACAGATTGGTATCTGATTTTATGACTTGTAAACGATGATGGTCCCTTTTTTTATGTTAGAGTAATAGACAATGGCACTCAATGCAGTTCAATCAAGCATCACCGATATCCAACTGAGAATAGTACTGATTGAAGTCCAGACGGACTCCTAGAAATCTCATTTCATCGTCATTTTGATCCTGCAGTTTTCCAACCAGATCAGTCACTCGCTGTTCAAAGCTGCGTCGTAGAGAAAGTGTGGTTTCGTGGATTTTGTCTAAACGAGCACTCCGGCTGGGATTGTTGGCAGCTCTAGCTGCAAGTCTATGCATTTCCTTGACACTTTCCGTGAATAGCAAAGCTTTTTTAAGAAGTTCATGCAAATCTCCCATGAATCCCTTCTCACCTCCTAGTAGCCCTTTGTGTACAATTGTGGCCAGAAAGTCTCTATGAGTTTGTATTATTTCATCCACAGTCAATTTACTGGCTGACTCTTTATCATTACCAATACCGAGTTTCTGGTAAAATTTCGCCCATGCCATTTCTACCACTTCAAATGTGATATAATATTGTAACTCGTTAAGAAAATGCATCATTATTTGACACAATTGCCTACTAGAAACAAGCCAGTCTTCATTGTGGCCCAATCCACGCGATCTCGTTGAGTTCCTACTGTCAATAGTCATGGTTTTCCAAGATTCATACAGAAAATAACACACTCTCTTGACTCTCCAAAGAAAATTGAACACTTTCAAATACTGTCTACTGGAATGTGCATCAAGTACAACAATATCTAGCGGCGCAGAAACCATATAGTCTAACGTGAACAGATCCCATCCAATGTCACCATGGCCCATTTCCAGCATTCGGGCGTCCAGGCAACCTAAGACTATTTCACTATCATTCTGAGCATTGGAACCACGAATTGCAGTCTCCAACATAGAAGTAAGACGATGTCGTAACAGCTGAACTCCTGGTAGAGATAGCACAGGAGATGCTTCCTCCAACAGCAGTTGAACAAAGTCTCCTTTTGCCAACAAGAGGTAGTCTTTAAGACCCTGCAAATGCAAATCTAAATGAAATCGATCTTTCAGAAGATTATTTAAATGATTCACAACCTCATTGTATTCCTGCTGCAGCTCTTCACTAAGTTTCTCGTAGTCATCGTCAATGGCCGAGAAGTTGAGTCCTTCCTTATGCTCATGCCTCCTTTGATCTATCCATTCGTGATCTCGACATGCAGTTCGTATAAAATATAAAGATTTACCGGTTTCAAAGACCATTCTAGCGATCTTATCACCCATATAACTGGGGACCTTATCCTTGTCAAGACGGAATCGTCCCTTCCATTCAGAACTGGCGTTATCTAACTCGACAAAAAACTCCTTATAAGGATCTGCCAATATACCAGTAGTTAGCCATTGGCTCATTATATTATAAAAAGACCGTGAGACTTTTCTGAGCATTCGTTTCGAAAATCTCGCGACAAACTCATCTCCACTATAAGTATAACCATGAAGAAGTGACAGAATTTGGCCGCCTACCAATGTTTCACATTCAGACATGATAGTATGCATTAGTCTCAAACCAAGGGTAGCTTCTAATAGTAATAAATAGGTTCTGCGAATAGTAAACAGCATTTTGCCGGTAGATTCTTCCATAGCAGCCGAGCTCCTTCTAACTTCGTTATCAACAGCACTTACAAGAGCAAGATAACTCTGAAGTTCTTTCTGAATCGCTGTATGTAATGCTTGAGTGATAAGCGGTTTATCAGATGTACTACTTTTGCTGTTTATTACAGTGGCTTGAGACAATTCTCGATAGAGTAGAGCTGGTTCCAACACCTTATTGAGTAAACCCATCAAAGGAAAAGGAATAGTAGGTGGAATTGTCAGCATGGCAGAGCCAGAATTAGAAGGTTTCCATTCAAAAATGTCATTTTTTAGCCCCTGAAATGCAAATGGCAGTTCTTGTAGGATCATCTCATCTGAGGGCATTTGTTCCGAGTGCAAATACCGCAGAAAGTCCCCAAAAGCCTCCAAACCTTCGTCGGACACTTTTATTCCAGGTTCTGAACTGGGAAAATAACCGCTAAATGCCGGAGGTTCTGCTGCAATCCGATAATTGGCCAGATTATCAGCCAAATGCTCCATATTATTGCTTGAACCACTCAATATATGCAGAAAATAAAAGATACTAGGTAAGTTCTCGACTTTCAGAGCCTCAAGCTTCGATATAATATTACTATATCTTATCTGAGTCCAGTCTTTATCGCTCCAGCTGTGAAGATCAGTGATTGACTGCAGATGTATAGGAGGACGTTTCTTCTCTATATCCTCAACAAACTTAAGAAACAACTCTTGCTCAAGATCAGGACGTGTCTTTCCTATTGCATGTGCAACCAGCTGTTTTGTTAGTAAAAGTACACGCTCCTGTAGTTGATCCATACAGGAGGAGAAGGAGTATTGGATGATAAACAAGACAGAATTGGGTGTTAGGGTCAAAGACCTAAGAATATGCGATGACATGAATATGAAATATTAAAAAATTTTATTGAAATTCGTTTTATAACTAAGCCTAGAGAATAGTTATAAGCAAATTAAAAGAATATATGGAGTCGAATCGGTAATTGTTGTGCTTGTAGGGCTCAAATTCTCAGATTCTCAAACTCCTCTTCCGGAACTTCACTAGAAGTATAATTCCGGTCATTATAAAGTTGTACCAATGCTCTTATAGCCTCTTCTTGCGCATATGCATCATCAAGCTCAGTAGAAACATCCGATCTTGAGAGCCATTCATCCCGTAGTTTGGTTCTGCAGTGAAGATAAATCGCCGAGATTATATCCATATTATTATATCTCCACTTTTTGCCATTAAAAGGAACCAATTCTTTGAATATCTCCAGGACAATTCGCCATAAATCCGTCTGATAGACACTAAGAGCTTTGCGTAGGCATTCAGACGGCAGTTCAGCTACCATCACAATTCTTTGTATCTTCTTCTTGATTATACGTTTCAAAACGCGTGTTAAATTAATCAGAGTGAAAAAGTACCTATGAGAATAGGGCTCAAGTCGGTCTGCAGTAGTAATAGAGGCTGCTGTAAAGAGAGGCATATTTCGACATGCCGTTTCTCCATAGTTAGCATTACGTGAACCCTTACTCATTTCTTTGCACACGGTGCAGAAATTCATCTTGAGTGAATCTGGAATACTCAATGCCCTGTCCAGGACAGAATGCGAATATAACGACTTGTAGACTAGCAGATAGTAGCGTGAGTCAAACAGAACTGCAGCCAAATACTCAAACTTGAGAATATGCGACACTTTAAACCAACTGGTCAAAAGATCAAATATAGCTGATACTGATTTTACAGTCAGTTCCTTGGATCGAATTGAAATGGGATCAACGTCTATGCCTGTAGCAGGTCCTTCATCTTGCACATCATTGCCCATTGCTTCCATATTATCAACGTCGGAAATATCGCTTCCTTGAATAAATAAAGTATTTTGAAGAATAATTTTCAGCATCATCACAGTGAAAGAGTGCAGTTTTACGTGATTATCCTTGTAAAATGCTTCCACTCGGTCGAGGCTGTCAATCACATCCTGAGCTCCAGGAACATCATCATCAACAACCTTCCTGAAAGGCTTTGAGTTCGCTTCAGAAGTCGTCAGATCTTCCAAAGTCCAGCCTCGTTCATATTTCATGAATTTTTCGCATTCATCCCACATCTGCTGCATAGCAGGAGTCATGCGAACTCTTGACGAAAACAACTCGCTAGCTTCAATGGTGCTTCGAGGGACTTCTCCAGAACCAGCCGGAAAGAGAAATGGGAAGCTCTGATTTGTCATAAAAACCGACTTCTTCAGTTTCTGTCCAGTCATAATGACCGGTGATAGAGTAGGTGACGGAGCAGGAGTAGCCAAATGCACCGTAGGTGCAGGCAGTTGAGTATTGGTAGGCTGTGAATGGGTTGGTCTTGAGATTTCAATGAAATGAGTCAAACTTCCAGTCTGATCTAGCTCCTTAGGGACCTCTGATGGTGGTGGAATATACATCGGAAATCGAGAAATGACATCCTCCCTAAAGGCATGATAATCCAACGGAGAAGCAGTAATGAGATCGGTATTTTCGTCATATTCCTGCTCATCATCAGGAAGACCGTATTGCATGCGTCGAACACGTTTAGCTTGTAAAAGTTGCTTATGGTCGCCAAATAAACAGAGAAGACATTTCCACATGAGAAGAGTCAGTTTTCTAGTAGGAACCAAGGATTCACGATTTTCGGACCAGCGAAGACGATGAAATATATCTATCAAGAAACCCAGAACAGATGGCTGAAGAGCTGCTAATGCAGAAGTGAAAGATTTGTCATTCTTGAGAGATTGTGTGCACATATAGAAGATGGTCAGAGCCAATAGGAGATGCGAATTACCAGATGGATTTTGCACAGATTCAAATAAATAATGCTCTGGGATCTTCAGATTGGTCTGTTTACAAACAACCTTATAAACAGAAGGTAGAATATCGGTAATTAGCAGGCAGTTGTCCTGGATCATTTGGAGATGTTGAGCCAGAGTATTGACTTCAGCAAATGTTCCCTGAGACACGTAAGATAAAGCCAAAAGTGATCTCAGACTGATTTGAACGTCGTCGGAAATGATATCATTAGCCAGATTTGTAAGAAATTTCTTCTTGTTGGCAGTTGTCATGGAGTTCCAGTTCTTGCCAGCCAAACGCATATACTCGTCGCGACCTTCAGCCAACAAATGATTATCCTTATAGTCATACCAATCGTCCAATTCTCTAGCCAATGGCTCCTCACTTTGGTACTTGTAAGAGAAATCAGGTGCCAATACAAACTTGTTCTGAGCATCAGCCTGCTGTTTGAGATGCTCGATGAACTGAGGATCAGAAGCACTGGCAGTTTCATCGACAGCCACGAATTCCGAACGGCCAATGTCGGTCTCACCGATCTCATCGACTACAGCAGGATCCTCGTCGTTTTGAGACATGCCATTGGCATCATTGGAAGCCATTGGAAAGGATTATGGATGGTCAGGCTTCAGATCAGGTGATTTGCGGCTGCTCTGTATACTCCCTAATCTTTAAGTGGTGTTTTCTAATTGGTCAAAATATCCCAGCTTGTTCTCTTCTCCCCGTGGCTATCTATCGTGGCCCCTTTGGTTTTCTAGTGGGGATTTCAGTTTATGCAACAACGGCTGGCAGTTTTTTCAAACATCCAACTCACACAACTTGGATAGATTTGACGAGCATCAGCAGGTGACGGACTTGGCTATGAGTAACGACTGGGTAGTTGGTGTAAAGTAAGTGATAAAGGGAAATTTTGGTAGACATGCTGGCCTTTTTGGTATATGACCCTATTTGCATGGCCTTATTTGTATGCCTTGTTGGCTAACCCTCCAGAGTAAAGGTAACCACCCTTCTTGATACCGTCATTATCGGAAGAGTATATACCTACGATAATGCTACAAGTAGCCTGGTTGTGCATGAGGAACGTGATGGAAAAGAAAGTGGATATCGATTGATAAAAGCTTCCTTCATTAGAGACATTCAGATCCTTGAAAAAGCTCCTAGTAAAGATCCTCCTGGCATTGGTCATGTGTCTCTGGAAGCCATGCAAAAACGCCATAATCTTTCTGTGTCTAAAGCGGTGAGAGAGCGGTCTACTCGTGGGGTTGGTGTTTCTGCTGAAGCTCAGGCCATATTCGATGCCATTTATAAGACTCTTCCCAGTCGTTGGTATGACAAGAGTATCATTGTGGTTGATGAAGTTCGAATTGATCCCCCATATACTGCTGAGTCTTGTAAAGCAGATGATCCCAAAAGTTCGGCCCTGGATTTGGTTAGACGGATTGTTACTGGAGTAAGGGAGAAGTTGAGCATAGAGGTGAAGGGGGGTTAGATGGTCTAGATTAATGGGGAATGAGATAAGGGGATCCTGACGATGATATTATATGCGGTCTGGGCGAATTGACATGTGGGTTGGCTGAATTGAGCTGCGTTGTGGCTTGAAATGCTTGTACGTGGAAGCCATGAGCTAGAACTGCATGACATCTCATTGCAACGCTCAAACCCTTCAGAATGACATTGCAGGACATCGCAATCTTCTTAAATACAGGGAATACACGCAGACTCTTAATGCTTTACGCTTCTCACCCTCCTCTACTACTCTCGAACCGGATATCCTATTGTACTACATAATGCTATTTATTCGCTCGGTCGAGTTGGCAACTCTGGAGGACTTGAATTAAGAGGCTCAAATCCTTCTTCTGTCGCTCGGAAATCTTCCTGATCAATAATCTTAAGCTCTTGTTCATGCTCGTCTTCTACTTGCTGCTGCTCACCTGATAACTGGGACGTATCCTCAGGCGTCGCAAGCGGATAATTATGCAAAAGATGCCATTGAATCTCGATATCGTCAAATAAACGCAGTCCTCGTCCATTGGTACCGATAAAGCCGTCCATTTCATTCCAAGATAATCGCAATTTGCCCGTAACTGGCTCGTAGCCTTGGGCAGCAACTCCCGGTTCCCGTATAGTCTCAAAGAATGCATTGAACCAACATCGGGCAATTGAATGGATCACTTTGACCGTTCCCAAAACCAGCTGGGATCGAGTAATTGATATAATGATATCAGGATTTAGTCGTACTGGTGTGGCGTTAAAGGTGTACCTGACCGCATTCTTATGCGTTTCAATATCTTCCGATTCCTGCTGTTCAGAAGGACTAAATTTATATTGAAACTTCAATTGAGCAACAGTCGACGGATAATCTCCACATTTGACTACAATATCCGGGTAATTGGCGTTGTAGAGTGTAATTGAGTCCAATTCGATGGATTTCTCCAGAAACTGATACACCTTATTCAAATGCATCCATTGCTGCGTATACTGTAGATATCGCCTTTGACTATTAATGCTAACTCCAGGACCAAAACCAAGTCGCATTCTTTTGTTTGTGAAGCGATCAATGGCTTGTTCCCATGAGTAATGTTTGGCGGCAATCAGGTACGCACAAGCAATTGTTCCTGATCGACCTTGACCAGCCTTGCAATGCAGTACGGCAATATTATGCTTATCAAGAGAAAGATACTGATCAATTGACTCGACAGCCTTGATAATAAGGTTGAATGGTGGAGCTTCATGATCTGGAAACGGAAAGTACACTACTCGGCCATGAAATACATCGTCCTCGTAATGCCCGCTGGTCTCAGCTCTGAAATTCCAAATCTGCCATTGACCCTTATGATGAGAATCTAGAAAAGTACGGAGATCTCGAGTTCTAGTTCTATAGAATCCTCGGAAATCAGTATCGTCAACAGGCATGCTAGTGACAATGATCTGAGGAGTCACATAGGCCAAGTCAAAATACTTGCCTGTCCTCTTGTCTAAAAATTGCTTACGAGGTATTGCAAATGCAGTCTTAATCACCATGGTTAAGGAAGTAAAGGGTAGAAAGCTAAGTTAGATAGATCTGGATAATTATGGAGACAAGATAGATCCACATCAATAAAATCCCTGAAATTTCTTGGCAAATTTTATCGATATCAAACTGCATATTGGACTTTTAGATTTGTCCTGAAACACATAAAAATCCTTTTTTATATCGAAATGATATTATACAGTGTTCCAAATTGAGTCTATTGTAGTTATTGAGTAAATGTAAGGTACATGATGTTTCACTTGATAAAACGGCAAAAGCGTGCCAGATGCGGCAAAATGCCGTGCAGTAGATAAAATAATATTGCGGAATTTTCCCTATTGCATAAAATATTCGTTTGCGTCGTCAGAAATACCACTGAGGTTGCATATCGTAAGACGATAAATTCCTCCGTAAACCAAAATGGAAATCAGCAACTCAAACAAACAGCAACCATCCAAAAAAAATATCGTATACAGCATGTTACAATTTTGCTAGATACGAAACTTTTTGTTCCTGTTCAGTAAGAGATGCAGTCTCAGATACGACTTTACCCTTAATGTCAACCCTTGAACCTTGGGTAGCACGAACAAGACTAATTCCATTCTTCTTGGCCAGATCAGCATTAGCAATCAAATTTTCCCAAGATTTATGGCATTCTTCTATTATTTTAAATGCATAATCCCTGTTACGATATCGACCTTCAAAGGCAAACTTGTTTATAGGTTTTCCATCGGGGACTTTATAATTCTTAAACCAGGTCCGAATTCCGTCCAAAAGTGAAGGCATCAATTTCTCTACGTCTTCAATATCATTGAGCTTAGAGGCTAGGGGATCGTTTACATCCACGGCAATGATTTTCCAATCTGTCTCACCATCGTCGACCATGGCCAAGCAACCCAATACCTTGACCTGCTTCACTTGACCCGTATAAGCGACTTTGAAACCGATATCCAAAACATCCAAAGGATCATTGTCACCGTTAAACCCGGTGTCGGGATGAGGATGGCCGGGGTCTTCCCAAGTCTGAGGAAAGGCACCATAGTTAGCAATATAGCCCTTGAAAGGAAATACATTAGAAACAAAGCGTAATTTTCCGTTTTTTGTATCTTGTACAATTGGATTTAATGAAGACGATTTTGAAATCTGTTCCATCGTTAATATGACCGTTTTAGGCAAGTCCAGTATCGAGGATATTATTACCCGATTTAATACCGAACCCCACCATCATCTACTTACCTCCAATTTAGCATTTGTCCATCTAGGAACCTCTACAATCATATTCAACGTTTGCTTGTCTTTGTTTGCATACAAAGGAATGTCATGGAACGGCGACACCAATTGTTGGCCATCTGCTTCAATATACGCTTGATAATCTGGAGCCCTTTGTTGCCCAATCTGCCTTACCGAATAAGAGATTTGACGACTCGGAGTCGAACGTCCAACTGAATTCATTAATGTACAAGCCGCTCGTCTTAGATAATAGTTTCCCTTGAATGTACCGCTTAGCATAACCAGTCGGCCCGTGTCGAAAAAAAAAAAACCCCTACAATTATTCCTTCTAAGTGCGGGAGTCTGTTTTACCTTTTGGTTTTGAGTTAATTAACTTTGTCAGATTTTGTTTTTTGAAGATGCAAAACTTGACCTTTCCGTCTTAGGTAATAATCCGCCCGTGACGTATTTCGAAACAGCCAAGAGCAAGAAAATTTCACATCCCAGTTGCCTGATGAAATCCCCCTTCTCGTACCTGATTCGGTAAATTGACCAGGGGATTGGGTTTCCCAATTGGGGGATATTTACGTGACCAAGGTACCAGATCGGACTCGGTAACCACAGAACAAGCATGAAACTAATCGTACAGACCTTAGGGACAAAGCGAAATTATACGATCCCAGGCATAACTTTCTTATTTCAGTTTATTATATAAAGACATGCAATGATCTTTTTTTTCTCCCTTCAGTACCTCCGTATTCACTCATGAAATTTTGGTTACTTTGTACTTTGTCTATCTTGGAGCTCTGCCGTGCTCATATGCAGCTGAGATCTCCTGCTCCAATCAGATCCAGTTATAACAAGAATTATAACTATCAGAATATCGATTATTCTTATACTGAGCCTTTGAAACCCAATGGTTTTCCTTGCAAGGGATATCATCGCAATGAACCTCGTATTTCCGTCGAAAACTATACCGTTGGTCATACTCAACGCTTAGAGTAAGTAACTCTGTCCAATGTCTGTTCTTTTTTTCTCCATTCTTATGCTAACCTTTCAAAGACTCGCCGGAAGTGCTACTCATAAAGGAGGCTCTTGTCAACTTTCTCTTTCTTATGATGGAGGTCAATCCTTCACTGTCATCAAGTCAATGATTGGAGGATGCCCATTGAAACATATGTACGACTTTGTTATCCCCGAATCTGCTCCTAATGGTCAGGCTCTCTTCTCTTGGTCCTGGATGAATCATGAAGGAAATCGTGAATATTATCAGAATTGCGCTTGGGTCAATGTCATCAATGACAGGCATTCTGGTGACGCTCATTCTTTTGCTGCTTCTCATCCCAAGATCTTTGTAGGCAATCTTCCTGGCCATTGCACTGCACCAGAAGGCTATGACTATGTTTATCCGGATCCTGGCCCTGACGTTGAATATGGAGAGAATAGGAACATTCTTACCAAAAAATGCAAATGCGATGCATTATGTGGTCCAGGTGAGGGTACTGATGACGATCGTTCTGCTGCTAGACCGGAACCGGCTAGACATGACAATCAATGGCAGCCTCCTTATGGTCGACCAGCCCACAGGCCCAATGGTGGTGGTGCTTGGCAACATTTGCCTGAATCCTCTGAATCTCTTGAACCTGCGTCACCTAGTAATGATCCTGTCAACGACCCAGAGAACAATTCGGAGCCATCATCACCATCATCTTCGTTGGCCGCAGAAATTTCTCAGGCGCCGTCTCAAGAAGCAGAGCCTTCGACTGATGTTTTGATGGCACCCGGTGCTCTGGAATCTTTCAAAACTACTCCTGAAGCTCATATTAATCAAGTGCAGCCTACATTGGACCTTTTGAACGGTGCACCGCCCGCTGCCAAGACAGCAGACGTATCTCTCGCCGCTGGGGTTTCAGGAGGAATTGAAGGAAGCATCAAAGCAGATGCAGCACCCGCGGAACAAGCGTCTCCCACACAAGATGTTTCACGACCAAATACTTCTGCAGCGGAGGCAATAGCTACGAATACCCAAAATAACAACATTGAGCCTACACTGCAGATTCCAAGTATTACTACTGGATTGGTTGAGACAAGCCCTGCTTATAGTACTACTGTGGTAGATACCATGACGAACAAGGATGTATCACTCAATAGCAGTTTCCGTGACGCTTCAAATAGCTCGGATGTATGTGGTGTGCCGGCAACTGTGACAATTACTTCCGTTGTCGTACAATATCAAACTGTGGTAGCTTCAGATGAGTATGCTCAAGCATGGCCAACATCCTTGATGAGCGGAGATAATGAAGGTAATAATCAAGGCGATATGGATTATTACGCTTATTACCAGAATCACGGATACCAAGGCGATGGATACTATGATACCGCAAACGGCTATCCGCAGTCTGACAATTCACAGCCTGGATATTATGCACCAGGCCAAGACTATTCTCAGGGTGGGTCATATCTTTTTGACTATACCTCTGGAGAATATCAACAAGTTGATTCCCAGTATGGCTATGGTTATGCTGGCCAAGAGTATGTAGAATGAACTACAAAAGTATGTAGGATGAAATGACAAAAAAGTCTTAGCGAGCTGCTTAGGCCATGAAATGAAAAATATGAATGAGTAAATGATGGTGAATTTCTGTAAATTCAATACCAATTTGAGTCCTGAATCAAGAAGTATCATGCGCGGCTTTATGGAAGATCTAGATGGCATTATAGACAATGCACTTGACGGTATAACCATTCAAATGGCATTATAACAAGTCAGATGGCGTTATAAGTCATGTTCTCATGCTTTGTTTACAAGAGAGAGACTATACGTCGGTTTCAATGGATTATAAGCTGATTTCTCGCTTATTACTGGCGGAGAGCAAGCATCTATTCTCCAAAATGCCAATATAAAACTCTGTCTTGTATTCAAAATCTTGGTCTATTCCTTGCATCATTTTCTGTGAAATAACCAATAAATTATCACATTATTTGAAAATTCTTCGTATAGTCTGCCAATAAGCTGAAAGATCCCATGTTTATTAAATGAAGAAGGATATGCAGGTTACCCTAAACTCGGCCATGCGTAATGAGATACGTCAGTGATGATATAGTGATAAATCTTAGTGATAGAAAAGAAAGAACAGAATTGAAGGCTTGATATATTTGAATAAATCTTTTAGAATAGAAATTATATAATAATTGTATATTTGCTCTTTCACTTCTTCCTATTAGCTATATTCAATTCTCAAACAAGGGGTTGGTTTTTTTTGCGGGGAGCCCTATTGTCAAACGATGACGCGATGACGCAATCAATGGAGAAAATACCAGTCATAAAAAGCCCTCAAATGAAAGAATTTCGAGCAATTTTATTTTCCAATTCATTGTTTTTGTTTCTCATCAACTATATTTGGTCGTAATGTATCCATATAGCAAGTTTATCTCAACTACCTTGTGTGTTGATCATTGCCAATTGGGTCACTATTGAAACTTACCCTATGTCCCTTGAAGTATCAGCAATCGGACCAATTATAACATCAAAATATGAATATAATCATAAATATAATCATTTTAACTAATTTTCTATTGATTTAAATTCCAATTGATCTTTTCCCGGTCCAATTTTATCGATTTTCACTGCCCCCTAAACCACAAAACCCATCTCCTAAACCACGCAAGTTACTCGTTTTGTCAACCATTGGCATCTTTCGAGCACGTTTCTAGCCAATATGCCAAGCTTTCGGTATAAAGAAATTCCGATAGTTTATATAGAATGAGGCATAGACAAAATGATTTTATATATCAACTGGCAATGCATTGTATTACATATTTATCAATTGTGTATTTTTCCCCCGCGACCAATTATTCCTTTGTTTCCGAACATTGCTGGCTTGCCGAATTGCTAATATAGGGCTGTGACCTTGATTGCTTAGTATAAATAACGCAAAGCCAGCTACTCAAAAGAATCCATTAAACTATCAACCACTCAACATGCCTTTACATAAAGCTGCTTCCCCTGAATCAATCATCTCTCAATTGCGTAAAACGACTCCTAAGGAGGCCGTTCAGTACCGAGTTAGCCAAGCTCAGCACCTCATCGGCTCTGAACTCACCGAGCCGATCCCAAAATTCCGAATCCAACAGCAAGGTCAGGATCCTAAAATTGCTTACGAAAAAATCGTTCAGGATTTGGATTTAGATGGAAAGCCAACTCTCAATTTGGCTTCGTTTGTCAATACCGACGTTTCTGATTTGGGTTTGCGTCTAGCAAAAGATAACCTCACCAAGAATTTGGCCGATTCCGATGAGTATCCCGGAATGCTTGCTCTTCATAGCCGATGTGTTTCCATTATTTCTCATTTATGGAATGTCCCTGAGAATTTCCAGGCTGTGGGAACTGCAACTACTGGTTCTTCCGAGGCTATTCATCTCGGAGGTTTGGCTCTCAAGCGAAACTGGGAACAAAAGCACGGTATTGCTTCTGGAGCCGGTAAGCCCAATATCATCTTGGGATCCAATGCTCAGGTTGCTCTTGAGAAATTTGCTCGATACTTTGACGTCGAAGAAAGAGTGCTGCCAAGTTCTCCAAAGTACGGCTACTCCTTTGACTACACTACCCTCAAGGATCATGTCGATGAGAACACAATTGGTGTCTTTGCTATTATGGGTTCTACATATACTGGACACTATCAGGATGTCAAGGCAATCTCCGATGAATTGGACAAAATTCAGGAGACTACCGGCTTGGATATCCCAATTCATGTTGACGGTGCTTCTGGTGGATTTGTAGCTCCTTTCTGTACCCCTGACTTGGAATGGGATTTCAGATTGTCTCGAGTTGTTTCAATCAACACTTCGGGTCATAAGTTTGGTCTAACTACTGCTGGCTGTGGTTGGATTATTTGGAAGGATGTTAAGTACTTGCCCCAGAACTTGCTTTTCACTTTGCAATATCTTGGAGGAAGTGAAGAAACCTTCACACTCAACTTTAGTCGACCGGGATTCCCTATTATTATTCAGTATTACAATCTGGTTGCTTATGGTCTTGATGGTTATCGAGACTTACATGATGCTTCATTGAAAAATGCAAGATTGTTCTCTCAGTTCTTGGAAGCTACTGGAACATTTGATGTTTACAGTGAAATCCATTTGAAAGCAAGTGATGGTCATTATCGACCTGGTTTGCCTGTAGTTGCTTTTGGATTCACTCCAGAGTTCAAGAAGGAATATCCCGAGATTCCTCAGGAGGCCATTTCGACCTTTTTGCGAATCAAGGGTTATATTGTACCCAATTATCCTCTTCCCGAGGGATGTGAAGGAGAAGTGTTACGAGTGGTTATTCGAGCTTCATTGTCTTCGGAATTGATTGATAAATTGATGGAAGACATTGGCAAGGTAGTCAACCGACTTACTTCATCGGTTGATCAATACCGATCCAACGTTGACCACAATGTCCATGAACCACTCAAATTACACGATTTGCTTGGATTGATTGTTGCCGCTTCTGGAGATGAGACTGAACACGAAGCTGATTGGAGAGTTCGTGACCGGGAAATCAAACATTCTCCTGGGCACCTTAAACGTAACGGTACCATCTGTTAAGGGGGTATAGTCGGATTTATTTCCGCTTTTGTATTTGAAACCGCCAAAAGTAATTAGTCTTATTAGTAAACAATCTATACAAAGAGATTATATTTGGGAGTTTAAAAACCAAAAAAGTCAGTTGATAGCCAACGGATTTAAAAAGTAGTTTGCTGCTGGTTCATGCAGGATATGCGGCACCGATACGGGCGTGCTTTTCGTATCAAAATAAGAAGTTAGATGTATCACCTGGCCGCCGTAGCCGCAACCCATTGTCAAACTAAAATTGGCAAGAAGATCTAGGTTTTTTTTTTTGGGGTGGTTTGTATCTAATTGTTTTGATGATGATAATTGACGGAATTCATTATGTAAGGCTAGGAAATTATCGACTGATTTTGCTAAAGTAAAAAGAAAAAAAAAATTTAGAGAGATGAATTGAGAGATAAAGATCAAATAGAAGATTAAAAAACTCTAATTTGAAAAGAAACTAGCTATTTTATGTTACAACAATTGAAGGTTGTACATTTTGTTGTCATAGCTTTCTTGACAAAAATAAAATATAAAAATACGCTCGTTCGTCTCAAAATAGTTGCATATGTTACTAAATGGAAGGCCATTGTATCATTCTGGAATATACAAAAAGAAAAGGTTATGTGCAGGTGGAATATGCAAAACCAAAACGGTGGAAGCATAGGATAATCATCCGCATTACTCCAAAAAAAATCGACCCCACTTATCAACAGAAAAGAAACGAGGTGGTAAAAAAAAAGAAGCTAATGAATAATTTTCAAAACTAAATATATAGGTCAACGGGGATGGTCTTTGTTAAAAATTCTCGTAAACAATTAGGGCAAAAAAAATCTCCACCTTGTTGCAAGAGTCTGAAAGGAAAAAAAGAAACGGAGCAAGCAAGAAATGATAGGATAGTTTGACCTTTCTGTCGGTGAGCCCTTCACGTTTCTTTTTCCCCACCATGCATTTTGAGGCAACGAATCTACCTATTTCTTACGAAGCCAAGAAAGAGAGAGAGTTTCTTCTCATTGATCCCAAGAGATTATTGATATAATTAGCGCCTTGTAACAGTAATGACAAGGGTATATATGCATATTTATATATATAAAGGCCAGACCAGAAAAATGGGCTTTTAGTTTGGTTTGTTCAAATTAAAATATAAACCAACCAGTGAAATCTGGGTGGATCGGAATTATTGATAGTTTTTGCTATTGCCTAAAAAAGCAATAAATTTCACAACGGACATTTTTGCCGATCTTTGATCAACCCAATTGCTGTTAAAGTTGAAGGATTCTCTTCTTCCTTCTGCATGGTGCGAAATATTTGCTTGGTTCAAATAAAAAAGACACAAACCAACCAAAAAGCAAGAGCCCTCAAAAATCCATTGAGCTCGTCTTAATATATCTTTTACTATTAATTTATTTTTTCCAAAAGCATCTTTTAAATTTTTTTTTGGGTAAGTTTTGTTTATAATGTACTTAGGTTTTCTTGTCGAAATCTTCTTCGAGCCTCAAATGACTTTATGTTTGATGCGGTTTTAATCCATAGCCCCAAATTGGTGTTAAGGAGAATTACCGATCATTAGCATAACAATAGCAAATGAGCAACAAATGTTTTAAATATTGTAAAACTAAGTTCCTTTTTTCATCTGCTTGTGAAAAGCTGGCATTTTGTCGGAACTTGAATTAATAATCATTTAGTTGAAGGAACCATCGTGGACCCTAGCTTTGGACTGTCCAAAATGAGGGGCATTGGAGGTTTTTTGCTCTTTAAAAGATTGTCATTTCTAAAATACCGCCTCATATCTGCATGATGCTTTATTTTTCAATGTTGTTGTTTTTCATGTATTGGAATTTAAAGTGCGTATGTGGTTTCTAACGGCAACCGATATCTCACCTTGCAGATATATGCAATTTATTGACAATATCTATGAATATTCAAGTCGCATTCGATATTATGGGATTTTGACAAATATTTGCTACAAAAAATCGTTGTTTATATTGACATTTTGCCGCTATCTATACATTCATCTCATCATATTATGTGAGACATCGAGCATACGGACTTTTTTAAATTTTAACTGGTTTAAATCAAAAAACTTTAGCAATTTTCAAAAAAAAAACAACCTCGGCTCAAATCCCGGCTTTCTATGTCTGTCAATAATATTTTATCAATGTTCCTATGGGTATTATGTGCTCGGTAGTAACTTTAATCTTGGGTTTAGGAAGAAATGGAATCGCTGTCTCATGCAGATGGCTGAGTTCACTACTGACCAAAATACTCACCACCGCCACCTGCATTGATTTCTTATACAATGTCTAACGGTGTATTTTTTTGTGCTATTTTGTCTTTGAAGTTTGATTTTTTATTTTGGCTAAGAAAACCCTCATGTTTTATTTAACTCGTATATCTAACCTCCTAGCTTCAAACCACTGTCAGCTTACCCACTTCGGGACGGCGGGCTACAGCTAACAATTGTGTCTCACTTTAAGGTTGTTGGATTCAAAAGAGTAAATCTTGGCAAAGTTAGCTGGGATCGGCCGGATAATCATACATGCAGGACGAATGGTCATCAAGCAGCCAACTAAGCTATTCCAACTACTTTTGACTAACCTTCTCTTTTGACAACTAATATTTTAATTATTACCTTGTCATTGACTTTGATCTCTTTTCACCGGACTCTCGATATATATTTGGCATTTTTTTCGCGTTTTTATCTGGGCATCTTTTTTCTGTTATATCTCCATTATTTATATCGACTTTATATCTGTCGTTACGCGACTCGCTAATACGGTAGACTCCTTGGCTAGAAAACTCATCCCTCAGGCTCGGGAATTTTTTTTTCCTTTATTATCGCATGGCTTTTTATTTTTGGTATCCTGCTTTAAGGTGATAAATTTCTGGCAAGAATTACTGTATCGATCTCGACCAAACCTTTTCTGAGCAACAAAGTCGTGATAGAGCAAGTATTACCACTAATACTGCTTACAATAATTTCAGCCAATTTATCTGAATGCCCCTGCAGTCAAATAACGGCGAATCCTCAAGGGATAGTAAACGGCGAAAGAGTTTCGACGGCATGCAGCTATCATCAGTTGGCGGGAAAAAAGCTCCTAGGCAGCGCATTGCTGTAGCCTGCAGTAATTGTCGGAGACGGAAAATAAAATGCTATGGTTTTGACCCTAATGTGCGCAATTCCAAGTGTGCTAATTGTCAACGCATGAATTATGAGTGTTTCTTTACCCCAGTTAGTTCGGTCGCTGCTCCTGTTCATGCAATTCCTCCTTCTGGAGGCCAGCCATTGGCACGATTCGATTATGGTTCAGAGGTTTCTCCACATGCGTCGTCCTCCTTATATCCTATGGGTCAGCCTCCGGTGCAGGTGCCAGAACAATTTCGACAGCCAACAGGCAGTCCCTATTATGGAGCTCCCCGCCAATATTCGCCAGCGCCTTTCAGCCCAATAATCAATGCTCCTCAACAACAGCCTCAGACAGCTGAGGCTGCATCGCATAGAGTTCTTCTTCCTCCGCCTCGGTTATACGGTCCACCTATGTCGTTACCTCAAGGTGCAGCACCACAACAATCAAGAACTCCACCACCGGCCGTTTCTATGCCAGGACCATCGACGAGCAGACAGCGCCAACAGCAACAGCCACAACAGCAGCAAAAACCGCGGTCCTCTAAGGGCCAAGAAAAGACTCGCAAACTGGACGTCAAAGACCTTGTAAACAATTAGCACTGGATGAATATGATAGATGAAAGTACAGATATAAAAAAAATTATGCAGATATTTAGAAAAACTATTCCAAATAACAAAATGTATTTTTAAGTACAAAATTTTGTCGTCATTCGGTTGCGCTTTTTTCTTTTGGTCATCACAAAGGGCTAATATCATTATATAATATGCAGAGATAAAAAAAGGTCAGGCTAATACCACTTTTTTTAGCCTAGGGCTCTCGGTATTCTGGATCCTTTTGCGTTTTCCAGAACACGAAGAGCATGTGTTTGAGTCTTCAGTATCATGCATGTGGTCAGTGTCTGGCACCGTCATTATCCGACGATTGTCTCGTTTAACGGCACATGTCAATAAAACAGCTGACCATCGATGATAAACAACTGTTGGAATATGCATTTTCCAATTCATGGCTTTGAGAATCGTGATTTCGTTATACCGTAATTCCTCGTTAGATAGTCCGCTAATTTTGGACCATACAGTAATAGAAAAATTCCGGTCCTGCAGATATTTGCCGGCAACCATTAAAGAAGCCATAAATGCACGCCTTGCACACCGAAGGCTCGATGTTCCTGGACGCTTGGCACCAGGGGGAGCGATAGCGGGCCGGGGTCGGCTCTTTTCTGCCAAAACTGCCGGTTTTATCATAATCAAATAATATAAAGCCACTTGGAAAGTAGAATACACGGTATTTGACCTCCGTAGACACTCTTGAACGAATTTGCGTAATGGCATGCCATAAACATCATCAGGACATCGTCCAGGGGGCCAGATGCTGCGAATAATTATAATAGCAGTATCTACCAGTCCTTCGACAAACATGCTCTTCTCGGATTCGTCATCACTAGTCGCATCGCCAGACGTGTCATCAGCTACAGAGCATTTCTCTGTGATAGGTGAAGAATTTGTATCAGTTTCAGGACTCGATAACATGATATCACCGGCAGCCGATGATAAGCTTGTATAAGTACTAGACGCTTGAGACCACATAGGCCCTAAGCGAGGAGTTTCGACGGGCAGAAGCTTCTTACTTGGAACATCAGACAGATGAAATAGGCTTTGTTCAGAATCTTCTAAGTTGACCAGTGGCTCAAGACGATTGTTGCGGGCGGCACATCCTGGGCCAAGCGTAGGATGGTCCATTTGTCCATGCAACAGAAAGCAACAGCCTGGTTAAATAGCCCACTGTGTTAATGTCGTCGGGAACAATTTTGAAGTTGGTTTGTATAGGCCAAATGTTATGGATTTGCCGCCTTATATGTAACAAACTAGCGCGGAGATGAGGAAGCCGACCTTCCTCGATGTGAGTCACACGAGATTGTCAGTTATAACAAAGTGGATTCCTTAAAAGGAATGGATTTTTTGAAAAATGATAGTAGAAATAAATAATGAGCAGTTATAAATCTTAGAACAAAGACGCGAATGTCGCCGGTTTTATAGTTGGATGGCAAAAGAAAGAAGACACTCCGATCATTCGGGGTAGCATCGGCCAAGCCTTATTGTTTTAAGAGTGAGTAATGTAGCGAGTTATCCCAACCTAAAAATCTCGCATGACAGCAACTATAGGGGGAATACGTGATAGGAAGAGGATATTATATGATATAAGTTTATAATACTATTATATGTTGAATGAATGGTTTATAAATGATTTCTTTGTTCAATTTCATGGTTCTTTATTCAATATCAATGCCAAAGTCTTATCCGATCCCATTAGCTAATTATTGATAATGTCCCGCTTATTTAATGGCGGCATAGCATGGCTTTTTTTTCATTTTACTGCATGAGTCAGTGAGCTTTATGCGGATAGTGACGGCTAAGGTGCGGCAGAAGTTAGATGAGCACACACCATTATGACAGATATAAGATCCGGGTATTACGGAAGGGCGATGTAAATGATCGAGGCGGATTTGTTATTGCATCAAGTATTATAAATAGAAACATATGGAAAAAGAAGTATATTTGATGGTATTTGACGTCCCTTATTCTGTGTTCTTTATACGAAGTACATGAGCCGATTCCGACCCTGTAATATCGCCAAATTGGGTTACAATTCATGTCGGAATGGTATGGCTGCTCCGAATGCGGACATAAGAAACGGAATTAAAACAAAAAGCCGCTGCATATGATGAGAAATCATGCTAAATATTCTTCTGTGTTATCTAAATTTGGATACCGGCTCTGAATAGATCTGAATCACCTTTTTCTTAACCATGGGCAATCCACCACATTTGATATGACCAAGCCATATTGTCATTTTTAACTCTTAAACCATTGTCAGTCATCATTCGGATCCATTTTTACTATTTTCATTAACTCTTCTACTCATTATGAATCCTTGACAGAAGATTCCACCTTGTTGACTGCCAAATTTTGGGACAAAAATCCTTGTTGTGTGTGAAGAAACTACTTAGTAGAATATAAACTAAACCAACCAATCATCATCACGACTTATACAACTCATGTCGGGACGTACAGATGGTGGATCATCACCTCCAGCCCATCTGTCTGAATTTTATAGCTTCATATCACCAAATGGCCCTGATAAGACAAACAATCTTGACACCCCTAAAGTCACTAGACCTCACAACAGAAGCAACAGTGTGATCGGAGCCATGAGTTCTATGCTTCGTAGAGGGTCTTTTTCGTCTGTTCAGACCACCGAGGGTCAAAGTAGTATTGCATCACACGCGTTTGCCGAACGTATGGCCCAAAACCATCCTGATCTCCCTGCTCTCATAACAAACAAGGAAGTAACCTCAACATTGGCAACATATCAGCGGCTTTTAAAGGCGGCTGGAGTTCTGAACAACTCGCTGAAGTCTGCCGCGTTTGCTGCCGCTGAGTTTGGTAGCGCGTTGGAAGCTTGTGCTGAAACTAAAGGAGCAGGAACCAGTTCCGATAACCTTGGAGCTGCAGGTGGATTGTATCATTTGGTAGCGAATCATCAGCAGATTCTAGCTCAGAGCATGGATACCGCGTTTGCAAAACCCGTCACACAATGTATCATAGATTTCGAAGCGGAATATGCTCAAAAAGAGTCGGATTTCCGGACCAAACTCCGAGAAAAGACAGCTGCTTTAAAAAACAAAGAAGCATTGAATAATCGCATGGCACGTCAAAGAATACGGAACTTGCAGGAGTATCGTAATTCATTATTAGATCTTACCATGCAAATTGACGACATTGACCGTCTAAAATACGAGTACTTTTATAATGCATACCAACAGACACAAGCAATGTCGACGGAGATTTCACAACATGCTGCTAGTGTGGTACGTGCTCAGATTGAGATATGTGAGAGCATTGCTCGTAAAGGATGGTCTGGAGGAGGATTGGATGAACTGATATCTACATGCCCAGATCCGTTTGAATATTCAAAACAACCTGCTGAAAATGAGTATAATGGGCATACTAATGACAGTAATGGTAGTGGGACAAGTCTAAGGACAGATTTAACTAGAAGTCTGATTGATGAATCTGACGACGAAGATAAGAAGCATACAGATCCAAATGTTATAGACGGTGACGATACGGAGATTGAAGACGAATCAACGCCAAGCGACGCAGATGATACACTAAGTTTGACGCATGACATGTCACAATTTAGTACCGGGGAGCAAGGGCCAAAAAGTCCTGAGCATAGTATTAAAGACGAAAATGTATATCACGAAGCCTGGGATCATTAGGCAATGTAGACTATTTATTTCAACATATAACATTATATAAGTTCATTTATGATGATGCAACTGCTTCACCGACTTTCTTCTCTACTTGCTTTCCAGATATCATGTTTGTCAACGTATCAGTTGTAGAATAACCCAGAGATCGTTGATATTTATACACTCTAGTAAGTTGTAGACCGGCAACACCGCCCAAGAAGAAGTTTACAGATGCTAATAGAATATTCTTAGGTTTAATGATAAGACACCATCGAGTCCAAATGGCTCCTGTTGCAAATAAAGCCATTTGTTGTGTAGATGACAAAGTTTCAACGGGTCTCTGTATATCGTTGATTCCGGCAATAACCAAGGACCATTTCATGACGGGAGCCCAGAAATGGATGGTTTTGGGGCCGGTTTCACTGTTGAGGAATCTTGCGAATCGCGATGCACTGGCCATTGTGGATTTGCGTGAAGTTGTTGGTGAATGTTAGGAGGGAAACAGTAGAGAGATGTTCCGTAAGAACTGAGGGGGAGGGAGCAGAATAGAAGGGTACAACTGTTAAAAACACGTGAATTACTGAAAATCAATGGTGTACACGTTTATTTAATTATTACAATATTGATTATAAAATCAAATTATTCAATTTACAACTATCGTACTTCATGACTCTTTTTTTCAACTTTTCCGAGCCCTCCGTCAGTGCACCCAAAGTTACCCGGCCTCAACTCTCCAACCAATTGAACTTCTCTCAATCGACCACTATAATCATCAATTCCAATATAACCTGGCATGTCAGCCAAATACATATTCCCCAAGACTCTTAAAGAGCTTAGGATTCATTTTTCTCCTTCTGGAGAACTTACATCAGAGATCCAGTATGTAATGTTGGTTGAAATTTGGCTACAAACGGTATCACTAACCATATAGATCATTTCTGACAAAATGGTACCCTAGCATAAAAAGAGCCAATCCAAAGACGCCAATTTTAGTCCGAGAAGCTCTTAATGCACGTCCTGTTGCATATGCTCGATTTGGTAAGTTGTCGTTTTAGGTAAGCTGCTGTATTTTTTCTATTAACCGTATAGATTTTGGCCGAGAAGCCAGTGTTCATCTAGACCAATCAACAACAAACATTGAACAATCTATTAAAGAATTAATAGAAAAAAATAAATAGAATTTTTATACTATATATTTGTAATCAATGTACTTTTCCATTCTTCAATTGCTTTGTGCATCGACTATCATTGAGCATTTTGTGGCCATGCCTTGTTTCTCCTTTTGGCTTTTTTGCTTATTCCATTGAAAACAATTTGACCTTCAGCTCAAGCACAAGACGCGAATTTCTTCTCCATCAAACCCGCCCGCCCATCGTTCCATTCCACTTGACCTGTGAACCTGAAAGCAATGAATAAGGTCATTCAGGATTTGAATTTCCTGGTCAATTCTGGCTTTGAGAATTTGACCAATGGGATTGCTGATCTTCCAGGAGGGGCCATTATATACCGTTATGTTTCTTCTTCATACCAAAACGACCCTGCACGTACGGTTTTGGAAGTTTTTTTATTACTGTTTGCAATACGGTACTTTTTGGCTTCTAAATATTCTACTAATAAAACAAACTATGTGCAACTTGATGATGCCGACATTGACGAACTAATTGAAGAATGGGAACCGGAACCGCTGGTATCTTCTCCAATTCACGATACCGAATTTAGCGAGCATGCTCCTGTATTAGCATCGGCTGTAGGTGGTTATGTTAAGCTTGCAACTGATGTTGGTGAAGATTCAGGCCGTGAATATATCAACTTTACATCCAGGGATGTCCACGCAAATAATAAAAATGAGGACTTTAGAAAAGCCGCCATCGATGTCATAGAGCACTATGGAGTCGGCTCATGTAGTCCCGCCGGATTTTATGGAAACCAAGATGTACATACGCAAGCTGAAGAAGCTATTGCCAGGTTTCTAGGGATGGAGAGAAGCATTCTTTATGCTCAGGGTTTTGCAGCTGTACCATCGGTCATTCCGTGTTTTTTGAAACGAGGCGATGTTATTGTTGCCGATAAAGGCTGCAATGTTGCCATTCAAAAGGGAATCCTTTTGTCCAGAGCTACTGTACATTGGTATGAGCATAATGACATGAAAGATCTCGAATCTACATTGGTAAAGGCAAACCGTCGATCTCGAGGTCCAATTCCTAGGCGATTCATTATCACTGAGGCTGTATTTGAAAATACTGGAACCGTGGTTGAATTAAGATCATTGATCGAACTCAAGGCAAAGTACAAGTACAGACTGATGCTGGATGAAACCTGGTCTCTGGGTGATTTCGGTGAGCATGGACGTGGATTACCTGAGAAACTTGGCATCGACCGTAAATCCAATATTGAACTTTCAGTGGGCTCTCTAGCATCCATGGCCGGTGCTTGTGGAGGATACTGTGCTGCTAATGTACCTATTGTGGAGCATCAACGCATAGTTTCTCTAGCATACACATTTTCAGCGACCATGCCTTCATATATGGCCAAAACAATTTCCATGTCTCTTGAACATATGGCTACAGACAAGTTTGCAGCCAAACATCGAGCGTTAAAACAGGTGGCCGAATCAGTCTATGATGTTTTAAAGCAAAACAAGAATATTGATCTTACTTCCAGCAGAGGGTCCTCAATGATAATATTCAAGGTTAACAAGTCTGGAATTGACGACAAGTATGATTTGCAGGAGCTTATTGACGAAAAGATTGTCAGCAAAGGAGTACTTGTATGTCCATTGAATCGACTTCAAGAGCATGAAATATTTCCATTTGATGGACGATTCGTAAGATTGTTTGTTAATGGTGAAGTATCAGAGAAGGATGCCGTGAAAGCAGCCAAGATCATCTCAAAGGCGTTCTAGGGAGCACACAAGAAAGCAATGCATTGTATTCAAATGGATTAATATTCGTGTAAAAAGATTTGTAGAAAGTCAAGGTAATAATTGAAATTTTTTCATGGGTAAAATGCTTTAGGCTTTGAAAGGTGCCATGTATTTACAGATGTTAGAGCTTATTTACAGTTCATTTTGCGTCTGAAGATGCCGGCTCTTCATTTCTATTGTCTTTCTTATTTACTTTCATCTTTGCGATCTCGGCATTTCTCTGAGATTTCCGCTTTTTATATCGGCATTGTTCCCATGATGCTGTGGATGAAAGGGCAAATCCCGACACTGACCAGTTTAGAGCTCTTTTCAACGGCGATCTAGTAGCTAACATGACACCAAAAACTACTGCTGATACTGATGCTCCCGTGACAAATCCTTCACGGAAACAGGGGATTTTGTGCAAGTTTTTGAAATCGTCCAACGATATAGTTGCTACTGCTTCTTTGACTGACGGTCTCTGTATCTTACGAGCTTTGGTTGCTGATTCCACGTCGTCTTCGAATTTCGGAGGAAGATCTTCAAGAAGTTTCTCATGGCATTTCTCTGTGCTTTCTGCAGGCGTGTCTTTTGATTGGTTCTTGTTGAAGAACCACATATTGCCTATTTGAGACGTTGGCAACTCTAAATGAACCAGCCAGCCGTTTATCGTTGAACCAACTATTGAATGGCATTGAAAAACGAGCACAAAGCTCAGAGTTCATTACCGATAAAGGGGCATATTTATATTTTTACTTTAGATCATCAGAATGCCCATGTATTTGAAAAAAGGTCCGGCAAATTCCGTAAAATCAATCGTCTGTTCTCTATAAAGCATCAGATGCTCATCAAGGTTGGATATACGACCAAAACACCGCAAAAACGACTTTTGGAGTGGAAAAATAAATGCAAACATCATAGTTTTATTCTATTGGAACCGGGTAAATCCTCGAGTTCAAATTATGATCATTTGCTTAAAGGTTGGATATGTAATGATGCCAAAGCAGTCGAAACTGCCATATTAGCATCTCTTCGTCAAACATACGGATTTGGGCATCTGGAATGTCATGGATGTCAAGGGAAACATATAGAGTGGTTTCTGCTGCCATCGGATAATCATTTGAGTAAAGTATATAAGGTTATTGAAGAGAAGTTGAGACTGGCAGGGAGCTAAGCATAGAAAGTATGAAGGGCAGCAGACAATAGTTTCAACAAAAAAAAAAGAGGCATAATCAGCATATTGAATAGTATAAAGTGTCAGAAATTGCTCCTGGGTACCAATTCTCTTCGTTTAAAACACGGGATCAACAAGTCCTTGGCCCCTGGATATTGGCTCAAAGTTGAGTTGATCCTCCGTCCAAATAGGCTTCACTTTATTGAAACTTGCATCTCCTACTCCGCAGTGACCTCCTTGAGCTGCCCAGTCATCGATTCTCTTCAGATTCAAATCAGTAAAAGTACCATCCAGTGCTTTGATCAATTCATCACACAGCTTTTCGTTATGACCTGGGGTAGGCGTAACACGCAACCGTTCATGTCCAACAGGAACAGTAGGGAAATTGATAGCTTGAACATAAATGGCATATTTTGACAAAAGCATGTCAGAGGCTTCCTTGGCAAGCATGGCATCACCGACTAAGACAGGGACGATATGGGACGGATTAGGAACAACTGGAATACCGACATTTTCAAGTTCTTTTTTCACGTACCGAGTGTTAAGCTGTTGAGCACGACGGTAAGAATTGGTGCCGGCCTGATACTGTACAGCAGCTTTGGCACCTTGCATAACCGCAGGTGGAAGCGATGTAGTGAAAATAAAGCCAGGAGCATAGCTTCGCAACCAATCGATGAAATCAGTAGAACCAGCAACATACCCTCCAACACAGCCATAGGCTTTGCCCAGAGTAGCAGTTATCATATCAATTCTGTCCATAACACCACCGCCAAGTCCATGAGCATGACGATCGAAATCTAAATGTTCAGCAACACCAGCACCGTGAGGTCCATACATTCCAACAGCATGAACTTCGTCCAGGAAAGTCAGAGCACCATACTTATCAGCTAAATCGCAGATTTCCTCAATAGGACTCACAGAACCACACATGGAATACACAGATTCGAAAGCAATTACTTTTGGCACGTCCACAGGATATTGAGCAAGTTTCTGCTCCAAATCAGTCAAGTCATTGTGCTTGAAAATGACCTTTTTGGCACCCGAGTGCTTGATTC
Organism: Trichomonascaceae sp. B5901; assembly: GCA_037040845.1. Lineage (NCBI taxonomy): Eukaryota > Fungi > Ascomycota > Dipodascomycetes > Dipodascales > Trichomonascaceae > Trichomonascaceae sp. B5901. The sequence goes on from JAXQHN010000001.1 coordinate 2,391,306, forward strand.
CTTGAATCATACTAGCATGATTCATCTCATCAGAAAAGTAAACAAGCCCTGGAAACCGTTGGCCAAGCAAAGTCAATACAGCATCGTTGGCAACGTAGCACGATGAAAACACCAACGCTCCACCTTTGTTATGGAGCTTAGCCAAAGTACTTTCGAGCTCCAAAGCATGCCGGTTATGACCAGCAATGTTACGAGTTCCTCCAGCACCAGCACCGTACTTGTCCAAAGTCCGTTTCATGGTGTCAACCACAACCTTGTTGGAGCCCATGCCAAGGTAATCGTTGGCACACCAGACCGTCACTTTGTCGGTTTCTCGGTGCCGATGAGCCCTAGGAAACTCCTTGGCAAGCCGGTTAATACTATTGAAAAACCGGTAAGTCTTGTCATCGATCTTCTTTTTAAGATCCTTCTGGTATACACCTTCATAGTCAAAGCCAGCCCGAGGACTAGCAGAAGGGGTTACCCGGTTTTTGTCAGCAGCCTGACCGAAGCTCGTAGACTCCACAGAACGTCCAATTGGGTTTGAAACCAGCGGATCGAGAGTCTCGGGAGCAACAGAAGAGTCCTTAGCAGAACCAGTAGCAGCAGTAGAATAATCCTTCTTGCCTGCCGATTCAGTACTATACTCTCTCCTGGCAATAGCTCGGGCCATCACAGGGCACATCCGAGCCTTATTAACAAGCTCGGAATGAGAAGCAAGGTTTTTCAAAGTAGCAGGCGAAGCCTGTTTTAGAAAAGGACAAAGGTTTTTGCTTTGAAGTACAAGTTTGTCCATGTTGATGAGCTAAGAAGTATCGAAAATGGTGGAAGTGTGATTTTTTTTGCACTGTTTTTGTTGACCCCTCAGCCGTGCATGAATATGGTCCAGCCAATCAGAAGAAGCGTATTTCAATTAAGCTTTACTACAAGTTTCATCCATTTAATAGCATCAAATAACTTTCTTTATTCCTGTACATTGTTTAACTTTCAACTACCTAAACAAATATCCATCTTTTGTTGATTTACGAGTTCATATAGGTGCTCGGATCCACTCCTTCTTCGGGGAATTCAGCAATATTAACCTCAAATCGATCCTGAATCTTCTTGAGAACCGCTTCATCATTTTCAGTAGATACAAAAGAGATTCCTAATCCTTTTGTACCGAATCGACCAGCTCGTCCTACTCGGTGCAAGTATTGATCGGCCTCGGCTGGTAAATCATAGTTGATGGCCACATTGATTCGCTCAATATCAATACCTCGGCCAAAAACATCAGTAGACACGCAGATTCGCTTGTTAAACTCCTTGAACTCTTTGTATCGAGCAATACGTTCCTCCTGAGGAATACCGGAATGAACAGCAATACTGGGGAAGGAGCATTCATTAAGCAGTCTGTTGAGCTCCTCAGCCCGTCGAGTACTCTTGACGAAAATAATCACTTGGTTGAACTCAAGATTGTCCAGCAAATCGTTCAGTTTTCGGTTCTTTTCTGATTCGGCAAGCTTGATATAAAACTGCTGCAATCCGTGTAGGGTCAGCTTGGCATCATCATCAACATACAATTCCAAAGGATTGTGCATAAACTTCTGGCAAATAGGTCGAATATCTTGACTCAAAGTAGCAGAAAACATCATCACCTGCTTTTGTCGAGGAGTAGCTCGGAAAATCTCCTGGACATCTCGCCGCATATCCAAAGCCTCAAGCACCTTGTCACATTCATCAACAACAAATGTCTTGACATTGTTCAGCTTCAGGTACTTGTCTCTGATGAGCGCATTCAGACGGCCCGGAGTGGCGACTATTACATGAGGGAAACTTTCCTTGTTTTTCAAAGCTTCGACATCCTTGTTGATTGAAACACCTCCGTAAAACACCGAAGTTCGAATGTCGGGAAGATACTTGGAAAATCGAGCATACTCGTTACGTATCTGGTATGCCAATTCTCGTGTGTGACATAGAACAACTACAGCAACTTCACCATCAACAGGTTCAATCTGTTGCAAGGTGCTGAGGACGAATACTGCAGTTTTTCCTAGACCCGACTTGGCCTGGCATAATACATCAGTACCGAGAATTGACTGAGGAATACAAACCTGCTGAACTATTGAAACAAGTTAGAACGAGCTTTGAACAAGAATATACATGTACAAAATTACTTACCTTCGGAAGGATGTTCAAAACCGCAATCGACAATGGCTCTTAACAATTCAGGCTTGAGTAAGAAATCCTTGAAACCTGTCGAGTGAATTCCTACGTAAGAACCCTTCTTGTCGCCATCTTCTTTAGTGCCGTTTTCATAAGTCGCTCCATTGGCTGGAGCGTTTGCGGAGTCGGCAAATTCTTCGCTATCAGAATAATCCAACAGTTCTTCTTCTTGGTGTGACATCTATAATATTAACGTTAGCAAACTATTGGACAGAGATTACAATGCTCGTGTCGCTCCCTGTACCCCGAAATAAGATCGTGACGAGCTTGAAATACGTGCTTCAAGCATTTTGTGTTGAAAAGCCAGCAAAATACCCCGTTTTTTTTTGCTGGTGCCTCAGATACACCTCCTTGCCTCCACCATCAATACGTTTGCTCTCTTGAAAAACAGCAAAGCAACAAAAATATATCCCGCTTAACGTTCAAATGAACGTATTCATCAAAAACATGAAATAGTCCATCTTGTATGTGGCATGAATGACCGATTATGACTCGGATTCCAATCAAGAATTCATGACTTTGGAGCCCATTGTTCAAAAAAAAGACCCCTCAACAACACATTCATCAATCCAATCACATGAATCGTGTTTTTCACTCGCTTCGATCATTCGGTTCGGTGCGGCACGGCCCATCACTGGTTCGCCGTGGATTACTTACATTCGAGTATACTTGCAGTAGAATGTATGAAGAAAACAATCGAGGTGGTGGGAAAAAGTGAAAATCCTTGTGGTGGGTCAAGTTACCCGACCGAATAGCCGAAAACGGCGGACAGCCGCACGCAAGCAACGAGGAACAATAACATAAAGATAAAAGAACAAGAATACATTATATAGAAACACATCATTGCTAAACTTTTCTGACAAATACACAAGATAGAGAGAATATGCAACACTACTTTATATCCATCCGAGAGAATTTTCACTCATAACTGGCTCAGATATCGGCAGAGGAATGCTAACGCCAGTTCGGCGTGATCCAGAGCTAGTACGCCCCGACTCTCTAGGTGTTGTTCCTTGAGGCGATCCCGAATGGAGATCATCCCATGAACTAGAATCATGATAGTATGCTCCTGCTGCTGCTGCTCCCATATTACCCACTGTGAGCGAGTTTGTGGGAGAATATCCTTGTTGCGATGCCAGTACCAATGCTCTCTTCTTCAAATGTCGCCTGAATATCAAAAATACAAGAGATCCATACGCTGCGGCTCCAGCAATGGTACCAATAGCGATACCTGCCGTTTTTGATGACGCCTTAGCTGATCCCGTGTCTGGACCTGACGAATCAAGTGACCCATTGTTTTGTGCAGTGCTACTAGCTGCTGCTCCACTTGAGGTACCTGATCCCGTCCCTGTTCCTGATCCACCACCGCTAGTAGGGGTACCTTCGTCAGATCCAGGGATTAGAGGAATACTAGGGTCTATCAAACTCATCAAGCCTCTAACATTTGCGCTTGGGTCCTGATATAGTACAGAAGTCGGCGTATGGATTTCAGCGCCCAATGTCGACACAAGCTTCTTTGGAATAAATGCCAATGCAACTGTCACAATATATCCATCAGACTCAGTCTGATATGGTTGCAGTCGTAAGAGAGAAACCTCCGATACATTGATTCCCAATCCATGAGCGAGGCCAATCGGCAAATACTCAAAAATCTGAGCAGCTGCCAGAGGATGCTGTGCCACAAACTCATAATTCAATGCATAATCAAACCCAATTTGAACCAACTCGCTATCAGCCGGTTGAGATGTATCTCCTCCGGGTGATATGACTCTAGGCAGACTGCTAGGAATTGAAGTGGCGACAGGCACGCTACCAGTTGTCGTAGGTGCCGTGGCTGTCGGAAGACCCTGTGTGATAATGTTCGAAGGCAACCAGTTGGAGACCGTTGTAATACTAGTGCTTGTTGGTGTAGACTTCGGCGTCTCAGCAATAGCAGAGCTTGAAGGGCTCGATGTCGGCACAACACCCGGTGCCGTAGAAGATATGCTAGTGGTGGGCACAATTTCTGGCGAACTAGAAGATGCGCTTGTTGTAGCCACGATTTCAGCCGTAGTAGTAGTATTCGGTGCCGGCTGCAGAGATACGACTGGTGTACTGGTGCTCGAAGGAACAATCACAATAGAACTGCTTGGCACCGATGACACAGTTTCGACAGGAGAGCTGTTAGAAGAAACGGCACTACTGCTCAATACAGAAGGGCTGATAGTAGTACTACCTGGCGTTGGGGTGCTGGACAAACTAGAGCTGACCAAAAAGGAGATAGCAGATACACTAGACGCCGACAAACTGGCGCTGCCTGAAGAGCTAGGCGGAACTGAGCTAACAACACTAGGGGAAATAACCGCGCTAGCAGAGCTAACCAAACTAGGTGAGCTAACTGCCGTAGAAGAACTGACAAAGCTAGGGGTACTGGCTAGACTAGCGAAGCTAACTGGCGTCGAAGAACTAGCCAAGATAGGAGTACTAGCTGGTGTCGAAGACGACGATACCAAGCTAGGCAAGCTAACAGAGCTAGCCGTGCTGACCCCTGTAGATGCAATAATAGCTGCAGAAGTACTAGCCAAGCTGGGTGTGCTAACTACTGCGGACGAGCTCAGCAAATTAGAGCCGCTGGAGCCGCTAACTGTTGTAGGTGTGCTGACCAGGCTGGGAGAACTAACCAGAGATGAAAAGCCTTCAGCAGTAGAGGAGCTAACCAAGCCAGCAGAAATAACCGAGGTAGGAGAAATAACAGCACTAGTAGCAGCTGAAGTACTATCAAGAGTAGGTGAGCCAACCAAACTGCCTGAAGTCAGTGCCTGTGTTGAATAAAGTGGTGATGGTCCGCTAGTAGAATATGATTCGGCCAAAGAACCACTACTGAAGCCTATAACTGGAGACGAAGAAGCCACAGAAGTGGGTAGAGAATAGTCGGAACTCAAAGTAGAGCCTTCATTATCAGCTGATGTTGAAGTAGGAACCAGTGGCAGTGGTACGCCAGAGTAAGAACTAGACGGAGATGAAATGACAGAATATAGCGAAGACGACGAAGAATCTACCACAGGTGCAGAAGTGGCTGCAGAGACACTGGCCGATGTGGCACTGGAAGACTCCGATACACTGGTACTAGTCGGAAAAAGTGGGGCCAAAGGATTCGTCAAACTTCCCTCGGCACTTGAAACAGAGCTAGACGCAGAAGTCGACACAACACTTGTTTCTGCCGTTGCAGCACTAGCCTCGCTAGATGCAGTAGAAGATGGGAAATAAGGTTCGCTTGATGCAGAAACCAGTTGACTTGACGAAACAGTTGCCGGAGCAGTAGATGCGCTGCTCAAAACAGAAGAACTGGAGCTAGGGCCCTGTAACCAAGGTATCGGATCCAAAGACGACAATAGAGAGCTAAAAGCAGGAAGCGATGCCGAAGAACTCGTAGAAGAACGCTTTGTTTTGGTCGTCTTTGAAGGGTATAGCTGATTCGACCATGACCAGTGGATTTGACCGGCTGTGTGACTTGATGAACTAGCTACCGGAGTCCAAGGAGCCGGGGTATCCGCGCCGCCTACAGATGTCGTCTGAGAAGGTGCAACAACCGGCTGTCCTCCAGATGGGTACAGAGTAGTACTGGCCGTCGTTCTTCGATTAGGAGTAGCACTAGTCAGCTGTGTCAGCATGTCGGGATAAACAGAGTTGATTTCCGACAAGATAGTGTTACCAGAAGTCTGTGAAGACGAACTGACAAAATAGTCCCCAAAATCGTTGCTCGATGTACTATATCCAGAATCACCGTCACTTGCACTGGTGAAGAGCCCCGGAGACACACTGGGAGCAGTCAATTCAGACGAACTACTAGGTGCACCAACACTGCTGGGGTATACAGTAGTTGTTGTTGTAGTAGTGAAGGTATACCCAGCACTTGAACTAGACGAACTTACGTCAGGATCAGTCTTGTTGGCAAAATAATTTGCAGAGCGAGCCTTGTTATTTCTGGCGAAGAGTGAATTAATCACTTTAAACCCGGAATCAACCAAGGAGGGTGACTGCTCGTCTTGTTGGTTCGCGTCCACAGAAGCAACAGTCACGTTAACGTCAACCAGCTGACGACGAACGGGCTGAGGCTTATAAAACTTTGGCTGAGCATCAGCAGACACGGGAATTGCAGCCAAGGCAATGGCGGCCGTGACATAATACGTCAAAGTCTTCATGATAAACAGCAATCAACTAACCAAAACAGACACCAGAAAAAAACGAAGGGACGGCAAAGCAATTGCCAAAAAACAAGAAAAGAACGAGAAGAAAGAAAAAAGAGCGGTCTGGTTAGATGTAAACAAAAGCCGGAGAAACAACTGGTTCTGAGTTGTTCTTTCCAAGCCTCGGCAGGGGGTATTTTTATCTCCAAGATATATCCAACCCAACCCAAAATTGGACTGTCTAAATTGTAAAGAAATCAAAGAGTCCTAACCGATAGGCCAAAGCTTCAGCAAACAGTGATAACCTTCAAGTTTCTTGTTTGTTGTTGTTGTTGTTACAAGGTCAAGTTTGGGTTTTGTTAGCCCCTGCTCTTATAAAAAAGCTCACAACCTTTTTTAACCCCGTTGAGTTTTTGTGAAACAAACGATCGGTGACCAAATGGGTACAAACGCGAAGACGATCTTTCCAAAAGAATGATTCACCCGCTTTGACGGAATATAAGAAATATAGTCGACGACGCCTTTGAACCAACAAAAAAAAAAAGGCGGATAAAAAAGATAAGACCCCTTTCTTTTTGGAAGAAGATAATGATACAAATACAAATATTTGATTCAAACGTTCTATATATGTGTTTGAATGCTTATTTATTGTATTGCATGTATCAAGTGAGATTGCTTCAAAGTCAACAACAGCAGCCCTAACCCTGCGCACTAAGGAAATATTTTTTTTTTTTTCCAATTAAATTTTTGGGGGGTTTTTTTTCTTAAAATGGACAAAAATAGGCGTCAACAACAACAACAGGAAATAAAATATGAGGATACAAATAGGAAGATATGAAAAAAAGGGGTCGAGTGGTCCAATTTGATGATTTCTTGTTTATATATTTATGCTATTTCATTTATATATTAATGTATATATTATATACAATTGATAAACACCCCCCTCCCCTCAATTGGGCAGTTACAATATCATACATTCTTCATGCCATGGCATTCCAGCACTACCAGTGAAACCGTAACAATAAAGTTTCCAGCATTTCTTATCGCTGGGTAATTGCAGCATTTATGCGTCCATAATAAGATGGATTTTAACTTTTGAATTATCTGGAGCGTTATTGGTGCCGATCATTGTGTGTGTTTCATGATGTTAATTAGCAATAAAGTTTTGGGGCACCCGACTTGGGCATACTGTTGTATATTTCAATGGAGCATTATTTTTACATATCCCGATTAGTTTTTCATGTAGAATGGTTTTTATGCATTTGTATGTTTCTATAATGTGTTTAAACGAATCGGTTTGTTTTTTTTGGTTAGGCGAGCCTGAAATAATTTGATGGAATGAATTCTTGTCAATATGCTGCCAATGTCCAACCCGGGATAGCTGCATGATACATAGACTAATTTTCGGGTTCGGTATGTTGCTGGTTATATACGGCAGTTAGTACCGTGATATGTTAGCCAAGAAGAATTCAATTGGGCATAGTCGAAGGTTTAAGCGAAGGGGGAGACTGTAAACGGTCGAAAGGTGGGTTTGCAATAGCTTGGCAGGAAGGGATGTTTTGATGGTTGGATGTGGATGTACGAGTATTAAGGGGGGAAGTGATAGTAGACGGAATTCTGGCAGTACGTCAATAAGAATTGAGATAAATGTAGAATTACAAATATGTATTACATTATGTAGTGTATTCTTTTTAGTATTGACAGAAATTTCAGCTAACTGTGTTGTTGATTCAACGTTAATGTTGTTTTGTATCAGGTTCCAGGCGAATTTCGCTTAGGCAGTCAACGATCAGTGAGTCTGCCATAAAAGCTGCTGGCTATAGTCATTTGAAAGAGTGGCTTTTGATGTAGATTGTTTAAATCTCTTTCTTGATACGTTATTGTTATAATCCATATAGTTTAATCTGATAATTCTCTGATTTTCTACTAATCTATCATGAAACCAATTAAGGTTTATAGTGCTAAGTTAGCAGTGCTGCCAAACTGCAAGAACCCGTCAAATGTTCATATTCAACAACATATTATAGATAATAACGAAAATAAGTACATTGGGCGTGGGATTGCATATATTTCTCTATTTTACACGTGCATGTTCTTTATATTTCGTTAATTTTTGTAAATTTTGTCATTTTCTCCCGTAATGTGAGTGCTAATTACATGTCATATCAAGGTGTTCTTCGAGGAATTTTCAAAAATTGGCGACCTTTTAAGATATCTGTTTAGGTAACTACTTTCTTAATAACCGAGAAAAATGAAACCACGTCGGCTTATTTTCAAAAGAGACATCCAGATATGAAAAATGGAAAGAAATATAACCAGATAATGCACCTATCACGTGGAATGGAACGGTATATTAGCTGGTTATAGCCTACATTGATAATTTCACTGTCTTCTAGTCGGTTTTTCTACCAACATCAATAAACTGCTGGAAAACACCAAAAATTTTGAAAAAATGAACAAAAATCAAGATCAACACAAATTCCAAAATCATTTATAACCCGCTATTCTATTTCATCCAACATTCTCGCTACAATCTGTCTGATGAACCGAACCAGTAACTCCACTTCTCCGACCACCGACTTCCAAGCCAAACTTCCCATTTCGTCCGTTTCGTCGGAAAAATGACCCTTTTGATCCGACATTCATGGCCAGGAGTTCCAAGAATAAAACTGGTAAATTTCGTTACTAAAAGGTATCAGTCTTCCAGTAATAGATGTAGGTTGGCAGATATATTTCTAGAGATATTCCGATGCTGACTGTTATAGCTCCGACCGAACAGTACGATTACCTTGTCAAATCCAAAAAAATCAAACTTGATCAATATCAAAGAAGTATGTATATAACAGAATGATCTGCACAATATTTTTTACACGTTTTTCTAACCAACAGATATCGTCAGTTCGTTGCACTATCTATATGAAGATCTGGTGAATTATAAACCCGATCCGATAGAAAATCTCGGACACGGGAGAAATGGAGGATTTCTCAGCAGGCTCTTTTCAAGTAAAAGTGCGTCTTTTGATCAACCGAAGGGAATATATTTATGGGGAGATGTTGGCTGTGGAAAAACCATGCTAATGGATATGTTTTACACGACTATTCCTTCACACCTAAGCAAACGACGAACCCATTTTCACTCTTTCATGCAGGAGGTTCATCATCAGAGATATGATCTGAAACAAGTTATGGGTGCAAGTGTTGATACTACTCAATACCTGGCCGATAGTATTGCTCGAGAGTCTAATGTTTTATGCTTCGACGAGTTTCAAGTCACAGACGTTGCCGATGCAATGATCCTGCGAAATTTGTTTGATCTGCTATATAAGAACGGTGTGGTCACTTTTATGACTTCTAACCGGCCTCCTGATGAATTATACAAGAATGGTGTACAGCGTGAAAGCTTTATCCCTTGCATCGAACAAATAAAAGAACTTAACAATGTCATATTTCTAGACTCCAAAGTCGACTATCGTAAGATAGATCGGCCATCGAGTGGAGTGTATTTCTTTCCTCCTGACGGCAAATCATTGGCTGATGTAAAAGCCGACGCGGACCATCATGTGTCTACATGGTTCAAATACTTCTCGGCAGATACAGAGCCGATATTTGACGATAAACTTCATGTCTGGGGAAGAGATATCCTTGTGCCCAAGAGCGTGCCAGAGGCTGTAGCTCAATTTACGTTTCAGGAACTCTGTGGAAAACCAATGAGTGCAGCCGATTATCTTGAGCTCACACGATGCTTTCCCAGTTTTATTCTTACAGATATTCCAACATTAGATCTTGGAAAGACAGATGTTATTAGACGTCTTATTACATTTATCGACTCCGCATACGAGTCACAGTCTCGTCTGGCAGTCACTGCCGCCAAGCCATTTGAGCATTTATTCGATGCCGAAGTTGGATATTCTAACCAGGACTTATCTGCAGTTAGCAAAAGTAAAGAAGACGAAGATAATTTGGATGAGCTGGTGTTTTCGGGAGCTGAGGAGAAGTTTGCATTTGCTAGAACCTTAAGCCGATTGAAGCAGATGTCTTCTCAGCAATGGTTGGACCATATTAGACAATAAGGTGTCTATCTGGAGTAGTAGGGTGTATATTGGATTAAGATAGTGTGTTTCATCATTGATGAAGTTGGTGTAGTATAAACATAGATCTGAAGCATTATATTTTAGATAGACAGAGATAGATGTAGAGAGATAGGTGTGTAGAGTTAGAATTACGTTAGAGAAGAAATGAATTGAATAGATATTCTGAAAAGGCTTCGGAATACGTATATTAGATATACATTAGTCATACGCTATAACACTCCTTGATCTAGTGTGATTTAAAAGACGACATCATCATCCTCAGCCAATCCCTCCAATGATTCTTCTACAACAGGGCTCTTTTGAGCATCCATGGTAGCTTCTGACGAAAAAATATCCTCTTCCTCAGCTTGTCTCTTCTTCTTTATCTCAGCATCACGAGCAGCCACTTCCAATTGTTTCTTTCCTTGAATCTTCTTCAGCCGATAAAACTCTTCTCTGTCCAATTCATCTAGTTCACTATTAATATAGGTGATTGTATTTTCGGTTCTTGGGATAATGACATGCTCAATTGCATTGACTCGACGGTTGGTCACCTTTATGACCTCGTCTAATATGACAAATGCAGTCTGTAACGAAGCCAACTCGACCAATGTCTCGACGGCCTGAGAATAAACGACTTTTGCTCTTTGAACCTGCTGTCCTCCACGACCCAATCCAGTCATTTGAAAGTCATTGCTATTCTCCTCATAGTATGCCTCAAAAGTCGGCAAATAAACTCCTGAAACGTTCTCTTGTTTAGCGCGAACACGGAATCGCGCACTCTTAACTGATTCTTGCACCTGATATGCTATATTATCGCCTGTAGCGTATGATACTTCTGCCAAAGAGAATGCTGCTGTTTGCATAACTCTGCCCATCTTCCTTTTAGCCTACAAAAGCATTAGCAATTGCCCATAATAAACTCAATTGGATTCACCTACCTCGTCAATTCTCTTAGTAATATCTCGGAATCGTTTCGTTAAAGCTTCAGACTTTCTTTTAAGTAATGTATATCCTTGATTGGCTCCCTTTAGTTTACTCTTCATCAGAGCCAGAGTCATTCGGGTAGGAAACACCGCCTCCCTATTGATATTAGTAGACAAATAGACCAAATTATCTCTTCCGCTACTTACCTGTTTGCTGCTCCTGACATTGCTGATAAGTCGGATGGTTAAATGGGTTGAAGCAAAAGGATAATTTGGGACCGACCATCAAAAGACCCGTTAAACCATGCAGAACATCCGTGAGGATGACTGGCCGTACGAGCAACAACTAATAAAAGATCCTCAGGATTTCAGAGCTTGGTGGAGATATGTACAGTTCAAATCAGATGCAAATGTGCAGGAACAGGCGTTTGTTTTGGAACGAGCATTGGCTGTTTTGCCTCGATCTTACAAAATATGGAAATATTATACTGATTTGAGGGCGGAAAATGCGAAAAAAGCACAAAATACCGTCGAATACAACAATACGGCTTTGGTATATGAGCGTGCACTTATGTTTTTGGGCCAAATGCCTCGATTATGGCAGGATTATTTACAGTTTAGACAGTCTGCTCCATCGCTAAATATTTCTGAGACTCGTCGAAGTTTCGATAGAGCACTTCAGAGTCTTCCGACGACTCAGCATGGTCGAATATGGCAACTTTATCTGGAGTTTGCTGACTCAATCAATCCTTACTCCAAGGCTGATATCTGGAAACGATACATTGAATTCAAACCTACAGCTAAAGAAACATGTGTGGAGCATTTGATAGATGCTGGTCGTTATGCTGAAGCAATTGTAATGCTTGTTGAACTACTCGATGATCCAAAGTTCGAATCTACAAGAGGACGTTCGAATTTTCAGGTATGGGAAGATCTTGTCGAATTACTTGTACATCATTCTCCCTCTGATCTGTCTTTGGGCCAGCGATATTCTGCAGAAAGAATCATCAGCAGTGGAATCTCCAGATTTCCGGATCAAATGGGTCGATTGACTGTTCAATTGGCTACTTCATGGATCAATAACGGTCAGTTTGAAAGAGCCCGTAATGTATACGAAAACGGCATAACAACTGCCATGACTATCAGAGATTTCACACAAATATTCGATTCATACGTGGAATTCGAAGAAGCGTATATATCTGAACTCATGGAAGATAACCAGGACCAGCTGGAGATTGATCGACATATGGAAATCTTTGAACAACTCATGGATAGACGCCCATTTCTCATCAATGATATGTATCTTCGACAAAATCCTCATAATGTTTACGAATGGGAAAAGCGAGTAGGACTCTGGGGTGAAAATGTGGAACAAGTCGTTAACACATACAATAAGGCTGTTGAGGTTGTAAATCCTGCAAAAGCTCACGGCAAGCTGCACAGATTATGGACGCAATTTGCAAAGTTTTATGAAAATCATGGCAAACTCACTATTACAAGAACGATATTAGAGAAAGCCACCATGGTCACATATCGCTCTGTTGATGAGTTGGCAGAAGTATGGATCGAGTGGGCTGAAATGGAGCTAAGACATGACAACTTTGATGAAGCCATAAAGGTGATGGAGACAGCTGTACGAGCACCAAATACCACTAAGATCGACTATTTCGACAACAGCAGACCGCCCCAAGAACGTCTACACAAGTCCATGAAAGCCTGGTCGTTTTATGTGGATCTTGTCGAAAGTTTAGGCGATCTCGAGCAAGTTCGACCATTGTACGAACAAATGTTCCGTCTGAAAATCGCTACGACACTTACCTTTGTTAATTATGCACAACTTCTGGAAGAAAATGAATACTTTGAGGAAGCATTCAGAGTATACGAACGTGGAATTGACCTCTTTCCATATCCAGTAGCCTTCGAGCTCTGGAATATTTATTTGCAAAAAGCCATTGATCGAAAATTAGGCATTGAAAGATTGCGTGATCTGTTCGAGCAAGCTTTAGAGAATTGCCCAGCCGAGCTCAGCAAATCCATATATATCATGTACGGCAAAGTTGAAGAGGATCGAGGACTGGTGGCTAATGCTATCAAGATATACGACCGTGCAGCCATATCTGTGGCAGATAAAGACAGACTAGATACATATCATTTCTACATATCACGAGTTTCTGAGAATTTCGGATTACCTGCAACCAGAAAGGTCTTCCAAAAAGCAATCGATGAGCTGAGCGATGCAGCAGCCAATGAAATTGCTCAGAAATTCATTGTTGTCGAAGAAAAGCTCGGCGAAATTGAAAGGGCCCGTGCACTCTACGGATTCACGTCTCAGTTTAATAACCCTGAAGTTGCTGTGACTCAACATTTCTGGCAGAAATGGCAAGAGTTTGAAGTTCAATATGGTGCCGAAGATACTTATAAAGAAATGCTTCGTATAAAGCGAAGTGTTAAAGCGTCTTTTGAATCTGATATCAACTATCTGGCTTCAAAAGAACAAAATAATGCAGCAGCAGCTCCAATAGGTTTTGTTGCATCATCCAAAGCTGCTGACAGCAAAGAAGACGAAGTAATGGAGCAAGAGGATCTTGATGAAAATGTACAACAAAATACGCACAACCCCGATGAAATTGAAATTTAACGATATTATGTTTGAATCATTAATATTAATATACATTATTACACATTTCTGCTCTTTTGTTCTGTTTCTTCAATAAGTAGTTTCCATACATTTGCCCCTAACACCGGAGCATCTTCATCCAGAGTCACCTCTAACTCCTGCACTAGCTCAGCCAATGGCTTATGATCTCTTATATGTGATACCACGAAGTCAATGAGGTCTTCTTCTTCGACACCAAGAAACTCGACAATGTTGGTGACAACAGCCGGCTTGATTTTGTCCTGAAGAATAGCTTCATCCAAAGACTGCCATTTAACATCGTATACAGAAAGCTCTGGAATGCCTGAAGGAATGAAATATTCATCGCTGACCTGAGGCAAAGGTTTGGGCAACCTATGTTTCTTCTCTTCCTCATTATCAACCCAAACAGAATCAACTTCTGTAACATTTTTCTTGGGTCCCTTAAGAGTGAGAGAGATCTTTCCAACAGGTTCTCCATCAGCAGATGGCGCGGATTCAGCAACAGGTTCATTGAGGTTCATTGAAGCCAGTTCTTCAGCTTCATTTCTTGCATCTCTCTCATCACTATCACGTTCACGAGCACGGAATTCACGCCTGCTCTTTACCCATGAGCTATGGCTGTAAAAGTATTCCATATGCCTCTGAGCATTCGGGTCTTGCTCGTCGAAATTTTTGTACTTTTCAACTCGTGCAGCCTTTTCAGCTGGATCTTGAGCAGCAGCCGTAGCAGCATTTTGAGCCTCACGGTTCTTCTTTTTCTTCTCCAAAGCATTGATTCTATAATTTTCACGATGTATCCATTTACTTTCGAGATCAGTAAACTCCTTTTGTAAGTTATCAACTCGTTTGGTTTCTTTCAGTGCTTGAACTTGCAAGTCACCGTCTTCGCCTGGCGGTACGTCGTACTCGTCATCCTCGTAAGTGATATTTGCAATATCAACGAACTTCTCTGCTGCTTTCTGTGCTTCAATACTTCGAGTTTTGGCAAATGATGATACATTCATGGTTCTTCCTTGGGTCTTTTTCTCATAATTTATGCCATCCTGATCCCGTTTTCGCTCAATTCGTAACGATTCTTCTCGAAATTTGGCGATTTCTTCTTTTATTCTAGGAAGATCATGCTCATCTATTTCGATATCTCCAAGAGTCTTGTCTTCGCCGGTTTGTGACCTTCTGACGATCTCATATACATCATTTGATTCCTCGGATTTAGAGGCCTTTGAGCCGTCATTTTCTTCGATTTCACCATCCTCTTTGGTTTCAGAAGTCAGAATATCCGTCATTTGTGCTATAACTGTAGGATCCGTAGATACAGTGGGATCAGAGCCGGGAGCTTGTGCTAACCAATCCGAGGTTGATTTCTGCACTTTTATACTCAAATGACTGTCTGAATCATCTGAAGATATGCTAACTTGAGGAATCACACGGATTCCCTGACTGACTCCAGCAGCCGTTGAGAATGATGCAAATGCAAACTGGCATGGAGAGCTGTCGTACGATACGGGCCGTATCAACTTACTGAAAGCAGGAATAAGTTGTAGTCCAGCTTCGAGCTTTTTACTTGATAAAACTTTAGGAATATCAGAAATAAATATGGTTTTCAGTAACTCATCCTGGCTCAGGTTGTTCATGATGAAAACCCAGTGAGGATGAATAGAGGAAAAATTCCAACAGCCGCAAACGGTAGCCGACCAAACTTCACCAAAAACGCAGCCAAATCAACAACTAACCAACGTAAATCTATGGGAATTCCATGACAAGTTTGCTTGTACCGTTTATAGCCGATAAACGATGGGAAGCAGCTAAAAGTCTTGGGAAATATTCTCCTGTCCATTGTTTTAATGACTCAAAGTCTTACAATGTCCACGTTCAAATGGCATATTGGATCAATCAACAGCCTACTTACGGGCTACTTCGTGCATTTGATGGAGATTACACGTTCTGGCTTCTAATACCGTTAGAAATGAATCATACAAGAAACAGAAAGGTTAAAATCACGTGTTGTTCCGTCCTGGAGATAAAGCTGGATCGGCTGATATTCATACTGAAGAGTCCTTTGGAGAACATGGTTGAGTCAAACACACCTTTTAAAGGCCCATTGTCTGATATAGCAGTGAAAAGCTATAGAAGAGGATCACAAGATATGACTCCTGTATTCGTTGCTTCTAGTTATATAATACGGACTAATGTTCCTTGTGATTATTGGGGAAATGCGTTGGAAATGTCCAGGTTCCTTGTAAATGACACGAAGATTACGAAGCAGGATAAGAATTCCGTCAAATTATACAAGGTTCCAAGAAGAATGCAAATACGAAGCGAGGATCGAACGGCGCTTGTTTTGAAGCGAAAGGGTGTCGTTGAAAGGGCCACTGGTTCTGTTGAAGCGGCCAATGCTGAAAAAATTAAGCCCTCCACTGAAGGAACCCCTACTAAACGACAATTACGGCCGAAGCGGAAAGCAAAGAAAGTTCGAAACCAGCATCAACGAACAAATCCAACTCTTCAAGTTCAAGCTAGTGAGCAGCAACCTATCACCGCCAAACCAGTTCTCCAAGTACCAGCTAGCATAAAAGCCACCAGAGATTCAGTGATTATTACCAGTATGTCACCAAATATATATGAACCTCATGATCCTACAATTTGTGGATGTGAATCATGACCTACAGCTTGTCCAGTGTTACTTCAGATGGCTCAAGAGCGTTTGCTGCTTTCCAGAATTTCGATATATGTCTTGTGCCAGAATCACACAACACAGTTATAATTTTATGGCCTGGGCCCATCTTTTTTGCATATTTGTATGCTGCTACAAAGTGAACAGCTGAAGAGGAACCGACAAACAATCCGTCATTTTGGACCAGAATCCTAGCCATTGTCAAGGCCTCATCATCGGTGACTCGTATAGAATCATCTATATATTGACGACCGGCTTCCAGATTGGCAGTCACACGGTTCACCCCTATTCCTTCAACGAGAGTATCGACTTGATGCCTTCTTCTAGTTCCTTCTTTCTCCTTGATGTCGAACATGACCCCATATTTTATTCGATTGAACAATCCGCTTCCTGGAGGATCAGCTAGAATGATTTTGAGATGTGACAGATTCTTGGCATGCTTGAGATAACGAGCAACTCCAGCAATGGTTCCTCCCGTTCCAGCACCAGTGACAAATGCATCGAATTGGCCCCCATTGGTCTGTTTATACAGTTCAGGACCTGTATTATAATAATGAGCTTTCCAGTTGGCCTGATTTTCAAACTGATCGGAAAAAATGGCCCGACAATCGGTAGAACTGTCGTTATTAACAGCTTCAGCAGCCGTTCGAGCATAGTTGACATAATGATTCTCATCAACAATACCGGCGGGCCGAACCTTATGAACCACAGCACCTAGCATTGTTAAAAGAGATACTTTTTCTTCAGATGTATCATCAGGAACTACAATATGTGCTTCATAACCACTGGCTCGACACAGCATGGCTATAGAGATGCCAGTTGATCCACTGGTTCCTTCAAACACCTTATCACCATGATGAGGACGAATCAAACCTGCAATTTCGGCCTCTTTGATTATTTCCAAAGCAACTCGATCTTTGGAACTTCCTCCAGGATTCTGCATTTCTACTTTGGCATATATTTCACATCCTGATGCATCACTGAGACTATTGATCCTTACTAAAGGAGTGGTACCAATCATATCGGCAACACCAGCAGAGCATACTTTGCCAGGGTATCGATCCGTATCTATGACATTAATCCATCGGTATATTGCTAATCCAATTGCAATTCCTGCTGATAAACAAGAAGCATTTGATAAATATAAAGATTTTGACATGAAAGATGCTAAGATTTTGGACATGGTGCGGCTGAAGCAGAAAAACAAAAAAACCGCGCAACTCCACATGAAACGTTTGTAGAGCGCCGATATGAGAAATAACAAGGGATAAAATGATGGAAAAAGGCGATAATTATGAGGAAAAAAAGTCGAAAATCACGTAAAATCGCTTATATTTATATACGTAAAAATAAAATTTAAAGAAAGCAATTATTCCACCAAAAATATCTCTATCAATTTTAGCTCCTCGGTTATATGTGACCTATCATGTTTCATCAACAAGGTCAAAATTTCCCGCAAATCAACGTATAATTCTACCATTTTTTGACTCTAATTCATCATTTCCACCTCTTATTACGCCATTTTTTATTTTCCTCCAATTTTTCCCCCGTCCGTCGCCAAATTTCTCTCCCCGTTGATCCGTGTTGATCTTTCTAAAATGGGCTGAAACCACCAAGCTTTAAAAACGCGAGGCTTTTTTCGCTCAAACACACCCACCAACCACTTTATCTGCCTCAGCAGACTTGTCGTTCTTTTTGCCAAGAGCGAAAGTCGATAGTGGGGTTTTACTTGTTTTTCTTGTATATTAGGACTTTGATATTGTCTTTGGTGATCTCTTGTTATTATGTATAACTCCAAATCGTCTCTTTCTCCAGGCTTCAGGACTGATCGTCCCTGGAGATTCTCTATTACAGGATATAGAAGCTTGCAAAGATTACTGATATTTGGAGCTTTGATCTTATTAACAACTTGTTTGTTTTTATACCAGAATAATCTCAGCCATTTTGTGGAGAAATCTGCTTCTGCTACCGGTTTACAACGGTCTCCAGAGATTCCTGAAAAGGTAGTCATTCGCGATAAAGGAACGTTTGATATTAAAATACAATCGCCAGGAAATGCCACTTTAGGCTTTGAGACCATCCAATATATCAATCTGGACTTCAGACATGACCGTGATGATTCCATCTTTCTCCAGAGTGATATCACGGGACTTAAGATGGAAAAGTTCAATGCTGTCAATGCCAAAACGCTAGACAGAAGTGGCTTGAGTCCTATATCTAATAAGGACGCTATTAAAGATACTCATTTGGCGTGTTATAGATCGCATGCCAACTTGTGGAGAAAAATGCTCAATGAAAATTGGAATACCATGTTAGTTCTGGAAGCCGACGCCGCGTGGGATATTGCTGTTAAACCTATCATGAGGAGGTTAGCATTAGCTCTCAATAAGCTCTATGAAACGTCACCTGTTGCCGCTGAGCATGATGTTATACCCACTGAACAAGACCCATATTCATCTTCCAATTGGGATGCACTGTTTCTGGGTCATTGCTTTGAAGTACCACTTTGGTCTGAAGATCGTTTAATTTATAGCGATATTGACGTTCAAGAGAAGCAGTCGTTCTTTTTCACAAAGCTAAATGAAGAGCGCGTAGTTCGAAGATCGGGGGGACCGGCTTGTACTACAGCATATGCATTGTCACAATCTGGAGCAAGGAAATTACTGCTCCATTCTGCACTTGATATGAACAAACCAGTTGATCTCAAAATCGCTGATTTGATTGGCTCTGGCCAGCTAATTGCCTATTCTACACATCCAGTTGTATTTGGACAAATCGCTTATCGAGAAGGATTGGGTGCATCGAGTCAGAACTCAGATATTAACGAAGTGAAGTCAGAAACTTCCGAAGATTATTCACAGCCGTATCGTGATAGTTGGACTAAAGCATACAAAGACAGGAGTGTATGGGAAATGGCAGAGTTTTACAAAGGAGCCGCATTCAAGAACCCAGCGTTTGATCAGGTCGGACCGAAATATTTTGAAGGCTCACCGGAGGCAGATGTCGAAAATGAGTTGTTTTGGCCTGATCATCTTGGATCTGGAGTTGCTTATGTTGATGAGGTCAATGGTACGAAAGAAGGAAATTGAATGACAAGACAAGAAATGCGTTTATGAGTTGCATATCAGCTGGTCTGAATAGCTATATATATAAAGGAGATGAAAGTGAATGAAATTATGTTGTTTTTTATATGAATACACGTGGGGAATATATGAATAATAGGCCAATAATGGAAATCGGGTCACGTGACCTAAAAACCCTAACCCTAGTTACCCTACGAGAGTGGAAAATTCCCCATCTTCTGCTAATATGGAGGTTTGGCCGAGTTGGTTATGGCGCTACGTTTAGGTTCGAAATGCAAGTTTCGAAAAAGACCGTAGTTTCTTCGGATTCGCGAGTTCGAATCTCGCAGCCTCTACTAATTTTTTTAGGACTACAACCACGATAACAGCGTTAAGAAATAACAAAAACCATACTTTTTCTTTTCTATTCAATTTCTCTTTAAAATTTATAACTGTCGCTCCTACATAAACCATTTATCTCCACATCCCTCCACCCACCTTGCTCTTCCTCATGTCTTAGTTAAAGTTCTCGGCTAACCCAAGATTAACCTCCACCACCAACCACAAACCACCTCGTACCAGCCAGCGAGGGTTCTACCGATCATGAACATGGACATTCTGCGTGAGGATGTGGAACGTGAGGGTTACAATGAGCCAATGGAGACTTTCACCATAGATGACAGTGAACAGAGTACAGGACTTATGGAGGATAGGCCGTCCAAGTCGTCTAAAACCACCCATGTTCGAGGATACAGAAGGCAGCAACCACGGCAACGACAATATATAAAGTTCCTGCTGGTCATGCTGTTTCCTGGACTTGTAATGGTAGCTCTGCTCATTGTTGTAGCTACAAGTAACTCGGAACCTTCACGCAATGCATCTGCTGCAGCTCCTACAGGGTTTGAATATCCTAGTGGGTTCGATATGAAACAGAATTGGGGAACATATTCGCCATATTTTGAAGGAGGGCAGACGTACAGTGGAATAAAGGCCGATAGTCCTCTTGAGGAGGGCCGTCTGAGTGCATATAAACAAGTGCATGTTCTTCATCGACATGGAGAGCGATATCCCACCCATGGAGTGGCTGACAAAATGATAAGGTTCAAAAATAAGGTCGACAATATGAAGGAGAAGCCTCACAAGTCCTTGGAGTGGATTACGTCTTGGGAATTCTCATTGGGCCAGGACCTGCTAGTGATGCCCGGAGTAGGCACTGAATTTGTCTCTGGTGCAAGGTTCTGGGCTTCTCATGGCAGTATTTTGTACAATGCCAAGGAACAGCTGCAATATAACGAGTCCATGAATGTATATGAAAATGGAACGTCGCGGCATCCGGTCACTTTGAGGGCCACTGACCAATCACGCATACAAACTTCAGCTAGAGCTTGGGCTGCAGGCTTTTTTGGAGTTTATGGAGGCCAGGCGGAATCTCCAGTGGATAATTCCAATTTGTATACTTTGATTTTACAGGCTGAGAAAAGTCATGCAAATTCTACATTGGCCAGTTATTATACTTGTAAGAAGCACGTGGAGGCTTCCAGAAAGCATGACAGCAAATGGATTGACGTTTATATGGCTGATGCAGCCAAACGCCTGGGTAAACTGCTGCCAGGTATAGATAATCTCACAGCCAATGATGCCTATGTGATGCAAACTATATGTACATTTGAACATGCTGCTTATGGCCATTCCTTATTCTGTGGATTGTTCACTGAAACAGAATGGCGAGGCTTTGAATATGCTCAGGACTTGAGTTTTTATGAAACCTCTTCTTTCGGATCACCGACTGGTGCTGCACAAGGCTGTGGTTGGTTATCGGAATTAGTCGCTCGACTTGAAGGAGTGTATCCATCAGTAGGATATGGAGTCAATGTGACTGAAAATGAGCTGGTTCCTCTGGATCAGAAATTCTACATGGATATGACCCATGATTCTATAATAACGTCTGTTTTAACTGCATTGGATTTGGATTTCCTTAGACCAGAACTTCCCGATGATAAGATACCTGTACCTAGGCAATTCATAATGTCTAGGCTGGCCCCATTTGGAGCCAATCTTCTAGTGGAAGTGCTGGAAGACGACTTTGTACGTCTTAAACTGAATAACCGGGTATTACCATTGCATAGTTTAGAATACTGCCCGGAGAGTGATTATGGGCTGTGTGAGTTGAGCAAATTCATCAAATCTGTTCGAGCAGCCATAGAAAAGGTTGATTTTGATGCTGTATGTTCTTTAGAATAGGGATTAGACATAGACGACAATATATCGAATGTCAGGAGATCCGTGTTTTGTTTTATTTCCAAGATGCAGATTAATGCGCACTTTATCAACCGTTTATGCTAATACTTAATTTTATTGAATTATACGACCAATTTTATAATTCGCCTTATCCATGAAATTGTTTTATCGCACCTGAAACCCTATTGAACCCCTAATTGATACTAAAACCCGCTAGTTATTGCTGTTCTGAACCTCATTGAGAATTCGCAAAATATTCAGGAAAAGATTAATAATATCCAAATAAAGCGAAATAGCAGCGGCAACCTCGTCTTCCGGATGAAACTTATGCAGAATCTGCTGAGTATCAATAAGAATATAGGCTGAAAATACCAAGGCGCCAATGCCACTGTAGAACAATTCAATCTTGCTTGAATAGGGGAAAAACATCATCATGAACCCAAATATGACGAGAGACCACAAAGCAGTATATAGATAACCGGCCCAAGAAGTGAAATCTCGCTTGGTTTGCATAGCAAAGAGGGTGATGCCGGCAAACACCAAAAGGGTCATCAGAACAGCCTGAATAACAATGCTAGTTTCATAGAGAGAAGACACTACGCCTACAGCATAGCTTTCGAGCACAGTGAAGCCTCCGAGAAAAATAATATTAGTGGGATATGTTCGTTGTTTGAGAAAGGCGCCAATCATAAGACCCATGGCCCCAAACAATGATACATAGAAGGCCCAAATGTTCTCCAAACTCCACATACGCACAGCCTGATTCTTTCTAATAAAGAGCCCAATAGCAAAAGTAATCAACAGCTGAGCACATAATATCGTATAAACCTTTCTGACAAAGGCGTGGCGAATGCTTAACGTACATTCTGACACACTATTACTATATTTGAAATCATCCGGCAAGTGATCATCTTCTTGTCGCGGCTCAGCACTTTCTCCCGGAAGAAGAAGCGGATCCGCATCATACACCGGCGGCGCCGGCATGGCGTTATTGGTTTCCAAAGGAGTTGGACTTGAAGACATTGTTGTATGAAGGCAAAATGCTGGGGAATCACTTTGGGTGCAAAAGATCAACGTACGGCTGAAGACATGAAATTAAGGTTTATGGAACAAAAGAAACATTGGGGTTCGGATGGTTTCAGATATCGTATTTATTATTGAACATATCGTAATATAAAGCCAAAATATATCATGTCTAGTTATGGAGACGCTTTTCATAGCTGTGCAAGGAGTGTACACCACCCTCCAGCTGTGCAGAAGCAGTTCGGTACTCAAATCGCACATCACCAGAATAAACCTTGGCACGAAGACTAGTCAAAGACTGAATACCAAGATCCTGAAGACCATGCTGCAATCCCGATAACAAATAAGGTACAAACTTGGTGATGGAACCTCGGTCAACAACAGTTCCTGCTACACCCTGAGCAACAAGAACGGCATCATCCTCCGAGAAATATCGACTGGTTGCCGCGTTACTACTAATACCGGTTCTTTCCATGGCATCAATAGAGCCCATACCACGATAAGCCTTAAGACGTTGGCCCTCTCGGTAAAAATACTGCCCTGGAGATTCAATGGTACCAGCCAACAGACCACCCATCATCACACAAGATGCACCCAGAGCAAGAGCTTTGGTAATGTGACCAATGTTCTGAATACCACCGTCAGCAATGCAAGGAACACCAAATTTGTTGGCAAGTTCCGCAACTGCATATACAGCTGTACCTTGCGGTCGGCCAACAGCCATCACTTCTTGGGTGATACAGATAGATCCCGAACCCATACCAATTCGCAGACCATCAGCACCAGCCTGAATTAGAGAAGCTGCTTGCTCTCGAGTAACTACATTACCAGCAATAACCTCAAGCTTAGGAAATGTTTTCTTGATCCACTGAACCATTTCAATCTGATATACAGAGTTACCTTGAGATGAGTCAATCACAACAACATCCAAACCAGCGGCAACGAGCTTGGCAAGCCGCTCTCGGTCATCGGGACGAGTACCAATTGCAGCACCGCAAAGAAGTTGCTTGGAATCAGCACTCTTGGATGCATTGGGATAATTTCTATTCTTTTTTAAATCTGTTCGAGACAAAAGAGACACCAAATTTCCTTCCTTGTCAATAATAGGAAGCTTGCCTTTTTTAGATTTTCGCAAAATATCATTTGCAGTGGACAGATCAATTCCACTTTGGGCGGTGACCAGATCAGTAGTCATGATATCACGAACCAAAGTCTTATCATCATCGTGAAATTGGATATCTCTAGAAGTGACAATACCAATAAGCTTTCCGGGGATTTTTCCAGTTTCTTGAAATAAAAGTTAGCTTTATCAATTTCTATGTTGGATATTCTCCAAAACATGACATTTTCAGGTGAACAAATATTCCCCACGACCGTTGCCAGTCTAATCGGTAGAACGAAAGTTATGTAAAATGAAATTTTTGACATCACAAAAAGTAAAGAATTGAAAAATTTTGGCGATTGTTTATACTTACCAGTAACGGGGAACCCAGCAAAACCAAGCTGAGATTTGAGTTCCTTAACTTCACCAACAGAAATAGTAGGAGCAACAACAACAGGATCAGAAATAAAGCCATTTTCGAACTTTTTGACCTTTCTAACCATGGCAGCTTGTTCTTCAGTGGTACAATTATGATGAAGTATACCAATACCACCCAAAAGAGCCATATGAATAGCCATTTCTTCTTCAGTAACAGTATCCATAGGAGACGAAACAAAGGGGGTCTTCAGAACAATGTTACGCGTCAAATTCGACTCGGTGGAGACTTCATTGGAAGAGAAATCAATCTTTCCAGGCAACAACAAGAAGTCATTGTAAGTCAAACCACCACGGTTCAAAGAATCCATAAGCTGCTGGACAGAGAGTCCATCCTTTTGCTTATAAGAATCCAAATGTTTCAAGGCTTCAGAAGCTTTTAAAGTCATAGTTTGGCCAATAAATAACTATGGGGATAAGTCTCAGAGGAGAGTTTCCGAGAAAATCGAAAAATTTTCTAAGATGAATAATATAAATTTTTGGCAGGCGTGCGGGCGGCCGGTTACCCGGCCTAGGAACGATTAAAAAAAGATATCTCAGAGAATGACTTGGGGAGCCATCAAACATAATAACGTTATATTTTCGCATTGTAGGAGAATATTGATAGTTCATAAGTAAAGGTGCAAAAATGCAGCCTGAGACTGATGGTATGTGAATGATTGAATGAATTAATCTACAATATATTAATTATAGAACTCAAATATAAGCAAAAATGCCTCGATCTCCGCAAAAGAATCCGTGAAATCGAATCCCATAACGATATTGTAACGATATCTATATCGCGAACTAAACGAGCAATTAAAAGAATACGTTTAGAGAGAGCATTGCTTTTGGAAAAACTCGAGGAGAAAACAATGCTTAATGCAGACGATAGTGAGGGGACTCCACCATCATCACCAACGTTATCACAGGACTATAGACATTTCTGTGAAGTCGAAAGAGAGTCTATTGCTGCTAATCATGAAGATGAAGACATTGAACAAGCCTTGGCTGAAGCATGGAAAGCATTAAGTGCAGAAGAAAAGCTCAAGTATCGTGTCAAATCCAATGCCCATGATAATGGAGAATCCAAACCACCAGCCCATCCTCATAGAAGCCACTATTTAGAGGCTCTCAAATCAGAAAGCATTGTGGATGAAAGTCGGTCAGAAGCCTCGGAAACAGACTTGGAACACTCTGATATGCCTGCTCCAAGCAGTGATGCCGTTGATTATTAAATGTCAAAATAAATTAAACTATTTTCATGTACATAGAAAATAAAATGTCTACGATAAATCCATGTGATCATTTTCCAGCATGTCTTCATCGATATTCATGGCCTGAGACTTGGGACTGTTTGCTTCTGGTGTTGATAATCGGTGGTCTGATGGCATGATATTAGTTGTAGAAAGAGACGGTAGAAGACGCTTGTCGTTATCAACACCATTGATCTCTTCAATAGGTGGCGTGAAGCTTGTAACCTCCATGATAGATCGGCCTCCTCGAGAAGCAACAATGATGATCTCATCGTCTTCCATTGCAACGGCCCATACAACGTCGTATTGTACCGATAAATCTCGAATATAACGTCCATCAGTGACACTCCATATTCGTACACGACCATCGGAGCCTCCACTGACAATTCTTTCGTCATCAAACTGCAAACTAGTCACCGACGAATCATATGCTGCTATACGAACAGTACACTTTTTCTCATTTATATCCCATACCCGAATAGCACCATCGGAACCACCACTAACAAGAGTATTGCCACGGAACTGCAGTTGACCAACTAATGCAGTATGTCCTTGCAACATGGCTGTACAAGCACCAGTATGAGGATCCCACAATCTAATTGTAGCGTCCATGCTACCAGTAGCAATATGGACGCCGTCAAAGGCAACGACATAAATCTCACCAACGTGCCCCATTAAGGTATGCACTAGAGTACCATCTTCAATATTCCAGATTTTTGCTGTATAATCATAGGACCCACTAACAGCAATGTTTCCGCACACCTCAAGGCATCGTACACTTCGTTGATGCTCATTGAGAACATATTTGCATTGTCCACGCTCTATATCCCATACTCTAACCGTAGCATCACGGGACCCTGATAAAGCAGTGGTAGCATTGGCCATTCTAATACATCTCACAGTACTAGCATGACCCTTCATTATCTGCAAGCAATCACCAGTAGTGAGATCCCATACTCTAACATCTCTATCGCAGCCTCCGCTAACCAGCCTGTTGCCATGAAGAGCCAAAGCCCACACACCCATAACATGACCGAATAAAGACCTGAGCATTTTGCCATCTGATCTAAAGACGAATATTTTAGAATTATCCAAGGCAATGACAATATAGTCATCATTGACTACCATTAAAGTCACCACACCTTGATGATCAATAGTATACCTGGCAGCAGTTCGACCACCAGCCGCCCATGCATTGTTCAATAAATACTGCTGTTTAAAGTGAGAACGATAAGACTTAGGATGAGGTTTTCGGGTATAATTGGGGTTATAGAGAGCTTCTATAATATCATGCTGAGGATCCACCTGGTCCAGAGCCACCGACGGAACCCTACCTTTTAACATGCTACCGGTAGAAGCCGATCTTTCATGGTCGATATTCACGGTAGCAGAAAGACGACGGAAGTGATGTTTTACACATAATTCTTTCCAAGAAAAGTCGTCGGAAATCATGAGATACCAAAGTCGTGATACTTGAGAACAGCGGGCTAGAGTCTTTCCATCATCAATATATGAAAGAATCTTCAACGAAACCTCATTTGGCAAAACCTTGAAGGGGTCTTTACGAAGAAGAGGATCGATATAGTTTAAAGCTACAGCCAGAACGTTTTTGTTTGATCTTGACAAGAGCCGTAAAATAAGGTCAGTTTTATTAGTATCCGCAAGCATATCATACCGACGACAAAACACATCAAAGAGGTCTTCTTGAGCGTTAAATCTGGATATAAAAGACATGTCCTCCTCATTCAAAGAGCCTGCTTCGGTGTCAGAATATATTTCAGCACTCAGAGCCAAAGGAGACCGGTCTCTTATTATCCTCTTTGCCATATAAGGTGCCGGAGATGGAGCAGGCGTAGGAGGCGGCTCGTCATTGAGATTTATTTTTATGGACGCCATTATTCTTCTCTAGCCAAGGGGAGAGCCAGGCCAGAAAAAGGAGCAGAAGCAAGCAATTATGTCCAATTAGACTCTGGGGGTGGACTCTGTGTGAGTTGGTTGGAGGTCTTTACAAAGGTTTGGATGCGAAATATAACTTGAGATGATATAATCAAGCAATAACGGCTGTTGCTCCGCAACAAACCGAAAAGAGGACAAAAAATAATACGGCAAACGGAATAATTTGCCCCGATTAGTTTAACAATGGGCTAAAGCCCAATACGACTTTATACGTCGAAATAATGGTGATCATTTTTTTTAAAATATACCCTGTTCTTTGTTTATGGGGCATATAGCTGGGCCTTGAACAAACCAAATAAAATGAGCTATTTGGTTTATATGAGACAAAAAATAAAAGTTCAGAACCAAAAGGTTCGATATTTTCAGAATATTATCAAGGGATCCTTTTTTTTGCAATACATTAGAAAAACCCCCTTAATTTCTTATTTGAAAATTCTTTTTTCCCCCATCCCACCACCACCCATTATGCACAATGTTGCTGATTATGCCAAATATAGTCGTATGTTTAACCTATTTTGATAATCATCAGCCGTTGCTCCACGGAAGCCTTAATTCCCTAACGAGCAAGGAGCAACAAACCCCGTATACTTGATGTGGTAACTGATGTGCATAAAAGAAATAATATTGTTGCATCTTTGAATTTTCATTAACTTTATGCTGAATGTGAAGCTTGAGCTTTATCAACTGTCTGTCTCAGATAATCTATAACCTTAGCTGGTTCTTGTGCCTTGTACACCGAAGTGCCCGCCACAATAACATTTGCTCCTGCATCTGCTGCAACTCCAACTGTGTCACATCCAAGTCCACCATCCACCTCGATGTTGAGCTCTGGATATCGCTGTCTTAACTGGTGAACTTTTGGCATCATATCTGCCATGAACTTCTGGCCTCCAAAGCCAGGTTCTACTGTCATAATCAGTACCATGTCCAGTTTATCTGCTAAAGGATATACAACATCAATGGGGGTGCCCGGTTTGATGGACATGGCTGCTTTCATGCCTGACTTTTTGATGGCCTCTATCACTTGCTCGGGATCATCAGTAGCTTCGTAATGAAACGTATAAGAATCCCCTCCTGCTTTGGCAACCGGTTCGATCCATTTCATAGGGTCAGAAACCATCATATGACAGTCAAAAAAGCCGTCTCCTTTTGGAATTTTGCTGCGTAATCCGCTTATCACAACAGGTCCAAGGGTTATATTGGGCACAAAATGACCGTCCATGACATCTACATGCAACCAATCGGCATTACATTGGTGTAAGATTCTCTTGGAGTCATTTCCAAGGTCACCGAAGTCCCCTATATGGTTAATATTGTTGATAATATAACCTATTAAATATATGAATATGGCCCTTTATACTCACCTGATAATATAGATGGTGCAATAATAGGTTTAACCATATTGAATTTATGTTATATGCAAATATATTAAGCAACTTTACAAGGGGGGTGTGTTAATGTTGTATAAGTTAGCAAGTTTTCTAGAGCTTTTGGCTTAATAAACTATGAAGATGGTAAGAAAATTATCCCCCACGCAAAGAAAAGCCAAAGTTTTGTTTTAGTTGCAACATGGATGGAAATCGGCTAAAAAATGATCAAAAAATAATAGGATTAGTAATGTTATGGAGTTCAAATATTTATAATTTAAAAGTTAAAAAAAAATAAACTCCGATACGGGGAATCGAACCCCGATCTAGACGGTGAGAGCGTCTTGTGCTAGCCATTACACCATATCGGATAACTTAGTTTAGAGACTAGGATTACAATATTTTATAGTTGGGTCGCAATTTAGGGTTAGGGTTAGGGTTTTTAAGGACATCTGGAAACATCAGATAAAACTGCTTGAAATTCATGAAAACAGTTTCAATGACTATTTAAATTGTCGTCACATGCATTAGATATTATTTAGTATAAATATACATAGAATTGGCCATTTTCCAGAACCTTATTGCTTTACTTTTGATTTCTTGCCTCTTTCATCCTTTGATCTGCTCGCATTTTCGCCCTTTGACCGTGAATTTTTCGACTCAAAATAATCTTTCATTGGATCTTCATATTCTGTCAGAGGACTTCTTTCGCGTTGACGTTTTGTTGATTCTCTAGTAGGTGAAGCAGAACGACTTCGTGCCTTGTACTCAGCCAGTAGCGACTGCTGAGCCCGTTTATATTCCTCTTCACCTTCATCTGCCTTATAGTAAGTGTGATTGACACTAAGAGTTCTATCAAGCAGCCGAATCCCGTTGAAGTTGTCTACAGCCAATATTGTGGATCTTTGGTCTTCATACTTGAGAAATGCATAGCCCTTTGATTTGCCCGTCTTCTTATGCCGCATCAATCTTACATGTACCGGATTTCCATACTGAGAAAAGATCGTTACGATATCACCTTCTGAGAGTGATTGTGGAAGTCCACCAATATCTAAAGTTAGCCATATTCTGATGACATTCCATTCTTCGTATATCATACTCACATATATATGCAGTATCATTGAAATCATTATGCCATGAAGCACCTATTGATGTCCCAGCTTCAAGCTCCTGCCTATTTAAATTTTCAACCTGACGGACTCTACTTCCCATTAGCAATGATTATTTGACGATGTTATTTCTTCACTTACTTCATACGATGGTGATCAGTTATGAAGGAAAGTTTATTTCATAGTCACTGTAAGATATATAAAAACCTTAAATACGTAACAACCGATAAATATAAAATAATAATATTGCAAAAACCAATAACCTACATATAATTGTAAAAATCGAATAAAAAATATTTCCAAATGGATTTCTCCAATCCTTCCAAGGTTACCCTGATTCAAGCTCTTTGAAGCCTTCTTTCAACCATACGCAAACTTAGCAGTACAATCATGGCGTTTGGTCTGCGAAAAACACTGGCTCTAGTGGTATGGCTAGTGTTAATAGTGATACCTCTAGTAGTATATCGTACTCAAGTTTTCAGTACTGAATGGATTCATAAGATTCCTACCAATGAAATCTTCTCTTCAGATAAGGACCCTGAGCCAAAGCAAGTAGAGCATCTACGACCTGGGAAAAACAACCGAGCAAATGCCACACTCCTTTCGCTGGTTCGAAATAGTGAGCTGAACGGTCTTCTAATGACTATGGATGATGTCGAGCGTACTTTTAATAGCAAGTTTGAGTATCCTTGGACATTTATTAATGATAAGCCTTTTACCAATGACTTCAAGAAACAAACTCGTGCACATACAAAGGCCGAGATATATTACGAAATCATCCCTGAAGACCATTGGAATGATCCTGCATGGATAAATCAAGATTTGGTTGGTGCCTCAGCTGCTTATCTTAAGAGCGAGAATGTCCAATATTCCAACCTTGGATCATATCATCGCATGTGCCGCTGGAATTCAGGGGTATTTTACCATCATCCTAGATTACAGCAGTTTCGATGGTATTGGCGTGTAGAGCCTAAAACACACTATTTCTGTGACATAGACTATGATGTATTCAAGTTCATGGAGGAGCAAAACAAGACATATGGCTTCGTCATCAATATTTATGACTCTCCAGAGTCCATTCGTACTCTATGGCCTACGACATTGGAGTTTGTAGCTGATCATCCGGAGTATGTTCATCCAAACTCTGCTATAGGTTGGCTTACGCATGATGATCGACCAGATCATACGCACATTGCTGGTGGATACTCGACGTGTCATTTCTGGAGCAATTTTGAAATCGGAGACATGGATTTTTGGCGCAGTGAAGCATATACTGCGTACTTCAATCATCTCGATCGTGCGGGTGGTTTCTTTTATGAACGATGGGGTGATGCTCCCGTTCATAGCATCGGTCTTGGCTTATTCGAGGATAAGAACAAAATTCACTGGTTCAAAGATATTGGATATCAGCATATTCCCTATTTCAATTGTCCTGGAGGTCCTAAATGCAAAGGATGTAAAGAGGGCCAATTCACAGATGCAAATGGCCTAGATCCGGAAAATTGCTTTCATATGTGGAAGAAATATGGGCCAAAACTGTAGATAAACTAGCCCCCCTGTTCAACCAATACATAATACCATTCTATGTTACATATTCTGCGTGAACTAACTATGCCGCTTTCTCTGGACTCTTCTGCTTGCCTTCCATCCATCGACAGAGTAAAAGCTGCTCTACACTGTCCAACTTGCGTCGTTGTTCCACTTTATCGTTATCACCGTCTAATCGAAGCGTGTCAAACATAGATTTGAGCGTTCTGTTTTGATTCTGCTGCTGAACTATTCGTTTGATAAGATAAAGCTCGGTAGCTGGATCCAAAGTCGCTAATAGTTTCTCTACTTCTTGAAGAACCTCGCTGTCAGGAGACTCTGGCTCCAGCCTACTGATGACTGTTTTAATTGCTCCAGAAAATACCTGATGATGCTTATATTTCTTTTTATTTCGCGTGGAAAATGGCGCTGTTCCGGCCGTTTTGGTACCAGACAGAATGCGAGAATTAGTTGATCCTGTGACAGGATTCACTTGGACTTCCATCAATGGTACAGTAGGTATATCGTCAAGATGTCCTACAGGCTGAATGTCCATAGCCGTAGGGTTACGAACAGTGTCGAAATCCCATCCTGCATCATCGTTATCATTAGCTCCGGTTGATAGTCGTTCATCATGGAAACTGCTGTCGCTAGTGCTGTTTGAACATGTTGACAATGATGATGATTTATGGTTGAGACCTTTGTTTGTTACATTAGATGATTGAGATGATAATGAGGAAGATGAATCGATGGTCGAACCTCCTTGAACCAATGGAGACAAACCTAGGGCTTCCCTTCGCCTCTGTATGAGATGAGTGAGATGTGATTTTTTCTTGGCATGAAGGACGAAAGGATGCTTAAGCAATTCATGTACACTTGGCCGGTTTTCAGGATTTTTTTGCAGACAACGGGAAACAAAGTCACGGAAATTCCTTGAGAAATCACCTTTGAGCTTCGGAGGAGGATTTTTTGGAATTAGAAACAACACCTTCATAGGATGAATATCACTCAATGGTGGTTCGCCTGTAGCCAGCTCAATTGCAGTAATTCCAAGTGACCAAATATCTGCCTTGAAGTTATAATCTTCTTGGCGAATGACTTCAGGGGCCATCCAGAATGGGGTGCCAACAAAAGTATTTCTTCTAGAGAGATTGTTCGATAGCTGAGTAGCTACACCGAAGTCTGCAATTTTAACGTCTCCTTCATCAGACACCAGCACATTGGCAGCCTTGACATCACGATGGATTTTGCCATGTCGATGCAAGTAGTCCAATCCTTTGAGAAGTTCCC
Organism: Trichomonascaceae sp. B5901; assembly: GCA_037040845.1. NCBI lineage: Eukaryota > Fungi > Ascomycota > Dipodascomycetes > Dipodascales > Trichomonascaceae > Trichomonascaceae sp. B5901. Next base: position 2,424,305 of record JAXQHN010000001.1, read on the forward strand.
TGCTGATAATTGCAATAGAAGCTTCATCAAAAGTGCCATGCTTGAGCAAATCCAATGCAGAACCACCGCCTAGATATTCCATGATGATCCACAGATTATATCCAAGGACAAAACAGCCATAATAACGAGTGATGTTATTATTACTGCAAGTAGCAAGAATAGAAATCTCTTGCTGGATTTCCTCAATATCATCCTCACTGCTTTCCATGTCGATTTTTTTGATTGCAACCACCTTATTTGCTACATGGTCAAAGGCTCTATATACGACACCAAAGCTGCCGCTACCAATTTCTTCGTATAAAGTGAATTGATTGGCTGAATATTCCCTTTGAGATGATGGCAAGTTTTCCACCGAACTTGACAGTGAAGAAGCACTCGAGGAGGAGCTGGCCATGCTGGATGCTGAAGAAGCTCGGGTCGAGGCACTTGAGCTCATGATTTGCCTGTATATGGTATGTTTCAAGAAAAAGAAAGATGAACAAATACAAATGCAAATAAATAAGAACCAAATATATCAATAATTCAAAGGAGTGTGTGTGTGTTGATGGCAAATTTGGGTCTCGAGGCCCCTAATGGTTCAATATGATGTTGTTTATTTTCCCGTTTAGGAAATCCCCCCTGACAGCTCAGGTAACACACAGACAATTTCCAAAACGGTTTCCATGCATGAACTATGTGAAGAATGAACTTCTGGATAGAGGTATTTTAGGATGATGACGGTCTTTGTTAGGCCCTTGTTGTTTGAGAAGTGCATAAAAGGATGATTTTGATGATCTTTTGTCGATCTTTTAGTATACTGGTAAATAGACGTTTATATGACGCAATGAATTTAGATTAAAACTGTTTTCCAAGACCATGAAATATTTTTAACAAATTAGGAAAAATTCCTCAATTAATTTACTCTTTTTTTCCCACTCAAATTCCACAATTTCTTCATTGGAGCAGTCCTTTCATATTTCCCCAATGATGCCGATGACACACGGCTGAAGCACAGAATTTTTTTAGCTTAAGCCAAAAGATCTTCAAAATCCAAGCAATTTCGAGTCGACCGTCTATTTGCATTGCAGAAAACAATGTTTTTGCGTTGCTTAAGGATGTCAAAATCCTCTGCAAAAGCAACTGTAAGATGTAGAATGTTTTCATCTACTTGCATGGCTTATACGAGACCGTCGATAACTAGATGGTCAAATGATACCGATTCAGAACAACCATCGTTACTGCAAGCCAGTAAAATGACCGAAGTTCTCGATATCGAAGATAGTATAGATATGAATACCGATCCAAGTCATCTGATGTTAGGCCGTAGCTTGCTGGGTAAATCCGCAATGGATAATCGTGTAAGATGCACGATATTCGATGCCAATGGCAACGTTAAGGTACTAGCAGGAGAATTTAGACGCTCTCAACTTTTATCACAATATGGGTTACTTCCTCGTGATCTAAGGAAACTTGATACCAACATTAATAGCATTGTTCCTGCCATATTGGTGCGAAAAAACTCCATTCTGGTTAATTTATTGCATATCCGAGCACTTATCAAAGCAGATCGGGTCATTTTATTTGATGCCTACGGATCATCGGATTCTAAAACACAAAGTATGTTTATGAACGATCTGGCAGAAAACCTCAAACATGGTTCGGGGCCAATCGGTGGGCTTGCCTATGAGATGAGGGCTTTGGAAGCTGTACTCATTAGCGTCGTAGGAGCGTTGGATGCCGAGATGCAAGTTAATAAAACAGTGGTGAATGGCATTCTGAAAGAATTGGAAGACGATATTGATAGAGAAAATCTACGGCATTTGTTGGTGCAGAGTAAAAAGCTGTCGGCATTCAATCAAAAGGCTTCCCTAATTAGAGATGCTCTAGATGAACTTTTGGACCAAGACGAAGAAATGGCTGGCATGTATCTGACAAAAAAGCTTGAAGGGAAACCAAATGATCCCAAGGATAATCTCACTGAGATTGAAATGTTATTAGAATCATATTATAAGCACTGTGATGAAATAGTACAGGAAGCCGGCAGTCAACTGTCTAACATTCGGTCTACAGAAGAAATTATCAACATCATTCTTGATTCCAATCGAAACTCACTCATGTTATTAGATATCAAGTACCAGATCGGCACTCTTGCTATGGGTGGTGGTACATTTATATCAGCATTATATGGCATGAATTTGCATAATTTTATTGAATCCACTGACTGGGGATTTTATGCAGTCAGTGGAGCAGCATGTATGGTCACAGCTATTCTATTGATTGCTTCACTGAGATTGCTAAGGAAGGTTCAGCGTGTCACCATGATGAGCGATATGCCTCGAAGAAGAATGGTTGTTCCCCATGAATATCCAATATCAAAAGATATAAATCTCGACAGCGATCCAAGAGCTGCTAAAATTGCAGCCAAAGAGGCTAAGATTCGTGCCAAATCTATGATGCGTATGTCTGCATTTGCTTTTAGCGAATCTAAAATGTATCACAAGAGAATGCAGTCCAAGCATGATACTGCAAAAAGTTGGCTCAAAAGCCATTAGACGCGCAATATGCGCATCTCAAAATGCATAGATAAATAGAAATATTGTAAATAATGCAACTAACTGGGTATGGAGAACTATTAGTCATAATTAAGACCCTCACTGTAGGGCCTATTGTTCTGTCTCCGATACGGAGGAGTCATCACATGTTTTTGATTGTCCTTGCGTCGATATGGCGGAATTCCACTGCCATTGGGAGGATGAGAATAACGTGGACGAGGACGATGATCTCGAGAATTGAAATCTCTTTGACGATAATCTCGTTTCGGATATGGACCGTCGTTGCTTGGGTTCCCAATATGGGGCCGTTTGCGAATGCTATTAGTTTGCGGAGAAATGTGTCGCTTATTAGGAACCTGGCGCAAATCCGAATAAACAGGAAGCTCGTCAGGACGAGCAGGTAAGGGATCTAAATGGAAGAAGTCATGATCTAAGCCACCAAGAGCCGAAAAACGCGCAAGAGGGTCCAGAGTGAGCAAACCAGACATGAGAGATAGCGCAGTTTTTGGAATATCGCGAAATTTTGTCTCGAGTTTACGAGGAAATCCCGAAAAGTTGTGCTTGATGGCATTAGGAAGCCTTGAAAACCCAGGCATGGATTCGTCTGTAGGCGAACCAATGAGTTTGAAAATACAGAAACCCTGATCAATATCAGAATCTCCTTGAAGTATTGGTTTTCTAGTAAACATCTCTCCGAGCATACAACCGACACCCCATAGGTCTATTGCAGTTGTATAGTGTGAGTCTCCCAGGACGAGTTCTGGAGCTCTGTACCATCTGGTAACCACCATATGAGTATATGGACGAGAACTATGACGTTCACCAGACCCCATGAGTGTAGGTTTTGCGCCGTAATACCGTCTTGCCAGACCGAAATCCGCGATTTTGACTCCTCCTCGGTTGTCGATGAGGATATTGGCTGTCTTAATGTCTCGATGAAGGTAGCCATGCTGATGAATATAGTTCATACCCTGAAGAATTTCCCGCATATAATACTTGATCTGAGGTAACGATAAGGAAATATTTACATTTTCAAGCATCCCAGCCAGATCGTTCTCCATATATGGCATCACCATATAAGCACTGAACCGGTGTTTGGCAGCTCTATCGCCTCTTTTGACAGCTATCTCGAATATCTCCATGACATTAGGATGATCCAACGCCTGAAGGATTTCTATTTCTCGCAGTGCCGTTACAGGAAAGCCTTCTTTCTCGTTGTGGAGAAACGTCACTTTAAGAGCTACTGTCGTACCAGTAGGCTTATGAATGGCTTCATGAACCTCACCGAAAGTGCCTTTACCTAATAGACGCACGTTTCTATATTCAGCCTCCACCGGAGTGGATCCTGAAGTGAGTTTATGCAGCTTATTCATGGGGTTATAAGCGTTGGTTGGAAAATAGTATGAGCTTCAAACAAATGACGGTGTTGAGGTGTGCACGTGACTCTTATACGGCTTATACCAAATCTGGAATATTAAGCAATCTTGCCAACCTTATTCAACTATTCACAATGTTCAAAATAGCTGTAGGAAGACGAATTGGAAAAGCAGTGCTTAATGCAAGAATGGCTTCGTCATTTGTAGGAAAAGCTGCTGTTTATGCCAATAATGGAGCTCCGGCCGATCAGTTGAAAGTCATCTCGTATCAGCTGCCCGATCATAGAGATGCCGATAAAATGGTCATTCGACTAGTTGCGGCGCCTGTCAATCCTTCTGATATCAATCAGATCGAAGGAGTATATCCGTCGGCACCTAGCAAGGAACCAATTCTGGGCTCTGAAGAACCCATTGCCGTTGGTGGAAATGAAGGGCTGTTCGAGGTAGTTGAAGCTGGCTCAAGCATCAGTGACTTCAAAGTCGGCGATTGGGTGATTCCAAAGTTGACTAATTTCGGTACTTGGCGTACACATGCTTTGGTGGACTCGTCGCAGGTCAACAAGATTCCTAAAGAAGGGATTTCTCCTCTGTTTGCTGCGACAGTTGCTGTCAATCCCACAACAGCACACTACTTATTGACCAAATTCACAAAACTTAATAAGGGAGATTGGTTCATACAAAATAGCGGTACTTCTGGTGTTGGCCGTGCTACAGTGCAATTGGCCAAAATTTGGGGCATTAATTCCATCTCGATGATCAGGAACAGGGATAATCTAGATGAGACTATAGCTGAACTGACTGATCTGGGTGCAACCAAAGTGATCACCGAGGAGCAGGCTGGAGACAAGGAATTCAAAAAGACCATTAAAAGTTGGGTTGGAAATGCTAACCTCAAGCTGGGTTTGAATGCTGTAGGTGGATCTTCTTGTACGAATTTGACTAGACATCTTGATAGTGATGCCCATTTGGTCACTTATGGAGGTATGAGCAAGAAACCAGTTACTTTGTCTACAGCGATGTTTATATTTAAGAATCTTACTGCTCATGGTTATTGGTTGTCTGCTGAAACTAAAAAGGATCCTTCAGTTAAGATCAACGTGGTTCGTGATCTGCTCAAACTTTACCAACAAGGAAATCTGAGGGATGTATCAGCACAACCTCATGAATTCTCGAATGACACCAGTACTGAGCAGCTTCGTGAATTATTTATAAATGCCATTGGTTCAAGAGGCAAGCATATTTTGGTATATAAATAAGACTAATAGCTGGAGATAAGTACATAGAGAAGACTAATAGCTGATTAGTAACATAAGAAACTCTCAGTTGAAAAGTTATATCATTTATTGGTCTAAACGAAAACTTGTAGTTAAAACTATAAGAAGCACATATATCATTGCCACATCAATCATTTCTAGCATTTGCATGTCTTACCATTTCCATTACCATTCTCAAAAGCAAATCGCGAAGTCTCATCCGTCAAACTTTTCACATCCGAATCTGCTTTCTTCGCCTCGGAAGTGGTTCTAGCAGAAGATGGCGGAACATCCATGGCAGGATTTTGCCTGAAGAAGTTACGAGGCCGAAGAAGCAGACTCACAGGTTCAGCAGGCATCACTGGGAAGTCCTCTGGCGCAGGGAAATGAGTTAGACCAAAGGTATGATAGGCCACAACTTCAGTGTCTTCTATTGGCGATGAACCATCTCCAAGCCACTTCTCAATGCCCATAATTTCATCACCATCAGACTGGCAAACATAACGACCAGCAGGATATAAGTCGTCATCTTTGTATGGAACAACAATCATGGCATTTCGAGCAAAAGGTGCACGTTTCCAAACAAGAGAACCTGGCTTTGGCAACAGAGGAGCAATTTCTCTAGAAACCAACTTATACGAAGCAGGCTTCTTCGAATATGGATGAAGCTTTTTAGGATTGAAAAAGTCCCATGTTCGGGAAGTGTCACCATTATAGTCGGTCTGAGATTCTCCGGCTGTCTTGAAGACAGTACGTTTGGGATAGAATCCGTTACCATACTTGTTTTCAGAGCTGCCAACCTCATCCTCCATTTGAACGGCGTCTACCATGGCAACAGAGTTGCCGTCACCATCAATGTTAGGATGCAACCGTAAGCAAAAGAGATGTTGATGGTACTGAGCATTCACTCCAGGATAGACCTGGGTACCGAATTTCAAAGTCTCTTCAGAATCACAAATATGAGTACTCAAAATACCAGTCAACTTAACCTCCAATTGAATTGTACCATCTTGATGGAATATCCAATAGATCAAATACTCATAGTTACCAGCAGTGAACACATGAGAGATGACAAGTTTAGTAGCTCTAGTACAAATAGTTGTCTTATAGCCGTCCCTATAATCAGAGTGCTTGAACAAAATTCCATTGTCTTCTTCATGGATACAAATGGCATTCTTGATTACAAGAGGATCGCCTTGACTATCTGAAAAAATGGCATCCATGTAATGAATTGTACCCTTACAATCACAACCAAGAGCCAACGGATTGGTGAGAACACCTGCTCCATATTCTCCGTAATCAAAAGCATGTTTACGATGAAATGGATGATCAGGATCTCCATAGGGAACTACCATTTCGCAAATTGAGATTCTATGGAACAAAGGTCTAACGGTTCCCTGGTCGTTATACTCGACATCAGACAAGACCAAGCCCTCTCTGCCATTGAAACCAATATGAAAAGAGAAGTTTTCCCAAGAGATCACTCGATTGTCCAGCTTGAAAGATACACCTTCTGGTTGGGTCACATCAATCTTGATTGGATCACGCATCTTCTTCTGATCCTTGGGGTAAAAATTGGAAGCAGGAAGCTTACTGACAGGTCGTCGAATGGACGGAATATCAATTTCCAAGACTTTTCCCGTTTCAGTGTCAACGACAGGGAAGAAATCAAGGGGCTTTGAATACTGACTATCGTCCTCATGTTCACGGTAATACAAAAAAGCCTGCTGCAAACGACGAGATTTACCCCAACGTTCATCGAGACCAATAGTCCAAGCATCACAATATACCTTGTGCATTTCATCGGCTGAAATACCTAAAATCTTGCATTGCTCAATAATTCGGGGATCCCGACGAACATTCTCCTCGACATTGTTCATAGAAACAATACTAGGATATTCTTTATCCAAAAATCGAGATTCTGTCACTTTACCAGTAGACAAGTTACATAGACCTTCATAAAGACCATTTTTGCCAGTTTCGCTGAAAATAAAGAAAGCTTGACGGTCAATTGGTTTGTTAGAAGTTTTCCAACTGATAAAGTCCTGTTTAGATATCTCACTAGCAGTAATACTATTAAATGAGATGTCTTTACCGGGAAAATGAGCTTTAATAAGCTTTGAAGCCTGGCTGATTTCAGCCAAAGAAAGAGGATCTAAAGGGTTGACCATTGTAGGTTTCTAAGTTGAATAAAAAAACAAGCTACAGATAAGGATATCATATAGTTTTGACGATTGATATCAATCCAGGGTAAGGGCCATGGTAAGCGACCACCCCAGGGTGCCGTAGTAATTGAATTGCTTGAATAGGCAGGTATAACCATTTAGCAACGACGGAACTATTAGATAACGGATAATAGAAGTTGTTGACGGTATCTATTGCTGAAAAGGTATACTTATAAGCGGTATACGGCTGTGCAGTAGATTCAAGGGTTGGTTTCGTGTAATTATTAAGAGATTAGACCCATGAGAACCCTGTTAATAATCTATTTATGTTAGTTATTTTAAATCAATCATAATTCTCTCAAGAATCACTTCAATATATCATATGATACATATTCAACTAATAACCAATATCATTGGTTAGTGTTGTTCAGCATCACTTTCAGCCAAAAAAATATAATTTGAATTAAAAATTTCTGTTGTGGTGTTTTTTCGCGAAAAATATTGGATCTCTAAATTTCTTGAAATGCGCAATGACGGAATGCATTCCGGCTCGGGTTGCCAGTTTGATGCATTGAGCCTTGGGTTATTTTTGGGTTGGGCCCCCCGGTTAGCCTGGTTACGCATGCAATACTAAGAATGGATGTGCGCGAACCTAAAGCAATTTAACGCATCATGGTTTGCGACTTAAATTCCGTATTTGGAATTTCCGAAGTGGGGCAGTAGCAATTTTGGTTAGACGGCATACCGTTTGTGTTTGGTAGGCGTAGTTTAATTTTGGAAAATGTCACTTACATATAATATGAAAAAGTAAATTGTGCATTTTCTAGGAATTAGACAAAGAATAGAGTGACTACAAAGAGACCATTTCAATCGATAATTCTATAAATCGTTTGCGTCAATTTACGCCCCAAAACAAAAGTGTATATTTGGTATTTGATTCCGCATCAGCTCAGTAATTAGTGGCCTGATTTATTGGCGAAAAGCCACCGCAATCTACCCTGGGAATAGAGTAAAGCCGCATAATCTCTTGGTTTTATCAAATTAGGAGTCCATGGTACTAATAAGGTAATTTGGCGACGATCATACAATACTGCATATAACGCGGAACAGCTTTGCCGTGTATCTAGCTATGTATAACAAGGAACAAGGCAATTTTTCACCAAGAGTCTATCACAAATATAGAAGGAATTTTTTTAATCAAGTGGTAGGTTGTTTTGAAATATCTCTTTGTTTATATAAGTAAACATTCATATAGTAATAATAATATTTTTTGTTTTTTCGGACTTATATTTTTTTTTTTTTTCTTATCCGCCCAAAGCCGAGTTGATACTTTCGCATAGAGTTGAAAGAAGAGTTGCTTTTTCAATTTTCTACATCGTTGTTGTAACGACCGACCCGAGTTAATACATATTTTTGCAAGCATACTACTGTACACACAAAACTAACGTTATTTATTCGGGGCCTAGACTCTATTCAGCCACAAATGTAAGCAAGGGCCACGTGTGTTTTGGATCTGTAACTGCTGTTTATCATCTAAATTGTGGTTTCATCAATTGCCCAATTTGGACAAATGCAGTAAAAACTTACACAGTAGTGATTGGCGTCAGCTGCAACATCACATTAGAATGCAAGGGCAGGTGGTAAAAAGCCCTGATCAAATGATAGATTCTAGAGTGGTATGCGTTATCAAAAATGAATGATATTTAGGAGAAGAAACATCAAAAGAAAAATATACCTAACAAACCACCAAAATATTGCAGAGATTTCTTGTCATTTTGTAGATTAAATTCTTTACACAAAATCTCATCGTTTAGGCTACTGTACAGCTGATCGTATATGCCGCCAAAAGCGATTTTTTTCATTTGACATGAATTCCTAAAGTGGAGTAAATCCACCACCACGGCACCACCGTTTTTCTCAGCTAACCCATTTGATGCATCCAAGTTGACTTGGCCGCACACCACAGAAAAATCAGCCTGAAATTTACCTTTTGCAATTGGTTTTCGCACATTATTTGTATATTTATTTTTTTTGTTAGATCTGGTGCTTTTTGCTTCTTTTTTTTGTCTAAGGGCTCTATTTCTTTAAAGTGTCTAATTTGGTTAGTAGGATTCAATCTAGCCTTGTTAGTGTTTTTTTTTATTTTAGCACTCGTCTTTGATAAACTTTATTACTCAGGGCCTGTTAAGCCAAGGATAAAATACTACACCACATTACCGAAGCTACCTGCACCCAGGTGCTTTATTTTTATACATCCGCCACTTCGCCCGATAATAACTTGTTTTTTTTTTTTTTCAAACTGTACAAATTTAAACTCGGCTATTTTATTAAATTTCCAATATTCGATTTCGTATAAAAAAATCGTATACAATTAACTTTATTGGTTTTTTTTTTCGGGGTTATTTTTGTATATACTGGTTTGGAATTGTGATGTATTGGAATCTCACAGCTTAAAAGCATACAAGCAGACCTGACCAGATTCTTCATTAATTATTCACAAGAACGAGGATTTTTTTTTAAAAAAACAAAAAAATATCCCATTACAAACACATGCTGGCAAGTGTCATCTTTTGAAAAAAAATTCCTTTCTCATATAGTGACTTGTGTTTTCTGGGACAAGAGAGAGTTCGGGTTTGTCCTGCGGTCACCAATGTTGCCTTTACCTACCGTCCATAACGAGTCTAGTGAGTCTCTGGATTTCATATGCTTGCTGTCAATATCTGGGGATGTTTTATATTTGGCGCCAGAGATCTTTTCTCATTGCCCTGCCATAAATGCTACCCAGCTGGTTCACCCTGAGGACTTTGACTTGCTTTTTAGTAATGTCGATAATATCCTGGCTTCGGACTTTGGTCTACAGCTGTCCTTGCGTCTGAAAACGGGACCGGATCTCTTTTTCTTTTATACCGGAATTGTGCGATTAGCTGACAAGCCTGAATTGGATTTCTTATCTGCAGCTCCAGGATTTATCCTTGCCCTGACTAAACAACAAATCAACTATTCAGTCTTCTTTCAGTCCTTTGCTGCAACAGCAATGACGTCTAATGTTATAAGGCAGGCTCCATTAGACTTTCCTCAACAGGTGCAAAATTGTGTGCTGCCAGATTTCCCACTCCAGAAGCTTGATGAAGATCTTTATGCAAGACGACAGGCCATGGTCAGAGACGCAAGAGCGAGTGAGGATTTAACTGGCACTATTTATCAAGACAATCATCATTCACAATATGACACAGATTGGAGCAATAATCCTGACGATTTGCTCCTACGAAATGATTCTGTAAGCTATCTTGATAGCCCTATAGATAGTGGCTCATCTATTTTCACTCCAACAACCTCTAGCTTACAATATCCTCCTTCGATATATGATATTACCAGCATTGGAGAAGAGCCATCGCGTCGATCATCACTTGGATTTGTGTTCGACGATTCATTCAAGAGTCCTACGACTGAAGATAAGTCGTGGTCACCATTCGCAATGCCGACACAGCATCTGTATAATGGACCAGATCAACGGCAGCTCGATGATATGGAGCGACTATGGTCAGTGAGAGCATCATCAGATATGTCATCAATCTCAAGTGTGTTATCGAATAGAAACAACACGTCTCGTACATCAGGTCGACCTCCTTCATCTTTCGACAGTTCCTTGGTTTCCAGTCCTAACAGTCGACAGAGAAACTTGAGCCAAATACCTAAAGATGCTAGCAAAGTTCCTGGCCGGCTGGATGCCCACAGATATCGAAACAGGTTGCCGGGTCGACCTAACAATCAAGACACAGCCAGTAACCTTATGCATTTAACACAGCCATTAAACCCGGTTCTTGCAGATAAAACTTCGCCAGTAGCAGAGCCACGAGCAGACAGTAGTAGACGTTCGTCTACAACGAGCAGTTCGTCAAAGAGAACGTCAGGTACGGGACGTCTTCCAATAACAGGCTACCAATGCCTTGAATGTGGCGTCGTCGAGTCTCCAGAATGGAGAAAAGGCCCAGCGGGTCCAAAGAGCTTGTGTAATGCCTGTGGACTAAGATGGGCCAAGCGTAAAATGCGACAGAATCGCACACGGACAGCACGAGGAGGAATCCCAGTGCCAGGATAACTTAGTTTTTCTCACTCCCAGGGTCCGGCCATTTATTCTATCTATGACATTTCGAGCACAGAACGTATGAGAGACATATTATAATGTTCAGACATTAATTCAACGGATCTAACAGGACTCACGATTGTGGCATGTTCTCGGTGCTGCTTGATGATGAGATAAGGTGAAATGATGAATTAGAAACAGCACACCAAAACATCAGCGGACTGACAAGCATTTTAGCCCGAGATTTATATATATTCAGAAACTTTAATATTCAAAGATATTATCAATGACCAAATGTTATATTTAAATTTATGAGAAAGCTCTATTTTCCCGTTCTTTTTTTTAAAATTCAAGCCAAGCCCTTACCTAATCGCCCGGTTTTGTGTTTTTTTCACTCTTTTGAGCATCAAACAAACAAACCCAAATTACAACAACAATAGCTTTAAAAAAAAACAGCCCCTCCCATAACAAACATTTCTTTACAACAACAAACAAACGTACACAAACATATTTATACATGGAAGCCCAGAATACCAATCCGCTTGAGGTCAATACGTCGAATTCCATGAAACTGGCGTCAACAACACAACAGGCGCCAGACGGACATTCAGTGACAAAACGGCTCCAAAGCGAGCTTATGCAACTGATGATGAGCAGCACGCCCGGAGTATCAGCATTTCCCGAGTCAGACGCCAATATGCTCCTGTGGAAGGGCACAATTGAGGGACCATCAGGAACCCCATACCAAGGCTTGAAGTTTAAGCTTGCATTGACATTTCCTCAAAACTATCCCTATTCTGCTCCAACTATCAAGTTCACCTCTCCAATGTGGCATCCTAATGTTGATATGAGCGGTAACATTTGCTTGGATATTCTCAAGGAGAAGTGGAGCGCTGTGTATAATGTTCAGACTATTCTGCTTAGTTTGCAAAGTCTGCTTGGAGAACCTAATAACAGTTCCCCACTTAATGCACAAGCTGCCCAATTATGGGATAAGGACATGGACGAATATAAACGATTACTGATGCAGAGGTATGAGGAGACTGAGTAATTGTACCTCATAGAATGGACATTCAGGTTTTCAAGGTAAGACGATTTTTGCAATGCTTGGTGCTTTCACCGTAATATGCAAAATATCCTTGTTAAATGCCTGACATGATATCCAGAATGAATCACAGTTATGTTGCCAAATTCATAAGCATTTGAAACTCTTTGGCGTAAAGTGTTATTCCTTTGCGTCTCTTTAAGCATTGAACCATTTCCCACCATTACATGTCATTCCACAAACTGTATCATAAATATTGCAATTCCAAGCCTATTTCCATCCATTGTTTTCTTTATTCCTCAGCCTTTATTCTTCGGCTTTGACCACATCCACGGGAGCCGGACTATTATACGGCATCTCTCCTCCTTTCCATGCAGGCATTGTATATTCAATTCCAGTAAAACACCTGATAGAAATAGCCTGTTTTGTCCATCTTCTACATGGAGTTCCAGACTTATCTAAGGCTCGTAAAGAGGCATTTACATTTGCCATACTTCGTGCTCCTCCTCCGTGTGGTTGTGGAGTACCTGAACCAGTACTATGACTTTGAATCTGCTTCGATACACCCTTAGGAGTTGCTTTCGAGGGTTTGATATCCAAATTCTCCAAGAATGACGAAGGAACTTTAAGTGTTACCAATTTGCTCATTGTTGATCCTTTTTGTTGGTTACTGGTCAAAAAGGTTGGAGAAGGTTCGTTCGACGTTGGAACAATTTTCACCTGGGCAACCAGGGCATGAGAGCGAACAGATCAAGTAGTAAGAGCCAATGGAGAGAATAGCGCTGTATCTGAAACTTATCTGGTTTATTTATTATTTTAATACTCTAGTAAATAAATTGACAAATTTCATACGACACATTTATGTAATACGCGTATTTTTACACCATATCAGAGATTATTTTCCCGACAAACATAATGCTCTCAAAACTAACCTCGACGATTCCTATGAGAACCCCAATTCAATCAAAGAACATTTACTGACCCTTTCATGCCGCCAATAGCCGGCTCCCCTGCAAAACATGGGTCTACATTTGCATGATTCACCTACCCTGAGCCTCTTCCTAAATGTCGTCAAATGCAGTTCCTGTTTTAGAATAGGTTGAACCGCTTGATGCACGAGAAAAAATAGGCGGCCACGCCCGTCCATCGGCGCGATTTGTGACCCCCGCTCGATTGTCATTTTGTGCCATCAATGCATCATGTAGTGGATTATATATTTAGCCTTGCGTTTTGAATATCAAGTGTTTTATTTGAAATTTCTTCATTCTAGATCCTATATACAAAAAGTCACGTGTTCCCTTGTTTGGTAAAAACCCCAGAGACCAGATTTCTTTCTTATCGTCAATGCCCCTTGTATCTATCTCCTTGTTCAAACCGCTTTATCGGAAGAAAACAAGCATCAACAAGCAATTATATCGGCTATTCTTATCAAACAATGTACGGAATAACTAAAAAAAAAACCATTGTAAAAGTATTACTCCAAAACCCAATAAATTTACTATATTATATATGCTTAAATAAATAAATAAATAAAAATAAAAAAATAAATAATGACCTAGCAATATCTCCAATCAATATAATAATTAATAATATCAAAAATCCAATTAGTCAAGTATCCATCCGCGTAACAGTACTATGCTCACAAATACTTTGCAAACAAGTGATCTTCAAGCCAGCCCACTCGTTCATACGCAGAAAATAGTCTAGATGCCTTGTTGACATCAATACGACAAGCCTTTTGCGAATCCGTGCGACGGAATGGCAGTCCTTGGCGTAATCGATGTACTTTCTCTGCAAATAGTCTCTTCTTAGAGTCCAAATAAATATCAGCCGGAAGTCGAAGAACACTGGCTAAATGAGCTTCGGCTGGATGTAACAAATGCACACTGGGATCGCCACTCAAATCCATTGGGGCTCCCTTCCATTCAGCTCTCAATGATTTACCAGCAGGAAGCGTAGAAATGTCCGGACTGAAATCTTCCAACTGGGATAACGATGTATCATGAACACGTGATGGAGCAGGAGACGATGTATTCGAGCGACTGGTGGCGGGACCTCTTCTAGGTGTAGACGGACGACTTGGGGGCCGTCTGCCCGATAGCGCACCGACAGGGGTCTTATCACGAGTAACATAGCGTTCTCGGCCACGACTGGCCATCGATCTAGTCGATAGAACTGCATCGCTATCATTGTCCGATGAGATAGCATTTACTGTCCTTCTCGGAGTTCGTCCGACCCGTGGCCTTGTTGCAACGGGCTTAATAATAGCCACAGCGCTTTGAGCAGCAGCGGAAGCACCATCAACATAAACATAGTTTGACCAAGTAGGACCATTTGTAGGATACAAATCAAGAAAAGCACGTTCTCTTTTGAAATATCCCACAGGATCTTTCTTCATCAAAGACCAGGCATTCGAAGCAAAGAGATGATTTGACTTGCCAACCTTGTATTCGGCAGCACCCCGAGCGGCCAACTCGCCGCCTTCAGCCTTCTTAGGCATGATAGAAATTCCACTATCCGGTATACTCTTTGATGGAGGATGTAAAATATCAGAATCTATTTGAACAGAACCTTCACTTGTAGGCGGCGCCTCGTTGTGTTGTGGCTCATTATCAGCAGTTGCAGGCTGGACCTGCTTGGGGTACGGTGACAACGGAGGCGAAATAATAGCGATTGAACTATCCTCAATAGAATCGCTGCGTTCTCTAGAAAATCCTAGGGTTGTAGACGCCATAATTGAGTTGTAAGCGGACCAATTATCTAGTAGATAGTAAGAAATAAAAATAAAAAAAAATTAAGTGAGGTGAGGTGTGTGATTAGATAACAGCACCGCGTGACCACCCTGGGGTTGTTTATCCGCAAAAGTATAGAAAATTCTAGACCAAAAAAGAATAAAAAATAAAATAAAATAAAGGAAGCTAGTCCTGTGTGTAGCTATAATCTGATTGTTTTTCCTCTTTTCCAAATAATAAATATACCACTGTAATAAGCAATCTCGTGATTCAAATTATCAGCAGTTTAAAATGGAATGCAAGAGGCAGGGGAAACACGCGACACACTAAAAAAGCAAGCGATTGAGCAACTCAAAGAAATTAATCTTGAACAAGTCAATTGCTCTCAATGAAATAAATAAATAAAAGTCCTCTGATGATAAAATGAAGCTTTAGGCTAATGAGGCTAATATTTCGAGAAAAGGGAAAAATCTAAATTTTTGGGGCGGGCGCGTCCTTATATATATACACAGGGCACAAATCAGGTTGTTTCAATTTTTTGCATCAAGTTGTTCTATTGTTTTCCGAATGCGGTAAAGGAAAATTTTTTTTTTTAATCGTGCTACTAAATTAGTAAAATAAGCTTATCTAATAATAAAACCAAGAATGCTTGGTACATCATAAAACAACTATTTGATAGATCAATTATCATTTTCAAGTTATCTGGGCTTTTGACTTATTTCTAGCTGATTAATGGTCATGCTCTTTTAGTGCTCGGGCGCTTGCTAATATTGATGTAATATGGTTATCGGCTGGCCGAACCCTCGACCAGAAGTTGGGGAAAATCCCGAGAAGTGGCGGTAAAATCCGGCGATCGAAGACCATTAATTTCTAATTGTTCAAGTAATAAAAAAGAGATTCAATGCGACAAAAATACACAAAAGAATTCTATATGCAATTCTTTTAAATTGATTTGTCTTTTTTTTCTCTCCTAAACTAACTTAGTAACAAAATTAGCCTCGGTTTTATTTTGGTTGCTAACTCCACGCCAACGGAAGCATCGGGGGCAAACTGCTTATTTCGTTGATTTCGAACCCTCATCTCGCCCTGGCGGAACGGAAGCAAAGCCCGGAATTACTCAGCAATTATAGAACCAATTGGAATAAAAAGCAGAATATAGACTAATTGAGTAAAATTGCATCTATTAATATAAATTTGATATCACATTGCCATCATTTATATCATTTTTTACTAATAATCCTGTCATCCGGGCTGTGCCAACGATGGAAGAAAAAAAAATTTTTCCGGGTTAGGGTTCGGGAACAAATTTAATACAATGAATACGGATTAATAAGATAGCGAGAAAGGTCTAGAACAAAATGCAGTAGGCTGTTCTTTGATTAAAAGATAAAATCTCCACAAAACGTCATTCAAAAGCAACTGAATGATCCAGATTTATTTGTAATACTTGGCAAACAATCAATCTCAAGTATATAATTGCTCATTCAACGCTAATTCAACACCATTCCAATCATGTTTCAATACAAGAAGCACACAAAAATGCTTCTAAATTTACCAAAAATAAACAAATAATCTCTTTTTCTTCTCTATGATAGTTCATAACCCTCGTTGTTTGTGACTTAGTACATAAAAAAAAGCCCATATACTCAAATAATACCTCAGACTAAGATGACGTTACGTTCCTTTAACAGCAAAATTCCAGAAACTAACAGCAAAACATTTCTGCCAAAATCAATTGGCTGAAACTAGTGTGCATTCGTTGGCAATATGGCCTGGCTGCTTGCACTGAAAGCAGATCTTTTGAGCGGCCGAGTTCGCACAATCCTTTGATAAATGGCCCAACTCTCCACATTTGTAGCATTTATGACCATTACGACAGTCCTTAGAAACATGGCCTGATTCTCCACATGAGTAGCATCCTCTTCTAGAGAATCCGTTTGATCGGCAGTTACGCTCAACATGGCCCAACTTGCCGCATCTATAGCAGCTCAACGGCCGAGGAGCAGACGTAGCAGCTGCCTTGGGTTGTTCAGGAACAGGCTCGGCAGAAGTTTCTGGCTTGTCCGTCTCCTTGTTGCAGTCTCTAAGCAGGTGATCAGCACTACCGCAATTGTAGCAACTTTTAGCATGCTCAGGCTCCTGGCACTCCTTAGACAGATGACCATCATTGCCACAATTATAACATACAGGACTGCCAATCTTGGGACAGTCTTTAGCCTGATGGCCAAACTGACCGCCTAATTTGTTAGTTGTGGTTTATGCCAGGTAAACAGCTGATGGCTGCGGAAAAACACTTACAATTGTAACATGTCCTTTTCAAACTAGGCGTGAATGCCATACTGCGTATATATCTTGTTCAGAACTTGTTCCACTAAGGCACTACCCGTGCTGTTAACTTTTCGGCAAATAAGAGCTTATGCGCTGTTTGAAGAGCTGCGGAAAATTTTTTTTTTCTTGACAAAATAAAATGCCCTCCCCAGAATCAGGTCATCTCGTCAAAACTATTCTTCTGTAAAACGCAATAATACAACAGAAAAAGAACACATTTGAAATCAAATATATCATTAATCCATGACAAAAAGAACCATCCAGATAATAGTTTAGATTTTCCCACTGGTTGTCATTGAATTTCTAAAGTTCCTGATTAACAATGGATTGATGAATGGCACAGCCGCATACATCGCCGCAGCTCCGCATATCCGCTTTTACAACGGTTATCCAGAATGACGTTTATTGCGTTTTGCTGCATTGACAATTCCAGAAATACTGAATTTACTTGCTTCTGGTCGTTTAGACTGTTGAACTGCGTCAATTCCATCCGCGCTAGGAACAAGCTTAACATATTGATTTCCCTGATTCTCTGGTCGAAATTGATCGGGTTCTGACTTATCCGAACGACCCGGCAGCCGCAATTTCAAAGAGCCCCGTTTACCCTTTTTTGAGTTTTCCCTTCCGATACTATAAGACTGGTCTGATGAAGGTCCTGGCTGGCCAGGACCAGGTTCTGGATCTGGAAGCCTGTTGCTGACTCCTCGATAATTTCCTTCATTGATAGCATAATAAACGGAATTCAACGGTAACGAGTACTCTTCTTCCACTTTCTGCGGCGCTGTGTTTTGTCTTGCTTCAGGATGTTGTCGCAGATAAGCTTCATCGACATATGCTTCGCGACTTCGGGATGCTAAAACCTCATCAGCATTTACCTCGTTCTGTACATCGCCGACTCCAGGAGTATCCTTAACTTCAACTACTTTAACATGCTTCCCTGTAACTAAGGAAGGATCACTTACAGTCCTTTTTGCACCACCAGCGTAATCTTCCACATCCGATAAAGGAACTATGGGCGGGATTATTCTACGCCTAGCAGAATTTCCTCGTCTAAGATCTCCCAAATTTTCTCTCACCTGCGCCCATCGTGGATCCAGAGGTAACGGCTTTGAGCTGCTTTGACTTTTGATGGAACCCTCATTCTCACTTGCTGCAGGCAATTCTGGGACAGGCAAGTTTGGTGGAGGCGAAGGTGACGGCGAGCCTCCAGTGTGCCGTAGTGGGCTCACAAATTTCGGAGCAGTAGGTGGTGCAGGCGGAAGGGAATGCGTCGGAGTGGTAACTAGAGGATTAGGCGCAGATTGTGCTGGTCGCGCATTGTCAGGCGTTCTTGGACGTTCAATACCTGCATGTGGAGGAGCGCCTCTTATGGCTGGGCCAGAAGAACGACGTACCCCGAAGCTAGGAGAGGCAGGACGACCCATTCCAGGACCAGGAGAAGAAGGACGCATCATCGCAGGACCAGGAGAAGAAGGGCGCATCATAAGACCAGGAGAACCGGGTCTGCTGTTAGTTGAATGTGGACCTTGGCCAGAATATGGTGCCATTGGCGGTGGATAATAGCCAGTTGAAGCAGGTGATGACGGCCGAAACACAGCTGGAGAGCCTAATGGCGCATTACTGGGTGAGGCTGAACGAAACCTCGACGACCCCGAAGAAACGTTTCCAAGATCACCAGATGGTGGAATTCTACCAGACCCCGGAGATCTAAAATTACCAGCACCAGCAGACGAGGGCCTGAAATTACCGGGGACGGGAGACGAAGGTCTGAAATTGCCAGAGGCCGCAGAAGAGGGCCTAAAGTTTGCAGGACGTGGTGCCGGAGAGACCGGCCTGGAATTACTAGGACCAGTAGGTGGTGCCCTGAAATAACCAGGGCCCGGTGAAGAGGGCCTGGAAAATCTACCAGCCGGAGCCATTGGCACAACATCATCGAATGCGGACCCACGAAGTGAGGCAGCAGAAGCGGATCGTACAGCTTGAGGAGCACGTGGAGGTGCATGCACACCAGGCGCACCTGGTACGAAACTTGGAGAAGCTGGACGTGGATACTTCGGCTTCTGTGGTGCAGGTACCAAATCGTCCATGGCACCCGATCCCGCCGTGCGCCCCATCAGTTCAGATGCAGAGGGCCGAGTACCAGGAACTGATGTCATGGGAGCCATTGAGCCACGTGGAGGTGAAATCCGTTTGGTCGGCGGTAAACCCATCGACATAGATTTCGTCATTCCTGGATAAGTCGGCGATTGCGAAGAATTACTCCAATCACTTCCATAAACATTGTTTCTTGCTTTTTGGGGTAATTCACCAATTCTATCAAACACCGCAGAATGCTCACTGCCGATACTGTTGCGCTGATCATGCCCCCTGAATGGAGGACCAAAAGGCGGTAGTGGTACAGGTGACGGCTGTCCAGATGGCATATAGCTGGAATGACTGGTGAAAGATTCGCCAGACATCGGGCGCCCTCGTGGAACCACAAACTGGCGTCGCATCATTTGAGGAGGAGGATATCCATTAGGTGGCGGATGTGACCCTGGCCGTCCAGAGAACGGCTGATGAGATTGCTGATAGGGATTATAATGAGAAGGAGGTACCATGCCAAACTGTCTCGCCCGAATTCCACTATTAGGGGGCTGTGAAAATCCAGTTGGGCGAAAGCCAGCCGGAGCATCGTGAGGCTGAGGAGGAAGGTTAGTTTCCGGCTGCGTAACAGTAGTATCAGCAGCATCGACAGACGGCCCAGGCTGAGATGCTTGAACCGGCACACTCGGCTGAGAGCCGACTGGCTTTCTTTGTGCACTCGGTCGACGATTAGGAGGAGCTTTCGAAGGTTGAGATTCCTGGTACTGGCGCAGTATCAAATCACCTACGGTCTGACCACCAGAGGTAGAGGTCTCATCCTTAGATGAAATTTCAGATGTGTTTTCCGTTTTCTCGGGATGGTCATGAGTCGGCAAGAAAGTCTCAACAGAAGTTTTAGAAGGATCTAGATGCTGCGACGCACGAGACGCCGACTCTGGGATACTAGCCATGCCTCTGAGAGTATCTCTACTTGTCGTGTTAACAGTCTGGTGAGGGTCATTGGCAGAATCGTCATCTGATTCTCTGAGATAGTAGTTGTTAACTATCCCAGATGTGGTATCATCGCTTTTCTGGCTAACACTCCTAACACTCCTACTGCTAGCTCGAGAATTTGCCTGTACAGAAGTTGCAGTGTAAGCATCCTCGTTGTCTGTAAATGTAGCTGGACTATAGTACTCGCTCTTAGAGCCGTCATCAGACGAAAAATCAGCAGCTGACGTTATCGTCTTATGTGAATCAACGCTTTCTGCCGTCAACGAAGTCGTCGGCTTATCATCGACAATGTCCTGCACAGTAGCGGTCGATGCCCTATTTCCGGTCGAAATATGTTCCCCTGTAGTTGAATCCCTATTAAGTGGAACGCCTTTTTCTGTATCCGTGCTATTAACCTCATCAGGCAGGCTTGGTAATGATCTATCCTTATGTATAGTCAGACTGTGATTTTGACTATGACTAGCCGGGACATCAGACATCAGAGCCTCAGGAGGTAGAGGAGTTGAATATGTCGACTTGCTGTAAGGATTCATCTCAGATTGAAATGGCGGCATATGCTTCGATGGACTCGACGTGGCAGAGTTGGGGCTCGAAATTGTAAGAGCAGGTGTACTAAACTCGTCCAAACTCGAGATATCACCAGGGCTCCTCATCGTATTGTCTTTTGGCGGAACAGGAACTTCGAGAGACCTGCTTGAAGGCATTCCAGTGACAATTCCCAAACCCAATGGTGGTTGTTTGCTGAGGCGCTCATTCAGAGCACCGGCCAGCGGGTCTGGAGTTCCCCTTTGTAGCGAGTCAGATCTATATCCTATCGCAGGACTATCTACAGGCTTCCTAGGAACCTTTTTCTTCTTTTCCGACGACTTCTTTTTCTTGGATTTCTTGCGTCGGACATCTGCATACGCGGGTGAAGAAACGGTCCGTCGACCAGTGGCCTCGGCAGCCTTCTTATCACGGGACGAAGTCTTTTTCGATGATTTGCGCTTCACGTCTAGCATTGGTGGCGGTTGAGGTGTTAAGATTTCTTCAACGACAATCCAGCGTCTGGTACGATCATCTAACATTGTCTCTATAATGACAGATCGACCAAACGTGGCTTTACGAACTTCCGTTTGTTCTTCCGAGAGAGTACACATCCATACCCATACGAAAAAATCATCTATGGCCACTTTAGATACTGCAGCAGTGACAGAGTTATCAACATAGTTGGAAGCACGCCGAGAAGCCACCCAATCTTTATCATCTTCGGGTCTCATTGGAGGTCGATCAAACCCATATTGCTCAAAAGTATCCCAGCTCAAATCAGTAGACACAGGCCTTGTTCTGTAGGAGGGAATGCTAGGTAGATCCTTTTCGATGTAAGGAGAAGAAGGATATGGCAGACTGCCAGGAGCCCTCTCTTGACTTGGCGGTAATACAGTAAGAGCTTCTTCAAATTGTTCGTCACTGTAAACATAATTATTAATCGAGGCACTGAGCTCTCCAGTGACAGGATCGATGCATGCATGGTTATAGAATTTAGACCATGTTTTCGTTCGTAAATCGTAAGGCAAATGACGAGTCTCTTTGATGAGTAAAGAATGGTCAGTCATGACCGAGTTTTCCTCAGTAATTGCTTGTAGCACATCATAAGATCGTTTGGTGATCTTTTGCTCCACGTTATCGGGGTCGTTGAATACCATAAAAAGAGTATTGAAGTCATCTTCGGAATAGAAGCAAGAAGGATCATCAAATTGAATCGTCTTTGCAATTCGTCGTAACAATACAGTAGGAGATGCAGACAGCTTCTTCACAGTCAATGTAACCATTGGTACATTCACAAGATGATGAAGTCCACCGGCGTAGTATACAGAGGCAGGAGGAGGAGGATATTTGTCCATTGATGCAAGAAGAGACTGCAGAGGTTTCGAGACTTTGAATTGAGAGGCCGCAGCTAACCATCTCAGATAAGAATAAAAGAGATGATTTGCAGCTTCAGCCGCTTGACTCCAGGCAGCCAAGCCGTCGGCAAATGAAATGGGTTGATTAGCATGAGGTCTCTGAACATCAAAGGCCCATGTACCAGCCAATCTGGGCAATTTTGTCTCACCCATGCCGTTGACGCGTCCATGAGTAGCCAAAGCCATGACAAGTTCGAAGAAATATACAACAATACGCATATGACCCTCAGATTCGACGCATCTAGGAAAGATTCTCAGAAACGAATCAAGAGGAGGATTAGATCCATAAACCTCTTCTTCTTCTCGATACTTATTATAAGCTTTCCAAGTCACTACACCACCAGGGATACGACACCAGCACCATTTGAGAGCACCAGCTAACACGTAAGGGTCTTGATTTCGAACCAGACGTAACAAGGCATCACCAGTCAAAGGACGCTGATTCTTAATAAATACTCGATCAATGAACGAACGTATCTGCTTATTATCAGTATGCTCACGATAAGATAATAGTAAATAAGGGGTTGAAATGGCTAGTCAAAGTTAGTTGTGTTTGAAACTCTAATATATGGTTTCAACCTACCTCGCGCCTTCAAATCCTCACTGATCTGATATATAAGTTCTTCTATTATAGGTCTAGGAATGGCAGGGCTTTTAAACGGGCTTTGCGTAAAAAAGAAGTTTTTAAGCGAAGTGTGGGAAAATATATTCCGGTCTTCTTCGGTTAATTCTTCGCCATTGCCGATTTTAAGCGGAGGAGGCCAAGTTGTTTCTTGGTCCGTTGCTTTACCATAAGCTGGAGGAGGAGGACCAAACAGCATGGCAAAGAAATGATATACAAAGCAGTTTCAATTGCCACGCGGGTTGGGCTGGTTGGGTTGGAGATGGAAATATAGCAAGGCCCAAACGGTCGGTTTGTAAACAAGAGTTTGAAGCATCATGAAACGGTTGGTGTTTAGAAAAGAAACACGGTTGACAAAAGATGAGAAAAAGGTGAAGATGAATTGAAAATATAGGTGAATATAGATGAAGACACGATAATAAGTTTGATAAGCAGGAAAAAATCAATAATAATCGACTTTTAATCGATATAACCCCTGGTTTTTTTTATGACGTACCAAACTCCACTGTTTAGCCACGCCCATATTTTGGGTTGATTCAACCAAACAGAGTATTATTGATAAAAAATATATGAATCCCGTGACTAGCGAAGCAATTAAACCTCTATTTATAATTGAAAGTTAAAATACGGAAAATTAGGCTGTGTTAATGCGACTGCGGCAAGACAATAACGGTCTTACCCCTGGGGTTTTTTTCTAAAATAGGTTGAGGCTGAGTCGTAGGGGGTGGTTAAGTATAGAGAAAGTTAGATGGAATAAATTATAGAATATAGAATAAAAAGATAAAAGAGAAGATATAATATAAATAAATATTTATCACAATATTTGCCTTTATCTCCCTATCTCTTGCTCTTTATCTTCTTTTGCATTATCTAATTCTATCTGAAGCAAGCCAAGCCCACTGCCACGAAAGGTAAAAATGCCTACAGATCTATTTTGAAACATTTCTTCAGCCTCCAAATCTAACTGATATATAAGTTGTTGATCCTGCAGTATCTTTACCCAATCACTTTATTGCTTATTTAGATATGGCGGTAAGTAAATGACTTGGAGTCATATTTATACTCATATACATCTAACTTATCAAGTATTATCAACAAGGACCTCCCCAGCCTTATTATGCTCAACCACAACCAGTATATGTACAACAACCACCTCCACAACAAGGATGCTGCGGTGATGGATGCTGCTGTGGATTATGTGCAGGATTAACGTGCTGTTTATGCTTGGTGAGTAGGATGGAAATTATAACTTATATATCGAGTATTACTAACCCCTTCTCTAGGACTGTCTCTTCTAAAGATTGATTTGATCTTGAACTTTGAAACCATGGAAATGTACTATCACTATGTATCATTAGAGGAGCTAATGAAGAACCATAACATTATAAATAATTGTAATTTGAACAAAAACATGATAGAATATAGATTTATGGGTGGTTTTATTATTTATCAATTGGAAATATAACTTTGCTTGATTTGGAATAAATTTCAATCTGGCTGGCAATCTAAGAAGCTCACTCAGTGCTCTCACCTGTCTCCACCGTAGCAAACTCCTTCCCTCTCACAAAATACAAAATATACATTTACCAATGGCTATAGTAACTTTATGACTAGACTGGTTTTGTTTTTGTTCCTTCAATTGCTCATGCAATATCCCATGCAAGTCATGCTTTAACCACGCGAATTCCTGCTTGAGTTTCTCTGAATATAGCATCACCCTCGGCGTATCCGCGGCCCAATCCAAAACCAACACCCAGCCATACTGGAAATTGTCTTCGTCTAAATAAAAGAACCGATGCAAGGACTCCGGCCCCGAATCCCAGGCCGGTTTTGACCAGAGTGTTGGAGATTACGACATCCCACTTTGGACTTGTTAGATGAAAAACAGCCCGACCTTTATGACCTGTAAGATCAACACACTCAACTAACTTACCTTGTTGTCCAATATAGCCTCTGAAGGCTGGACTGTCTTTGAATCAACTGCTGTAGACATGGTTGAAAAAAAACAACTGTGGAAAATTAAAGGTGCAAACAACAAAGTTGGGACCTTGCGTGGCTCATGATTGGTTGACGAGTAGAAGGTGATGGAGCAATGATGGAAGTTTATGAGAATTATAGTTAGAATGTTGTGAAGGAGAGTTGTAATGAAAGCCATATTACTCTCCCGTTTTATTCAATTAGTAGCCATTACTTGAAAAAGTCACCGAATCTCATCTCTCTCTTTTCTATCATCTTTGATCCTTCAGAGACTGCACGGCTGAGCCTTCGATTATTTTGCAACATCACGAAGAAAATTTCATAGAAAACCACAAAAATGGCCCTCACCTTTCAAAGACTGGTGGATATATGCGCAGATGGTAAGTGCGCTTTAGTGAAATATATAATATCATACAAGATGTATTAACCATGGTCGAAAAGATGCTCAGAATTTCCACTCGCAGTTCTTTAAGGCCTTAGACACATATCGGGAAAACCTACCAAGGTTTATAAAACCCGCAACTGCAGTCATATGGAACGGAAATCCATTTGACGGGGCGTCGTTTATGTCTATGTACGAAAAAATGCCCGTGATGCGTCATGAAGTAACTGATTTCAATGTTCATCCATTGCCGAAGAGTAATGAGCAGTTCATTGAGATGATCATGGATACTTCAGGCAAAATCAGAGTAGGACCGGAAGGAGCCAAGAAAATGCTGGGATTTTCAGCAGTTTTTATACTTGGAAAAAGCTCATCGGCTGTTCCTTCTGTTACGGAGATCAAAAGTTTCTCGTATCGGCTGGTGTATGAGCCTGAAGACAGTACTTTAGTCATGTGAGCAGATGGATAGATATGACTAGAAGTTTCAATGATGTGAAGCTTAAATGTTTTTACGTTGTTGAGGGAAAAAATAGCATAAAAGAGCCCGTATGTTGGCTGAACGATGGGAAGAAATACGGGCCCAGTGCATACAAAGTGCACTGACTATCGGCCACTATTTGCATAAGAGATGTATTATTTTATAATAAATCCTGTATTATATTATGAATGAGGTGAATTTCCTAGTACCGATCTACTGCTACAGAGGAGTTCGTAGCCTTGAAGTTGTCCAGCAACTGGATGTGTGCTAGCATCGGATATATTCTACGAATGGATATATTCTACCGTTCCAGCTATATTCCCAGAAAAATTTGTACAAAACTTAAATATTCTCACACATTTCTAACTCATAATCTTCAAATTCCATCTCCAAAAACTTGTGATAAGTTCTCTCATTCCCCACTTAGGCCTTAGGCTTACCCCGGCTGATATTCGGCTCAACCTTACCCCGGTTTTTTTTCACCTTACCATGCTTCAATTCATTCGCAGGTTATCTACAAAGCCTCCAACTCTACCATTACAAGGTATTCGCGTAATTGATCTTACTCGCGTACTTGCAGGTCCATATTGTACTCAGATTCTCGGTGATCTTGGTGCTGATGTAGTTAAGATTGAGCATGTCAAACGAGGTGACGATACTCGAGCATGGGGACCACCTTTTACCACCAAAGGACATGAGGCTGCATATTTTCTTGGAGTAAATCGAAATAAACGGTCAGTTGCTATCAATTTTCAAGATTCGCGTGGTCAAAAGATTCTTCAGAAATTAATTGCTGAGGCTGATGTTGTCGTGGAGAACTTTGTTCCGGGAGGTCTTGCCAAATATGGCCTGGACTATAAGAATGTCAGCAAAACTAACCCGGATATTATTTATGCTAGTATCACGGGATATGGGCAAACTGGTCCTTTTTCAAATAGAGCTGGCTACGACGTCATGGTGGAAGCAGAATTCGGTCTCATGCATATAACTGGAGAACCCGAAGGAACACCCGTCAAAGTCGGAGTGGCCGTGACTGATTTGACTACTGGATTATATACGGCCAATTCTATCATGGCCTCTTTGATTTCAAGGTCTCGTGGTGGTGGTGGTCAGTACTTGGATGTAGCATTATCTGACTGTCAAACTGCTACTCTGGCTAACATTGCCTCATCAGTGTTGATTTCTGGAAAACCTGATTCAGGACGTCATGGAACAGCTCATCCAAGTATATGTCCATATCAAGCATTTGAAACAAAAGATGGTAGTATTATGATAGGAGGTGGAAATGACAACTTGTTCCGACTGATGTGTGAAGCCATTGGCAAGCCCGAATGGAAGACCGATGAGAGATACCTTACAAATGCCCTTAGAGTTGCTAATAGAGATATTTTGGTTCCAGCTATTACGGATGTAATAAGAACTAAAACTACGCAACAATGGCTAGATATATTCAAGGATAAACGTTTCCCATATGCTCCAGTAAACGACGTCAAAACTACGCTGGAATTAGAACATACAAAGGCACGCAACATGGTTATAGAGGTAGATCATCCTACATGTGGGCCTATAAAAATGGTGAATTCACCAGTTAAATATTCGAAAATGGAATTGGATGTGCGACATGTACCACCGATTCTGGGGCAACATACCAAACAGGTTTTGACCGAATTGGCGGGCCTGTCCGAGAGTGAATTGCAATCGCTTCATTCTGATGGTGTTGTTTTTGCGGACAATTCGGTTGAAGCTGTTTCGAGTAGTGGAGCTGCAAGTTGAACGATAAGACATATTAAAAGGCCCTCTAGCAACTACATAGCTTGACTCATGACTGGCCAATTAAACGCCATTGTATCCAAAATTAAACGTGATACTCTATGTTAAATAGTCCTGTTCTAGATCATTTGTCAATGCCTCTCTATTCCCCTACGTAAGATGAACCAGCTTATAACTAACACCCTGATAAATCTGATAATATGCCAATAAAGCTGACAAAAATCCAGTTATTATCTGGACTTGTTCTGATTCTTTAGTATCTATCTCTAAAACATCCAAACTACAATAGATCACATCCATCAGTAGCCGGGCGATATTTATACTGTCCAGTCTCTTTGTAATCCGATATCTCGTAAATTCTTCAAACAATTGAATAATTATGCTTACAAACCATCCACGATCAGCATGACTATCAGCCCAATGACCGAATGATTTGGAAAGGATGCCAATACGTGACAAGCAGTATAAATCATCAAACACCTCAGTATAACAGTCGACAGCTGCGAGTAGCTCAAACCCATGCTTTTGCAGTTCCTGAAACGTCTTTATCCAACTACCGAGCCGAATTATCTTTCTTTGCTGTGAGAATTGCGATATTAATGCTACGAGGGGTTTCGGCTTGGAGCCTCGGCTATAAGCGGTCATCAATATTAATCTACAGGCATATTGTATAGTTTTTAGGGATTCATATAGACCATTTTTTGTTCTTAAACTGGCCAGAACAATTTCAGAATCAACCATGTTTGAGGGGCTCGAAGGAGGGTAAATGGAGGGTGTTTCAAGAATGAGAGAGTTTGGAGTGTTCTTTGCATCTCATTCACACCGAGAGTTAATAAAACATCGGGAGGCGTGTTGTAGACAGTGAAAGGGAAAGCATAGGTATATAGATGAAGTTGTTCAAAAAAAGAGACATTTTTTTTGTTTTTCTTAGGTTTCATATAATCATTCGCTCTTCCTTATTCGATTCCTAATGCGGAGTTCAGTACCTTCTTCGCTAAACCCATAGCATGGAGTCATTGAGTGGGATCTTCCTGCTTCATAGAGCTTAGAGTTTAGATAGCGGGCCCGATCCAGTTCATTTCTGACGTCAATGGAAATCATTGAGGATATTAGCCATTTTTATTTCCTTTTTGAGCATTAAGTTGCATTCACCGGATGTCAAAACATTTTACAGCCATTTTAGTTGATAAATCCTTTTCCGTCTACTGTACTGTATAGCCATGTCTCTATCGTTATGCAGACGAGATCTTCCGTGCCTCATTCAACCACTGCTATCCAACCTGGATTTGTTACTGAAACACAAAATACTAGAATATTCCATAATCATCTCAAGTGCAACATTCCACTCCTTGAGTGGGGTTCGTTTTGCCACTCTGTTCCATATTAGAGGAGATGCCGTACCTGCCGACACCAAACCACGATGATCAACAACCATGTTGCTGTAGATGACCAATTTTATATCAGAGAGCTCAAATCATCTGACGCCGACCTCGATGATACTCTGCTCCAAGCAACGACAGTAACATTTGAATCTTTTCTTTCTATGCCAGCATTCGCTTGCGCATTTCCTTCTCCCAGATTTCTATTTGGAGCTTCTGCAATTGAGCATATAAACTCTACTGAACCCAATGCTAGCACACGATTGGCTAAATGTGTGGAAAATGCTCGTTTTCAGCAACGGTTCTTTCTCAGTAATAGGGATGCGTTGCATCTCAGAAGCGGTATACAGGTACCTGGGGCTTCTAAATCCTATGCCCTATTTGATTCCAAACATCCTGCTGGAGATAAGATAATTGGCTACATTTTATTATATAGTCCTACCAAATTCTCTAGACCGAGACCAAGTGTTTGGTTAAAATTATCTCTTAAATGGTTGTATTTTAAAGTTTGGATCAAAAATTGGCTTCGATTTGGGTTCGGAGAAGATCCAAACCACAATCCTAGAATCCAACGCGTTATAGAGACTATTGAAAATCTGGCACCATTTCCTGAAGATACTGCTGAAGTAGTGGATGAATTGTCAAAATTGTCTGTAGATAAGCTACTTGAAGCTCCATATCCTGTGCCGTATGTCTGGATGATTGATACAGTGGCTATGGATCCACAATATCAACGTAAAGGATTGGGATATAAACTCATGAAATATGCGTTGGATCAGATTCCCAGAGACGAGCGTCCGATATTTATGTCGAAAGATGGCAAAAGCCAATCTGTGGGTGAACTTCGGGCTGTTCTTAGAGCCTCACCAGAAGGCGTACATTTATACAAAAAGTTGGGATTTACGCCAACTACGGCTGATGGGCAGTCTGTTAAAGGATATCTTGACTCTTGTTTGTGTGAAGAGACTCCAATGAAGCTTTCACTTGACTGAGGTATGTAGAGCCAGTGACAGCATACGTTGAGATATTGAACTGATAGACATTCTGTAGATAGAAATATTGATAAATTATTCACTTGTTAAAACTTTCGCTGTGTAATGAGCTATTCAATTGAAAAATTCGTAACACTGAAGAGAATGCCATGTCGAAAAGTATGTCAGAATGTCTCAATTATTACCTAAAATTTCAATTTTTTCTCCCATAAAAACCCCCCAAAATTTCTTGTGTATTTAATGGCTCAAAATGCGGCTTGAATTGCCCGGTAAAGCAAGTTCGCCTATATGTTGCGGATTGTCGAGATGCCCAGACCTGACTCACCTTAATGAGGAATTTATGAAGATCATGTACAACTTTCCTTTATCCACGTATCTAATACTCATATATATATTAAGAACCATTCACTATGGTAGATAGGACCCATCATGGACGATATGTTGCTCGCCGCATCAAGTGGAGCGAATCCAATGCTTATGAAATTGCCCTGGAAGCTGCGGAGCTAGTAGCGGACTCATTCCACACTGTTCCGGCCAATGTTCATTTCAATGGAGATTTGTATAAAAGTAGAGATCTTGCTCATAAATATATTTATGACACGGAAGCAGATACTAAGCAACGGTTGATCAAATTTATAGATCATGCTAGACGTCGCAGGGATTTCATAGAATCTCTTGCTGAGGATATACACATTGAAATTCTGACCCCTGATAATGTAATTGTGGCAATATATGATACAGAGCATCCTTTGGGATCTCGAATGGTAGCATTTGCTGAGACAATGGCTGCACCAAAGCTAGGGCCGTTGGCTGTTCCTTCACGGTCAAGCCGTTTATACCTGAATTGGTTATCTTGGATCCATAAATTCAAAGATATTCTACGATTTGGGTTCGGTGATACTCCTCTTCATAGCAAGAGGTTTTTTGAGGTTTTGACTGAAGCTCTCGAGGTAATGAAACCTCTTGCTGATACAAGTGAGAATGTTGACAAACTAGCACAGATGTCTGAAGATGAGCTACTTGAGGCAGAATATCCTGAGAGTTACATGTATGCTGTAAAAAATGTCGCAGTCAATGAATATTCTCAGAAAAAAGGACTAGGGAAGCAACTGATGAAATACGTTCTTGATAGTATCCCTCGTGAACCGAGACCAGAGTTTGTATCAAGAGACGGCAAATTCCGGTCTGTGGGTCAGATCAGACTTAGTTTATATGCATCTGTGGTCTCTGGTAGTTTGTATCCTTCATTAGGATTTCGTGTAATAAGGGAGAACATGAATCCGTTTCTAGTGAGGAGGGGAGATGGTCTTATCGGTGCTACGCCGATGGTGAAGTATGGGTTGGATTGAAGGGAGGCAATAGATGTTGGACGAGAGAAAACTGTGGCGAGTTAGACAATTGAGATGAAATGCTCTTCTGCGCTGTATGAGCCAGAGGAGAGGAACCAAAGGAGACATCAGCATATTACTTATCTTTTCAAATATAAACAAATTTTCACAATTCCACTATCACGCGATACACATTCTCTAATAATATCCTTTTATATCGTTTATTTCCTTTTTTCACCAATTTTGCCCCACTTTTCCTCCCCGCTCACCACTTTGTTTACTTCTCTCATCACCAATGACTGAACTAAACATACACGCTTTTCAGCGCGACTATATAAGCAGAGCTCAAACTGAGAATAGACATGGTCATAAACGTATACATGAGAACCCCCTATTATTAAAATATGACGTCCAGAAGTATGCAGAAGTGTTTGCTGCTCGTAAAGCTTCCTACCTTGAACACGAGAATAAAGAGCGGTTTTTACGGGCAATTTTGAGCGATCCGCCGTTTTTTGTAGACAAATGGGATATCAAAAACATGGAGGAAAAGACATTGAACAAGAAAAATGCATTAAAGGAGTTGAAGCAGCAGACTGGTGGTCTTCAAGGGATTATAGAAGCATTGGCTAGAGAAGCCGTGGAATCATACCAAGATGCTCAACAACTGAAAGAGTCTACAGATCTTAAAAATAACGAGATTCAATCAATGGAGGAAGAATTGGCTGGAATATTGGCTGAACAGAAAGCTGTCATGTCACGGCTGGAAACCTCAGATCAGATCAATGGTCAATTAGACGAGGAATTGCAATTGCCTACTGAACAGCTAGAACAGTTGCAGCAATTTTATGAATCACAATTGGATGAAGTGCGAGATACACTTGATTTGGTGCAAAAGAGCATTTTACCCGAGAAACTGCAAGAAAAAGCATCATTGTCGAAGGATGTTCAACGGCTCAAGGAATTAAGCGAGCAATTGGACAGAGATATTCGATCCCTACAGGATGATCATGCTGAATTAAACAAGGCCGAGAAAGAACGAGCCCGTTTGAACATGGTTGAGTTTTACCGAGATATGTCAGAGTTGATTCTCAAACTGCTGGATATACAAGACTGGTCAATGTCCACAACATCTGGCCAGATTAATCTAATGTTTACGCGGTCTGGCATTACATATGACATAATACTAGATTCCAACGGCAAGCCTATGAGCGCAAAGGCTGTGGATGTCAAGACTGGTAAGCTAACCTATGCAGATGAGCAAAGAAGCCATTTTCTCAAGACTGTCCAGCAGAATTATCCACGAACTCAGCAATTAGGGTATCTTTTAGCATTATTATCGCACGAATACAGTTAATGTACGTGCTGTGAGTGGGGTCTAGGATCTATTTATCAGTGGTGCCATCTTCTTCACCAATCGGTACAGAATTGACCCAGTCTGATGATTGCTGTTTAATAAATGCTCCTACTGCACCGAGGTAGCCTTCATGTCGAAGGAAATATGCATTTTTATCACCATTGGACCAGAATCGGATAGCGTAGCTGAGAGTATGCATGGTTTGAGGGTGACCACGAATATATGAGCCACCAAAGTATATGTTCTCCAGCTCGTTTTTCACTGCCTGAAGATAAGCAATCTGCCCTATGTTGTTTGAAATAGCATAGAGGAGAGAGCGGGAGATATCAGCACCGTCAAACATGGTGTTTTTCTCTTCTCTCGTGGCTTGACTTGCTTTTTTGAAAACTTTGCCGAAGCTGCTTGCAATAGTGGATGACTTAAGGCCTATTCTATCATAATCAGTGCCATAAATGTCGCCTACCAACATATCTACGTTTGTGTTGTCTCCATGGCTGGCCATATCGAGCATTTCATCAAAGCTCTTACAATCAGTGAGCAAAGAGAGGAGGCCCCATAAAGTGCCACCGCCAAGAGATGAGCCGCCAATACGAGAAAATTTGCCAGGACCATGTACTTTGATCATTGATACACCACTACCAATGTTAACGAGCAGACAGGGATATACGACCTGACGAGCAGGATAGACCATTGGGTCAGATTCCGAGTAAATAAACACCTCTCGAGGGATTTTGGTAATGAAGAAATTGAGCCCAGCAATGAGACATTCCATCTCCTCTTCTTGAGAGACCTCTACGCCCAATTTTTGGGTGATTGTATCGTAAAACTTGACGGCTCCACCACCAGTAGCCATGATTCTCATACGATTCCCATTAGAGCTTCGATTCTGACGAATCAATTTATCTACAAAGACGAGAATGTCGTCGATCTGCTGAGTTTCGAATTTGACGAAATTAAGGCGACCTCCCTTCTCTCCGTTTTCCCGAGTGAAATATACAATTTTAGTCAACGATCCTCCGATATCCAAAGCTATATGAGAAACTTGATCAGTTTGATGAGGTAACATGATTTTCTTGGTGTCTAAGTTCGAAGGCACAGTTCCATCGGATTTGATGACATCGGCCAGTGCTCCGTCCACTATAAAAGCACCTTTGACATTGATCTCAATAGAACCGGGATCAAGACTAGTTAAATCGTATCCAGCCAATCCAGGAATACTTCCACTGGAAGAAGTCCAGCTATGCTGCCGAGAAACAGGCACGCTTCGTGGCATTGGAAGGAAAAAGTTGCGGAGATGGCAGAAAATAACGGCTTTTTTTGATCTGGAGAAAGTTTGGGGTTGTTGAGTTCGACATATTGGGGAAAACCAGGGGTGCAGACAGTCTTTGCGGGAGTTTCTTGATAAGGAGAGCATATTGATTATCTCATATTCCTAATTTGGCTTTTTGAATTTAATGGCATTGCTTTCAATCCTCAAATCGTCTCGATTTCCCTGCCGATATCAAACCGTTTTCTCAGCCACATCATTAGGCTATCGAGCAATGTCTTCATTACCGAAAGTTCCCGGGGATTTTTATGTCAATTTACAAGCTCAATTCGATAAAGCAGTCGATTCAGGCGATTTAATATATACGGAATCCTCTTGTATTCCTGCCATAGTTGATGGTATTCACTTTGTATATACTTATGCACCGGCTTTGAGCAAGAAACCTCGAGCAGGACCAAATTCCAAACTGGTTGGATCCAATGGTAAATCGGATGATCCGTTTCTGAATCCCGAAAAACCCCTGGTAGTTTTGCCCGAATTCGGCCAAGATGATGCTTATTACGTTGCTCTCAACAAATTTGCTGTACAGAAAGGTCACTTTTTGCTCGTTACTAAGGACAAACAGCCTCAGACGGGAATTCTGAGTGAATCGGATTTGGAAGCTGCATTTGCTCTTTTGAAGGCTGCCAATTCTCAAAGTGGTAAACGACATGTTGGCTTCTATAATTGTGGTAAACTCAGTGGTGCTTCCATTGATCATAAGCATGTGCAATTTCTATCTTTGCCAGACATTGTCGAGAGCTCACATGATCTGGCAGAGTCGGAATTTCCTCAAAATAAGTTTGTTCCTTTTCCGGATGTTGTTATTCAGGGCCATTCTTCCTTCAAGAATGATGATGATCCTCTGAGACACGAAAAACTCCCCATCAATCATTACATTGTACCGGTTCCAAAGACATATTCTGAAGAGATCGAAGAATTGCATATGAGGTTTTCTTCTGTTGTTGGCCGAGCTTTAACGGTATTTGCAAAACAACAGAATGAGAATTCAGACCAGTCTGCTCCACGAACCCTCTCGTACAATGTTGTGTTCACCGAGGAATGGGTCATGATTGTTCCACGACGAGCTGAAAAGTATGAAAATATCAGCGTTAATAGTCTAGGAACCATTGGCATGTTTTTGGCTAAGAACGATGCTGATTTACTTGTTTATAAACAGGCTGGTCCATTGAAAATCCTAGAGCAGGTTGCATATCCGTATGAACAGATTGAATATGGTCAAGGTGATCATGATATGCTGTATACGCGATATTGAGGAGGATCTAAAACCTCCAGATCACACTATTTACATTATTTACATAGATACATATACATCCATTAATGCCAGTCTTCGAAAACCGTCTGACAAGCCGAAACACTCACAAATCAAATGCATCTTCCTTGAGAAACTTCGATAGCATCAATGCACTAGCAACACTAACATTCAGCGAGTCTACCTTCGTACTGTCTTGAGACCCCTCTAAAGATACCACCAAATCAGATTTATTCATCAACGATTTCCGCAGCCCATCGCCTTCAGAGCCCAGAACCAACATGCATGGTGAATCATCCAAAAGCTCACTTAACTGGCTTGGCAAAACAGTTTTTGAAGGGTACTGCGATACACTGGAGGCAATGATCTGCCATCCTTCAAGCTGTGACTTTTCAAAGAAATCAAGAGGCTTCGAAACGTTAAATAAATTAATATGGTCCAGAGCACCAGAAGAAGTTTTAGCAACAACAGGAGAAGGTTTTGCGCAATTGCTGCCATGAAATGCAATCACATCTACACCGAGAAAGTATGCACTGCGTAGAATCGCACCAAAATTATGCACATCGGTTATCTGATCTATGAATAAACCAAGAGGATGCCGTTTCTTATGAGGAGCCTGTAACTCCAGTACAACTGGTTCGTCATCCAATGTGTTTACTTGGAAAGATTGAGTTTGACTGTCAAACGAGCTCAAACTAGCAGCACCAGGGAATGTTAGCGGCCGTGTTTCGACAATATATCGATTATGAACACCATTTTTAGCCATTTGACTCAAATCATGACGAGAAACATCATATATGATTTCCGCATTCCGACTTTGGGCCAAATCAATTAGCTTTGTATTGGCTTCATCAGAGGTATCTTGAGTAAACACGCGTGAAATGAACCTTTGAGGGTTCTGTAAAACACCAGAAACTGCCTGAGTTCCATATACATATTCAACAGAAGGATTTCCAATACTCAGCTTGTAATCTTTAGGTTGTGTTGGTTTAGTTGCAGTGGATGTTGGTTCTCCTCGACGAACAGCTCTTCTATTTTTGTTCAAACTAAACGACCTTGAAGCCTTATATTCAGATAAAGGCTTCTTTCCCTTAGAAGTACGATATTGTGCTTGCTGATTCTTCTTTTGACCCACGTGAATATGAGCATACTTGTCCCTGAAAAATTTGTCCTTATCCTGACCATGCCATGCTTTAACGGGTTGTCTAGGCTGAGGAAAATTTTTATCAAAAGAAGCTCCTGAGCCTCCTAGATGAACAGACGATCCTATTTGATTAGCAGTAAGAGGAGATTCGCCTTGTAGTGTTCGGAAAGTGGAACGAAAAGCTGCCAATAAGCTGGATCTCATAGTGGTGATCGTCAGGAAGAATACCAAAAGGGGACGAAGTACATGAACCAAAGTGCGGCAATAAGGTGAAATTAGAGAAATAGGGAGATATGGGGGGATTATATAAGATTGAGGATGATCAGATGGATATTTTTTTTATTCAGAAATCATTCAAATATAGCTATTGATAATCAGCTATTGATTTCATCCATTCACCACTGCTCATTACTTACATCTCATTGAGCCTTTGCTAACACCTGCCACACAGCTTCATAACCTCTATGATAACTAAGATCACATGATTTTCCAATATTCAGCCATTTAATCCGTTTAAGCTGCCAAGCCCATCTTATACAAGCCCATATATCCCATTTTCATTCTTCTTTCTCCGCCAATTAATGCACTCCGATACTACTTCGACTCCTATTTGCGGCTGACCACCTCCGAACTTCCTGTCAAGTTGAAATTTCCCGTGTTCCACTCAACGTCCACCATTTGTGGAAATCACCTCTGGTTCTCTTAAACAGTCTGTTTATATTGCCGTTTGTCGTCCAAATCAACTGCTTATTTATTGTTGCTAGTTGAAACCCTAAGTTGTTTGGATTTCTACCTGAAATCTGGTTTGTTTAGACCAAGCCCCCATTGTTATTATCAAACAATAAAGGAGTGCTAAAGTCAAATAGTCATAAAGTTGGACTTTTTTACATGTTTTTTTTCTGGATTTATTCGAATTATTTGAGCACATTTGTTCATTCTTTTGGAATATTCAACAAAACCTGGCCTTTTTAACTGTCAAGCATCGCACTTTTTATACCCTCTAAACAAGATCATACTGTTGTATTTACTTGTCATCAGTCACTTGTATATTATTACTCAATTTGATCCGCATAAATGGCGGCTGTATCTAGATATAAGCGCGGTGAACTCATTGGTAGGGGTAACTTCGGTGCTGTCTATAAAGGGGTCAACGTCGAAACAAGACAGGTGGTGGCAATCAAAGTTCTAGAGCTCGATACTGCTGAAGATGATGTACTAGATGTTCAGAAAGAAATAGCTCTTTTATCTCAGTTAAGTCAGTCGGCCGATGCTGCCAACATCACCAAGTACTATGGAAGTTACCTCAACAAGACCAAACTATGGATTATCATGGACCTCTGTGCCGGAGGATCCGTCCGAACTCTGCTCAAACCTGGCAAATTCGAGGAAAGATATATTGGCATTATCGTTCGTGAACTACTAGCTGCTTTAACATATATCCACAAAGCTGGCATTATACATCGCGATATCAAAGCTGCAAACGTTCTTATTACTACTGACGGTCATGTCAGTCTTTGTGACTTCGGTGTAGCCGCTGATGTCTCTACAACTAAACTCAAAAGAAGCACCATTGTTGGAACTCCATATTGGATGGCTCCTGAAGTCATCACTGAAGGGGCATTCTACAACGCAAAGGCCGACATATGGTCTCTTGGTGTTACTGTCTATGAAATAGCTACTGGAAGTCCTCCATATAGCGATCAGGAGGCAATGAGGGCCATTCTGCTCATCCCTCGTCAGAAACCTGCTCGTTTGGAAGGCTCTTCATATAGTTCTGCATTAAAGGAGTTTGTTGCTCTTTGCCTCGACGAGCATCCAAACGAGCGTCCAACGGCAGAGGAACTGGTCAAGACCAAGTTTGTGAAATCGACCAAAAATACTCCTACCACCATACTTCGGGATTTGGTGACTAGATACGTATCATGGAAACAAGGTGCCGGTCATAGAGCCAGGGATAGCATGGCTGTATTAAATCACGTCAAACCGTTGAATCTAAGCGATGACGAGGATTCAGGGTCTTTAAATGGAGACGAATCTATTGGAGATACTGTGTGGGATTTTGATATCGAAGAGAACGAGGGTAACTTGACGGACACAGATGGTGGCAGTCAAGACGATGGGTTTTACACGGCACCTGCCAATAAAGCTGGCTTGGGAATTGGTTTGGATTCAGTTGAATCTTCTCCTCCTAACGCTACTATTCGCCAATATTCATCCAGTGCCGTACCAAATGAGGAGATGCCTCCACCGTCTCTTCTTGAACTCTTCAAGGAGGACGGCAAGGAAGAGCAACCCAGCCATGTCGGTTCCGATCACGGTACTGTGATTGCATCGCCAACCAAAGAGGTCGGCACTCTTACATCTGCATCTACTGTGGAAATTGAAATTCCGTCTTTCGAGGACCTAAATAGCCCACAGCTGGAACGCCAGCATTCGGTTCCAGTGATACCAAATGCTGCTAAGAATATGTCTAGTCCTGCTATTAACACTTCTAGTAATCTGGCTCGGCCATCAATTTCAACAACGCCGAAAGTTGGCATGACCAGTACTCCGGTCTTGCCAAGTCATCCTGGTCAAACGTCACCATCAAATTCAAACATCGCTAGAGTGAGGACTCCGTCCCCCAAGAGAGTGGATGGACCATTGAGGCCTGCTACTCGTTCTAGAAGTGGTACTGAGGATACAGAACCGCCTTCTATTCCAATGGCTCGAAACCCTTCGAACAGGGCAGCTCCTCAGGCACCTTCCATTGCGCCCAAAAACTCGCTTCGTTCAGCACGACCGCAGCCCAGTCCTGGAAATACTGCATCTTCACCTGTGGTACCGACTTCAGCAACTCAACGACGACCAACGAAACCTACAAATCTTCGGATAGCTATGCCGTCTATACCGTCCCTGTACACGCCAATGGAGACAGACATTCTCGGCAGTCTAAGCAGCAGCAATAGTACGCTTGGCAGCAGTTTTGAAGAGGCAGAGACTACCACTGAAGATTCGTCGGATTTGAGCAGTCAACCGGGAAGCAGAAAGCATTCAGCGATATTTCCCGAGCTACCTCGTTTGAATTCTACCGTACTGCTTGATTCGACACCTGTAGAAGTTGCAGTGGAACAACTTGGATCGCTTCTAAATCTAATTAATGATGGTCTGAATGTTTTGGAGCTGGAAATGGTGGGGTATAAAGATTTGAAGGAGACTTAATACATGTAAATAGGTGACAAGCAGTCATATAGTGGAAGTAACATATAATGTAACACAAATGTTATTTATGTAATTACTATGATTTTAACATGCGTTTACCGAGAATGGGATGGTAGTGTCAGTTGGCAAATGTGATAGTAAATACAAGCGGCTGCAAACATTACGACACCAAAGTCCACATCTAGCTTGAGAATCCCTTTTTGCTTCCTGGCAATATAGTATCGAGTTCCTTTCGCTCTTGCTCCTCCTTCTCGGCCTGTAAAATGTAATGAAGGAGCGAAGTCTTCTGTTCATCGTCAGCCAGCACCTCATTCTTGGGCAAAATCTTGTGAGAAAGTGACAGCTGGAATGCAGTTGCAATTCGATATGATCGCAAGTATGATTCCTTGGCAGGTAATCGTCGAATGGATTTCTGCATGATATCGTTCTCTTCGATCAACAGGTCTGAGGCCTTGAGACCCATTCGTTTGAATCCAGACAATTCTGTATATGCCTTGGAAATAGGAAGAATGATTCTTTCCAACGCTGGCCTGGCATGGATGAAGTCGGCTATTTTCTTGAGCTGATGAAACGTAGCCATTGTGACAGTTGAAAGGTTTGAATGGAGATTTTCGGTGAGA
Source organism: Trichomonascaceae sp. B5901 (assembly GCA_037040845.1). Taxonomy (NCBI): domain Eukaryota; kingdom Fungi; phylum Ascomycota; class Dipodascomycetes; order Dipodascales; family Trichomonascaceae; species Trichomonascaceae sp. B5901. The sequence goes on from JAXQHN010000001.1 coordinate 2,464,666, forward strand.
TGATGGGATGAATGAATTGGGAAGATGTGATTGGATGGAGGGAGAGGGAGGAGGGAGGACGAGAAAAAGGTGCGTTTTTTCTGGGAAAAATCGTCAGACGAATTTATTTTGGATTTTTATTCATTTCATATTTTGTAATTGAGTTGAATTTCAACCAATTTCTTCGTCTAACTGCGCATTTTTGCCCCTGCTTGCTCCACCGTTAAGGTTTCGAGCCACTCAGCTTTTTGAAACAAAAATTTCAGTGGTTTTTTCCACCTGTTATTTTACCTCATCAACAGTAAACGGAACAAATGGCTGACGAACGAACTTTCATTGCTATCAAGGTATGTTTTAGGTGATTGGAAGGGGATATGAGGTATGAGATGGATAATTGGAGTTTTTGATGGTTTTTGGAGTAAATGGCTGGTGTTCTGATGCTATGGATTGAGGACTTCTATCCCTGTATCCATCATAACTCATCAATGCTATTTATCTTTGCTTCAAATTCATTTCATACATCTCAATTCTCCCTCTATCCTTGAAACCAACATTTTCTAACTCTTCAGCCCGACGGTGTCCAGCGTGGTCTCATTTCCCCAATCTTGGGTCGATTTGAACAGCGAGGTTTTAAGCTTGTTGCCATCAAGCTCACCACTCCTTCTGAGAAGTTGCTTCGAGACCATTACGAAGATCTTCAATCCAAGCCTTTCTTCCCCGGTTTGCTCAAGTACATGATGTCTGGTCCTGTTCTGGCTACTGTTTGGGAAGGCAAGGACGTTGTCAAGCAGGGTCGAGCCATTCTTGGTGCTACCAACCCTCTTCAATCTGCTCCTGGAACCATTCGAGGTGACTATGCTATTGACGTTGGTCGAAATGTTGCTCACGGTTCTGACTCTGTTGAATCTGCCAAGAAGGAGATTGGCCTATGGTTCAAGAAGGAAGAGATTGTTGACTATCATCCATCTCAGCATGCCTGGATTTATGAATAAACCAGATAGAAACAAAGTAAAAGTATCGTTTATAGTATGAATGATAACATTAGTGTTAATAGTGGAAATTTTGTGTTATTTGCCTGTGTATCTCGAAATATCTTCAAGGTATATTTTACCACAGTGTTTTTGCAGTGAAAAACTCCAGCCATCCAGTCAAACAGCCAAATAAATCTTTCTCGGTCTTCTCCGAGATATTTTTTTCTCGTCAATAATCTTTTAAATCAGCCGTTTATTCCGGCGCCGTCTCCTCGCTTTTCCCCGAATCAAAGGCCTAGATTTCTCTTATCTTGTTTATATCAGTGCCGATCATCAGTTGATGCTCGGCGATGGCCGATTAACAGATCCACACATATATATAGAGCGACAGAACTCCAGAATTTCTATTGTCAACAATAATTGGTTTTCTTGTCAATTTGTCAACATCAAATTTATCACGTTTCTATTTCATTAACAAAGTCTTCATACAACTTCAACCCTTATAATGTCTATCTCATTCTCAACATACGGTAAAGATAATGTCCGAGTTCTCAAAGTATGGAGAGACCCGACAAATCCCGAGTTTCAAAAGGTATCTGAACTTCGTGTAAAAGTTCTTTTACTTGGAGATGTCGAGAAATCTTATACGGAAGCCGACAATTCTCCAATTGTTCCGACTGATACCGTTAAACAAACCATCTACATTCTGGCCAAACAGAACGATGTATGGCCAATTGAATTATTCGGTACTACTGTTATTGATCATATCATTAATAAGTATCCTCATATTCACGGAGCGACTGCCGATATTCAGCAATATCGTTGGACTCGTTACGACGTGAAGGGATCTCCTCATCCTCATAGTTTCATCCAAGATGGAACGGAAACTCGAATTTGCACCGTATTCAAAGAATCGGAATCTGCTCCCTACAAAATCACTTCTGGCATCAAAGGTTTGACTGTTCTTAAGAGCACTGGTTCGATGTTTTACGGGTTCAACAAGTGTGATTTCACCATACTTAAAGAGACCACCGATCGAATTCTCAGTACCGACATTGATGCGGCTTGGACCTGGGATACAAAGGTAACACAAACTTTATCTGCAGTCAAGGCCAATTCTGAGAAATTCGACACTGCATACGATGGTGCTCGTACCATCACCTTGGAACGATTTGCTCTTGAGAATTCGGCTTCTGTTCAAGCAACCATGTATAACATGTCTACAGACATTCTTGCTACTGTTCCTGATGTGGATTCAGTGTCATATGCTTTGCCTAACAAGCATTACTTTGAGATTGATCTGTCATGGCATCATGGGCTCAAGAACACTGGCAAAGATGCTGAGGTATACTCACCTCAATCTGATCCAAATGGTTTGATTAAATGCACTGTTACACGATCTGAAGCAAAGTAAAATATGATGATAATGGTTAGGACAAAAAGAACCGAGTGTAGTTATATAGAACGGATGGTTATATGATCTCAACACAACCCTCGTTAATATTAAGTTAAATAATATGCGATTTTAGCTGTACAATCTTGTTTGTAATTTTTTTGCCAGACTTGTTTATGACAACTATCTGAACTGTCGATACCATTTATCCAATTCTTGTCGCTGTTTTACAATTTCCAGGACTTCTGGACGATATACTTCTTCCAAGCTCCTTCCTCGCTTAAAAATCTCCTCCTCATGCTTCTTTTGCTGTTCCTTTAGAAGTGGAACTATATTCGACAGTGCAAGAGGTTTTTCAGGATCCCATTTAGTCAATACCAAGCGATTAGATTCTCCAGTAATACCTTTACCACTGAAGACCTCTTCAATCAGATATTCACTATCACGAGCATTGATAGGCGGCGGGGCATCGTCTTCTATCCAACCCATTCTTCTTGCTTGTCCTACTAGTGAAAGAACGGCATGATCATAGAGCTTGGTACGAACTTTGCCGGCAAAACTATAGCCACCAAGCAGTGGATCATATACTTGATGATATCCGCCCAAATCAGTGAGAACATGAGTAGCAATTGTAAGACCAAAGATAGCAGGAAGTGGGCCCAAAACAGGCAGAATTCGTACTCTGAAGTCTTGTAGCACTGACAATTCATGGACATTTCCTTGATCGACTTTGGAATCCTCAAGCTCCAGTAACTGGGCTTTATCCTTGCTTGGCTTTTCCTGAGAAAACACAACAGGAATACCAGTACTAATTCCCATAGCCTTTAGTCTTCTACGAGTAGCTCGACTAAGTGGATCCTCGATTGTTTGGCTTATATCTGCTAGTCTTATCCTAGTAGGATCAGCCTTGCAACCAGCACCCATAGAACCAATGAACTTGAACTTGTCTTTATTTCTGTAGCAATATGCAAGCAATTCCACCTTTGTATCGATATTATCAATGCAGTCGATAACATATGTGGCGTCGTCGAGCCATTTGGCTCCTTCATCTCCGGACTTCCATAAACCAATGATAGGTTCGATTTCAGTCCAAGGGGCCACTTTATGCAAAAATTTCGCTACACATGTCACTTTGGCAGTTCCAACGTCTTCCAAAGTAGCACAAGCATGTCTGTTAAGTGAACTGAGTGTGACTTGGTCGAAATCTATAATTCTAACTTTTCCTACACCAGATCTAACTAGCATAGTAGCCACCCAAGATCCAACACCACCAGCTCCGACAATTACCACAGTACTATTTCTGATACTTGCCACGCCCTCATCTCCTAAAAATGCAATATTTCTTGCCAATTGCTCATCAGAAAGCTCCCTGGGGTATTCTTGCTTAAAAGCGACTGATTTTGGTGTTTTCTGGCGCTTATTCACAACAAACCATCCAAGAGTACTGGTAGAAGCTATTGCAACAGCAGTAGAAATTATAGCCAGTGTCTTAAAAGTGTTTACAGACGACATGGCATTATATTTCAGTGTGTTTTGGGGACGAAAAAAGCTGTGATTTTCCAAAATTTATTGAAATTTACTTGATGTTGAAATTATTTTTTTTTTGTGAAAAAAAAGTCCAAAACACAAATCCAAAAAATCTTTCAAAATTAAACTTTTAACTCATCTCATCGCATCGCATGATTTCAAACAACAACAACAACTAACGCTTCATACAGTAAAACAAATATATATCACAGTTATCTCTAAAATACTCATCAATTCCGAAGCTCATTTATGGGTCAAAAAATGACACCTGTTACTTCTTGTCATCTGACCCTTTATATGGAATATAAGTGGTATCAGAATAAGGTGGTGCTGCATAACTATCCCCCACAAATTGACCTCCTGGCGGTGTAGCTTGCCCTGCTGATGGGAACATGGCAAACGATTCAGCTCCATATCCTGTTGCAGGTACCGCAGGAGTTTGCTGCTGATAAAAGTAATTACCAGCAGTTTGCTGTGGGTATGGTAGTCCTTGCGGCTGATAATACCTCGTAGCAGCACCAGTTGATTCATAAGTAGTCTGAGCATAATAGATTCCTTGGGAAGGCGGTGGCAGCATATAATGCGATTGCACTGTCGGTATAGAAGGAGCCTGAGGAACTACTCCGTGTAAATGCCAACTATCTGCAGCCTGGTGCTGAGGCTGATACATTTTGTTACGCTGGTAGTCCGCCAGTTGGTTTTTTCTTTGAATCTTCCACTGCTGACGAGCCTCTTGAAACTCCTCGGGAAGACGTTTCTTTCCATGTTTGAGTGTGACAACATGAACATTAAGGTGGTTCAAGGTCCCATATGCTTTTGTACAATTTGGATAATTGCACTTATAAAGCCGCACGATTTCGTCATATTTTCGTCTAGGTCGTTTCTTTACAGTAGTAGCATCACTAGTTTTGTTATTATTCGACACTGGCAATTGCGATGTCGAGTATGGATTAACTTCTTTATTATCTGCGGGCGGCGTAGCTGGGAACCCAGTTCCGAACCCCCCAGCTTGGCCAATTGGCATTGATTTCAAAGCAGGAAGAAGACTACCTCCTTGTATTTGCATGTCATTTAATGACGAATAGAGGGACCCATTGGAGTTTGAAGCAGAAGAAGAAGAAGAGTATGAGTGGTGTGGCTCCATTGAAGAATGAAAGGAATTATTACCAAATCCATAATTAGGTTTATAAGAACCACCTGATATGTTCCACGAGGATTGCGAGCTTTCTTCTGAGCTTCCATCCAATTCCGGCTCCAACGGGGTTTTTATTGACGAAGATTGTGAGTTTGTCGACATTAGGTTTGAAATCTAGAACAAGGTCGGACAAGCCGAGATGGATTTCAAAGTCGGCAAACCTCTTGTGTTGAGCGTTAAAAAAGCAAGATAATAAAAAAAAAAAACTTGCTTTTTTCTATTATTATTTCCCGCTTCTATGCAAATAACACTCTCTTTAATTATTTCCAAATGCTCAATTTGTTTCGCTCCTGAATGGTTCAATCCTAGTTCTATCTTTAACCCCGTATTACAAGCAATGGAGTTAATTCGAACCCTGCAGCTTGTTTTAGGGTAGAGGGAACAACAAAATAAAGAACTTACGATAAGAGGAGCTATAAACAATTGAACTCAAGGAGAGATAGAGCCAGCGAGATGTAATAACTGCAAAAAAATTCCCTGGAAAAAACCGGTCAAAAGGTTTGTAAATTCAATTGAGTACAAGAGCGTTTGTTTGGCAAAAAAGAGCTTTTTGAGTCCGAAGTTAACTCTGATTACGCAGAAAAAAAAATATATCACCTGACAGGAGCCCTTACAAGGCAAAGGTTCATGACCTAAAAGACCTTGGTCCGTGTAGATTATAAATAACTACGCACTAACTGCTCAAGTAAAGGCAAAGTCTAGCAGCCGAAATAAAGACAAGGTTGAAATCGGTAGCAAGGGGGCCAAGTGGTGGATGGGGGAAAATCTTATCTGCTACTGCATTGGGTAGCAGGCGGCCTAATATAGGCGGTAGGTTTTAGAAATCACCAATTGCTCCAGCGAGACCGCCCGAAAACGGAATAGCTGATGCAGTTAAAAAATTTTTCCCGTTCGAATGAGACTGCTGATGTTTAAAATTTTTTGCAAGGGTATTTAAGTTTCTTAGTATATCTGCACTATTAAGCTTCTAATTAACGTTTTAAAGTTTGCAGTTCTTACCATTCGCGGATACGAATAGCCGAACGTGGGAATCACGTGAGGCTTTTTAGAACAAGGACTCCTTATCAACCAATAATTAATGGGGGTGTTTTTTGTTGATTATTACTTGATATGGCGTGGTAATCAAATCTTAATAATATTTTATTTTATTTTTTTAAAACAATCTACCTGTAAAATGTTGATATCTCTTTCATTGTTTGCATTCGAGATGTGACACCGGCATCCCGGTGGACGGCCGGCTCTTGGCGAATAAGAAGATTAGTTTTACGATTACACGCCCTTAGTTAAACGCAAGCTGTCGGATCGGGCGAGGATTATCATCCGACATGGGTCAACGGAGATTGCTATGATGTAGATACAATAAATAAGCTTTTTTTATAGGCTAAATATGGGAGTTTAAAACGACTTTCAAAATAGCCAATTATTTGGTCAGAAAAAATGATATACTGATCGTAACGCGAAATAGCTTTTCGTATTTTTATATATCGGAATGCCGAATCGGTACAGAAAAATAAACTACATGATAAATATAATTTTTTTTTTTAAATATCGGATTTATTTCGGATTTATATTAAGATTCATTTCGTATATCAAGGAAATGTTACAAAAGATGCTACGGCTGAATATGTAGCTTTTTTTTTCATGTCCGTTGTCAAGATAGTGGCGATCTGCATAACTGGTGGAAATCACGTGACCGACGATTGTACTGTATTCACTGTCTTATATAGTACTATGGGATTTTTCAAGCTATTTTCAATAAACTCACACTTTGACAACATTCTCTAACTTTCTACCTGTTTTGTTCTTATATGTAACCTTTTGTCACATGCAATTGCACGCTTTATCGCCACGATGATCATGATTGAGCCCTCTCGATGACTAATGTTACTTATGCTAGTGAAAGGCTTATGATAATGTGGACTTGTGTCATCTTAAGACCAAGTGATCCAATGCTTGCATCAACTATTCAGCCAGACGTAGATAAGCAGTATATATGGCTTATATTACTTATTGGATCTTTATTGATAAGTATAGCCGTTGTGGTGCGATATTCACTACATATGGTGCTGATATCTTATCTTACCAAGCTATACAGTAAGGGCCGAGACCCTAAAGTGGCTAATCTACTAGTCAAACTAGATCTGACGCTACTGCCATATTTCAGTATCATCTACTTTTTATTCAACTTAGAACGCGCGTCATATAGTCATGCATATATTTCTGGAATGAAGGAGGATGTTGGTTTCGAAGGAAAACAGTTCAATTATATGAATACATGTTTCCTGGTTGGTTTTGCCGTATTTCAGGCTCCTTTCACCACCTTGTTGTCACTATATAGCCCTCGATGGGTATTCTTCATTTGCAATTCAGTCTGGTCGGTTCTTACGTTGATTTCTTTCCGTATGAATCATGTTTACCAATTCTACATTATCAACCTGTTTGAAGGCATTTTCACCTCTGGCTGTTTTGTAGGTGCTCATTATGTCTTAGGAAGTTGGTATAAACGCGAAGAATTGGGTAAACGAGCTGCTATTTTCGTGAGTGTTGGAGATATTGGCTCAATGGCTGGTGGTTGGATCCAAGCTGGACTTTTTTCGCATTTTCAGGGCCGAGATGGCCTACCTGCATGGAGGTGGATATATATCATTGTATTCATCATGGTCGTTCCTTTTGTCATTCTTGGATTCATATTTATGCCTGATTTGCCTCGTCATCGTAATGCATTTTATCTGACTGATGAGCAAAAGGAGTTGGCAGTCGACAGACTAGAAGGCGGTCATTCATCACAAGGCGGAAAACTGACTCTCGGCAAAATAGCTCATGTCGTCTTTTTTTCATGGCAATTCTGGCTAATGCCTTTTATTTTCTTCCTATATGGAGTATCAGTACAAATGCTTGGAAATAATGTCATGCCCCTTTGGATGGAATCCCGTGGATACTCGGTCATTCAACAAAATAATTATCCTACTGCAATATTCGCTCTGTCTATTGTGGGAACTCTTTTTTACTCAATTCTGTCCGATATACTACGATCTCGATGGCAAGCTTCAGTAGCTATTGGTTTCACATTCACAATTGGATGTTCAATTTTGCTATCTCAAAATGTTCCTGATGGTGCAAAATTCTTTGCTTTTTACATTCTCGGTACTTGTTTAGCTCCTCAGGCATTGTGGTTTACATGGTGTTCTGATGTTACTGCTCACGATTACTATCTGAGGGCAATCACTGTTGGATGGATGAATGCAATTGATGAAGCCTTCATTGCTTGGTGGCCCATTGTATTTTATCCTGTCACAGATGCTCCAAATTATACAAAAGGTTACATAAGTTCACTTGTTCTCGGAACTCTTATTGTGCCAACAGTTGGACTTATTGTCTATCTTGAAAGACGAGACAAATTCAGGCTAAAAGACGCACTTCTAGAACCAGGAGTAAGCGCAGAACCTGAAGTGCCTAGAGAAATAATTTCGACGTAGAGAAAAGATACATCTGTAGATGACAATTCATAGAGTTTTTTTTGTTACATTTCTAGATAAAGCAAGTAATTTTTTACAAAATTAAACTAAGCTGTAGCCACAGCTGCTTCTCCTTTCTCTTCATGTTCTTCCTTCTCCAAAGCTTGAGCAATCTTGTCGTAGTCAGCTTGAGCTCGCTCAACCTTCTCAGCAGTGACCTTCTCCTCGTTGGCCTTGTAATATTCAATCTTCTCTTTGATTTTCGATACAACATTGGAAATGTCATCTTTGGAGGTTGGGATTGCAATGTTCAAAATCGACAAGTCCTCAATGATGCTCAAGTTGATTTTAAGTTTCTTATCGTCTTTGGCCTTCTTGCCAGACTTTCCAGTGCTCTTTGTGGATGCTGAGACCTGATCCTCTCCCTTGCTAATGATTTTAGCTCCTTCTGGCACATCATCTACAGGTCGGGCTCCTCTAGAAGTGTTATGGGTGGTTTTGGTAGCCAAAAGTGAGGAAGGAGCACCCTCTTTTTTGTACTCGGGATCAAAGTATACAAGCAGGTTCTCGGCCCGTTCAATGTGAGCAGCAAACGCAGGATCCTTAGCGTTTTCGAGCTTGACCTTAGCATCCTCAAGCTTCTTGGACTTCTCGTGAGCCTTTCTCTCTGCCTTCTCTCGCTCGATTCGAGCCTGTTGCTCGTTCTTGATAAACTCAGTGTAAGCACGCTTGGCACCATAGAATTCATCCTTGAGCTTTTTGATGGAGTCTCGAACCTCATCTCGGGCCTTGGTAGCTGAGGCTCGAGCATCAAAAAGATTGGAACGAGACTTGTAGGCAGCTTGCTCAGTCTCCTTGAGAGCATCGAGCTGTTTCAGCACATCGCCAATTTCAGCACCCAATTGCTTGAATTCGGCATCATTGAACGACTTTCTGAGTTTGGCAACCTCTTCCTTGTCGGTATCAATAGATGCCTGCAGAGCACCAAGACCACCAAAGGACTTTCGCAACTTGTTCAGATTGGTGATCTCACCGAGATTGCGCTTTTCCTCAACCAAACGAAGGCTTCCAGACTCGACAGCGGCCTCCAGCTGCTTGATTCGTTTATCGATATCCTCGACAGATCGGAAATTGTTCTTGCCTCGAGCGTTTTGGAGCTCAGAGATCTTCTTGGAGATTCCATTTTCCAGGCTTTTCACCTGATTTTGGACCTTTCCTCGAGAAACCTTGAGCTCGTTCTGACGGCCTTGGAGTTCTCTGAGCTTGGTTAGCAGTTTTTCCCGACCTTCAGATTTGCCATTTCCAGTCTGGGAATTCTTGACATTGTTCCGAGCCTTTTCCAGCGCCCGTTCCTTTTCCTTGAGAGAAATCTCGAGATCAGCCAGCTTTGATTCGAACTCCTCACTGCTGGGTTTGGTTGGTCTCTTAGGAGTGGTTTTGACGGGTTTTGTGTCCGGTTCCGTAGTCATTTTTTCGGCGCTGAAAAAGTTAGAAAAAGTGGTATATAGTCATGTCAACAAGAAGAAGGAATAGGTGAGGGGAAATAGGCAGTAGAAGGGTTCTAGAAGGCATTTAAAGCCATTCAATTCGTATAAAATGCCATCTGAGTAAATTTCCTGCAATGAATTTTCTCCCGTTTGTGCCATTTTCAATCTTTACACTTTGATCAGATTTGACAAGGTGTTCCTAGCAAAAAGACACTGAAAAAAACTACCCATTCCAAACCGATTGCACCATATTTTTATATCCCTAGCATCCTTTCATATATTCTCGTCTTCTAATTCCTCCTACTTACCTTTGTCTTTGCTCGTTGGCTCGTTCAATATCTAACTGTTCAAAATCCGCTTCTTTTGATGGTTTGAGGAACTGAAAAACTCTTAGGCCCAAATATTTCGACTTTTGTGAAGCAGCCATACAAAAATTACGCCTAAGCCAAATGACCACTCATACTGTGACAGAGGAGACGTTTGCACAACGGGTTCAGAACCAAAGCCGAGAATTTGTTAGAAGCAGCTTCGAGGTGTATGAACTGCCAGAGAGCGGTTCTGCAGTCTGTCAGGGCTCTGCCTCTGAAGATAGGGGACTGTTTGACGGGCATGATTCCGAGCAAATTCGACTCATGGATGAAATGTGTATAGTTCTTGATTGGAACGATCAAGCGTTTGGAGCTGCTAGTAAAAAGACGTGTATGTATATATATTGTTGTTGTTACGGTGGTTTAATCTAACTCGATAGGCCATTTAATGTCTAATATCAACCAAGGACTTCTTCACCGTGCATTCTCTGTGTTTTTATTCAATAGTGAAAATAAGCTGCTTTTACAGCAACGGGCCGAGGAGAAAATCACGTTTCCTGACATGTGGACTAATACCTGTTGTTCTCATCCATTGGCTATTACCAGTGAGATAGGAGGCCCTGATTTACCATCTTCTATTCAGGGAGCTAAAGTGGCTGCTCAACGCAAGCTATTTCATGAACTTGGCATAGATGCCAAATACGTTCCTGTGGACGCATTTAAATTTCTCACTCGTATCCATTATGTGGCTCCAAGTGACGGTATATGGGGAGAGCACGAGATAGACTATATTCTGATTATACGAGCTGATCCTGTGGTGAGGCCAAATGCAAATGAAGTTAAGGACACTCGTTACGTATCTGAGGCTGAGTTGAAGGCTATGTTTAAAGATTCGAAACTTAAATTCACCCCATGGTTTAAACTTATATGTGAAAACTACTTGTATAAGTGGTGGAATAGTCTTGGAGATGTGGGGGCTTATGAACAGACAAGCATTCAGCGTATGCTGTAGGACATATATTCAGATATAGTGGATTCGATATATGACATTTTTTTGTAGATTAGTAGGTGATGATGAGGAAGATAGAGCTGCATCATCAGAAACCGACCACTTAAGCGACGGTGTCTTTTAATAAATAATTGAAGAGTATAAAGGGAAAGGGCGTAGGGCTTATGCTAAAATGGGCTTTCGAAATGTACCGTTTTCAACTGCTAATCTCTCTTTCCATATATTACAAACATTCATTTCACTATATTCATATCTGCTACTAAAAAACACAATCATATATGCGCATATTGGAATACGCACACCTTCAAAAACATATTATAAACGCGTATTGCTAGTCGTGACAATAATATCAATTTCCATTCCACAGCCCATATGGCCCCTGGCCAACTTTCCACAATCTCACAGTACCATCGTCACTACCACTAGCAGCAACTTTCCCATCTGGTGAATAAGAAATGACGTGTACTGGCCCATGATGTCCTTTGTTAATCTCAATAACTTTCCCAGTATCAGCATCATGGACTCTGATCCAATTATCTACCGAAGACCCGGTAATAAACTGAGACCGGTCATGTGAGAAAGAAGCTGCAGAAACCTCATAATCAAGCTCGTAATTTCGAGTGATTTGCCCTGATTCTGCATTAATGACGTTGACTGACTTTCCAGCAGCTGCAACTATATATTGACTGTCATAGCAGTTGCAATACATGACCTGATTGGTTATGAGTCCAACATTTATGGTTTTAATGCATATTACACCATCCTCATTAGAAATATCCCACCACTGAATATCTCCAGAAAATGCCACTGTAGCTATAATATTGGGTGAGAGCCATAGAACCGACCGTATATAGTCATCGGCACTCCACACCTTGAGCACCTTGGCTTCAGCAACATCCCACACTCGTATTAGTTTCTCCTGCCCAGCAGAAACAACCTTACGAGGAATATCCGACTTGTTTCGCGGCTCAAAATCCACACTTCGAACCACATGGTTATGAGGTAACGAAGCTATAGTCTCACCAGTCACAGCATTCCATATTGATACTGTACAATCCGCCGAAGCCGTTGCCACAAACTTTCCATTACTTGTAATTCTCGTACACCAAATGGCCCCGGAATGGCCCAGAAATGTGCCTATCCAATCACCAGTGACCCCATTTCTCAGGATAGGCTGCCCACTTTTACAGCCCGAGACCAGAGTATAAGCGCATGACGACACAGGCAGTTCTCCAGAGAATGCCAAATGAGTGACTGGCCGCGGATGGCCCGTGCAGGTCAACGGAACGACCTTGGTCATGACTAATGATCCTCCCCTGGCTTGATCTCGTTAACAAACTTGGTTTTCTCTTGGTTTTACCCATTCAAATGAATTTTTGACTTGTTACTTCAAAGCACACGCCATTTGCAAATAACAAGCGTCTCATTGGATTGGGCATGGAATTCTGTATATGATATCATCAGTTGGTGTAATTATTTTGGTTTGAAGGTGTTAATTCGTTAAAGAGCTGGGCTCCGTATAAGATATTTATTGCAACCTATCCTCCAACCATGGATATTAATAGTTTGATTGATCGCGGAGAATCTGGCGTAGATGCTCAATATTCCAGACGAAATACCGTTTCTTCTCTTCTTAATGATGAGATCAATAATAGCGAAGGTGTGAAACGTGAGGTTGACGAGGAGGCCACTAACGATAAGCCTGATGAGCATATTGCAAAGAAACAAAGTAATATAAAGAAACCTCGGAGATATTCGATTCCTCCAATATATGCTAGATCATGGCAGGAAGTTGGAGGTACAGGGATCAATGGCGGTACGAAATCTCCAGCAAATCCTGGACATTCTTTGGATCAGCCTACTGCTACGCGCTCATTATCTGTTAATGAGGTTGCAGCTTCACTTAATGGGCGTGTTCCCTTTGAAGATCTGACTAGAAAAGTCACCGAGTGGCTATACAGTCACGTTTTTCAACTTGGTGACGACCGCAAGTACCTGGAAGTGGAATTCAAATTCGGAACCATCAATGACAAACTTAGTGAGAAACGCATCAATATTCCTGTTCTCACTGAAACAGTTCTCCGTCCTGATTATACTAGTCCAAATACCTTCTTCACTGCATCTATGACGGACGATTTGTTTGGAAGAGCCAGCACTTTTCTCGATAGTTTAGTCACTGAAAGCAAAGGCGACATATCAAGAACTGCTGCGAAAACAAAAGATGTCATTTTCGATAGCCGGCAGCAGTCAAATCGGCTCCGAGTAACTTATGATGAAACAGGCACTGTTTTATCGAAAATCAACAAAAATCGTATCAGTGATCTCATGATATATTCACCAGGCGATCTTCTGGATCTTCGAATATCAATATCTTTAGAAACCCCTACCACTGAGGATGAATCACGCAGACGTCCTTCGACTGTCAGGCATAAAAATAGACAATCTTACAGGCAAGAAGGCATCCAGGTGGACCTGACGTCCGTCATAAACCCTATGGATCAGAGTCAAGGAAATCGCCTGGCCACCTCTAAAGAACTGGAAATAGAACTGGATATCCAACAGCTTTTGTCTTATTTTGATGCATTTCAACAGAATTCAGATCCTCGGGCAATGGACAAATTTGAGGAGCTTGTTCGACTGGGTTTAGATAACTGCCGTTTGATAGCTCGTAATCTGAGCCGATAACCTACTTGCCTGTATTATTTCATTCACATTGCGCATTTCGATCAACGATTTAATCTCGAATATAATTAATTTTTATATATGCAGATATATTCATTCTGTCTGGGCTGCTAGAAACCCTTTTAGGAGCTCAGCAAGACCAATTGCACCAGGATCTGGAAGCCCTCCTTCATTATCCAAAGCGTGCAATTCTTCTTTAGAGACGTAAGAGGCTCTTCCGAATTTCGCGTCAAGCTTTCGGGTGGAATTTGCTCCATCATCTGCTGCTTTGACTGCTTCAGCAAAAGATTCAGTCTTGTTTAGCGTTTCAACAAACGGCTCCAGAGCATCAATGAGAGTTCGGTCACCTTTTCGTGCTCTGGTATACTTATAGAGGCCGTCCAAAGCATGTTTTGAGGCTGTAGCAAATGCCTTGACGTTGAGATGTTTTTCCTGTGACTTTTTGAGTCCTGAAGCCAATGCGCTTAGGAATATACAGTATAAACCACCAGAAGTTCCTCCCATAGAATCTTCAACAATATCTGCTATGTCGACAATAGCATTGACTCCATCATCAGTACGTATACTACCTTCTTTGAGACCTTTCAGAAGCGCATTGCCTCCATTGACCAATGTCTCACCGCAGTCTCCGTCACCAGCAATTGTATCATATCGCGTGATCTGAGGTTCAGCCTTGAACACTCTATGAATTCCAGATTCTAAGATCTTGGCAAACTGATCCTTATCTGTCGAAACTCCGGAATGAGCATCGCTTTTGGTGGTTTTGGGGCCAGGAACCGTCGGAACTTCTCCGTTAGGTGAATTGCTCCAATCCGTAGTGATCGCTGCAGATGCCCAACCTGATACTCGAGCTGGATGATCAAATAGTTTGAGATAATCGGCCGATGTTGATTTGGCTGCTTGTGACGCATTGAATAGTGTAATTGAAAAGCCCTGGCCATTAAGAGCTGAGATCAAAGTGCCAGCTATAGTCCTTTTAGGGACAATTGAGTATTTTGCTGACAACAGTTCAGAAACAGTTTCGGTGGCATATTGAAGTTCCAGATTCGACATACCTCCGAGGTTGTTGATAACAAGTATGACGTCGTCTTTGGTGGAGAAAGACACAAAAGAACGATCCTCATCATCTGAAGAAAGCAAAATTTCAAGCAGCTGCTCGACCAGTTGAGGAATTGAAGGAATTGGAGACTTCTTGAAAACTCCCGGTTCATTATGAATGCCCATGCCTATTTCGTATTCATTGGCTTCAAGATTGGTCTCAAATTCTCTTCCAGGGACATTGCAATGATCCAATGAAGCGCCAATTGTGACAGAATTTTCCACAATGGCATTGCCAATAGCAGCTACAGCATGAAGATCAAAACCGTTAGCTGCAGCTGCTCCTGTCATTTTATGGACCAAGACTGTAGCTGCAAGGCCTCGACGACCTACTAGGCCACCTTGTTTTCTACCGACTGAAACATCGTCACCAACGACAACTACAGCGATATTTTGACCCTGAGCCTTTGCCCGTTCGGCTGCAAGTCCGAAATGAATGACATCTCCAGTGTAATTCTTGACTACAATCAAAGTACCCTTGGAAGATTTAACAGCATCTAAAGCAGCCTGGATCTGCCGAGTAGACGGAGAAGCAAAAATAGTGCCTGCAACAGCGGCATCTAAACAGCCTTCACCAACGAATCCTGCATGTGTTGGTTCGTGGCCACTTCCACCTCCAGCGATGATGGTGACCTTGTCTGGATTATGGGCTGATCTGGTATTATAAACGACTCTTTCATTCTCAATAAGAGTTAACCAAGGAGAAGTTCGAACCAGGCCCTTAAGAGCTGGAATGACAATATCACCAGAAGAATTGAATTGCTTGAAAGACATGAAAATGTGGTAAAAAGAGAATAAAACAGGGAGTTTTAGCCGGAACAATACGAGCCGAGTCTTATACGGCTGACATAACCAACAAATTTCGTTAAATCAAAAGCTACATTACAAAACCTCCTTCATTTATTTCCCTGATAGAATAATGAAAATAATATAAGTCGTCACCAAAATGCTATCCACTAGTTTTTCTTCTCCTCCTCCTCTCTAGGTTTTGCCATGATTTGGTAGGCAAAATCCTCCATGATCCAATGCTTGAACTTTCTGCTGCCAAACATGCCGTTTAGTTTCCACACGTTCCAGTTTTTCCTGACATTTCTCCAAATCTCCTTGACATCTTCTGCTTTATTACCATCTCGATCCTCAATGTCCGAATTGAGCTTCTCAGCTCCAATTCCTGATACATATTCAAACTGGTATATTAAAGGAGGATGAGGAGTATATGCAGTGAGAATGCCGTCGCTGGCAAGAGAACCAATCATGATGTCAACTGGGCAGTCAAGATCAACGGCTGCTCTAAGCAGCATTTTACGGGCTCCTCGCCTTGTAATTGCATAAGCTCCTGTACAAACCGGGAATCCACTTGCTCGAATGACTCGCTCGTTTTCTAGAGGAAAATCGATATCGGTGTCATCGAATTGATACTTGAAGTTCGGTGAATCCTCGTCAGGGTATTTTAGATAGATCTCAGCCCTATTTTTGCTTTCATAGCATGCACCAAGAGCAAGATAATCCCATTGAGGAGAATCCCAGGGATCTGATGGATTTGGACCTGTACTGTTATTAACCTGCTGGAGGTTTTTCTCTTCGATGAGATCATGCAGCCCACGAGCCAGTCGCTTGCTGATTTGTTTAAGATTGACATCCCATGTACTATCGCTTTCTAAAACGAGCATGGTGGTCCAGTTTTCATCGAGCATTTTTCTCCATGCATTGCCGTGAGATCTCAAGCATGCCATTTGGCCCATTCCTTGAGGCTTTTCCCCGGAGCCGGGGGCCAATCCAGCGAGATTCTCGGGGAATGTATGATAATCAACGGCATCCATGGTCATATAATCCAAGCCAGTTAAATCGCTTTGTAAAGCCATTGCATCTGCAAAATCATATCTTGTTGCGACATTAATGAAGACGATTTTTTCAAACCCCAATGTACTGTTAGCTATAGGAGCATAGGGATCTGGCGGTGGTATAGTGATATTAAGTTTTGGTTCCGGCTCAGGAACAGGTTCAGCCACAGGCATAGGTTTGAACAGGGCTGCATGCTTAGCCATGGTCTCACGATAACTATCAGATATGCCGTTGGCAAAGAATTGGATGCAAAGCACCACAAAGAGCATGGTAATGATAGCTCTGACATAGAAGCTCTTCATTGTGGAGCGGGGGGAGAAAATCCAGGTATTTTGTCGCGTTATTCCAAAAAATTAAGGTTTAAGGTATTAAGCAGCTAAGAGCTTGATTTACAGTCAAACGACGGAAGAAATAAATGGTCTCAAAGAGAGAATGCGTAAAAAATTCCGACGAATAATTGGTAGATAAGCAGTAATAAAAGACTTTAATGGTTGTAAGAAAAATTCCACCAAAGATTTACGCACAGGGGTTGTTGACCTATTTATATGTTACACACTGGTCATAAATTTTGCAACCAAGAAGAGAACACCAAGGGCCGTGAATTTCAGGGTGAGAAGAGATCCGGCAAAGATGTGATATTTATTAACAAATTACCATGTATTATTTATATATATTATCGAATATATCATGAACATATCTCCCTTGTAAAACTCCTTTTTTCCTTATATCCTTTTATCTTTTGTTACCTGTTCGAGTGATCCACACAAGACTTTGAAGCAACAGAATTGGGAAAGTCGGTTCCCCGATTAGTTAACCGATCAATCTTAAATAGAGTGCCTAGATAAAAAGCAAAGATTTAGTACGTGAACTGGGGAGTTGTAAATTTTCTTTGTCTATATAAATAAAATATCGTAAATATGCTCTGATGTTTTTTTCAAGTCATCCATTCTCATCTAGTCATGTTGGTTACATTGCCATGTTGAATGCGGAAATGTATGACTAGGTGGCCAGCGATGCAGATCAGGTAATTATTTGTTGAGCAATCGATGACATGGATGACAAGGATAGTTTATTGTAGATAAGCATAATGATGGGCAAATTTGGGTGAAACAACCCGATAAACACGTTATTATACGCGATTATGAAATTATTTTATTAGTTTTATTTTAGTGTGCTTTTTTTTTGGCGGAGTTTCCTTTGTATGTATAAATATGTGCTTTTTGCATATTCCACCTGTAGGGTCCACCACCTCTAAGATCCCGAACAAATGTCGGAATTTGCGCCTAACCCTATGAATATTTAGTGCCTATTGATTTTAGCTCCGCCGGTTCCTGAAATGTAGCGCCGAAAATCTCACAGATTGGCGGATTTGTTCCGAAGAATGCTTCAATAGTCATGCCAATGCCAAGTAGTGGATGATACTCGGAGCCAATCCGAATGCCAAGTCTGGTGGTACAGGGTGTGATAGCCCGAGACTAGGGTTTATAACCAATCAAATTAAAATAAATACAAACTGAAACCAAAAAGTCACTAACCTACATCATGTCGTCATCATGCGTTTTCGGAGCCTAGTGCACATGGTATGCTCGGTAATTGCTGTGTGAACTCTGCTAAAGTCCGGTCTCATCATCAAGCTCAGTCATTTAACCATTGATATACGCACCATATCTTTAAAACAACGATAATTATATTTGTCCCAATCAACTTAATGACGGGCAGCTTACCCGACCGAAACAATCAAAAATCACCACAAAAACTCAACCATAAACCGTGTCGATATCCCATCTCTTCTCTTCATAGTCCTCACATGCTTGCCTCTTCCCAGCCTTCCACCATCTCATGCCTTCCCCCGACCTTTATTGCCCCGCTGCTCTCAAAATAACAGATGGACATTCACAAGCATGCTGCTCAGCTGTATTTCTAGCTGATAGTGAGACTCTTCATAGTCGTCCTGCCTTGCTTATTTCAACTTCACCCCTATTGGCCCAACTATCAACCGAGGCTCATATACTCGTCACTACTCCACAGCTAATAGCTAGCAATACCATAACATGGAACAGAGCACAAATAGTCACCAGGGCCGACTTGAATGGCATTAATTCCTTTTTATCGCCTTTTCAACAGTACCAGCTTCACCCCAATGGTGATACAAATAGTAAGTACAGTCGGAGTACTGTGACTATTCTGAAATCCAATCAATACACCAAAATCACCTCCTGGAAAACTCTATCTATTGGCAAACCGATATCTGTTGGCTCGCGGATCCTTGTGCATAGTAGTGCTTTTGTTCTGGTAAATCCTGCTTTGTTTGCTGACTTTGTATCTGCTGGTAGCCTCGGATATATGACTGAATCAGTTATATTGACGGATATTCGGTACTTAGATGGCATGGATGGTGCAATTGTTGTCACTGAAAATGATACTGATAGTGTAGGAATGGTCTGTGGAGGTTTGGTGAAAAAAGGAAGCAATAAGGACGACGGAGGATCTAGTGGACTGCTGGTAATTGTTCCATGGAAACAAATTATAACCACTTTGATGAGAGCTGTTTCTTCGTCTGCACTGACTTCTTCGCTGACCAATAATCACCACACCGGCTTGCCTTTGGAGCCTGCTGGTTCGAAGTCTGTACCACCCTTATATTCTGCATATCCTGGCTGGTTCCCTGCTCATTCGTCAACTGTGTATCTTGTCGTTAGAAGCAGATCTAGGAACCTAACTACATGGGGATCAGGTGTAATAATTCGCCCCGGAGTTATTGCAACGAATGCACATGTCGTTGAGAATGGGATGTCGATAAATGCGCATTTTCATGGAGATTTACAGCGAGGAGTGTCTGTCAGTATCTTGAGCAAACCTTTAATTGGTATAGACATGGTGTTTCTCAAATATGACTCTGCTCTGTCAGCCGGTGGTATGCCTATTAAGCTCCATGCTGGTCCCATTTCACGAGGTACAGAAGTTCAGTCTATAGGCTATGGACTCTTTTATCCTCCATCTCAGGCACTTTATTCTGATTATTGTGCTCCAATGGTATCTGATGGAGTTATCAGTAGTATATGTGATATGATTCTGTCACCACAAATGGAAAAACATGTGGCTGTTCTCTATATATGTTCTTGCATGTGCTGGAATGGGTCATCTGGTGGATGTGTCATTGATAAGCATAGTGGTCGACTTGTAGGCATGATGAGTAGCAATGGTAAACAGGTATCTACAGGTAATCAGATTCCTGAGATGGCATTTGTGATACCTGCTGCTATAATCGGACTTGGATTGGAATTGGCCCTGGCTGAAAAGACACTGCGAGTTGATAGCAGAATCGAGCTATTGTGGTCCTTGAATAGTACGCATGATGAAGTGACTTCAAAGTTGTGAGTTATTCAGGCGATGGATTGGGATTGTAGGCAGTCTTTGGCGAGTATGGGCCGTTTTTGGCAGCGCAGTACGGTATGCTGATTAACGATATATTATTTATTTCTAATGCATATGAATTCTATATTACGTAAAAATGGTATTTATGAAATACATCGATCTTAAAATCCATATATGATAGGTCATTTTCGATATATGATATATCACTCGGAAAAGCCCCAGCTGGAATTTGCTTTTCTTTCTTGAATATCAGCCGAAGAAGTTGAATATCAACTCAATAGCACCAGCATGAGCACGGATCTTGAAAGGTCGCTGGACGATATAATCCATGGGCGTTCAAATGTATGTTTTATTTGTTAAATTGGATATTTGTTGGAGTTTGTACTGATTATGTTAAGAAACCTGATGGCCATCGACGACGCAGTGGTAAAATAGATAAGGTATGTAATATTAGAGGGGTTGTTTCTGGAGAGTTTGACTAGTTTGTATCATTATGTATGCTATATGATATGGCCTACTAGTTTGAGACTCCTTTTTGCTGGTTTATTTGATCTATCTAACTGTTCAGTCGTCGAAACGACGTCGTGAGAACATCCTATCAACAAGAGGACCTGTTACCCTCCTTGCTTCTAATTTATTCTACGGTATCACTGAAGCTGACTTACATGTAAGTTTTGATGATCGTTGACGTCTTTACGGTTGTTTTTTAACCCTGGTAGGATCTTTTCTCCAAAATAGGACCTGTTTCTTCCGTCAAACTAGAATATGATCGAGCTGGGCGGTCAGAAGGAATTGCTCATGTGGTTTTTGACAACTTCTCCGACGGTGTAGAAGCTGTACGAAGTTATAATGGCAAAAGAGCTGCTGGACAACAAATGGTCCTGACGATAGAGAATGACAATCCAAATCTGAGAGATCGAATTGATAGACGAAGTGTTGACAAAAGATGGAAGAAAGGAGGAAATTCCTCTAGGACAGCGAAGCCATCTGCTCAGAAACCGGCCAAACGACCGAAATTCACTGCTGAGGAGCTGGATGCTGAGTTGGATGCTTATATGGGCAATGGTGAAGAGGGAAATTGAGGGGAGTGGCAGATTGAGGGAGTAGCAGATTTCAGAAATGGGCTGTAGTCTTGAATGAGCTATTGTTATTATTGGTATGAGTATGCTGTCAATGCGCTTTTTGTCATCTGATAACGTTTGGTACAGCCATACAGCTCACTCACTCCTTACAGTATGACTAACCAACCAATATCTTTGAATATATTTGTAATATTAACTTTATTCACATTTATTTACATTTCTGAACTAAAAATGACGTTTTTCAATGTTCCCAAACTTCGAGGCGAAATTTCTCCATCTTTCCTTCCCTGCGTTTCTTCAACTCCACAGCTTCTCCTCAGATTTCCTCTCAAGCCGCCTCTCCCACTGAGAAAATAGAATCTTAAACGCGCAAATCAGCTTTAGAGCAGCATTGGTTGAACAAGTGTGTTATATATACATTAGCGGATTTGTACGTGACTCTTCAACCTGGCTTGCTTCTATATATATACATCTGTTTGTCTCTACTGCTCTCTATCTCTATCTCTACTACATATGGTAAGATCAATCTCTGCGCCACCTCTAACTAGAGGTATAATGGCAATGTACATTCTATTGAGTTCAACAGTATATACGACTCGAATAATAGCAGCTGCCAAAGAATCGGAAAATCAGCCTACTGAAGTCAAGGAAATCTTCCTACCATACATTGTTCTGGTTCCCCAGCTCTCCAAATGGTTCCCGTGGACTTTTTTCACTTCTGCATGGGTTGAACAGGACATATTGTCGTTTATTGTCACTGGATTGGCTCTGTTTTTCTGTTGTCGCTATACCGAACGGATCTGGGGAGGCCGACATCTGGCGTTTTTTCTAGCCATTCAAGCTGTCATTCCTAACCTTTTGACATTTCTCAATATGATATTATATTACTTTTTGTTTCACAAGGAACAATTTCTTTACGGTCGAATCAATGGCGGAATTGCATTTCAAACAGGTTTTTTGGTGGCTCTTAAACAGCTGGTGCCTGAACATTCTATCAACTTGTTCTCAGGGGCTGTCAAAATCCAGTTCAAGTATTTGGTGATTCCAGTGGTTTTGGCATATTCTCTATTTGGACTTATTTTTACTGGTATTAGCAAAAGTTGCTTGGCATGGTATGGATTTTTCACCGCTTGGATCTACTTAAGGTTCATCAAGGTGGTGTATATTGAAAGTCTACCTACGTCTTTGACTGAAGGATCGTCTCAACAGAAGATTCGAGGTGATGCTAGTGATACATTTTCATTGGCCAAGTTCTTTTATCCTGCACCGGTGTCAAATGCTGTGGCTCTTGTGGCTAATCCCATATATGATAAACTGGTCCAATTCAGAATCATTCCTGCTTTTGATCAAAATGACATTGAAGCAAGCAATTTACAAGCATCATTGAGAAGTCAAGGACTCAATAATTTCCAACAGCGTCAAAGTCAGGCAGATAGTGATCGCCGAAGATCATTGGCATTGAAGGCTTTAGAGCAGAGATTGCAGTCGTAGTACTACGATTGAACAAGTCTGTATATTATCTCTGTCTTACGTCATGCGTGTGTTTTGGCATATGTGCATTATGACATATGCCATGTCTATTTATGCTGTCTTTGTCTCGCTTTGGTGACAATATCGGCTATGCCTTGGTTCTAATGATATAAATGATCCGATTCTCAGCCATAATTTTGCCGAGAAATCATCTTCACCAAGCCATGCTTCATTAAACAGCATTGGATCTTTTATTTATAAAATTGCCGTTCAAATGATCTTGTCATTTTAAAGTTGCTGGATTATTCATC
This sequence comes from Trichomonascaceae sp. B5901, assembly GCA_037040845.1. Classification (NCBI taxonomy): domain Eukaryota; kingdom Fungi; phylum Ascomycota; class Dipodascomycetes; order Dipodascales; family Trichomonascaceae; species Trichomonascaceae sp. B5901. The sequence continues at coordinate 2,487,850 of JAXQHN010000001.1, forward strand.
AAACTATTGATGTCCGTTTAAGCCCTATACGAGCTTCGATCCAACGAGTTCATAGCCAACTCTCCGTGAATATTAGCATATATTTCTAATATTTGATATCTTTTTATTTCAGGCTCATTTTCTTGTGTAAAATTCCAAAAACTCCAATTTTGAGCCATTTAAATCCCCAATCTGCTCCCTTATTTTTCTGCTCATAATTTGTCAGCTTATTGCCAGCTAACCTTCCATTCTTTCCATATCAACAATGATCAACAAATGGACCAAAATCCTCGTATCAACAGTGGCTCTTCTTGCCAATCCTGTATTTTCCAGTCTGGTCATTGAGGCCAATGATAAGACGCTCGACAGTTATCTTAACAATGGAAAGTATACAGTGCTTGATCTATATGCTAGCTGGTGCGGTCATTGTAAGAAGCTCGCACCGACGTTTGACGAAGTAAGCGAATTGTTTGCTGGTGGAAAAGACGTTGTACAGTTTGTTAAAATCGATGCCGATGAAAATAGGAGAGCAGGAAAGCGGTTTGAGGTTGAATACTTCCCTACCTTGAAGTTTCTAGAGCCCGGTGAATACGAAAAGAAGTCGCTTGGAGAAGACGTGGATCACCGTGAAGTTGATAGTCTCGCACAATTTGTTGCTGAGAAAACAGGCCTTAAATGGAAGAAGCCAAAGGAGGCTGAATCACAGGTGATTGCTCTTACTGATGCCAATATCGACAAGGTTATTGACGGTAAGAATGCCCTGGTGGCTTTCACTGCTTCATGGTGTGGCCATTGCAAGAATATGAAGCCTCAATACGAGAAGCTTGCTGCAATTCACGAACGAGATCAGGAAGATGTTATCATTGGTCTGGTTGATTGCACCGGAGAAGGATCTAGTGCTAGTTGTGAACGATTCGAGGTCCGTGGATACCCCACCATATTGTTTTTCGACAAGAATAGAAAGGATAATAGTGAATTTGAGTCATATGGCTCTGGCAGAGATGTTGAATCATTTTTGCATTTCCTACATGACAAACAGGCATCATTCCGTTTGGCTTCAGGTCTATACAATCATTTGGCTGGTCGAGTGGAAGCAATTGATACTTATTTACAAGAAAAGGGCAGTATTACTGCTGACAAGATTCAAGAATTGGGCTCTGCAGCTAAAGATTCTGCCGCTTTGTATGCTCGTTATGCTGGCAAAGTGGCAGAAAAAGGCCCTGGGTATGTAAAAAAGGAGCTCGATCGATTAGGCAAGCTAGTTTCTGGCAGCAAGATTGCACCTGGAAAACTAGATGAACTGCAACGTAAACTGAACGTTCTAAGTGTGTTCTATAAGAAAGATGGAGCCAAGGACGAACTTTAGCAATGGGCTTTTTTATCATAACATTCATATCATGTGTTACATTAGAGTAAAAGGATCAAATTAGGATGTATGTTCATCACATTTCTATTAAAATGTATGCTTATTACATTTCCATTAGATATGTATGGTTCACCATTTCAATGCTTGTCGAACTAACTTGGGAAAAACAACGTTTCCTTCAATGACAGTCTCTTCAACAATACCCTTTACATGTGTAGGATTAGCTCGAGCTAACCATACAGCAGAGTCTTTGGTATATATGAAGACGTTGGCACTGAACTTATGGCCTCCAACATGATTGACATATACAATATGAACACCACCAGCACGATCATCATCGACATCTCTATACAAGTCGTGATGACGAAGTTCGATATCAAACTGCTTTTTCATTATAGGTGCAGTTATTCCACATCGTTTATCTCGAGTGGTATGTGAACATAGAAGAATATATGCTTTTGAATCATCCTGTAGGCCAGCTTTACCGGCTACAGCCTTAGATATTTCAGCCACTGCGTTACTAGGTGTAACATTAACCTTGATGAATTGTGGCATGATAATCACTGTAGAAGTGTTATCATCATTCAAAGGAATCGAAGATGCCGACACTTTGATCGTTGCTCCATGCTGTTTATATTTGGCTGGTAATGCTCGTGCAATTGCATCGATATTAGAACTGACGGCAAAAGCCACCGATCCTTTGACAGACGTAGCATCGTGGGGCCAATCGGTTTTACCAGTGGCGATAATCAAATGAAGATCCCAAGGGCTGGTCTTGCCGTACATAGGATTACCATCGTCATCAACCTTGACACTAGAAGGGAACTTTGGGCAGCCTTGACAATCCTCGGGCTCACAGGACGAGACTTCGAATCCGTTGTTTCTAAATGATTCTGATACATCAGAAGGGCCCTTATTTATATAAGAGGACACTCTATGGAACATTCCCATGGTTATTAGTTGACGATTTGAAGAATGGTAATCGTGAAATTTTAAATTCCGCAAAGTGGCGGATAAGCAAGTCAGGGCCGGAAGTCCGGGGAGTTAAAAATAAGTAACCAAAAAAGGTCCAGTTGCAAAATCAAGCCAAAGATGCCACATCATCATGTTATATATAATAAACGCCGCATATATGTTGAATTGTGGCGACTTTTAGCGCGGACCCCGATGTTTATCAATCGGCTACCTTATACCTTTTTGGGGGTATCATTTGGGCGTAATCTGATGGATATGTTGCAACCAAAACTGATGAGAATGTTGGTAATTTGTAACGTGTGATAAGAATTGTTGAAATAATGGCGGAATAAGAAAAAAAGTTGACTTTTACGTCTTTTGATCACTCAATTCCTCGCTTATAGTGTCATATGTAGAAGGTTAAAATTTTATACTTTGTCTTGAATTACTGAGATCTCAGGCGGTTTCCCATCTCACTTTGTCCGAGAAACTACGTGACTTCTTCAACTTCACTTCAGTTATAGGAAATATCGTTTTATATTGGCTTCAAATCATGTGGAATTGTCATTCTTTTGCTGCTTTAGTAATTTTGGCTTCTTTAACCCTTTGTAATGGGTTTCCTGTTACGGGGGCTGATCACCTTGTTGACAAAGATTCCTCTTTAAAAGCAACAAAACATGATTGCAAAGACTCTCTTTTGGATAAATATCTTTTGGATGAAGATGTTATGCCGTCTGACGACTTGGAAGAAACTGTTCAGCGTGAAACATTGGAAGAAGCTGCTCAAAATGCTAGAAACCTGGTCTTCAATTCCAATCTTCTCAACCTCAATACCATTGACGTTGATGGAAATCCCATTAGTCAAGTGGAATATTACGCTGACTGTGCCGACGAATCTACTGATTTGAGTCTTATTCGTCTCAATATCTCCTCTTCCTATAAGAATATTCTTCAGCATGGTTCTCCAGCAACTCTCTCCATTCGATCTGGTGACGAGACTCCGCACGGCAGATCACCTGTATCACCGGCTTCTGAACCAAGGCTGATTCTTTATGGGTCATTTCACAAGCTTTATGACTTCCGTGAAATCCTGCTTACTACAAAGTGTTTCTTACAGCAGCATCCCGACGCCGTCGCCTGGCTTCCTGGAAGTCATGTGCATGATGGTGACTGGGTTCATTTTTCGATTTCGAAAATTTATTATGTTGGTGGTTTTGGCAATGTTGCTTATATTGGAGATATTCCCTTGGAATTATATCGAGCTGCTGAGCCAGTTAAGGACGAGCATCTCGGTCATAAGAAACACCACGGCTCCAAACATCATGGCTCTAAACACCACGACTCGAAACACCATGGATCTCACAAGAAGCACTCTGATACAAACTCTGTTGGTCTTTTTAGCGGTATCAACTTCCAGCTGGGCACCTATATATCGACTGTCAAGTCTTTCTTGTCAATGTAACCGGTGACCTCTTCTCACAATCGAATCTAACCTACATGCTATTGTCGAATAATTAAAATTTTTACAATATTTTTCTTGGCTATCTTATTAGGGTGATGTTACAAATATGTAGTGAAATATCATGCTTTGACTGGATATCAGATGTCGATAAAACCACTAGAAAAATTCGCTAAAATGTTACCGTTTTTCTTAAAAATAATCAAAAATTCATATATATATATATTTACAAGTTTATTTTTATATTTAATTGAATTCTTAGTGGTGAAAATCTGAGGCTGAAATATCTCCAAACCCGTTTATCAGACGTCATGGCAACGGCATTTAGCCACAATTTCATGCGCCACGTCTTTATCTCTCAGAACAAAAACTATATTCCCGATTCTGTATCACACCGCTACAGAATCAGCCTCTCACATCGATCTTTGTGTTCGGCACTTCCATGCTGATGATGGGATCTATGGTATATCAGAATCATGCGCGTTTTGAACCCCACGAAATTTCGCAACCCTGAAAAAACACCAGAATCAGATATAAGGAAAATTTTGATGGTATTTAAATCCGAATATAAGATTCCACATATCCACAGTGTGGCCCTGACTTTGTGGTTATATGGCTAAAATATGTCGCGTCTCGAACTTGATATGGATGAGTATCTCCGCATGAACTATGACGAATCAGCGGCCCAGAAACCAATCGCCGAATCAACTAATATTTTCAACCTTGACTTTGATACGTCTTCGGAAGATTTGAGCAACTTAAGTTCCTGGTTTGGCCCTCCTGACGCAGGACTGGTTCCTGACAGTAATATTTTAGCTGGAGCCACAATTCCTGGCCCTTTGGACTCTGTTTATATTGGCACTGTAAATAACAGTCCAAACTCTTCGACTCCTAGCCGAGGAAACTCTGACGATCTATGGCGGGATGATATGCCTGCACTCTTCAACTTTTCCAAGCCACCTGGATCGGACGATGCAGATCGTCCAATTTCTCCAAACTATCTTCAAAATGCAAGGGACTATGAATATCCTGCTGACGGCAATATTAGCAGCGGTCAAGTATTTTTTGACCACAAGTTCGTCAGCTCGACATGTCAAAGCCCATCTAATATGGCCAAACAGCCCGAATTCACTAGCTCAGACAGTTCAGCTGTATCACCGTTACCTATTGACGAAATCAGCAATTTATCAAAGCTTAACTTTTCTCTTGTGTCTTCGCCTCCTATAGAATTAAAAAGCGGAAGGAAGTTTGCAAAGGGTTTGATGAGTCCTATGGTAAATATGGGTCATGAACCTGGGTCACCTACCTATGGTATGTTTCGACCACTTTTGATGGAGTCACCGAGTTTGAATATTCTGCAAGAAATGAAACGTAGGCTTATTATACCGACAAAAGGAGATTTCAGTACTCCTTTTGTTCGGAGCTCAGAAGGTTCTGACACTTGGAAACCGAAATCCAGTCGAGCTGAGCATCACAACACTCGGCAAGAATATAAACTGTGCAACGGCAAAAGTAATGACAATGATATGTTTTCAGGTGAACGTCTTCTTTATGAATGTGTCAGCTTGCTTGAATCAGCTCTCTCTCCTACCAACGGAGAAGAATACTTCAGTACTCTGGACCAGTCATTGGATCACCTAGTGGAATATTCAAAACCTAGGAATGGCATTGATAAACAAAGAACAATATCGAACTTCCCCGGGACATATATGCCAGATGATGAGGTGAGAGCTGTCACAGATCAGTGGATATCCACTAAACAACGAAGTGAGACGTTTTTCCGAATTGAAAACAAGCGAGGCAATTCTTTCACCTTGAGAGAACTTGCTGAGGTTATCAAAAGTATTACAAGTCGACCTCCAAGGCGAATCAACTTCTACCCGGCTTACCAGCTAGGTACCCATGGTAATATAGGCCGAGGTCAGACAGTAACGGACTGGGGTAATAAACATTTGTCGACAATGCACCCACCAAGTAATGATACTCGTATTGAGCGACAGGAAATACCACCAAATGCTGACGAAGGCCAGGGTCAAAGTGAATACCAGCACCACAGCCATCATCGAAGACGTCGATATCAAGGAGACCAAAATCCAGAAGGACTACTTGAACCAGCGGTCCGTAACATGAAAAAACGCAATGATAACTGTTATGATCCTACATGGGTCTGGCTATCAGGTAAGAACAAAAAGGGATTCTGTGATCATTGCGACGGAGGCTTCTTCCTCATGAAAAACTCGGGGTATTTGTATCATAAGAATCATGAGCACGGGATATTTCCCACTGGCAATGTATTTGAAGATCCATTGGTTATTCGAAGGAAGTTGGAGCGGGAATCAAAATGGGAAGGTCTCTGTGGTATCTGCTATCATTGGATAGATCTCGATCATAAGGAAAAGAAGTATTGGGGGACCTGGTACAGACATTATAAACAATGTGCTAATGAATATGAAGAATTCAAGAAGGTTTTGGCAGCTACAGGAGCTCCAGTACGACTAATCGAGATATCGTATAAACCTTATAAGGATTGAAAGAAGAGAATTTTTTTCCCAAAATATATCCAGCATTTCCATTCATATAGGATTTACATATCTAAATATTCAAAAATATAGCAGAAGCTGCTACAGATTTCGTACCACATCACTGTATTTAATTGTAAAGGACAAACTTGGCCTTACCATTAAGAACGGAAGCAGTACATCCACCAGAGCCACCACTGTATTGACCATTCTCATAAGAACAGTCACCAATGACGTTGGAGTTTCCATCAGCAACAATCTTGACATTGAAGTTGGCTGCCTGTTTGTTGTTAGGATTGGGGATCAAACTCAAGTATGTGACTCCGTTTGTGCTACCAGCGCCAAAATTCAAAGGAGCCCAGTTTCCAATACCTGATCCTTGAGTTCCCCAAACGCATCCATCTTCATAGGAGACACCAGCGTTGTTAACGTAGTATTGAGCAGAAGTCTTCTTGCCCTCCCACATGTAGTAGCTGTCTTCGTCAACAACAGTCAAGATGTTCTGGCCACCTGCAGTAACGACAGTGGGTATAACCATGTTTTCAGTGCCAGGATAGTCGGTTCGGCAAATGGCAACATCTTGAGAAAGCTCAGATACAACAACGGCAGTGTTTTCACCCCACTCGCAAAGAGATTGAGCATTGGTGTTGGTTCTCTGCAGCTTACCATTCTTGCATTGCAAACCACCAACAGAAACACCATTGGAAGGTTGGTTGGAGGGCCACTGGGTCTTAGACATACCAGGTTGGCAAGCATAAGAGCAGTATTTGCCTTCAGTACAAGAGCCACCAGTAGAACCATCGTTCAAATCTTCAATGCCGGACCAGCCGCCAAATCCAAGATAGTCCAAAGCGATGACACCATTTCCGGAGGGGAAGTCCGAGCAAGAAATAGTGTTGTCTTGGAAGCCTTGAGGCTGGGAAAAAGCAGCAAGATCACCGTTAATACCACCAGAACCACCGGAGCTTCCTCCGCTAGAAGAAGGCGACGCCGGAGAGGATGACGAAGCAGGAGAGCTAGAAGAAGCAGCCGGGGAGCTGGATGAAGAAGGAGAAGGAGCTGCCGAGCTCGATGAAGGAGAGCTCGAAGGAGGGGGAGGAGCTGCAGAGCTTGATGGAGGGGGAGGAGGAGCCGAGCTCGATGAAGGAGCTACAGAAGTCTCGACCGAAGAAGGACCACTGTTGGCATCGGCGACTGCAGCGTCATCAGGAGAGACAGCAGAAGTAACAGTAGTAGGAGCAGGAGCAACAGTACTAGCACCGACAGTCTGGCCATCAGGATTGACAGTCAAAGTGAGGTAGACGTATTCCGTGGCATAAGCTCGTTTATGTTGGTGATGAGCATGCTCCTCAAAAGCAAAAGCAGAACCAGCCACAGTTGCAGCAATAAGGAGACTAGTAGTAGAAAACTTCATTGCACCAGCACAAAATCAGTCGTTAAAAAATAAAGGAAAGAAAAAATGTCTTCTGAACTAGTTAGAACCCAAAGAATAAGCCACAAGGGAGTAGAAGCTAAGCTAAAGGCAAGTGAGACCGAGAGTTTGTTGCTATTTGTTCAAGGAATGTGAACGCGTATCAACAAAATATGAACCAAAAATACAACCGAAGAAAAAAAGAAAACTAATAGAGACCCTTCAAGCTAAATAGTCTCAGAGTCGCAGCAAGTTCTTTATATTAAAGGAATGACAAAAAAAGAAGGTTGGTTGTATTATCAGGTGGTTGGCCTAGGTTCTTCTTGTGTTGGTATGATGGAGAAAGAGTTTTTTTTTGCTCCGACTAGGGGCGATGGTTGGCCCCAATTGGTCCGCAAAGGTTGCGCCACTTCCTAATTGGGAATTCGGCGAGCAGCCTTGCGACTCATGAAAAACAATATGGCTGGCATGTGGGGTCAAAAGCCAGTGCATGATAGAGCTTAGACTATCTGCAAAGGCCGCCTGTCAAAGTATTAAGGTTGATTTTGATGCATGCAAGCCATTTATTGTTTGTTCGCACTCCATGTTTACCCGAGTGTTTTGAGGCTTTTTTTTGTGTCAAGAACCTCTCGTTCCCAATTTTCCTATTTTGCAAACACTCTCGTTTCTCGCTGCCTTACACTTTACCTATTGTATTTTTCTCCAGTAGCAAGCCCAGAAAAAAACACATGAGGTTGCTTCTCGAATGATATTTGTGGATTATACTTACGTTGTATAAGTTCAAGGAATGGATAAATAGTCTTATGACCTAATAAAATTGTAAATGAGGTTTGTTAATTTCGTTAACTTTGGGCCCCAGTTTTAAGGATTGTATAATAGGCTTTGGTCAGAAATTGGTAAAAAAAAAAAACTTTAAAAGAGAGAATATCTGCAAGCTATATAGGCAAAAAAAATTTTACTCTACCCAAAACTGTATTGTAAAATTAATGTGTGGCAAAAAGAAAAAAAAGGTGGTCGATAGGGCAGCCTACCTGTAACGGTCATGCAACCTGAAATGTGACCCATCGACATCCGCAGGTGTGATAAACTGAGACCTAGACAAATACAATACCCCAGAAGTTTTTCAAATGTCTTTGTTTTATATACGAACAAGAGAAATAAAATAACCCATGAGACAAAAAAATATCATTTATTTTTATCTTTTTTTTAAAATCTAGACTATATTTTATCCCCTTGAAATGGCTCTATCTTAGCCAACGGCTATCACAACGTTTTGAGTCGAGTTCGAGATCCGATAAGTAAACTGTGTAACCTAACCACTAACTGCATTACCAAAAGAGATCAACCGGCGGAATAGGGTACGAGATTTGTTTCAGACTCATCCATTTGAGCGAAATTTTATATACCGCTGTTTTATTTGTCTATACCATGTGAATATTATTATTCTGGTTTTGAATATCGTTAAAGTGTCAATATTGTGTTAATCCACCACCTCCACCACTGTTTGCACATGTTGTAATAATTTACACACCTAAAAACTAATTATCACCCAATTTATTCGTATACCGCAGCATGTTTCTCCTCGGTACCCTAATTGTCTCTCTTTTTTTTATGCGAGAAAATTTTCTTACGTTTAACCCTAACGGTCAACTTTCTCGTCTCTACTATGCAGAAACCAATCAAGAAAATTTTCACCGCCAACTTGACATATTCAGAAACATGTCCCCTCCCAATTAGGTAAATACCACTTATAGCAAAGTAACCCGGGAACCTGGGCCGAGCCTTACCCTAAGATTGCGACGGATGTAGCAGAATTTGCGGAAGGTACACCTCAAGTACTCAAGTTACGCAGACCCAAATATACACCCACTCATCCAACACAAACCCCAAACCGCATCACTAAAACGATCAATCAGCATCAAAGTTGAACATTTAATAATGGCTACCGAAGAACCCCGAATCCAAGAACTCACCGAAGAAGAGGCTGCTGCCACTACTTCTGAAACCGTCCCTGAGGGAGCTGATGTCTCAGTGCACTCTCGTGGTGAAAAGAAGGCCCGACAATTGATTGCCAAATTGAACCTTAAGAAGGTCAACGGAGTTAGCCGAGTGCTTTTCCGACGAACTGGAGGTGTTGTATTCACCATATCTAAGCCTGATGTTTATAGAAACCCGGCCACTGGCACTTATGTGGTGTTTGGTGAGGCTCAAATCGACACTCAGACTCAAAACTTGGTCCAACAATTGGCAGCCATGTCTGCTGGAGGTGAGGGTCAACCTGGAGCAGGTGCTTCATCAGAGGCTAAGGACCCTGTCACTGCTGATCTGGAACAAGCTGTGAAGAATGCGTCACTAAAGGATGCCAAATCAGACGAACCTGAACCGGCAGACGAGGAGGTAGATGCCACAGATCTTAATGAAGATGAAATCAAAATTCTTCAGGAACAAGCCAATGTATCTCGAGCGAAAGCAGTGGGTGCTCTGAGAAAGAATAACGGTGATTTGGTCAACGCAATTATGGATTTGACCACCTAAAAAGCAGTCTTAAAAGTTCATTAGTACCACGCTTTGTATATATGCGAAATGAATGCAATTTGACTATTTGAATTATATCTAAGATCAGGCAATACGCAGGCTTTATAACGTAGATGATGGAGGGCCAACATAGCACAAAAGACACAATCAGCAAAAGAAACCCCCATCCCCCCTCCTAGACATTGCGCTCACCTACCAAGATCTAGTCTATAACACACGCACACTTGGAACTCCCAATACTCTCTGTAAATATCACTCCCCCTATTATACTCTATCACATACAAGCTGGAATATCATGTCATCATTCCTCCTCTTCTTCCATCTATGAGCTGTCAGGTATAGCATACAGCCTAGTCCATTGCTTAGCCGTAGCAATCGCATTGGGTTCATCTTCCTTCCATTTTTGAGCAACGTCGTTAGCTAGAGGATCATCGGGGTTGGGGCTAGCAAGTAGTGCCTGAATGCTCAGTAGAATGGTTCTGATTTGCAACGCAGGACTCCAGTTGTTCTTCAAAACATCCAGACATATCCTTCCTAATCTATCGATGTTTGGATGATATATCTTGGTTAAAAACCGGATTCTTGGTGCTGCCACTATTAAGTTAATAAACATATGTCCATATATTATCACTTCATGTCACGTTTTCACCTACTTGGATAATCGTCAGGAAGATATAACTCTAACTTGAACTTGCCTCCTTCATATGACGACTGTTCTGGCCCATCTATAGTAACATCGAAGTATCGGAGATTGTCTTCATGAGGTTCTGCCGATATCCCGGTTACTGGATCCGATCTTAATCGTTCCGTCTCCTAGATTTCAGTTAATATGCCAACCATAAACCAATACTATCATATTTCTTTTGCCTACCTTGATAATTCTTTTCGACAATGACATCACGTTACTGCCGTTGTTGTTGATTGCCGGGCCAAAATAGCTGATTACACAAAGTTTAGTGGGCTGGGAGCAATTAACTGTTGGACGGGGCCATTTTTTTTCACCTTCGTCTCTCAACTCTCCAAATGGCTCCAACTACAAAAGGACGGTTCATGGCTGCAGCTTCGGGGTTGATTATTGGAACTGCTTTATCATTTTATTTACTTTCAGATTATGAATTGGTATGTAATTTGGCTTATTTTACGCTTGTTGAGCTCGCTGACTGTTTTTCCCCAGATCAAAAGATTGGACGATCCAAACGATCCTTCAACTCGTCCAACCAAATTCTCAATGAGAACACGAGAAGCTGAACCAATCAGACTTAAACCTGAAGTAGAACAAAAGTATCAAGAGTTTAATGCCCGTGTAAAACAACAAGAGCAGGACCAAACCAATGAGCATTAGCATATTTTATAGCATAGCATTACTGAGAGAAAAAACTATAATTATAATATAAAAGCAACACCTAATATTCTTCCATAACGATAGTGCTTGATTTTAAGCTTCCGTCTCTCCTCCTTCCTTGTTGGACTCCAAGTAGTTTTTGTATGCCGACAAGGCTTCATCCACCTGGTTCTTGAGAGCTGCCTCATTGTCAACCAAGCTAAGCAACTCCTTGTTATCCATATCAAGCAACATACCGGTTATCTTTCCTGCCAAGTCCGCATCCTGAATGCCTTCCTGGCTGATAATTCGTGGATAAAGAGCCTCACCTATTATCTGCTTCTTGTGCTCTTCGGGAGCATTCTCAACAATTTCTGCAAGTGATGCCTCACCAACAACTGGAGGAACGGCTGCTGGAGGAGGCACGGCACCTCGTGGCGATCTATTACCACCTCTCTGGTTAGGTGGGTAGGGACCTCGTTGACCCTGTCGTCCACCCTGAGGGTATCCTCCATTGTAAACGGGAGGAACACCATATCCAAAATTCACCGGTTGGTTATTTCGAGCAGCACCACCTGCCCATTGACCCTGAGGAATGGGTCCGTTTCTAGGTGGTTGCATCATCATCTGAGGATTAGCTCCAGGGAAGGGCAATGCGCCACGAGCTCCAGGAACAGGAGGAACCAAACCAGGCTGTTGACCAGCGCCACCATAAAACAATGGATTAGGCAAATACTGGCCAGGCATACCACCAGCAGCAGCGGCTGCTGCCTGCTGCTGAAGTCTCAATTGATTCTTTGCTTGGATCTGCTGCTGGAGCTGCGATCGTCGAACATCCCGTCGCTGTGCCAAAGCAACATACAAGGGCTTACCAGCAACAAGTCGTTGGTTCATTTCAGCAATAGCCTTGGTAGCTTCCTCAGGAGAGGAATAGCAAACAAAACCAAATCCTCTTGATTTGCCACCTTCGTCGGTCATGACTTTGGCCGAAGTGACAGTACCGTGGACAGAAAACTCCTCTCGAAGCTTTTCGTCGTCGACAGAGTCATCCAAGTTCTTTATATACAAATTGACACCCTGATACTTGTTGAGCATTTCCAATCTAGCAGCCTCGTGCTGCTTCTTGAGCTCCTCTTCACGCTCGTACTTCTTCTGTGCTCTTCCAACGTACAGCTTTTTACCATTGATCTCTATATCATTCAATTCCTCAACAGCCTTGGCCGCATCTTCATGATGTTCAAAATTGACAAATCCAAATCCGCGAGATTTCTGCTCTCGATCAAGAGCAAGAGCTGCAGAGGTGACTTTGCCGTACTTAGCAAACATCTCCTCGAACTGCTCCTGAGTAACCTCGGCATCCAAGTTCTTGACATAGATGTTGGTGAAATTTGCCTTGAGTTGTTCAGCCTTGGACTGTCGATCCTCTTTGGCAACATGGTGTCCAACGTACACCTTCTTGTCGTTGAGAAGCATACCATCAACGTGCTTGATAGCAGACTCAGAGGCTTCTGGATCCTCGTAGTGAACAAAACCGTAACCCTTAGAATTTCCAAAATCATCAGTGGCAATCTTGCAAGACAAAATATTACCGAAAGCAGAGAAGGTATCGTGAAGAGCCTTGTTATCGATAGCAGGATCCAAGTTCTTGATGAAGATGTTACCTGCACCCTTTCGTCGAAGTGATGGGTCACGCTGAGACCACATGATTCGGCAAGGACGACCCTTTATAGGGGTGTAGTTCAATTCATCCATGGCCTTTTCAGCATCAGGGGCATTATGGAAGTTAACGTAGGCGTATCCAAGTGATCGTCTAGTAACTGCGTCTCTGCATACACGAATGGAGGCAACAGGGCCAATATGGTTGAAAATTTCAAACAACATGGCTTCAGTGATAGAAGGATCCAGCTCTCCGACATAGAGAGAAGCCGAGACGGCGGGCGCGGTGCTGGAAGTAACATCCTCGTCCTTCTTTTGGCCGTCAGCTGATTCCACAGGCTTATCCTCGGCGGCTATAGCAGCAGCCTTAGCATCATTCTCCAGAGTAAGTTGCTCCAATGCCTTTTCGGCAGCAGCAACAGAAGGCTCGGCCGACATGATTGTTGTTGCAAAGAAAGATTGAAGTTGTTTGCGTTTGAAAATCTAAAGCTTAGTTTTTTTTTGCTTGAAAAAAAAAACTTTAGCGCTCTTCAGATGGGGCAAAATGAGATATTATAAAAACTGGGCAAGAGACAGAAAATTCTACTTTTTTAAGGTATAAAAGAAGAAAAAACGGCTCTTAATAAAGTGACGTACCGAAGAGAATGCGTCACAAAGGCTGAAAGACTCTCAAAGATTAAGAAATTCAACCGAGAAGAATGATTTTGTTTCAAAGAGAAGAAACAACTGGGGATTTTTTTTTTGATAGTTCGTCAAGAACCCTTTTTAAGACTAAAAGAAAAATAATATCACTGATAGAAGGAAACGAATATTCGAGCCCTTCTAACCAGCAAAGTTTTTTTTTGGTTTTTTTTGGTTTTTGGTATTCCTAAACGCTCTGAAAATCTATCAAAGTTGTGATGTAAAAGCTAAGATCCTTTCTGGAAAAAAAAAAAATTTTGGCTTCTGCAAGCGGCCCCAAAGTTACGCCCACGTAATTCGAAGCCCCAACATGATAAATCAACTTGGCAACTTACTGTTCACTTTTTTTGTTGGTTGTTTGTTTTAGCATAGGAAACAATAAAAAGGAGGGTTGTAAGAGAAGTAAACTCAACTAAGGAAAGGATAATTGTAAACCGAAAATTAGGCCAGATTGTACAAAGGTTGTAAAGCGTATTTTTTTTTTTCATTTCTTTTCTAAATCTTTGTGAGAATCATAATGTCATCGAATCCCATTGAAGATTTCTCAAATACACTACAATCTTTATTGAGCGCTAAGCCACCGGGTGTATCCGGATCGAAAATCCGCTCTATTACCGATTTGGCTGTAAAGAATGTGCAGTCTGAATCTGTATTGATTCAAAAACTGTATACCCACTTTAAGAAGACGCCACCATCTCATAAACTTGGGGCTCTTTATGCTGTAGATGCTGTCGTCCGCGCTTACTACGATGAAGCTAAAAAAGCGGGGCAGCTACCCCTTGGTGACTCGGCCCAGGAAGGTTCCTACTCTGCCGGCGTAATCCGAATTGGAGAACTCATTGAGGGTCTCGTGGCAGATTTCTTTGCGGCCAACCCACCAGGTGATCAAAAGGAAAAAGTCAAGAAACTTGTGGATATTTGGGATCGTGCTGATACATTTTCAAAGGCTACGATAAAGCAATTGAAGGATACGTACTTTGCCCCTAACGGTGGTTCCACTACTCCGACCGCAGCTCCCCCTGACTATCTGTCTAGTGCAAAATCGGTTGCAACTGAATCTACTAATACAAATGCTGCTAACCCTGCTGCTGTAAACGTTCCCGACACTGCATCTATTCTCCAGGCTTTGGCCAACATTGCCAAGCAGAAGCCAACTGCTGCAGCTCCGGTAGCCAATAATAACTTGATTGATATTCTTAAAAGTACTTCGGGTGTCATTCCTCCCCGTCGTGACAGATCGCGTTCTCCTCCTCGTGGTGACTCTGGAGGTAGTCGACGCTCGAGATCACCTGTAGGCAACTATAGACAACCGCATTCGGAGTATGTTCCACCAGTATTTCAGGAGCCGCCTGAGAATTATGAGCGAGAGTTTTCGCGAGACGAGACATTGCCGGAAGGAACCATACGAATCTACTCACGAACATTGTTTGTTGGCGGAGTAACAGCTAGGACTACAGAACGAGAATTGGCACATTTATTTGCACCATATGCACGAATTCAAAGCTGTGTACTTCATAGAGAAAAGCGTCATGGATTTGTCAAGGTATATACCAGAAAGAGTGCAGTGGAAGCCAAACGTGGATTTGACGAAATGAATCGCACAGGTGATACGAATTTCCGAATTCGTTGGGGTGTAGGCTTTGGACCTCGTGATTGCTCTGATTATCAAACTGGAATATCAGTGATTTCCATTGCTCGTTTGACTGAAGCAGATAAAAGATGGATTGTGGAAGCCAAATTTGGTGGAACGGGTGGTATACCGTTAGAAGAGAAGATGTGCATGGAAGAGCCAGATATTGAAATTGGCCAAGGAGTGTCATCAAAAGCCATCTCGAGTCGTCAGCCAACCAATGGCTCTATGAATGGTCCTCGATCCACCAAAGAATACCCTGTGCCTGAGTATAATCAAGGGGAATTCCAAATACCTCCTCGATATCAAAATGGAGGTGGATATAATGCCACACCGCCTCCTGATGTTCAAGGACTATTAGCACAAATGCAGCAACAGCCTCAGTATGGATATCAGAATCAATATAATAAGACTTCAGGTCAGGTGCCATACATGCCCCAAATGGCAGGATATTATCAACCTCCGCAGGGTCCTCAGTAGGACATTTGGCTGGGAAGACTAATGACATGATAAAAGCAGTTTGTAATGATATCGTAATGAGTTCATTTTGGCAGAGAACCAATGATCTGATCATTAGAGCATCATCATAGTGGCATAGTCTATTGACATAGCATTGTAATTCAAACAATAATTTTATCAAATTTTCGATTATGAATCTCAACCTTTTCTTTAATAAATATAAGACATGTAGTTTATCTAATATAATAATGGTCATTTTTCACTGTATAAAATTTCATCTTCTTCCCTTCACCACTCCACCATGGTACTCACATGCCAACCAACAGTGCCTGTACATAAATTCAAAACATATCTCGAACAAGCTAAGACGTTCAGCTATCGTGGATCACATGGATCTTTGGGTCAGGTCATACGGACAGCCAAATGGAACAACTGTGGATCAAGACTGGCTGGTTTGCAGAATGACAGAACGATAAGAATGTGGCAGAACAGTAAACCAGACACCAAATCGTCGACTGAAATCAGAATGGCAGCTTCCAAAACCATTGTAGACTTGTCATGGAGTCCTCTCAATAGCGATGTCTTGTGTTCATGCAGTGAGGATGGCTCTGTTAAGGTATGGGATGCTCGAACCAAGACTATTATAGTTCAAACGTCGCTTGTGAGCGAATCCTGCAAAGGCGCATGTCTTAGATGTCAATATTCTTACGATGGAACTCGAATTGCCGTAGTTACACGTGATGATTGGCTGATTATTCTCGACAGTTCAAATCTTTCAGCAGTGGCTTCATACAGAGATGCTGAGGCTATTTATGATCTTGATTGGTCCAATAATAGCGAGTACATTGCCGTATCTTTACGTAATGGATGTGTTCGTCTTATTCATATCAATGGCGAAGAGGTAAGTCCTGTGCATGTCTTGCAGGGTCCTAAAACTGTAGCTGGCTGTGTTAGATTTGATCCTCGAGGCCGGGTTCTAGCAGTTGGATCCAATGATGGAATTGTCAGTTTATGGTCTTTAGATACATGGATTTGTATACGTACATTGAGCAAAGTCGACAGTATAATTAATAGTCTGTCGTTTTCGCATGATGGAGAGTATTTGGCTATCGCCTATGACTATCACAATCCTATAGACATTGTATCCACAGCAACAGGGGAATATGTTTATCAAATTCCTAAGAATAATAGTTATTTATCGCTGCCTACAGTGAGTTGGCATCCTTTGAGATATCAATTGCTTTTGACTGGAGGATCAGGCGAAGTGAGTATTCTAAATAGGTAGATCTAAATAGGTAGATTGTATTTTAATATTTACATCGTTTCATAGCAGTTTTTGCAAATTCTGTTATATACATTCCGTGTCATTGTAAGCTATTGATCACTGAGAACAGGTGCAAATTCTTCATAATAGTCCTTTTCCAAGGTACCTTTGATTTCATCTTTAGTAAACCAGCCATAATCCTCCACAGAACTGGTATCTTGCAGCACAAATTGACCATGAAGAACATGCGATTTGATGAAAAACTCCTTATTACCTTTATGATTGATAAAAAGAGCCGGAGTGTTGGAAACTGTCCATGTATTTATGTTCACTCCTCCTGCTTCTCTAAGTCCTCTTTCAGCTGCAACATGCAAGGGTTCAGCGTTGTTTAGCTTGAATGCTGGAAATTGCCAGTTTCCTTTGGATAATTTGACGGCCAGGTATAAGGTGCGATCTAGCTTTCGATCTAGTTCATGAGCATCGGCCTCATTAGCCGTAATTCGAGAATTGACTTTAATGGGTCTCGACGCACTATCTTCATTATCACCTGATCCCGATAGGACAGAATTCGATGCACTTTCTATCTGAGGTATTACAACGTTCTGTTTGCTTCGACGTTCTCGGTTGAATAGTATGTCAGGTTTACCTCTAGGGAACCAAACACCCGGTTGTTGAGCAGCAGGACCCCGTTGAGCCTTGTTAAATCTTCGTTCAGCAATTGAACCTTTTTTGAAATAAAAGAATGCAGGAAAAGTCCACATGAGTCTACGTTCTAATTCGTCCTGATAATGATAATAGGCTTTTTCAAATGCAGTAGGTTCAGGAGTTATGATAGGAGTTCTACTTAATAAAAGACCGGCTAATATTGGCTGAGAACTGAGTTGCTGAGAAGCTCGAACAGTAGCTTCAGTGGAGTAACGTCGCATGGTGGTGAAGATGGTGAAAAATGAAATTTTCTGTGGAACTGAAAAACACACCGAAAGTTGGAGGACACAGCGAAAACACAGAAAACACAGTGCAACCCGAGCCAACACAGCCAAACCTGAACACACCGATATTTACATTGAACTACTTAGAATATATATATAATTGTTGAATGATAATGGTATACTTAAAAAATTGTTATAATTATTGAAATAATCCCGTAAGTCCTCCTTCACTTCTTCCTGCTCAATGCCCCCGTCAGTATCACTCCATACACAGTCAAACCAATCAAAGTCGCAAGATTCAATAACACACTAGCACCATGAACTTGACCAAACTTCTTATTTAAGGCCTTCATCTTATCAGAAGCCGTAGGATCCTTGTAATGTTTACGTTCAATCTCCATTTGAGCATCCCTTTGTACCTTTATAACGTTAGCCATACGACCAAGCACCGATACATTGATCAAAGCTGCAATAAACGGAACAGCCAGGGCTGGTACGGCATAGATTGGTAGACTGAATGGACTAGTGAGCGCTACTACGGCAATTCCTACAGTTTGAATAGCAAAATATACAGGGAATACTCTCGACTGTAATTGGGCAAACTTATCCAATGGTAAAGCTTTATAGGCTAGAATCCCTGACACAAACGTTTGATAGGTGGTTGTTCCATAAACAATTGAATACGATAGTAGATGGACGGGCGCCAGAATGGAAAACATGATGTCAAGTTGGTGAGATTTGTCGGTGTTGAATGGCTGAATCAACAAGGAGTCCGATGATTCATGTAGATTACTGGATTAGGAACTGAGGAGCATAAGCCGATGAGGTTGGGGATGAAAGTAGCTGAAGCTGATTTATATACATATATATATATATAGCTCTATATTGTAATTCGTTCAATGATATCTATCACCTGATATCTCAATTCCTCCTTTTTCTTAGGTTTCTTCTCACAATCCTCAATTATAAACTCTCTTGGCTCGTACTCCCGTATAGCTCTGTCCATTCTCCCCTCAATGAGGATCAACCTTCCTCCTTTAAACAATCCCACACTTTTGAAATGTACTGCTCTATTGCTTTTTCTGGCAGATTCTCTTCTTTGTGCTTTAATTGTATATAAAATTCCTTATACGGAGATCGACTGGGTCGCTTATATGGAGCAAATAGCTCTAATCACCAAAGGAGAGACTGATTACTTGGAAATCCGTGGTGGAACTGGTCCTCTTGTATATCCTGGAGGTCATGTTCAAATATTCCAATGGTTATATGCTTTAACTGACTCGGGATCAAATATATTTCTGGGTCAAATCATCTTTACAGGCTTGTATTTGGCTACTCTGGGGCTCGTTTTACTTCTATATTTCAGACACAGGGTCCCCGTTCACTATATGGTGCTAATAATTCTGTCAAAACGACTTCATAGCATCTATCTTTTGCGTCTATTCAATGATTGCTTCAGCACCTTTTTCACAATTGCTGCTACTGTTGCATTAGACTTGCGTTGGGCTGTCATTTCTTCGTTATTGTTCAGTGCTGCTGTTTCTATAAAAATGAACGCTTTACTTGTACTTCCAGGTGCAGCTATAGCTTATTATAAGCTTAATTCAAGGAATATTTGGCGTTGCATTTGGAAACTTGGTCCTCCTTTTGTCGTTGTACAGATAGCTGTTGCCTATCAATTTCGACATCATTTACAATCATATTTGTCCCGCTCATTTGAGCTTTCACGACAATTTATTTACAAATGGACTGTCAATTGGCGATTCGTCAATGAGGACACGTTTCTATCCAAACAATTTGCTCTAGCTCTATTGATTCTTCATTTATCCCTTCTAGCTATCTTTACAATCAACCAGCTCAGATTTTCTGGAAAAATCAACTTTCTGCATCTAATTGCTACTTCTAATATCATCGGAATTCTCTGTGCTCGATCACTTCATTATCAGTTTTACTGCTGGTTCTATTGGTCTGTGCCATATCTCCTCTATAAAACTAACCTTCCTTATCCGATCACTTTTCTACTCTGGTTAACTCAGGAATACGCCTGGAATGTATTTCCAAGCACGGATGTTTCATCGGCAATTGCAGTGTCGACATTAGCTGTAATGGCACTCGGTAATATTTGGCATTAATCTCATAAGTGTCTCAAAATATCATAACCAACATATATTTCTAACATAAATAAAAAGATATCGATGAAATAATCGTCTAAACAATCATTTACTCATATAGTTCAATTCCCGAAAGAATCACTCTGACTTACGCTCCCGCAAGCCAGGTCTATGCGTCAGTGATGGTACATTTGCCATTTCAGAGATATTCGTCGAAGGTTCCAGTGAGCCCGTATCAGTATTAGTCTTTGCTTGTGTACCCATGGCAGGGGTCCCAGCAGGTCCTAGGGCTAGATTTCTAAGCTGATTGACTGAATGAACACACTTATTAATAGTTTGAACCAACAGTGCAGGTTTAAGAGGCTTAGACAAATATTCATCCATCTGAGCTTGCATGCATCGTTCTCTGTCACCAAGCATAGCGTGGGCTGTTAATGCTACAATAGGCGTTCTTGTACGAACAGTAATATTCTGCTTTTCCCACTCTCGAATATTGGCTGTAGCCTCAAATCCTCCCATGACAGGCATTTGCACATCCATAAGAACAACATCATACCTCTTACGCTTGACTGCTTCAAAGGCTTCCAGGCCATTCTCCACAACTTCAACACGATGCTTATATTTCTCCAGAATTCTCACAGCCAGCTTCTGGTTAACGACATTATCCTCTGCCAATAAGATGTGGAAAGTCTTAGCACCGTCACTATTCAGAGGAGCAGCTCTAGATTCTAATGCAGGTCTCAACACATTACCAATATCATGAACAGAACATGGCGTATTTCCATAAGACGTAATACCCAAGTCCAAGCACAGCTTGAGATTCACTTGAGGAATGCAAGGATTCAGCAATACCAATGGGATATACTTGAGATGATTAAGCATTCTTAGTTTTGTAGCAATCTCCAAGGTATCGACAATAATTGTATCGAACTTTGGTCCCGTATGATCTTCAGGTAGTGGAGCCTCTTCAACTGAATTAACCACCGAAGCATTAATATACAACTGAGCCATATTTTCCACTAGCTGCCGCGTGACACCCTTTTCATGCACGGTGTCTATAAACAGCACAGAATGGTCGCGGAACGGCGCAAGACTCTCTAAAAGCTGAGTCATGCCCTTACCAGCTGGCTGAACAGCCAAACTGAAGAAAAATTGACTACCCTTACCGTAAACAGATTTGACCCATATATCACCACCCATTAGATTGATCAGCCTCTTGGAAATCGATAATCCTAAACCTGTACCACCGAACTTTCGAGTTGTCGAACCATCCGCCTGACAGAAAGTGTCGAATATTAGATCCAACTTATCTCCTTGAATACCAATACCAGTATCACTCACGCAAAACTCAATCATCATCTCTTCTGGGTTTCCCTGATTCTGATTAGGTGCTTTACGAACAGAAAGAGCAACCTCACCAGATTCTGTGAATTTGATGGCATTGCCGACCAGATTGAGTATAACCTGCCTTAATCGGAAAGAATCACCCAGCAAGCTATCGGGGAACGTATTATCCACTTTGTAGACAAGATCTAGAGGTTTTTCGTTCGCTTTCACAGCTAGCGTCTTCAGTGCACCAAACACCGTTCCTCTGAGAGAGAAGGCAATCTTCTCTATAGTCATTCTATTAGCTTCAATCTTGGAAATATCGAGAATATCGTCAATAATAGTCAATAAAGAGTTTGCGAGATTATGCACAATCGATAACATTTCACGTTGATATTGCGTAAGTTCTGTGTCCAGAGTCAACTGAGTCATACCAATGATACCATTCATGGGCGTTCGGATTTCGTGAGACATGTTAGCCAAGAATTCAGACTTTGCACTATTTGCCAACTCGGCTGCTTCCCTAGCGGCAGTATTCCTTTGAATAGATTCACGAAGATTTAACACCATTTGGTTGATCTTTGTTTTCAATGCGTCCATTTCACCTGAAGCTTCAACGGTAATGAACCGGCTGAAATCACCGTCAGTGGCGGCGGCTGTTATTTGCACTAGAGCTCTGACTTGTGTCGTGAGATTAGCAGCCATTGTATTGACATTAGTCGTGATCTCCTTCCAAAGACCATCCACATCTGAAACTTGAGCTTGAACACCTAATTTACCGTCAATACCAACATCTTTGGCCACGCGCGTTACTTCGGATGCAAACAGTTGCAATCGATCCACCATCTTATTGATAGTAGATTTCAATGCTAACATTTCACCTTGAGCAAGAACGTCAATTTTTTGCGAAAGATCACCCTGAGCTACAGCAGTCGTAACATGAGCAATTGAACGCACCTGGGTAGTCAAATTAGATGCCATGACATTAACATTCTCCGTGATTTCCTTCCAAGCACCTTCGACATCTTCTACCTTAGCTTGGCCACCAAGAATACCCTCGGTACCTACAGAACGGGCTAAGGTTGTTACCTCTGTGGCGAAATTCTGCAAACGGTCCACCATTTTATTGATGGTAGATTTAAGATCAAGTATTTCTCCTTTACAGTCTGCCGATACTTTCTGAGATAGATCACCTCTTGCTACGGCAGTTGTAACGTTGGCGATGTTTCGTACCTGATCTGTCAGGTTGGAAGCCATAGCATTGACATTATCAGTAAGTTCCTTCCATATACCTTCAACGTCCTCAATTTGAGCCTGGCCACCCAGACGACCCTCTACACCAGTTTCTCTGGCCACGCGAGTGACTTCAAATGCAAATGTTCGAAGTTGATCCACCATTGTGTTGATTGTTTTCTGCAGTTCTAGAATCTCTCCCTGTGCATGAACATTAATTTTTCGAGACAGGTCGCCTTGGGCTACAGCACGAGTGACATCAGCAATTTCTCGTACCTGGTTCGTCAGATTGGATGCCATTACATTAACATTGTCAGTCATGACTCTCCACACTCCTACGGTTCCTTCAGAAGCGGCTTGACCACCCAAGGTTCCACCGGCCACCTCGGTAGCCACACGAGTGACTTCTGTAGCAAAGCGCTGAAGTTGGTCCATCATTGTATTTATGATTTCTTTGAACTGGAAGATTTCGGGGTCCATTTCTTGTGCATGTATGGCAACCTTCTTGGAAAGATCACCCTGAGCGACAGCAATGACAACTTCGCCGATTTCTCTCAAAGCTTTTTGAAAGGCTCTATTTGCATTCTGAGACTTGGTAAGTTCTCTATCAAGAAGTTCGGCATCCACGATCCTATTATGATCAGGTTCTATAGAGCTTGTGAAAGATGACATGAGATATTTAGCCTGTTTAAGATCATTCTCAAGAGCATTCACCATGGCTCTATATCCATCTAATTCCTCCTGCTGCTGTTTAACTTTCTCATATAGCAGAGGAACGTCTTCTGGCGATGGTACGTCTTTGACGGAGTTTGTTTGATGTTTGTTCAACAGCAGCTCGTCCCTTGTGGTTTGCGACGGGGCAGAAATCTGTTTAACTGCTGAAACATGGTTTAAAGAGCGTCCATTCTTGTTTTGAATCTTTCGATGGGCAGTTTCATTTTGATAGAAGTCCACCAGTTTGCCGAGCCCAGTATTGAGCACAACCATCTGATATGTCAAGAGATTCTTGGCCGGAGTATCACCCGATGTCGCGTGCAATTTGCTTCGAACTGAATTAGGCGCCTCATCATTATGATCGATGAATTCGGTTGGAATTATGCCGGTCATTTTGGAAAGAACGTCACAGATGGCGAGATAGGCATCATCGCAAGGGCCCACAGGCAAAGGCAAAGCGAGAGCGGCAGACATGATAGAATTGCTCAGATATTACAAGGATGAAAGTCAAACAATCGATGTTTGTGATTGGATAAGTCCGCCAGGTTGCAAAAGGATGTGTTTATCTAGGATTTCTCAGCAAAAAAATATGGCAGAGCCCCGCAAGCACTTTAACCCAAACAGAAAATAGATAAAATATTTTAATAAGACGTTGTTAATAATGCACGGTAAAAGAAAAGAAGTTTAAAACCAAGGATGATTGATAACCGGATTTTACAAGCAAATGCAAAAAAAAAGGTTGAGTGGGGGGTTTTTTGAGCTGATTGCAGATGGAAGGGGGAGAAAATTCGGTTTTGAGGCGCCAAGATAAAAACCGGTCAAAAAATAGCCAAATTCCCCTTAAATAAAAGGTGATGTAATGAGGAAAAAATGTCGACAATCGAGATGGGAGATCACTATATTATACAAAAGATCAATAAAGAGGGGAAAGGGAACGGGCTGGTGATTAGATAATAAAAGGGGGGATTTTATTCAATGGATCAAAATGAGGGTCAAAGATAGTATTAGTCTGGTTGGTTTTTTTTTTCAACCAATAAACAGTTACTTTTGATGCATTCCCCAGTTTTTTTTGGGTTCTACCCCAGGGTAACTATGGCCGTTTTGAGACGCTTGCTACCAATTGTAGCTATATCATGTCTGACCTGATGAATTATTTGTATGAAAGAATCATGGGCTTTTAAGCATCTGCAATAAGTCGTAATGAGAAGGAAATAGGCCGCATTGAGACTGTTACATAATATTACCCGATTAAGGCAACATGTTAACAATGGTTTCAGTTTTTTTACTGAGAACTATGGTCAATATGGTAATCAATTGATAAACTAGAACTAAATGCTAATAATTGGGAGGGGAAATGATTAGTATTGCCAATTGAATAGTTTATTTTTATCATTTTGTGTTTCTTTTATTTTATTTTAGCGGTATTTTATTTTTTTATTTTTAAAACCAGCCATATTTTTAGCACACACCCGAAATACAATCGGCTAAAGCGTGTATATTAACGGCATAACGGCATGCCTTAAAACCAAAACTATATATATATAATATCGGAATCAAAAAGTACTGCATTCTTCTTACCAAGATTAATATTTCCTGTCTTTCATCATCCTACTTAACTTTGTTTAAACTTCGCTTGCCCTGTCGTGTTGGCTCTTCTATTGTTTCATTTCCTAATCCAGTTCATAAATTAACCACTGGTTCCACCCCGTCTTCTATCATCAAGAACATCCATGACACTTGCTACTTCCTCCACATTAACAATGACAACATCTGATATTTCGGAACTTCGCAGAAAATACCAACAGGCTGGTCAAGATCATGTATTTATGTTTTGGGATAGCCTGGATTCGCACCAGAAGGTTGAATTAATTAAGCAGTTAGAGCTCATTGATCCGGCAGAGGTGTCCAGCATAGCCCAAGAGGCCATTCTGAATCCTCGAAAATCCCCCGAAAACCCGTCCAATATCGACGAATTACCGGAAAAGGCCACTGCATCTTTGGTGGAAAGTGCCAATTCTTCTCAGGCTAAGGAATGGTATGATATTGGATTGGATCTCATCGCTCAGAATCAAGTGGCTGTTGTTCTTTTAGCAGGTGGCCAGGGCACTCGTTTGGGTTCCAAGGCTCCAAAAGGTTGCTTCGATGTCGGTCTTCCATCGGGAAAATCCTTGTTTCAGTTACAAGCTGAACGGATCAAGAAGCTGACATCTATTGCTTCCAAGAAAGCCAATTCTTCTTCTGAGCCTGCACGAATTCCATGGTATATCATGACTTCAGGACCTACTGCTCAACCTACTCAAGATTTCTTCAAGTCTCATAATTATTTCGGCCTGGATCCTGCTGACGTCAAGTTCTTCGAGCAGGGTGTTCTTCCATGTTTGGACAGTGAGGGAAAGATGATTCTGGAAGCCCCTTATAAAATCGCTTTGGCTCCCGATGGTAATGGTGGTGTGTATACTGCTCTTGATAGAAGTGGAGTTTTAAAAGACATGAAAAGTCGTGGTATCAAGCATGTTCATACCTATTGTGTGGATAACTGCTTGGTTCGAGTGGCTGATCCCACCTTTGTGGGCTTTGCTTCTCAAAGACACGTGCAAATCGCTACCAAGGTCGTTCGTAAGCGTGACGCTAGTGAATCAGTTGGACTGATTGTGTCCAAGGGTTCACGTCCCTCAGTCATCGAATACAGCGAGATATCAAAGGACTTGGCTGCTGCTACCAACGCTGACGGCCTTCTTCGACTTCGAGCTGCAAACATTGTCAATCATTATTACTCTGCAGACTTCTTATATGCCATACCATCTTGGAAATCGCGTCACCTTCCCTTCCATGTGGCTCATAAGAAGATTCCTCATGTGGATCAACAGACGGGTCAAACTGTCAGCCCCTCTGAGCCAAACGGCTATAAACTGGAACAGTTTGTATTTGATGTTTTTCCTAGTCTTACGTTCGATGAGTTTGCATCCTTAGAAGTGGAACGAAGCTCTGAATTTTCTCCTCTGAAGAATGGTCCTGGCTCTAAGAATGATAATGCTGTAACCAGCAAACAGGATCTTCTTCGTCAATCAACACAATGGCTTACGTCTGCTGGAGCAGTCATTGCAAAAGACCATCTTGTAGAAGTATCTCCATTGATATCTTATGGAGGAGAAGGACTTGAAAAATACAAAGGAGAAGCTATTTCTGATGAAATGGTATAAATAGAGTTCGATTCTCCGTCGTGATATCAAAAATTTTACATTTTTCATATAATTAAATAAAATCTCAATTATTTATCAAAAAAAAAATTAAATTAACCCATGAGTTAAATATACCGATCTAACCGTATTAAATATGCTTATTCCCTTCTGTGTAAAACTCCTCCAAGTTCCTTGACGAAATTCTCTGCGAGTTTGCGTTTCTGAAGTTGAACTTCTCTTTCCATTTTCATTCGTCTAATTCGCTCTTCTCGCGGCATGTCTGAGTGTGGCCTTTCAATGACAGCTGGTGTAGTGGCTTCATAAATACCCAGGTCGTCCTTTGAAGATAATGGTGTCACAGGCTCATCTTCATCTACCATTGTAGAAGATCCACTGAGAACCGACTGCTCCTCGTAAAGCGCAGGAAGGAAGTCGCCGCTATCACTCTTAGGAGTTGTGGTAGTGTCAGTCTTTGGCTTTCCCTGCTTCCATACATGCAATAAGCTATCAATATCTTCACCAAGAAGATCATAATTATGATCATAATCGATACCCTCTCGCAATAATTGCAGACGGCTTTCGACATGTGCCATGGTACTAAATAGAAGCGCCAGTTCACCACTAACGACATTATCCTCATGCTGTTCTGGATTTGTATGAGATGGCTGTTTATACAAGAGATTATCTCTGCTCAAAGTAGAAGCCATTTTCTCCGACAATCCGGAAATTTGTTCAAGCTCATCTACTACATGATACCATTGAGTGAACTCGCTGTCAGAACATTCACCGGTTGTTTGCATGACTAGCAGGCAACAGATGAAGGTCCGCCTTAAGGTATGAAGTGTACGCATTTCCATACGTAACCTTACCAAACTAGCATTTGCAGCATCGGCTCCATGATACCTGTTAGCAGATACTCCAGCATATTCTAATACTGGAGGAGAACCAGCAGATATATGCAAGCCAATGTCTTGATAGCAAGGAATGAGATCATAAATATGCAAAAAGGTCGTCAGTTCGTTATAATTAACATGAGGAAGCAATTTCTTTATGGCGTCTTCATATGATTCTAGTAAAAGAAATATGCTAGCACATAAGGCAGAACGAATATGCTTGGCAGTGCGTAGTTTTGATCTGGAAAGCTCGATTCTCGATGCGGGAAGAGTATTAAAACCTGCCAAATCATCTCTGTTGGCCAAATCCGGCCGATATCCATGTGCTAACAGTTCTACCTCGTGAATCATGTTTAGACATCGGCTAACAGCCAGATCAAAGACTCGGTTAGATTTGGTAAACATGTCAACATAAGTCAATGCTTTAGCCCGTAACATGCGTAGAGCTCTACGCCTTGAATGAGCAAATAAGAAGAGAAATATGCATAAGCCAGCTATAAATATTATGGTGTTGCGTTTGGAGAATTTGAGCGGTGCTTTAGTATGTAAAGACAAGATGGAAACAACCACCAGAATTGAGATTCCTCCACTGCCGGTCCATAGCTTATTTTTCATTTTGAGCACATCCCATGGTCCTTCACCATACATGACTGATAATTTATGCGAATTGTGTTTTGAGCCGGCTCGAGCTGAGGTTCGTGGATTCTCATCCAATAACTGAGAACTCACCAGGACATAGCGGAATTTCTCCAGAAACTGGCTGTTCTCCTGGACTCCCAGACTTGTTTTAAGGGAATTTCTGACCAATAATCGAAATCTCATTTTCTGTAATTTGAGTCTTCCGGCAGAATCGCCCAGAATCAACGGGTATATCTGGTGGCTGGGTGCAGTAAACGACGAATATCCAGGCCCATTTTCAAGCCCCTGTTCTTCATTATCTTCCAGATAGCTCCCTAACGGGCTATCTTGGAATACCGTTTGCATGACGAAGTTGGAGTTTTAAGGAACGTTGTTATGTCTCATACAAATATGGTTGGTGTTGATGTCCAAAAGCTCGGGAATTTTTTGTTTATTTCTGGCGAAGGTGGGGCTAAACAGGCGGACCAGCCATTTTACCATAAATATCAAAGGAAAGATAATAAAAATGTCTAAAATACATAGCTACACAGTAATTATTTCACTGATTATTTTAACGATGATTTCTAAGTGTTTAATTTGGCTTAGGTTTTGTTGACTCAATTAACCTCGGCAATCGTGCAGACTTTACCTTCACAAACCCTTCCATGTATTTTCTCTCTCATGCATATATTCAATACACTATTTACCACTAGCTTCGACGCTCTCTCCGCCCCATGTGAACCCACTAGCAGTATCGTACCGAAGTCCCGCGCCCATGCTGCCTGTATCTTCCGTGTTGAGGAACAGGTCAAAGTCAATATCGCCCAGATCAGCGGCTCCGTCGTCGGCATTGGTGAATTCCGTGAAGAAATTCGAATCTTGGGCAATGTAGTCTGCTCCTCCATTCTTGCTTCCATCATCTGACGATCCTGCTGCCGCTGCCGCCGCCGCTGCTGCTGCTGCTGCTGATGTCGACGTGCTATCACTTGGTATCTGCAATATAGGCTGCTGTGATATCGGTCGCGGAAATGTTCCTGGATTATGAGGCGTAATCGGAGTCGTTGGAGTAGGTGGCTCGCTAGCGACCGGTGTCGTTGCTCCTGCTTTTCTACCTCGGCGTGTCTTAGTACCCGGTTCCTTCTTGGCCTTGGTCTGCTTTGTACCACTAGGTGTTGCTGCCGTATCCTGATGCGATAATCCTGCTGAACCACTCTGTCGCTGCACAGCATTCGGAGGAAGCATCCGAGATCCGGCAAAGTCTATGCCATTAACACTCTTTGGTGGACTTTGAGACGGCTTTATAGATGTTCGAGGAACTCCTCCGGGCCCACTAACCACATTAAAATCAATGTTCATGCCTGCTGCTCCGTTAGGAGGCGACGTCACCGAAATCTTAGGAGTGGTGCGCCCATTATTGGTCGGCACAGTTCCAGGCGATGGGTTAGATGACACGCTGCCACGATTTCGTCGCATTTGTTGACTGGAGGGTATTCGTTGAATAGGCGATGACTGTTGCTGCGGAACTGCCATGCCATTGACTCCATTGGAGCCAGTCCACTCGATGGGTCGTCCGTTTGCATCCTGCTGGCCGCCTGTGCCAGCAGCTCCCCCTTGTTCTTGCCGAGCAACAAGAAGCCTCTTCTTATTCTGCCTTTCCAGTAACATCAGCTGCATCTGATAATCATGCAAAGCATTGGAGCTCGCCGGCGACTGCTGTTGCCCTTGCGATGGTTGCTGCTGTCCTTGTGGCTGTGATTGTCCTGGTTGCGAGTTTATTCGAGCTGCTTGTGCAGCCCCAGCGTACGCTTCCGGCTGGAACATAAGTTGTTGACTAAATGAATTAGCATCAGCATTGCCCATAGCGGGAGACATCATTGGCATGTTACCGGGTGCAACACCTTGAGGCACTTTACCTGCTGCAGTCGTAGCATTAAGCATTGCTCTCTGTTGATTAGAAAGCATGGTATTGTACTGCCTAAACTGCTGCTGGGGCCCATTTATTGGCATTCCTTGTTGACTAGGAGGTCTCTGTTGAGGCTGTTGCTGTTGCTGCGACTTGAATTGATTTATCATCTGTGCATTGTACTGTCCCTGATTCATGTATGGGGTGCCTGCGATATTCTGCTGCTGCTGCTGAGATTGACCTTGTTGTTGCTGTTGCTGCTGCTGCTGCTGCTGAGATTGTTGTTGTTGAGATTGCATGCTGAAATTAATATTGCTAGCAGCAGATGAGGGGCGAACTTGCTGAACTCCAGCAGCCTCGGCAAACACAGCGGAATCTGGTGAAACTCGCTGTCTTTTAGGAGGCTGACTTTGTGATGCTGGCTGAGACGAATCAACGTCGTTTGCTGATGCTCTTCGTCCTTGTTGGCCCTGTAATTGATGTTGTTGCTGTTGATATAACTGCTGCCTCATAGCATGCTGCATCTGAGGGGTCATGCCATTGGGAACCGATGCTTGACGTCGATTCATCATTGCTTGTCGAACTAGCTGATTTCTCTTCTCGATATCAATATTATCAGGCAGCACGACACCACCGTTTGCAGCAGCCATAGCAGCAGCGGCAGCCGGATTCTGAGGTTTAAATCCACTCCTCATCATGGACTGCTGATGAGCGACCGATGATTGATTCTGAGGATATGATCCGGGATTCACCATTTGGCCATATGCATTAACTAGCATTGCATTGCTGTTATTGTTACCACCATTGCTACCGTTGGTATTCATCGCTTGTTGCTGATGCTGCTGCATTTGCATCATTCTAGCATTATGATCTTGCATTTGACGAATGCTGTTAACGGCATATTGATTTGACATGCCGGCACCATTTCCAGCAGCACCAGAGAATTTTGAGTCAACAGAAGGAGCTGAAGTTGTTTTAACGTCAGAAAATATACACCACCACTCATATAGATAACTCTGATGAGTGTCTATAGGGACAGAGAAGTTAGAAGGATCACCGGAGTTATCGCTTTTACTGCCGGGAGATACATCATTATTATCATGCCGGCTGAAGCGACTGACGTCGGCCTCTTTAAAGAATATCTTTGCGGAATCCTTCAAATCATTTTTGATCAGATAGTCATAAATATATGCATTCAACGTCTCCTTATCGTTAGCCGAGTCCTGGAATGGACCCCCTTGGCTGGGGTCAACGTTCATAAGGGGGGTTTAAGGTTGGAGCAAGAGATGAAATATCGGGGAAAGTGCTCTTATCTAATAGTTAGTAATAGGAAAATCAAATATGACAGCCTGCGCGTGATGAAACAAGGTAACAAGTTGAAGGATTCAAGAGTTCAAACCAAGTTGAGTTATCAACCAGCCTCATCTAGATAACATCTAGATATGTAGATAACATCAACAAATCGGTCCTGAGGCTCTGTAAATGAGATACTTGTAATATGGCATTTTTAAACAGCAGCAAAACCATTCCGATCAAGTTTGAGCAGTGATCAGGAATATTGTATTGATTTGAATGAAATTTTCAGGCCACTATCAAACCCAGGCAATTAACAACATTTCAAAATACCGCGCAACAAGCATACATTTGCAACGAAATATCATTACCAAAGTGACATCATACGCTAAAAAACAGGCATTACTCAAAAGATTGGCAAAAAAAATACTCACCTTTTAATCAAAAAGAGGTTTAAGGTTTGGTACAACAGATATGATAGGTTCGCAAGCACACTAGTCCATCAAACAACAACCAACCAGCGCGCCAATAAATAGCCACAAAATAATTTACACCTATTGCAGAAGGATATCCCAGACAAGACAATCCGAAGCCAGAAAAACTACCTCAAAGGTGTAGATTAACAAGCTTAACCACGTGGTTAGCCAGGTGAAATCTCTGGCCCGGAAAACAACCACAGTTTTATCAACGATCTGAGGCAAAGTGTAACACACGTGACTCAGTCTAGAACCTCTGGATACAATTTCAACAAACACTCCAGATTTCCGGTCCTGTACGATGAAATGCTCAAGCTGTCTGTATCAAAACAGGTTGGTTGGAAAGACCCTGCCGGGGTTGTGTGTATTTCTGGGCATCACCTAAACATCCTCAGGCCGGGTAATCTGCGGTCATTTTTGTCCGTCGGCACAGTCAAATCAGCCAAATGGATTTTTAAAAAAGAAAAAAATAGGGTTAATTGCATAGAAATTAGATTATTTAGGTTGCATTCAGTGAAATGTTATTTTTGTTTTCTTTCCAAACTATACATTATTTAATTCCGTAGTGTGATTTTCTAAAAAACTGGCTGGCCTGTTAAGTTTTTTTTTTCTTTTCCCCCTCCTAAAAATGTTAGGTTCAATGCCCTACTATCTATTCAGATGAAGAGCCAATGGGGTCAGGAATTTGATGGAGCAAAGGTGAAATTTTATATGAAGATAGCACTAATATAAGAAAGAAGGGGGAATGGATAGCCCACCATGTTTAGATATTTTGTATAATAATATTCTTGTTATCTTTCATGTATTTATCTTATTCTGATTTCTTATAACTGCCTTGTTGGTATTTGACAAATCACCTGACTTGCACGCTACAATCGGAGATAACGTATAACGATGAGTATAAGCCATATGTAGCCAACGCAAGAATATTTGGTACGGGTTGTATGGATTGATGAGATTTTACATGGCAACATATCACCTGGTTATTATATGGTAATATAAGTGAATAATCTGATGTCATGTCGTGCTGGGGGTGTAGTAGCACACGACCATCATTAGGCACTTTGTAACATTCCTTGTCTTGAGCTAAAAAAAAAGTTGCCGCAAAGTGGGGATTCGCCTAAAAAGTGATTGATATTAATTTATGATTGAATTTAAGTAATTTTGGATAGTTTTTTTGGAGAGCCATATGCATTAAATGAGTTTAAAAGTGTCAAGGTTTAAAAAAAGGTCTTGATAGATAACTTAGATAGGGCTGGAGAAATAGGAAGACTCTTAAAAATACGAATTAAAAGTCATATAGACTGATAAAATTCATCCTATTGGATGATAAATAGGTAGATTATTAGATATTTAAAATAAATTGCGTTAAAGTTTGAAATTTGAAGCTTTTTTGACAATCATGGTGGATACTGTGGGTGCTAATTACAGTGCCTATTAGAGTGGAATTTTTGGAAGAAAAGAAAAATTTTGAAAAAAAATGTAAAAAATTGAAGAAAAAATTCATTAAAGTGATATTAGAGATCAAATAATTGATAATACTTTAAAAAAGATCAACTTTGACTCGTATTCGTTGAGAAATCTGTGATATTTTTAAGTTTTTATCTATCAAGTGATGAGATTCAATCAGCTCCAATAGAACTATCAGATGGATTGAAGATAAAGAAAAGAGAGGAACGATTCAAACCGATGCATCGTTATTCAATAAAAGCAACAAAAAATGAAATAAACAGATATAAATAAACGGATACTTTCTCCATATTTAGATTTATTCCGATTATTTTCAGTATATCTCTGTCTACTCATCGAATTTGCTCCAAATTCCGTACTAGCTCACATCAATGAAATCAGCTGATAAATTAACCAATTTCCTGATTCAACTAAGCGAAAAATGATAAAAATGGGCATAAATATCTAATAGAAATTCCCATGATTCTTAAATGATTCTAGAATAAATCCTGCTTCTATATACTTGTTTTAGATTTAACTATCACTATGACTGCATATGACATCAATCTAAGTCAACAACAGCAATACAAGATAAGCAAATGCCATATAAAACTTAATAAGTCTTATAAATCCCATATTCATTCAATCATTCTCATTCATATTATATTCTGTTCTGTTTCCCCCTCATTCTCCAACCCCTCTACCAACTACCCCTAGCATACCTTCTGAGCTTATTTATTTGTTGCTTTTGTTCCATACAAATCTACATTAGGACAAAAGCTTGTTAATAACAAACCTTACCAACGATATCATGGGAAAATCCAATACAGCATTTACACAACAGAAAAAGGTGAGTTGAGACAGCATTGATGATATCAAAGGAATCATTCTAATCAATATTGTAGGCAGAAGGTCGTGCTCGAAAGGCAGCATCCGCCGATAGGAAGCGTCAAGACGAGTTGGAAGCCGAAAGAGCTGAAGAAGATGCCAAATGGGAAGAAGGCGCTAAAACCAAGGCATCGAAGAAAGAATTAGAGGCCGACAAAAAGGCTGAAGCTGCTCGTAAAAAGGCCGAAAGAGACGCTGAACTGGCAGCTGAGGATGCCTCTAATGCCACCAGACCTACAAACAAGAAGCTCATGGGAGCTCAGAAAATAGCAGCCAGACATGAGTAACTTGATTGATTTATGACAATGATGGACAAAAGTTGTGGAATGCACGAACAATGGGGTGCCGACATGCAGATCAAGGAAGGGGTTCAACGGGCATCGAATCCGTCTTGTCATGATAAATTGAATAATATATTGGCTCGAATGATTGTATAGATGATTTTCTGCTTTGAATACAAGTTCATAGAGAATAAAAGATTATAATATGAGTGTAGGGAAGAAGGCGGCGGCCAGGGGAGCCGTTTGAGACACGACATTGAACCGTTTGAAATGGGTCATTGAAGCATTGGCAACGTGATAATAACAGCAAGAAATACTCACTGAATTGTATGCTCATGTCCTAGAAATCGTTCCATAGTTCTGTGCAGCTTGTATGTAGAGAAGCACCATATCATTCGAATCGCGGCAGCCATATCCCCTCTTTCTTTCCCAAATTAACTCTAACAATTCTCAAACAAACTCTTCATTAATATTCCTTTATTAAACATTCTCATTCAGCACTTTTCCATTCCAATCTGACGTTTCACTTCTGCTACGCCACCATCCAATAAATAAATACACCAGTCATCTCCACTCCCTTTTTCATATGCTATTAGGAATATAACCTGCTTCCCACGTATCTCCACTGAAATCCTCAATTTGTATCCCATACATGGGATCATTTTTATGCCGAGGCTGCCTATTTCTTTTACTCAACGTTTCTTGAACCAAAAGCTCCAAAATTCGTCGCGATTGCACGTCTTCAACGTCGAGATCTCGAATAAACTCATCGTATGAATAATTGGCGGTTTCAGAAGTTGGCGATTCGTTGCCATTCATATGCTTGATTTCCTCCATGCTCATGTTTTGAATGATTTTCTTCAGTACCTGCAGCTTTGCAATTAAGATAGTATCGCTGCTTGGACCGGCTCTTATCACTGGTGCCATGGTGAGATGAATTATCAGTCTGCTGATATACGGGTTAAAATGATTATATTGATAAAAAACAAATAACCAAACTCGTTCCCCTTTAAAAAATTACAGTATGCACGACATATCAGTATGCATGGCCCCTAAAATAACATTTCAGTGTGGAGCATGTGTTTTTCTGTTGACCAATCAAATTGCAACGATAAGAATATTGGTGGGCGATGAGATAAACCGATTAGGAAATGTCAAGAAATTTCAGGAACAGCATGAGACTTGACAAATGCAGGCGTATCACGAAGAATTTACACCAAAATAATTCGCAGGAAAACCCCCAGTTTTATTTTCTCGTCTAAATTTTATGTACCTTTGCTTTTTTGTACATTTTTTATATATCCTCATCAGTCAATCTTTATCGACCTGTAAATGCGCCTTACAAAAAAGTATGAACTAACAAAACCAACGGTTCCTGTGAGTATAAAAAATACAAAACTCACCAGCAAAGAGTAGGCCAGGTACACTGTGTTGGATACAAAGCCTCCAAGACTTAACTTGATGAAAAGGTAATAGAGCGAATGCAGAAAAATATAGAAACTGCATGCTCCTGAAAGATAAAACGATCTCCATTGCCAGTGATAGTCTTCAGCACATAGACTGAAGTATATTAATGATATAGTAACACACGACGATGTTAACAATAGCACCCCAAAACATACAAACAGAAATCCAAACATATAGTAGAACTGACTTGTCCAAAACGAGGTGAGAATGAAATACAGCTCAATGAAAATAGCTTCATACGGTAAAATTCCGGCCAGCAGAAATGAAGGCACTTTTTGCAGATATCGAGGTTGAACTGGAATTTGCCTTGGAATCTGATTGGTTCGAACTGGAGCTGGTTCAACATCAATCTTATAAGCATAAACGCTTCCAACAAATGAAAGGGGCGCAGATATGACAAACCATAGTACTACAAGGAATACAATGGTGCCAAAGGGTACTGCACCTGCAGCGTTTGAAAATATCAGCAAAAAGTTGACAAGAAGAACCGTTCCGAAGATGATTGAAGGAACCAACAATGGCGTCAAGACCAAATTAAGTTTCCAGGATTCGCCGCCAAATATTCGGTATACTCTGGCACTAACAAAGCCTCCAACAACTCCAAAAAATACATAGCAAAGTACCATGACTGTGGAGAGAGCACCTCTATTGGAAGGGCTCAGGAAACCTAACAGAGCAAAGACTAATGTAACTACCATCATTGTCATTAATTGAGAGCCAGATCCAACAACAACAGAAAGCAATAGACGATGTTTAGGAGGTCGGAAAACATCGCCATGAAGTAATTTCCAGCCACTGTCTTCACGGATCTCTTCACTCAAGTCAATCTCGTTATACGTGGCAATATCTTTTCTAAGGGCTCGAACCAGAATAGTGGCCACGAGAATAGTAAGAAAAACCACAATTATGATGGAATTGACCAGACTAAACCAATGAATCTCGGGACTATCAATTCGAAGGTATTTATCCCATCTAGTAGCCCATGGCGTATTAGAAGGAACCCATGACACAGAGTAAGTGAAAGGAACGTCGACAGGGTCCTTTTCAGGATTTTCATAAGAGAAAATAACAGGGTCGGACTTGTTATAACTGCACTGATCATCGACATTTTTCCCACTTGCAACCGTGACTATAATACCGACCACACGATATTTGTCGCCAGAAATCGGATGATATTCGACCTTAATATCAAAATGATTATAGAAAATACAACTAAGACCCTCAGTATCACTCCATTGAGATTCTCCAAGAGGAATTCTCGGTCTGAAGTAAGTTTCAGAGTCGTAATCATCAACGTATTCAAAGCCAGCAGGAAGCCCATCAATGAGCCAACTATAGCTATAATAATTGGAGACGCTTTGAGCCAGAAACGAGACATCAGCAGCCTCGTAAGTGCTTGTGCATAAATGTTTGCAAGACTCGTTCTTGAGCATTTGCAGCTCAAATGGAGAATTGAAGATACGATCTCCAAACAATATCGACCCCAACGACTCAGACTGCTTCTTGGGGCCATCTTTGGGGGTGCAAAACTTGAATGAAGGAGTATAATAATCATAGGAAATCAAACTGGACCAACCTTGATAATATGCGAAATAAGGACTTAGACTATTGACCAAAAGAGGTACCTGATCGTTCTTCGAATAGTCTGTCGGTGCTACACCAGGAAGATAAAAGGCACTTGCCAGCGGGAAAAAGGACAGAATGAAACCCACCAAAGCCAGCAACGCCATGATTTCGTGTCAGGGGGTGTAAGCGGTGGATGCACTGTGGTGGTTTTTGGGTGTTGTCCTTGAAGGGTGGGAAAAGGTGAAATATTGAAAAAACCAGCAAAACAGTGGCTTTTTGGTGCAATTGTTGATATATTTGCGTTTTTTTTGAATGTACATTTGTGAAATATCGTTAAATAATCCATGCCATGATGGAAACATTCAGTTATGCCTCATTTTCTCGCGTTTTCCTTTAATCCACTTTGAGTGACTTGTATATTCGTCCAACGAACAAATAGGAACCGAGAAAACCCACTGTTCCCGTGACCAGAAATAGTATAAAACTCAATAGTAAAGAATAGATGAGATAGATGATACTAGATGCCAATTCCGAACTCATTTTGATAGCAAGGAAATAAAAGAGATGAAGAAATAGGTATAAGCTGCATCCACCAGCCAATATAAACGATCTCCATTGCCAATGATAATTTTCAGCACAAAGACTGAAATAAACAAAGTAAATTGTTACAAAAGTCGAAGCCAATAACAGTAGGCCGAAACTTATGAAAACAAATCCAAACATGATGAAATATAGCTTGTTCCATACACTTGACAGGATAATGTAGAGTTCAACGGAGACGACCACATAAGGAGGAAATCCCGCCAATATAAATGATGGGAATTTCTTCAAATAGGTAGGTTGGACTGGAATTTGCCGAGCAATTTGAGTCGTTTTCACCGGTGCTGCTTCAATGTCAAACTTATATGCATAGACAGTTCCGAATAAGGACAGAGGTACAGATATGACAAACCATAGTACTAGAAGCACCAGAATAGTGCCAAAAGGTAAAGCACCAGAGGATCCAGTAAAAATCAGCAAGAAGTTGACAAAAAGAACTGTTCCAAAAATGATTGACGGAACCAATAATGGAGTCAGAACAGCATTGAGTTTCCATGATTCTCCACCAAATATTCGATATACTCTAGCACTAGTATATCCACCAATGACTCCAAACAACATATAAAAGATAACTATGCTTGTACCTAGAGCGCCTCGGCTTGCAGGGCTCAACAGACCCAACAGGGCGAAGAAGAGGGTCACTACCATCATAGCCAGCAGCTGTGCCCCTGAGCCGACCAAAACAGATAATAAGAGAGAGTTTGTAGGAGATCGGAATACATCACCATGCAGCAGTTTCCAACCGCTCTCTTCGGGTATATCTTCACCGAGATCAATGTCATTATACCTGGCCAAATCTTTTCGAAGAGTCCGCACCAATATAGTGCCAACGATGGCTGCCAGACCAACTACAATCAGTATTGACTGAACCAAAGTAAACCAGTGAACTTCGACATAGCCATCTGTGAAATATCTGTCCCATCTTGTAGCCCAAGGAGTGTCTGAGGGAGTCCAAGTGACCGAATAAGTATAGGGAATAAATAGATCATCAATAAGTTCCACAGTACTGGTACTTTCATCCACTGAGACCATTATATTATCAGGACTATCACAGCGGGAACCATAATTCATTCTGCTGCTTACCTCGGTTGATACTCCGACCACACGGTATTTCCCGCCGCCAATAGCATGATATTGCACTTTGAAATCATAATGATTATTGATAGTGAAATTAGAGATCACAGTATAAGGAGAACGATGATAGTCGTAGATGGGAATTATAGGGTCGACGATGTTCCTTGGATTCGGATCTGACTCTTCATATTCACCGACAACAGGAAGTTCGTCTATCAACCAATTGTGGCCTACCCCCCATCCGAGCTTATACACGAACTCTCCGAGTTCTTCCGAACTATATTGGCTAGTGCAGAGAAATTTGCACGACTCGTTTTTCAGCATATATAGCTCATAAGGCGAATTGAAGATCCGATCTCCAAACAAGATGGATCCCAGAGACTCGGGTTGTTTCTGAGGACCTCCTTTGGGTCTACAGAACTTGAAAGTAGACGCATAATAGTCATAAGAAATAGTGTCCCATCCGAAATGGGAGCTCAAACTGTTCACCAACAAAGGGACTTGATCGCCTTCGGCGTAATCAGTAGGAGCTACACCGGGGAAATAAAAGGCATTGGCATGACGAGAAATAAATAGGAAGAATCCTACTAGTAGCCAAAGATCCATTGTGTACTCAAAAAGAGTGCGTAGATATTTGTGGTTGAGAGAACGAGGGTACCTTGTGGCAATAAAGTGATAGTCGTGAGGGTATGTGAGGGATATCTGCTGTAGATGAGGGGAAGAGGGAGACGATTGCGGGGGATTTTGGTACAAATTCAGGTCAATTCAAAGATATATGATATATTGGGGATGGGAGAGAAGGAAAAATGGATTTGAGATGTTTTGAGGCTGAATTGACGTAAATATCGAGATTTGAGTTTAGGAGGGGCTTTAAGTGAGCACCTCAAGCTGTAAAAGCCATTGAGGACCGAAGAGGCGAGAAAGAGGATAATTAATGACTAAAAAGCGGAATTCAATACAATTCCATATGCCCAAAACGAGATTTATTCTTTGATAATTGAATCGTCGTATGTTTTAGAAAGCTCATCTCTTGACCCGCTATGACGCAATGTCTCTCATCGTCAAATAACTTTAGTAGTCTCACAACGTGAAGCCAAAACTGAACAGAAACGACACGCAGTGTTTTCAATGCAGTTAGCAGGAAATTCTATTAATTTTTATAGAAGGAATTCTTCATCGTCATTATATCCTTTTTACTTGTCTAAATTCTATTTTTATATAAAACCCATTGAAATTGCCTACTTCCCTTGAGCTCATTGACTCTCCTCACTGTACATCGAGAATCCTCACAGTACTACCACTCATCGGATCATATGCAGAACTATTAATGTCAGCACCACATTAGCTAGGCGAAAAACCTCAAAATATCAATAAATTCTTCCAAATCATTCAGATATTCGGATTCCCAAAATTCCCTTCTAAATTGCCCATTTCGCTCTCATTCCTCTCTCCATCCTTCATCTCACTTTCCCTCACTGCAACCTTCTCAACTCCCATCACCATCAACATGGGGTCCATAGAACAGGAAGCAAAGGGTATCATCTCACGGGCTTTTTGTCCCCGAATGAGCATAACGGAATCAGATGATACAACCGAGCTTATGAGGGATATGGGCTTTTCCAGTTTATTGGAGCTTTTGGCCCCGTTTGGTGACCGGATCGAAGGTTCGGTGACCGTCAGAGACTCTCAGCAGATGTCTGTCACTTTTGACGACTTCTCAGCCAGATTTATAGATAAAATCCCCGTGGCTGAGGTCGCCGGCACTGGTTCTGGTGGTGCAACTACTCTTAAACAAGTCCGCCTGAAAGAATTGTTCAATATCGGCGAACTAGAAGCCAAACTGGCCCATTTGGTCCAATTGGAACCGGAAAACCCCAACAAAATGTATCTAGAAATATTGAAGGAGTTGCTCGCCAGCGACTCTGTGACGCCATTTGAGACTTTTAGCCATCCTGTGGCTGGTTTGATCGCTGTCTCTAGTCGAAATCACCATCCAATAGACACTCTTTCGACTTTGTACAAAAGGTCCCACGATAGAACCATTGCTGCTTATATTAATCGTGATTATTTAAGATATTATGTACTGGTACATGATGAACAGGGTGACGATCTAGAGAAAAGCATTGCATTGTTTGAAAAGATGAAGAGGCATTTTGGACTTCATTGCCATATGGTTCGAGTTCAACGCTCTTTCACAGAAGAAAATTCGGAGCAAGTTCCTAAAAGTATGTGGAATACCTCATTAGAATCCGATAGCACATTACCTAGGCTTCATGCCGATGATATCAAGGGCCTAAGAACTCTATGCAGAGAAATGGTGGTCCAGAGCGTTATTCCCTTCATGGAACGCTCAATAGCGACGCTTAACGATCAAGTCGCATCTTCTAGACGTGGATTCACCGGCAGATTTTTCTCGGTATCAAAAAAGTACTTTGCATCGTCCACCAGGGCAACCGGTAGCATATTATCAAACACTGCAAACGCATTAGGAGGCAGTACGCCATTTTCACTGAATTCATCACCATCTCCATCACCACCTCCAGGAGGAGAAACAATTGTAGGAGGTTTACCGTCGACTATAGCATTTAATCCGGAATATGGCTTTTACGGCTACCTTGCCCCAGAAGCACAGATTCGAAAACTAGCCGATTTCGCCTTTATGCTCAGAGATTACAAGTTTGCATTTACTACATATGAGCTGCTTAAACGGGATTTTCATAACGATAAGGCTTGGAATTATTTGGCAGCTTCTCAGGAAATGGCCACTGTGAGTTATCTCATGTATAATCACATACTTCCTACAAAAGCCCGGGCCGATATTATAGACCCTCTCTTGGATTCCGCTGCATATTCTTATATTTCACGATGTCAATTGCCATCTTATGCCCTCAGATGTCTTCTGATGTCGTCAGAACTATTATGCACAAGCAGAACTCCAAGTGCTTCGGCTGAAGGTGCTAGTCGTTGGATTCTCAAGGCAATGAATGAGCGTCTCGTGGGAAGGCTAGGATATGCCGTACTAATGGAACGTATTGCAAGAACATACGGGGTTTTCAATGAAGCCATCGCGTACCGTCGAGCCAACCCTGACAGACGAGATGATCCGGCATTACCTAGCAGTAAACGAACACGAAAACAAGCATTTTGGCAGCTATTGGCGGCCAGAGAATGG
Source organism: Trichomonascaceae sp. B5901 (assembly GCA_037040845.1). Taxonomy (NCBI): domain Eukaryota; kingdom Fungi; phylum Ascomycota; class Dipodascomycetes; order Dipodascales; family Trichomonascaceae; species Trichomonascaceae sp. B5901. The sequence continues at coordinate 2,530,256 of JAXQHN010000001.1, forward strand.
TATGATGCTAATCAGCACAAAAGGGCCAGCTATCAAGTAGCTTGTGCTGATGAAGTGTACGCCCAGTTTGAGTGGTCTCAAAAATCCGATGGATTGCTGGGTAGGCTAAAACTGGCTATAGCTGAAAGTGATATGAGCAAGCTAGAGATATCAGAAGAGACGAAGGAAATATCGGAGAACAACGTAGAAGGTTGAACATTCATGAAAAGCCTTACGCTACTTCCTTATAAATTGCATCTGCCATTTTGACGGCTTTAGAGACATCCTCGACGTCATGGACTCGAACAATATCAGCACCCTGAGATATATTGCTCGTCACCACTGCTATTGTACCCGACTTTCGCTTCTCCGGATTCGGTTCATTAGTGATGGTGCCTATAAAACCCTTTCTAGAGGCTCCAAGCAACCAGGGCAGCCCATAAAAAGTCTCACTAGACTTCATCAGCTTGCCGAGATTACGAACAATGGCCATAGAATGCACTAGTTTTTTGGCGAAACCTAGTCCAGGATCCAAAATGAGTTGCCACCTAGGTAAGCCTGCTGCCATTGCTGCGATGACTCTTTCCTCAAGTTCCTGGGATACTTTTGAAATGACAGCCTCATCTGAATCAGGTACAACGGTCCGATCATCGACCGTATAATGCGCGAGACTACTCATTTCTTGAGGGGTTCCCCTTGTATGATTGAGAATGATCGGTGCTTTATGTTTGAGAGCCACCTGGAATATTTCAGGATCCAGGTTCCCGGCACTGATGTCATTAATAATGTCTGCACCTGCAGAACATGCAGCATCAGCGACCTTGGAACGATAAGTATCGACTGAAATTGGAATATCATCGAGGTCTTTACATGTACGCAGAGCCTTAATTGCACCAGATACACGCTTAAGTTCCTCCTCTTCACCTGGATCAACGCTCTTTGGACTTGTGGACATTCCGCCAACATCAAGCATCGAAGCTCCAGCTCTCACAGCTTCAAGAGCCTTAGATACAATATTCTCATGAGTGATGAGACCACCGTCACTAAAAGAGTCGGGAGTAATATTTAAGATAGCCATTACCAGGGTCGATACATGCTTATGATCAGGATCAAAAGTGAGCCCTTGAGACTTGCAATGCGGCAGTGGAATATGCGTAAACAACTTTGATGATACTTGATTTTCAGTCTCATGCTGAGGTATCTGCTCCAGATGAGCAAAGTATGGCTCTACTGTAAGAGGATGAGTTTGTTGCGATGATACAAGTTCAACTAATGGCCGTAAGACGAAAGAACGCTGTAGCATAGAAGGATGAGGGATGACCAAACGAGGATGATTCATAACGAGGTCGTCAAACAATAGAATATCTAAATCAATAGTTCTGGGGCCGTTATCCATATCTTTAACTCGACCCATATGATCGTATTCGATTTCTTTGATGCAATCCAGGAGCTGTAAAGGCTTGAGATGCGTTTCACATTTGACAATTCCATTTGTAAATTTGGTTTGATCTTTGACGTACATCGGAAAACTCTCATATAGAGAGGACGTAGCTAGGACTTTGACACCTTTGGTATTAAGTAGCTCGATAGCTTTTCTAATGTTGGATACTGTATCGCCCATGTTACTTCCAAATGCAAGGTATACCTGGTATGGGCCATCTTCTGCTAATGTACCGGAATCAGGAAAGTGAGGAACTGTGCTGGATTCAGTTCTCAAGCTCTGGGCATTCCCACTTTCAGTATTTGGAGCCTCCTCTTCTGCACGTTCTTCGTTGAGAAAATCATCCTTTGATCTCGTGATTTGTACGCCTGCAGCTTCGGCAAAGGTCAATGCACTAGGTTTCTCAGCCTTTACCGTGACTTTATCGACACCAAATCGACAAACAACCTCAGCAATTGAAGATACAAAAGCCTCTACGGTCTTATAACTGCTACCTTCAACATGAGATTCCACCGTTTCGACCACTTTGCGAAAATCGTAGGGAATGTTGTATTCCGGTGAGTTTCGAGGCTTGTATAGAGTTAGATCAATGAGGACATTTTGCCGATGAAAACGCTCAATGTTATTAACACCAATAATCGTAACAAGCTGCAGTTTGTTTATTTTCACCAGATCAGTCGTATGGGCCACAGGGATCACTGTCGAGTCGCTAGTTCTGTACCTAGAGACGACGATTTCTGCACTATCAGCTCTCAACAAAGCTCGGGGTTTCTTCACGTGGATTTTCACCCATTTACCCGCCAGTTGATGATCAAGAGCCGTTTCCGCAATTGTATCTGTGACCTCTTCCAGAGTTTTAAACCTCTTATTCTCAACCACTTGAGATACATGCCTTGATATCACATCATAGTTAAGCGAATGCCCCAAATGATCACTTTTACCAGCCATATGCACATCAGACTGAAAAAATACACTAACAGTAACAGGCTGAGGCTTTGATCTTCGCCATGCATCGACTCCTGTCAGTGCTCTCATATAAAGATCCTTCACAAACACCTGGTCTACCTGGTCATCATGACATGTCGTTTCACCGCCAGTTTCCTGATTCATATTCCTACGAGGATTATAAATGCTAAAAGATCGTCTATATGTACAATTAACCCGTAAAGTTGTTGAATATCGTGGAAGCCGAGATTTGAAAAGTTTGGAGATCAAGGTGCGGCTGGTCATTGAGGAAGAATACCAGTGGGAATCGGACAAAATATACGAAATCCGATGGAATTTTCAATTATTATTAGAATACCTTTAAATATAATACCAGCTTAACCGAATCTGTCTGGAAACAACACCGGTGCGACCAATGTCCAGCCATACAGAATAAAGCATACCCATGAAGAGATGATTTTGACCCAGGTTGAGAAGTATGTTCGTCCTACTGGAGCAAAATCGCCTCCAACCTCCTTTTCCACATTCATTGTCAGTAGAGTGGCTGTCCACTGAGTTGCCAGAAGGAATATAAGATGAAATAGAACATAGTTGTATTTGGTTTGACCTCGTTCATCGTCTCTTCCATCACCTGATGCTCCATCATATTCATCGTCATCAACACCCCATGACTCATTCAAGGCCGATTCTGGCAATGATCCACTAGCAACAGCTGCCCGAACAACCTCGGCTCGCATTTCCGAACGTGTAGGTTCTCGAGTAACAAGTCCAACATGGTCTTCCCGATCCAGTGGCTCGTATGACGTTGAAGTGGTGATGGCTGCTCGGGTAGTAGTATAAGCAATAGCCAAGAAGGTGAACAAGGCACCCAGAACAATGCTTGCCGTTCTGGTTCCCTTAGACCTAATGAGAGGATTACAGCTCTTATCATCAGGTTCAGAAGCTACGGCTGACATGGTCAAATATGCACAGTAGATTGAAACCATGGCAGCTTGAGCCAATCCAGCTTGAGGATTATATTCACGAATAACAGGATGCACACTCATCACAGTGATGATTATAGTGAATAACAAGTTGATAGTAATAGCTGCTTGATTCATAGAACATCCAGCTGCCGCAAAGAAGACGTACATGAGTATAATGAGAACAATACTGCCAATATACATGCCCACAGTTGATCCCACCAAAAACACCTTCCACCAAGAACTGTCATCCTCTTCCACATGCTCCAGACAAGTTTCTGCCCAAGTATGAGCAAAATCCACTAATAAAACCAGTCCGATAAGTATGAATATTATTGATCCGGCCATGGCGAAGTAATTACCCCAGACCACAAAAAAGCCCTCAGGGATGAAAAATGACCCCACAACAAGGGCCAACCATGCAAATATCTTGATACCCCAGTACCCATTTTGGACTGCAGCCCTGGGATTCCTCGAAGAATGCACTCCAACCAATAATAGTCCGAGAATTAGATGAAACAACCCCAGAGCGAAGTTGACTCTCTGTACCGCCACAAACCCATAACAGTCCCCGCCTTGACATGTCAGTTTCATATAATTCAGTGTAAGTTTCTCCAACTGCTTCACTGCCCAGTCCGTCAAAAGAATCCACGATAATACAGAGTTCAGTAGGAAGATTACTGCGTATCCTATACGAGTAGCTACCGAGGATGCACAGCTTCCAGTGGCACTACATATTCCTGTACATATAGCAGCACCACATGCTGACGCAACCCACGAGCCTACCATGGAACTCCCGGCTAAAGGAATTGATAATAAAGCGCCCATAATGAATGGTTGGAAGATGGCAAAATGAGAAAGTAGCATGTTTACTGTATTGGGAAGCATGTGATGGGTCACGTGACGATTATCGTTTATTGAGAAGCAGCTCTCTCTCCACAAACTGATCATCCTCCAATGTTCAGAACAACAGCCAGGTGGAACATCTCGAGGATATGCACACTCTCTGTAAGGAGATTCTCTTCGAATACCGCAACTCCAGCCGTGCATGATGTAGTTATTATTGGTGGAGGACCGGCAGGATTGACTTTGGCGAAGAGTTTAGCATCTCTGCCAAACACCAAAAATCTGTCAATTGCGCTTGTTGAAGGGTCCGACTTAGGCAAAATAAGAAACTGGGATCTTGGAAATGATAGATATGAGAACAGAGTTAGTTCTATTACGCCCAACTCGAAGAAATTCCTTGAGAATATAGGAGCATGGGATCATATGAAATTGGATCGTGTTCAGCAGTATGATGAGATGAAAGTCTGGGATGGATGCTCAGGTGCTCGAATAGACTTTGAGTCGCATTTACTTGCAGAAGAGAGCTCAGATATTGCGTATATGGTGGAAAACTTCAATCTTCAACAGGGTCTTCTCAAGAGCCTGGACAAACAAAGCCAGGTGCGAATTATCGATCAGAGCCGCGTAAAAGATATAGCATATGGACCCAATTTGCATGAGTATGATTTATCGACGTGGCCCGTTGTTGAATTGGAGTCAGGTGATAAATTAGCTGCCAGATTGTTGGTAGGAGCGGATGGAGCCAACTCTCCTGTACGCCAATTCGCCGGTATTGAGTCGCGAGGATGGGATTATAATACACATGGGCTTGTTGCTACATTGCAATTGGAATGGGAAGATTTTCGCAGCATAGCATGGCAGAGATTTTTGCCTACGGGACCCATTGCTATGCTTCCTTTACCGAATGGATTTGCTAGCTTAGTTTGGAGTACAAGTCCAGAACGAGCTCAGCATTTGAAATCTCTGAGTCCGGCAGATTTCGTCGCTATGGTGAATGCTGGATTCCGACTGCGCCCGGCTGATCTTGACTATCTGCACAAGTTATCTTCAGATGTAGTGGATCAAGTATCCTGGAGACTGGAAAACACCGAGATTCCTGACGAACATAATAATTGTCCAGTACCAGTTATTGAAGTTGCTGATGGGAGCAGAGCGTCGTTTCCTTTAAAGATGAAACATGCAGACAGCTATATTGCCGAGCGAATAGCCTTGGTCGGCGATGCTGCTCACTCTACACATCCACTAGCTGGCCAAGGGCTCAATATGGGTCAGAAAGACGTAGCAAACCTGTCTCATGCGTTGGATTTAGCGGTCAGTCGTGGCCAAGATATAGGGTCCTTATTGGCACTGGAACCGTACTGGAAGAGCAGCTATGCCACCAACCACATCAAACTTGGAGTCTTTGACAAACTCCATAAGCTATATGGAACTAATTTCGGTCCTGTTGTAGGATTAAGGTCGCTTGGTTTGGATATGGTGAACCGATCTGAATGGATCAAGCGGTTTTTGATGTCTCAGGCTTCGCAGTAGACTGCTCGGCTGACCGATTCAAGCGGCAATTAGCAATTGACGACTCTCAACATTGTCTCTGGTTATATAGGCCTCTGATTTGTAAATATATTTGTTTTGTATTTTGTGCCTTTGATTTCAGTATTCCACTCGCTATCTTGACATCTTACGTTCTCTCATTGACCACCAGCCGTATTCTCCTGTCAAACCACCAACTTCCTCGCCCATTGATCCATGTCTTCAATCTCGTATGTAATACTAGAGATAAATGATAACTTCATAAGAGCCGGGTTTTCAGGTAATGCAGTGCCGTCATGCCAGGAACCGATTGAATCCGATTTGGTTTCGACAGACATTGATTCCTGGCAAACGGCACTTTTGCGCAAATTGAAACATGTATTTGCATATGAATTGCTTCTTACGCCACGTCACGAACGCGTAGTAGTAGTTGAACCTGAATTGCTCAGTTCTCCTGTCAAATATGCCATGGCTCACGTCCTTCTGCATCATCTCCAGATCAAATCTGTGTCATTTGTGCCGCGCTGGATAGCCACTTTAGTAGGAGCAGGAGTAAGAGAGGGTCTAATTATAAATCTGACATGGAATAGAGCGACCGTAGTACCGGTGGTAGAATTGACGACCGTGGGCCAGGCTCAGTCTAGTGTACGAGGACTCAGATGGGCTTGCGAAAACGCTCAAATTGAGCCTGAAGAAAGCAAGATATCTGATTATTTACGTGAAGGACGGTTGAAATTGGATGATTTGCTTTTCGATAAGAGTAAATATAATGATACCGAGGAATTGAGTGTCATACAGCTTGTTTTCAATTGTCTGAAAGAGTTGGACATTGAAACTCGAGCAGCAGCACTGAAAAACATAATATTTGAAACGACTTTGGATGATGGGATACTTGAAGACTATAAAAACGAGTTGATAACTCAAATTGCGGCCAACGGATGGACTGCGTGCAAACTTGGCTCCTCTCTAGGTAGCTGGGCAGGGTGTAGTTTGTATGTTTCATCGTTTTCTTGGGGAGTTCAAGGGATGAAATTGCCTGCGGAGATTCATAAAGAAGAGGAGATTAAAGTGTGAAGAGGAGACTGTTGAGGCGAAGAGGAGGCAGCTGAGATGGAGGGACACTGAAGGTCATCTTGAACTTTATGATTGCGTAACTCGACTGAAAAGGCCCAAATAACGTCAATTATGCTTTTCAAATCGAGCAATATCAATTACTGCGTTCATCTACAGGATTAGAATCTCTTTCGGTCTTGTTGTCACCAGCGATTCATCAAGTCACGTGCCTCACTTCATCTCTAGATTTCCTAACCGTCTGCTTTCTTCATCAATCCAAAACATGAGATGAGCGTTTTGATTGAGACTTCTGCAGGTAAGTAAGATACTGAATGGCGTACTTGTAATGCTACTTTTTTTACTAACAAACAGGCGATCTTGTAATTGATCTTCATAGAGAAGAAGCTCCAAAAGCATGCTTGAATTTCCTCAAACTCTGCAAGGTGAAATTCTACAATTTCAGTCTTTTTCGCAATATTAGACATAACTATGCATGTCAGACAGGTGATCCTCAGTTAGATGGAGGAGTATCAATATGGGGATTGGTTTCTGATGACAAAGATAAACGGTATTTTGTGCCGGAATTCAGCCAAACTCTTCGACATGGCCAAAAAGGAACTGTCTCAATGGTTACCGTACTTGGAACTGATGATAAAAGAGTAGCGACATCTCAATTTCTTATTACTCTGGCAGATGATATGCAAGCTTTGGACAATGATGCTGCTGTTTTTGGCACAGTTGTAGAAGGCTTTGAGACACTTGATGCCATCAATCGGGCCCACGTGGATGATTCAGGCAGACCATTACGAGATATTCGAATAAAGCATACCTATATTTTGGAAGATAGTTTTGACGATCCCCCAGGATTGGTGGAGCCAGCGGAGAGTCCAGTTCCGACAGAAGAACAGCTTAAAACAGTGAGGATTGGAGAGGAAGAAGTAGTGGAGGAAGAAGCAGAAGATGAAGCACGGAAACGAGCAGATCAAAAAGCAAGACAGCAGGCTCTCACACTCGAAGTTATGGGAGATTTACCGTTTGCAGAGGTCAAGCCTAAGGAGAACCAGTTGTTTGTGTGTAAACTTAACCCAGTAACGCAAGAAGAGGATTTGGAGCTGATATTCTCTAGATTTGGCACTATTTTATCATGTAATATTGTCAAAGATAAACAAACAGGAGAAAGTTTGCAGTATGGATTTATAGACTTTGACAGTCGAGAAGCATGTGAACGGGCCTATTTCAAAATGGAAGGCGTTCTTATAGATGACCGTCGAATCCATGTGGATTTCAGTCAAAGTGTTGCCCGCCTGCAAAGGAGTGGCTCTCAGAACCGTAGCCGTGAGCGTGGTAGAAACGACTATTCGCGACCTTCGCAGGGAAATCGCGGCAATAATGGATACGGAAGACCTAGGGATGGCAGGATCAGCAAAAGCAGATATAATGGACAACGTGGATATCACGGAGGTAAAGGTGCTTTTAAGGAGGATGCTAACCGTAATAGCCGATATAATGATAATTACAACCGGCAAAGATGATTGACGATCAACGTTATATTTAAACATTACTAAAGCAGAAAGAACTGCTAAAATGTACATAAATTAAAAAATGAATATTAAACAGAGAGACTGTGATTGATGATGCAAAAGGAGAGTCGAATGAGCCGTTATTTGAACAAGATCAGCCAAATGTATATGATTAAAGATGATGAATTTTTTTCCGGGTCCAAGCTCTTTTTATCAAGATTTGTTCTTGTTCAATATATTACTGGTACCCATTAAATTGCCAATGTAATCCTGTAAAAACTTGTTTTCACTGGCAAGTCGGTCATATTCCTCCTTGGCTTGACTAATTCGCGACAGTATCACCCCCAGATTCTCCTGTACCAACTGGGCCTCTTTACGGAGAATAGTCACCTTTTCACGGCCAATTCTTTCAATGGCCACGTTATCACGCCGTGGAGAAACGCACCGCGAAGGAACAGCGCTTGGTGGCGGGTTGTCGGAATCATTGATTTCTTCTGCCTTATCATGTGAAGGAGATGACGAAACCGCCTTTTCCAGCTTGTGCACCAAGTCAGAATCCGTCATGGAACGCTTCGCTTAATAAAGAGCAAAAATAAATAAAATCAAACGAGCCAGAGTTTACAAAAAAACAGATGACTGGCCTATTTTCCCCCCTTTGTGTGTGTAGTATCAAATTTGGTTCGGTTGAGGTTTATATATATATAATGATGGTTGGTTGTCAAGAAAGGTTTTTTTGAAAAACATATGCAAAATGTACCAATAAACATTGTTGGTTGTAGATGACATCATAGGAGAGAGAGATAAAAGCGGGGTGCACCACATAAAAAAAAGACCGAGAACGGGGAAAAAAGATGGAGAAAAAAAGATTTATTCAGTGAAATGTTTATTATTTATTTATTATTCAATTGACAATTTCGTCCTTTATCCGTATAACGTGTAGTAATAGATTTCAATTAGCCTTGCTTTAATAGAGTTAAGGTTTATGTACTTGTAGTTAGGATTAGGGGTGGTAATCGAATGGTTTTGCTGGATTAAAGCCAAGCAAAATAAAATATAATTCATCAGAAACATTTAAAAATGCATATGAAATTCTTTGTGCTTGATAATATTTGTTTTTGATTATGAGCTGATGTTTTGTGTGGTTTTTCGGAACTTATCCGAAAATTTGGATTTGAGGCTCTTCGATAACTATTTTGACGGATTGCATGGGCCAAAAACCATATTATCAGCTGTCATAAACTACGTAATACAGTTGAAAACTTATTTTTATACTGTAGAGTGAATGTAATATAATGATATAATATACTTGTTATAGTACAAATCTATGGTATATTCACGTCTTTGCTTATTGGCCAGGAGGTTTCCAAAAGCAAATGTAAACCTGCAAGCTAAGAGTAGCATCAGTAGTTTAGGGGAACACATCAAGTAGCAAATGACAACACCGACGGGGTGGGATTGATAAAAACAATTGAATGAATATACGAATAAAAATAAATATAAAGAAATTGTTAGAATTATTATATATATTAATCATGCCTTATACCCATTGATTACTGGTTCTTTATCTCTTCAACCCTTCAGTTATCTCTTCAACCCTTCAGTTATCTCCTGCATATCAGTCTTGCATCACTATGTCGATTGTTGCAACATCTCAACAAAACAAACCAAATTAATTGGTCTTATCAAACGATGCAACTTTTCACCAGATTAAGTTTTTGCTACATTTTCAATCGCTCGGTTTCATTACTACTTTAGATGGTGCGCTAACCAGATTGGGCGGGCAGGTGGTTGATTTGTTGGTGACAAAAAGGTGGCTAAACATGTGCTAAAATGCGATAGAGTGTTACATTATTAGTGATAAGAGGTTGGAGTTCGTTATAAAATAAAATACTATATTGTATTAGATATAAGTGATTATAAACAGTTAGCTTCACTGGATTATTCTGTTGTATAGGGTATTTTATTTATCCGTAACGTTTTGTTGATGAATCATTTTTCCGGGCGAAAAGGGGTATTTGCTTTTTAACCAAAAAAATTGTTTATTGACCGATCATCAATATGCAAACTTAAATAGTCAATGATCAACAGTCAAATTGAATCAAATTAACGGCATTCATTAGCATGTGAATCACAGAGCACTACTCCAGGTATTTCCTTCAGCTTCGAGTATCACTACTCTATTGCAGTATTGTGTTCCAGAGACGGGGCAAAACGGCCCAATCGTTCCTCCACTGCTCCTTCTGTTCCTCCGCTTAACTCTCTAATATAAATATCAATGAAGAGCACCAAATTTTTGTAAAAAACTCAGAAAATCAAACATATATCAATTATCTTTCAATAAAATATAAATATGAAGGTTGTAATATTCGGAGCTACTGGAAATGTCGGCTTGGCTGCTGTTCAACGAGCCGTATCTAATGGTCACGAGGTCACAGTACTACTAAGAACTCCAAGCAAATTAGATGCAGAACTAGCTAAGAAAGTGACAATTATTAAAGGTGATGCAACCAATTCTACTGATGTTGCAAAAGCATTGACTGGTCAAGATATCCTTCTTTTTGCTATAGGAGGTAAACCTGGACTTCGATGGTACGGCTTCGACAATGATCCCGCTGATCTCTGTGAGAAAGCCATGGAGAATATCAAACAACTATATCAAGAAAAGAAGCCGGAAATCAAGTTTCCAGACCGTATTATAGCTGTTTCTACTGCTGGATTGAAGAAAGGAATGACAGATATACCTATTTTATTCAGACCTTTATATTTGTTACTTTTGCATCATCCTCATGTCGATAAAAGCAAAATGGAACATCAATTTAGCTTGGTTGATGGGGTTCGAGATAAGACGGTTATCAGGCCGATGATTTTCATGCCAGGAGAACCAAGTGAGAAAATAAAAGCAGGCAAGGAAGCTAATGGATATTTTGCTAATCCTGCTAGTGTTGGATGGTATATCAGTGATTATTATTTTGAGAAAGATGCTAAGATTGTAGCGGAGGTGAAGCTGTCGAACTGAGAGAGTACGATGGATTAATTTGGTAGTTGACGATTGATTTATTTGGTAGTTGACCATTGGTTTATTTAACGTTTCGGTTCATAGGAGTAGTGGTAGTTATAAGAAGATTGAAGTATTAAATTTCTTAGTCTCGTTATTTTCTGCTTGACAAATGCATGGCTAACGGGCCAAATGGGGTTCCGATAACGAAAGTCTCACCAGGCGAGACCTCTGTGAGACCCCACAGAAACACTTTGATCTGATCAACAATCAAACCACACGTAAATTACATCTGCCGATCACTAAAAACACAGTCAAATACGTCATGTATTCAATTATAATTAAACAACTAAATAATAATATTCTTCTGCATTTATATTTTCACTCCAAACTAAACCCATCCACTGGTTCTCGAGGATAGAAGAACTCTCGGCCATATCCAACAGCATTGAATGAAACCAAACCAGCAATACCTAAAGGAATGATTTTCATTTGCCGAATAGCTGCTCTTCCATTAACCATAAGATACAAAACAGACCATGCTACATGTTAATAATACGGTAAATCACGTCACCTGTATCTCCCTACTTACCAGAAGTGAATCCAGCTCCATTGACTAAATCTCCATCATATATCATGAATCCACCTAAAGCAAAAGCACCTCCAAAACCTAGAACACTAGCTCTAGAAGGCTTATAATATGGAGCATCAGTAGCTAAAGTACTTAATACTATATAATTAGAGAAAAGTCATGACTACCAGTTAAAGCACTATATGGCCCTCAATAGGCTCTACTCACATCCTGTAGCTGCTCCAACAGCAGGAATTGGAGTCTTTGTAGAATTATATACCACTTTCCACGCTTCAATCAGCCCCTGGCTGTTGCTATTTGTCACTGCATTAACATTACCATTATTGTTGCTCATTGCTGGTAACGTGGAGAAATCTCATCATCACAGCAACTATATGAAGAGAAGTCGGAGTGAGGAGCAAGAAAATGAGCACGAAAATGCAAAAAGACATGAAAATGATATCATAGAAATCAGCTCAGATGAAGAGGATTCTCACAGTTCAGATATATCGAAGAGATGGCAGCTTACTAGGATCAAAAGCCTAAGTAATACCGAGAATCACGGATCAATAGGTATTGCAGATTTACTTGGAGATCCTCAACTCAGTATGATGTGGCAATTTAATTTCAGCATAAGCATTAGCTATACCATGGATCAGCTGACTTCCAAGGTTCGTGATACCATAAAAGCCACGTTTGTTCATGGATATTCTCATTCTCAAGATCCCGAGAAGCAAAGACTACGGGATGAAGCCGATTCATACAGTCATGTGACAGTGGACGGTGTCTATCTTCAGAACAGGTACGGAAGTCACCATAGCAAAATTATGGTGCTATTTTATGGATCTCAGCAGCAACAATGCCAAGTGGTGATCCATACAGCCAATCTGATTGCATTTGACTGGCAAAACACTTCACAAGGAGTATGGCGAACAGGAAAATTAAACAAACATGAGAATGGATACAAGCCAAATACATTTCATAAGGACTTTCTAAATTATTTAAATGCATACAGTGAACATGGAGCCAAGACTACTCGACGTTTGAGTGATCTGGTTGGTCAATACGACTTTTCGGCAATCTCAGCATCTCTTATTGCTAGTGTTCCAGGTAATTTTCAAAAAGGAACTCCTGAATTCTTTAATTGGGGTATTGCAAGATTACAGCATGAGTTGAGTCGAATGGATAAGACTGAATGGGATCATACGGATGATATCATCATGCAATGCTCTTCTATAGGCACATTGGGCGCCAAAGATACATATTTAACACCGATATTAAAAAGTGCTATGCTTGGAAAATCATTTAATGATACTCAAGCTAGTGAAATTGGCAATATAAAGGTTGTTTTTCCAACAGTCGATGAGGTCAGACAGTCTTTCAATGGATACACCGCAGGAAGCTCGATATTTCTAAAGCGACAGAAACAATCCGATATGGATCAATTGCAGTATCTGCGACCTTCACTGTATAAATGGAAAGGTATCAAGACAAAACGACAAAGAGCAGCTCCACATATAAAGACTTATACCAGAATAAGCTCAGCTACTCACAAGATAAGATGGATCTTATTAACATCGGCTAACTTGTCTAAACAAGCTTGGGGTAATATAAATTCTAAAAAAGGCAATCAATGGATTCAATCATGGGAATGTGGAGTTTTGCTTAGCGATAACGAACTCGGCAATTATTCAGACCAATCCGACCAAACCAAGTCGACTTTATTACCATATGATTTACCTCTAACGGCTTATTCGAAGCAGGATGAGCCTTGGACGCCATGGGAAGAATATACGGAGCCCGATAGTCTCGGTCAGACGTGGCCGTGAGTGGTAATGCGGAGTAAATTGGCCGAAATGACCGTCATACCATGCATATGATATAAAAACAATTATTTCAAAAATAATAGTCATAACACTATATAATTACACCATATATATCTTTTCATCACCGTCCAATCTTCGTTGCTCATTCCACACTCTCCAATCTTCTGATGTCTCAGATCTCGTTATCTTTGCTCCAGCCTGTTTCACCTTAAACGGTTTTTTTCCCAACGCTACACTCTTCTTCTTACACCATAACATAAACCGATTTAGTCGTGTCGATATACACCGCCAGAGGGTTTGATTTAATTTTGGTTTGAATTGGATCATATTGTTATCTCGCGTGAGATTTATATACATCTGGTCATCTTATTTGATAACTTGTGTTGTCTCATTGCGAAGTATAGAGTGTACAAAACCCCCCATATATACCCCCTGGTAGCCCCGCGCGACTAATTTGCTCAGGGTTCTCGACCTTAATTTGGATAGTTTTGTATTGAAAGGTTTAGAAGTACTGGAAGAACTTTTGAGGGTTAGTTGATAATTATTGCTGCTCTTTGTTTGCTCTGGTTATTTGAAACATTTCGCGCAAAATGTCAACCTTGTCTCAAAGAAGCGTGGAATACGTGCTCGGAATCCACGATTTCGAAGGCAGGAGCGAAGATGAGCTATCTCTAAAAAAGGGCGATCATATTGAAATCATAGAAACCGATCAGCAGTTTGGTGATGGTTGGTATATTGGAAAGAATCTTCGAACCAACCAAGCCGGCTTGTTTCCAAAGATATTCACTACTGATCTTATTCTACCCAAGAGTCCTACTAGACAGGCTAGTATTAAGAGTGCTAAGTTCACTAACACGACTCCTGGGCAATCTACTATTGATGAAGGCAATTTCCCTAAAACTCCAAGTACGGTTGCTCAGCAATCTCCTGCTAGTCTAATGGAACCATTTACATCAAATTCAAGCACTCCACAACAACAGGATAGAAAATATTCGATTCATGATACTATGACAGACATCGATGCTGCCATATCTGAGATAAATTCGGGCCGACATCATAGGCCACAGCGGCCCGAACAAAGCTCACCTCAATATTATCGGTCTCATGACGCACCCACAAATAATCATCATGTTTTACAGCAACCGCAAACTCCTACTACTGCTAGTGCAGGTGTGTTATCGTGGTCCCCTGTTGATGTACGAAATTACTTTTTGAACCGAGGTCAACCGCCAAGTATCGCAAATCTTTTCGTTGAGCATAAGATTACGGGACCGATTTTACTAGAGCTTGATCTATCGGCACTCAAAGAAATCGGCATTCAAACATATGGAACCAGGTTCGAAATATCACGTGATATCAAGCAACTCAATAGTTACGATGAACCAGCGTGGAATGCTTCTCCGCAAAGAGATGCACGTAGTAATGGTGGCGCTAGTCCAAGTTGGGGCAGTGGCAATTCTACAAGTTATAAAAGTGCCATTAGTGGGAGCCCTTCCGTTCCTAGATCTGCTTCTTCAGGCAAGGTTGGTGCGACTCCTGTACGAGAAGAGCAGAGCCCAGTATACAATACGGAAAGCCATCATGAGTCGCAGCCATCATTCAACAGAAATTGGAAACCGGAAATCGGATATGAAACATCTGCCGATCAACGTGACATTCATGGCACACGTCAAGCTCAGAGCCCCTCAAATTCCTCTGGATTTGTTTCGCAAGTTCCCGATCATCTTGGCAGCGGAGAATTCAGACCTGAGAAGTTTGAAGGCAGGAACTCCGTGTATGGTACTCATAGACATGCTAAATCTTCTTCTTCTTTGGGCGGTTCAAAGAATGCCTCGATACATTCTAGGACTCCATCGAAGACTAATGCTGGTGGACACAGGCGTCATTCTTCGATAATGTCATTTATGCGTACAGATGAAAAGTTTGACGATTTGGAGGTATCAGATGATGCAAATAGCGATACGGAAGCTCAGAATAGTGGCAAAGGACGTAAAGGTATTTGGGGATTCCGAAATCGTGAGAAGCGATCGGTTACGGTAAATAACAGTGATACCGCTGCCAAAGCAAGTGAATCTGGTTTATTCAGTAATCGCGCAGCATCTACAGGACAACCAAGAAAGGTGACGAAGCAGCAAACATCCGCATTCACTGAAGGCATTCGATCTATTACGCCAAAGGAATCCGCCAAAACAGCTGATTTGTCAGGCTGGATGTATAAAAAGGGTAGCGGAACAAGCGTTATGAGCACTTGGAAAAATCGATACTTTGTTCTTCATGGAACACGGCTGTCCTACTTTGGAAGTTTGACTGATGAAAAGGAGAAGGGCTTGATTGATATTACCGCTCATAAAGTTTTACCAGCTCGGGAGAATGAGGACAAGTTTGTAACTTTATACGCAGCGGGCGTAGGCGCTGGTCGTCATTGTTTTAAACTGGTTCCGCCTGCTCCTGGTTATAGGAAGGGTGTTACTTTTACTCAACCGAAGGTACATTATTTTGCAGTGGATACACGTGATGAGATGAGAGGTTGGATGGCTGCATTGATGAAGGCTACTATAGAGCGAGACGATACTGTTCCGCTTGAAAGTACCTATAATTCACCGACCTTGTCACTGTCTAAGGCTCAAGAATTGTTTAGTGAAGCTCGAACTCGGGAGGAGGATTTGCGAGCTAAAATGGTAGCAGGAGGTCTTCAGAACCAAAAGCTTGCTAAGGTTTCAAGTCCCACATTGGCCAATTCAAGTCAAGTGTTTCCAATAAGCACTGTGGTGAACCAAGGTTCAAAACAGCCTGGGGCCAGTGCGACAAGTGTCTCCAACAACAGCAGTGGTTTCAGTTTGAATCCTAGCAGTAGTGGCTCTTCACGAGAACAACATCAGTCTCAGCAACAGCAACAGCAGAATACTTCTTCAGCACGACAAGCTGGAGGATACCCATCGACACCTGATTCCCAGACGGATTCATCGCTGACTTCAACAACAACTGGCAGTTCAGCCACCAACACGCTTCCAAGACTGGAACGTGGGGATTCAGATGACGTCAAGCATTTGACGACAAAAACCGCAGGGCTGCGTGTCAGGACGGAGATGTGATTATTGAAACGAATTTACAACCGCATTTTGCGGCATATATAGCTTTATGTTAACGAATAATGAAGGGATTAAAAAAAACAACCGTTATTTACATATAAAATTATTCATGCTGCCAGAGACTCCAATGCTTCTTTGATTAAATGACCACCTTTAGGATCCAAATTAAGCGCAAAGGTGAAGTGTTTAACTGCCAGTTCACGATTATCAAGTGTCTTATAGAGTTGCCCCAGTAAAAAGTGGACTCGGGCTTCGTCGGGGGCAAGTTTAACTAGATGATCAAACTCAATGAGAGCTGCATTATAGAGCCTGAGATTGATGAGAGCACGAGCTTTCCTATATCTTGAAAGCGCACTGTTGGGCTGTATTTCACATGCACGTCTATAGTACTCCAAAGCCTCTGCATATTTGCCCTTTTTCTCATGAATCATGCCAATGCAACATACCAATACAACATTGGTTGAGTTGATAGATGCTGCCTTTGCAAAATGTGTCTCAGCTTCAACCATATTGCCTAGACGCATATACGACATGCCTAATCCATACCATGCATTATAATGTAAACGGTCAGCTTGCAAAGCCTTCTCGAATGATTCTTTCGCTTGTTCGTAACTGTCACTATTAATTAGTTCATGCGCTTGTAATGTGTATGCATATGCAGCTTCAGGGTTTAGTTGGATAGCTCGACGGAAACACTTGAGGGAATGCTCAGTCTGCCGTATTAGTGAGAATGAATTTCCAAGAGCACACCAAGCCTGAAAAGATGTTCGATCCACCTCAATAAGTTCATGTGCAAGAAATGAGAGCTCTGATTCACTTCGTAAGTGCCATAGCAATGTACTGAAATATTCCATATCCTCCACTCGGCACCGGTCGAGTTGCCGTAACTGAATGAATGCCTTTTTTGCCGAAGGATAATCAACCATTTCAAAATAAAGTCTCCCTAACTTTGCCAATACCCACGGAGTTTGACGTTGAGCTTCAGGCAGATTGTTTAGTACCTCCAGAGCCTCCTGACATTTGTATTGGTGAAAATAGAACATTGCCTTAGTCAAAGTCCGGAAAAGCTGCACGATAAACACTTTACCTTCAGTCTGTTGTTGTTCGTTAGAAGCCACCATAGACGATGATTGACCGCCTAATGAGCGCATGGTAGGCTTGGCTGTGTTGGCACCGCTATCTCCGACGAGTCGGCGAGCAGAAGTTCTCATGGATCGTCGCATTGTAGGAGGAGCTGAAAAGTCCAATGCAGGAAGAGGGGGCTTATCGTTGGCAGCACCCAAAGCACTTAAATTCGGAATATTCCTTGACGAACGTTTCTGAGGGGCGAGAGGTATATTACTATTAGCTCGTTGCCCATGAGGTGGTGGAGTTGCAGCAGCTGCGTGATTACCATTAGTCGGAGTTCTCAACGCTCGCTTCAAAAGAGATCCTCCAACACCGACAGTTGTTTGACCAGTTGGCGTTTCATCATTAAATGTTCTCGTATTGGCTTTTGATATTCCAGAAGCCATGGAAACTGGGGTTTTGAATGGATCAGGATGTTGTGTCTCAGGCTTACTTCGAGCAGCTTGAGAGTCATCAATGACGACAGAATCGTCAAAAATGTCCATCCGAAACAAAGTATTGTCATTAAGATTGATGCCGAATTTGCATAATGGCTCAATATTAACCCATAGAAACGGATTAACTCTGGCCGAAGCAGCATAAGATTGAGCAGCATCCTTATAATTACGTAGTTTCTCGTATAATTTGCCTAGAAGAATGTTGATAATCTTGGAATCAGGAATAACCGACCTTTGACCATCACTGGCAGCTACAGCAGATTTACGAGATGATTCCCATAGGCTTCTGGTCTTCTCTAGTACTGCTATGCCTTCGACCATGAGCCCCAGCTTATAACAAGCCTGTGCGTAAAGATAAATGCAACCCACATGATATACACCAGAAGTGATATTCGTTACAGCTTTAAAACGTTTTTGCCGATAAAGAACCAGAGCTAAAAGATGCTTGGAGTCTTCATTTTGATCATTCAATGCCAATAATCGCTCTGCATTGAAGGCTGCTGATTCCAACAAATCATGGTCCAAAGCTTCCCATACAAGCTGCCGTAATATCGGCAAAGCCTCATCCGTCATGTAAGAAAATACCCAGAACTACAAGGGCAAAAGATGACTTCAGGTATGTTGGTTGTAAACACAAGATTATGCATGGGAAATGGAGAATTCAGCCGTGCATCACGTGATGTTTGGTTTTTATGTTTTACGAGCAAACGTTAAGTTTTGAAAGATAGAAAAACAAGAATAAACACAGTGATATATATCGACAAAACAGAGGTTGGAGAGTAATTAGGATAGTATTTACAATATGACCATTCCACTCATTCAATTAATTAGGAATCTTTTTATTTCCCCCTCAATTGCCCTCTGTTCTCCCTTATCCATCCTCGTGCTCGTCTGCGGCATTTTTTAGCTTGGATCTCAAATAAGAAAATGCAATTGCAACACAAAAAATATTTAAGAATCGCACGAGTCGCAACCAAAAGCCCTCCATTGCCCAAAACAAGGCCGCACGACCTGCATGATGGAATTCCGGTACTTAGTGGTGGTATCTGTGATTCTCAGCACTGTACATTCGTTTTATATTCCTGGATGGTCTATTAAGTCGTACGAACAAAAGGAATCGATCCCCTTGTACGTCAACAAGGTTACTAGTTCTAAGACAGAACTGCCATATGCATACTATGATTTACCGTTTGTTTGTCAGCCTAGTAAGAACGCCAAACGCGTCGGGTTAAATCTCGGAGAAGTCCTAGAAGGCGATAGAATCTGGGGATCCGACATCCAACTCAAGGTCTCCGAGAGGACAAATTGCGCAGATCTTTGTGAGAAGAGAGTCACAAAGAAGGATTTGCAGCGTGCTAAGGACATGATCAAACAGGATTATGAGGTGGAATGGATTGTGGATAATCTTCCCGGGGCAACGACGTTGATACCACCGGATAAATCTGCCGTTTATTACCGACCGGGATTCAAGTTGGGTTATACCGATAAAACCGGCAAAGTGTATTTAAACAATCACTTCACTATTGTAATGAAATTCCACAAGGTAGCAAAGGGTAGTGATAAAGTGCATATTGTGGGATTCGAGGTATATGTCAAGAGCGTGGACTCTCAAGGTAAAAAATGCCCTGGAAAGAAGGAGAACTTTCAAAACCAGATCATTGACACTACCAAAGATGAAGATACTATCAGATATACCTATAGCGTTTACTGGTTAGAGGAATCCAAGGTGACGTGGGCCACACGATGGGAAAAGTATCTTTTGAGATCAGGCGATGAAGAGGAACAAGATCAGTCCACATTGCCTCAATGGTTCAGCATTGTCAATAGATTGGCAATTGCAGCTTCGGTTGCTTTACTGGTTGCAGTGGTGCTGGCACGTTCTTTGGCCAAAGATATTCAACGTATTAGAAATAAGGCTATTGAACTCAAAGATATCGGAGCAGAACCCAGCAAAGCTCACAACAACGAAGTCGATGATGAAAATTCAGGATGGAAACTCGTTTATGGTGACGTTTTCCGCGCTCCTGAGAATACAATGCTCTTATCGGTTTTAGTTGGAAGCGGTGTTCAGCTCCTCGTAATGTCAATAACCGTCATTGCTTTTGCTTGCTTAGGCTTTCTCAAACCAGGTTATCGGGGAGGATTTATCTCAGTCGGATTATTCTTGTTCGCATTTGCAGGAATTTTTGCTGGATACGCCAATGCTCGAATCAGTAAAGATCTCAAACAAGAGCATTGGCTTAGGGGTGTACTACTAACAGCTACCGTTGTCCCGGCCACCATTCTCTTGGTTGTTTTGGTACTTAATTTGTTTGTTTGGGCCGAATCATCATCCAGCGCTTTACCATTTGGCACTATTGTTGCATTGTTTGCCATTTGGCTGCTCATATCTTTCCCATTGGTTATTGCCGGTTCTTTGCTAGGCAGAAGGGGCCAGCCCACTGAATTCCCGGTGAGAGTCAATGCCATACCTCGACAGATTCCACAAGGACCATTTTTCATACGGAATACTGCTGCCGCTGTTGTTATTGGTGGAATTGTCCCATTTGTTGTAATCGCAGTGGAGCTGGCATCGATATTCCAGAGTCTATGGAGCATGAAAGGCACATACTATTACATGTATGGGGTCTTGTTTTTTGTATTTACTGTGCTGCTGATTACAGTTGTTGAGATGGCAGTCTTGAGTACCTATTTGCTGCTCAATAGTGAAGATTATCGATGGTGGTGGAGATCTTTCTGGGTTGGAGCAGGCAGTTCCATCTGGATTTTCATATTTTCAGTCATATATTATATTACCAAGCTGAAAATCACGGGATTCGTGTCGGGGTTGCTGTTTTTTGGATATTCACTCATCGGTTGCTTGGTATACGGACTAATTACTGGAACAATTGGCTTTTTTGGCAGTTATTTGTTCGTCAAAAGAATATATATTGCCATCAAAGCCGATTAGAAATGCTATCCAAGCGATTAGGAGCAGCTAGCAACTCACAATTCGTGTATACTGAACTTTGAGATTTAACACTTGAACTAATATCGCTCATGTCGGGATCGTGTGTCATTAATAAATACCTTTACATGTAACTTATATCATTTTGGTATGCTTTAGATACCATGTTTTTACTATAATGCCTTTTAATACGTCAATTAATCCCGCTTCTTATAGCCATTTCGTTGTGAACCTCCCCGACCACCACGGCCTCCTCGTTCTCTATATCCACCACCTCGTCCTCCCCGATTTCCAGAAGAAGTCTGCTGACGTTCACGTTCCTTGGCTGCATTTCTTTGTACTCGTTCTTCCTTGATTTCTGTGAGAAGTTCATCGGGGACTCGGACATATTTGATAAGATTTCCCCGAACGTAAGCTTCAGGAAGTTTCACGAATCGTTCACCATCGGGAGATGTTTGTATGACATTTGATAATGTGAGATTCATCCAGGTATCACAATTAATAAGATGTCCATTCAAGGTTTCTCCGGATTTGAGCTCTACGAGCATGGGCTGATCCTGAGCAGCGTTAAGCAACGACAAAGGAAGCATGATGAAAAATAAACAAATAAACTAAAAAGGATCAAGTCCTGAAGAATCAGTTATTTTCCAACTTGTCGAGCTTTATGTTCGTTCGGTACTTATAAAGCAGATT
The DNA here is from genome assembly GCA_037040845.1 of Trichomonascaceae sp. B5901. Taxonomy (NCBI): domain Eukaryota; kingdom Fungi; phylum Ascomycota; class Dipodascomycetes; order Dipodascales; family Trichomonascaceae; species Trichomonascaceae sp. B5901. The sequence goes on from JAXQHN010000001.1 coordinate 2,552,215, forward strand.
GTATTCTTTGCAGTATTTCTATGCAAAATATATCGCTCCGTCCAACTCCCGGGTAACCTCACACGATGCAGCGGCGCCCAACCGTATTTTATCGCGTTGCAATTGTTGGAAATACCCTTGATAGCTTTTGTTGCGATAAAAAGAAAAAAAAAAGCCAATTGCACATAGCGGATCGTGGAGAAACATAAGCAGTGCAAATAGTCATCTGGTGATCAACGGATGGTTATGAGATATTGAGTGAATTGAACGGAATATCCATTAACACTTGACTGTATAACTCGTCGCATTTGACCTTGTATTCCTCTTTTCCATATTTTATCGATCATGCCTGTATATGGAGCCACATATTCAGGCGTAGCAGTCTTAGAACTGCCTACTAAAAACGTCTCGGTGATGCGAAGAGTTTCTGATGACTGGGTCAATGCTACTCATATCTTGAAGGTAGCCAATTTCGACAAGCCACAGAGAACAAGGATTTTGGAGCGGGAAATCCAAGTCGCTGAACATGAAAAGGTTCAAGGAGGTTATGGAAAGTACCAGGGGACTTGGATACCTTTACAACGGGCTCGTTCGATTGCTGAACAGTATGGAGTGACTGATCAACTCCGCGAACTCTTTGACTATGATAGCGGCAACACGCCAATGCCGGTGCCAAAAGCTGCTGCAAAGCCAAAAGCTGCTGCACGTGCTGTATCTGAATCTGGTGGTGCCTTTGATAAACGGGAAATAAAGCGCGTTAGAAAGGCTCCTACCAAGTACCAAGCCGTGGAGAAAAAAGTTAAACGTGCACCAAGTACCGCTAATTCCAGAAATTATAGGCCAAAATCTTACGTCGGCGGAGGCATGGATCCCGATCGTATTAGTTACTCTGCAGACTCTGCTTCAGTGTCTTCACGTTCATCCTCACCTAGCGAACTGCCATCTGATACTGATCAATTCGGCCGATCTACATTAACTCACAAGAAACCGCGAAATGGCCGCTATAGCAATGGACACAAAAACAACAATAATCTGGCATATGGCGGATCTCACTATGATGCTGATGATTATGACGAGGATGACGGATACTTGTATCAAGATCAAGGAGCCGGATATGGCTCTAGGCAAATGAGTTATGACGTGATTGCCGCTGAATATAGGAACAAACTTCTGGACTACTTTATGGCGCCTGATGATGATCAAATTCCGGATTTTCTCATCCATCCTCCTCCAGGCTTCAAAGTAAACCAGGTCATTGACGATGAAGGTCACACGCCTTTTCATTGGGCATGTGCTATGGGACATCTGAAGATTACAGAGGCACTATTGGCTAATAATGCGGACATTAGTGCTGTCAATGATTTGGGTCAGACGCCTCTTGTACGTGCCATCATGTTTACAAATAATTATGAACGAAGAACATTTCCTCGTATCGTGGATCTACTGAGGGATACAATATTTTACATCGATCACAGAAAGCAAACAATTCTACACCACATCGCGTCTACGACTTCGTCTAGGTCAAAACTTTCCTCAACCAGATACTACGCAGAAATATTATTAGCCAAAATCTCAGAGTCTCAGCCTATGCAAGTGGTAGCGGGGTTTGTGAATCGTCAAGATGTTAATGGTGATACTGCATTGCATATTGCTGCTCGAAATGGGGCTCGTAAATGCGTCAAAGTGTTGTTGAGCTATGGAGCAGTACCGGATGTTGTGAACAAAAATGGCAGAACTGCCCAGGAGTATATTTATGAATATGAGACACAGAAACAGTCCCTTGCTCAGCAAAGAGATTACAATTTGCATGAGCAGCTCAAATCTTCATCTTCGCCAATAGCTGTGCCGTTTGCTACTCATCAGCCTGGAGTCATGCATTCAATGCATCTCAATGGTGCAGGTCCATATATGCCTGCGAATCCACCTGGAGCACCACCACCAGTGGCAAATAGGTATCTTCCGGGGATGTACGGGGATTCTTCTTACAATAATGAGCCAATGACAAAGGATGGAACGGCAGTCATAGTTCATACATCAGAAGCAGCGATTCAAGCGACCCAACAGACGGGCCCAGCCGTTCTGGAGCTATTGGAACAGCTAGCTACGTCATTTGATGGTGAATATCGGGATAAGGAAGCTGATGTAGAACAAGTACGGCAATTACTGGAAAGTACAAAGGAGGATATAGCTGCAGTGGAAAGAAGCATACAAGACGCGTCTAAGACACTTGGAGATGAGCGACAAGTGAGTGCCAAATTACAACAGATGAATGAGTTAGTAAATACGCGAGCATTGCAACTACGGAAATTAGTGGAGCGTTCACAAGCGCGAGATTTAGCAATGTTGGTACAGAGAGAGGAGTTTGTTGCCCAGGACGAAATTCAACGGCAGATTCAACAACATCAGCCGGACGTTGAGACTAACATGATGTTATCGCTTGAATTAAACACATTACAAGAAAACCGAAAACGATTGGTGGACGAAATAGTTGATTTATGCGCGTCCGCAGGAGTTGGGGAAAAAATGAACGACTATCGTCGGCTGGTGGCTTTAAGCTGTGGTGTTAAGTTTGATGAAATCGATGATTTATTAGATGGTATTGGCCAAGCCTTGGAAGCATCAGCAGAGTGAACTCTATGACTTATAATATGATATATATATATATATATAATATAAACTCAAAGTTGAGAAATAGTCTAAAATTGTATTAACTCATTGTTTGCCTCCGTATACGAAAATGACCCGTAAAATGCGGGGCTAGAGAATACAGAATGACATCACGACATGGAAATAAAACAAAAATCCTCGGGCATTTGAATTCAAAGCCCCATCCTAATTATTTTCGGGACTTTTATGGCCCCCCGCCGTACCAGGTGGGGTATGGGGGCATGAATTATCATCTCGGTTAATTGTTCTGTTTCAACTTGCACCCCACATTGATCGGATTATATAAGGAGCCGTATAAACCACCTTCCAAAAACCCGAAATTAATATCTGCCTTGTTTAACCAACAAGTGGAGCATAAAACAGATTGACCAGAAAATTCGTTTAATTATCTGTAGAGAAGTTGTTTGATTATCAATGACGTCTGATTTCGTGGTTCCGCCAATTCCTAGTGGCCGTATTGGCACTCTTAATCATGGGCAGGAGGCTGTCCTCAAGCAGATGTGGTTGACTTATCTTCAGTTTATCGGCTATGCTTCCAAGGATATAACGGTAGCTACTCCGGTTTCCTCGGTTACTACTGAGAAGAAGCGTGGCTTCTTCCGTCGCGGTACTGACGATACCCCTGAGCATATTGACTCTCTGATGATCCAAAACTTGAAGGGATTGCCTGGAGATGAGGTGGATAGCCTGTTCCGAAATTCAGTCAGATTGGAACATCCCGATAATAGTATGCTGAAATATCTTCGGGCACGTAAATGGGATTGCCATAAGGGCCTTGGAATGTTTGCAAATAGTATAAGATGGCGTCATGAGTTCAAGGTTGACGAAATCGTCTCCAAGGGAGAGTTGGTTGGACTTGATGACGGCGACAAAGGACTAATGCACCAGATCAAGGTGGGAACATCTCGAATTCATGGTGAGGATAAGCTTGGTCGACCCATTGTTCACGTGGCTGTACATCTGCACAAGCCAGGTAATCAGAGCGTCTTAAGCTTGGAGAGGTTTACTGTCCTGTGCTGTGAACAGACCCGGCTTTGTATGAGAGAGAATATCGACACCGCTTTGGTGATCTTCGACTTATCTAGATTCACCTTGGCCAATATGGATTATCATGCTGTGAAATTCATGGCTGTTTGCTTTGAAGCCCATTATCCCGAGTCTTTGGGTGTTGTATTGATCCATAGAGCTCCTTGGATTTTCGCCAGTATCTGGAATGTAATTAAAAACTGGCTTGATCCAGTTGTTGCTTCCAAGATCAGATTCACAAAGAATGACAAGGAGTTGTTGGAATATATTGAATCTGAGAATGTTGACAAGGAGCTTAGCGGTACTAGAGAATGGGAGTACAAGTATGTTGAACCTACTGAGGAAGAGAATGAGTTATTCCGTGATCCTGTTGGCAAAGAGAAGGCCTATGCAGTACGAGATGAGATTTTCCAAAGGTTTTATACAGTTACTGCAAAGTGGTGCCAGACACCAAGCGGACCCGAAAGCGAGAAACTCCAGGCTGAGAAAGACGAATTGGCCAAGAATTTGCGTGATCATTGGTTTGATAAGGATCCATATATTCGAGCTACATCGGTCCAGGATCGAGATGGAACCTATCCTTATTTCCAGGAAAGGCTAGCCGGGCGAGTTCCAAACCCAGAGGGGGACGAACTGGCACAACGGTTAAATCAATTAACTACAGATGGAGGCAAGATCGAGGATTTTTCTGAGAAATTCGACGAGGAACAACGGGAGAATGTTAAGGCGGCTAAACCTGTCGACCCAATAGTTAATGGTAAGGACGACTCAAGCGACAAGTTTGCCAGTATAAGCAGTAGTGCTGCTGATTTTGGTATTTATTTAAAAGAACAAGCTACTAACAACAATAAGGTGCATAAAGGTCAAGAATTGGGCCACGGTGATTTTTTGACGCTGAATTTTGGTAAGACGATCCGAGTTGAAGATTATGGCGAAGAAGTATATTATGATATATTGGATAGATAGGATCCTAAGGTGTGTTTTTCTATAGTAGAATACAATTGGAGTCTATAAGGTTCAGATGATTGGCCTTATATGTGATTATATGATAGATAGTAGTTGATTCGAGTGTTCAGAAGATTTCGTTGATTCGGTTTCACATAGAAAAAGGATTTGAATTTTTTGGCTCAATTGTGATATTTGCACTAATTGCTATTTTGTCTCGGTCTTCGTTGTTTTCGTTCGGTACCTGAATGCGGGGTGTGTTTTCGGCAAGTCAACCGTTGGGGCCCCGCATCTGTATGCTTTTTAAAGCCGAGATTAAGCATTGAGATAGTGCCGCATCTCCGCTACTTTTTAATTTGAAACACGGCAAGAGATATTGATAAGGTACCGAAATGAGATGAAGAATTAATTTAAAGCTAAATTGGAAATTTCGGATAAAAAGATAAAGTGGAGTATTGACGGAGATATGAAGAGAACCCCGCTATAGGTCAAGTACAATGAAACGCGAAATACATGGTAATTACAGACGACATACTGCAAAAAATTACCGACCATTCCATTCTCCATCATCTATAGAATATTACTAAAATCCTTATCAATTTCCTCCAAATGCATCATTACATGTGATAATGTTACATGTCTTGTCATCTCGCTGGTTCTCATCGTTTTCCCTTCCCATCCCGTGACCAAATCAAAACACCATCCAACGCGACCACCATGGAGGATGAAGTACATATAACAAGACTGGTCGACGAGATATGCGAATGTAAGTAAATTTAAGTGGTGAATTTGATGATTGCCTACTGACTGATAGCCTCGGATAAAAATTTATCTTCCACTTTAAGGGAACTCAATGGACTGGTCACTAGCTATGGGTTATCATCCACTGATCTCCAAAAACTCGTCTCTTTCACAATTCACGTCCAGGGCGTACATCCTTCTATTGCATATACCATTATAAAAAGCTATTTAATTCCTCGTGGTCGAATTTCATCAGATGTCGTGGTGGATATAGTGTCTTGTTTGGGCAGCACCAATCATACGTCTATTCGAATCAAAGAAAAACTACTGCGATGGCTCGTTATTACGCATCGTTTTTTTGAGGATGAGAAAATTCTTTCTAAATTATATGGCATGCTATTTATGAATCTCAAATACGAGATTCTACGGCCCTGGATATGTCATTTATTGTTTCTGTCTACAACCTCTATACTAGTGAGGCCCTGGAGAATCCAGTATGTGATTGAATTGTACCGGAAAAACCGAGAATCTACTCATCTGGCCGGACTGCTTATGCTTTATCGAGAGTACGCTCATCACTTGATTGTGGATCGATATCCCATAGTGAATGGACAAGTATTCAAACAACCAGACCCAGAATTGGAAGAACTTATAAGCAGTTTACACGATGGATCAGTATACAAAAACGCATCTTTTGGAATAAATGCCATCAGATTGAATAGCCGGCCGGCCAAGCGACAGAGACTGGAGATTCCTATAGTTCAAACTGATATGAACCGGATGAAGATGGGCGTTGAAGATATCGCGTCTTTGTCAGAATTCACGGAGAAAATAAATCATTTAGAGATGCCACTTCAAATGGTCTCGGTATTATGCGATTCGGGCTTTGCTGTTCGTCTCTTGATATATAAGGACGATGACCGGGCATGGGAACGTCTCAATAACTGGCTTTGCAGTGCATTATTTGCAGAACTTGACAATCCCGAGGAATTGGCATTTTTACTCAAACAGACAGAGAAATTTACCAGATATACCAAGATTTTACCTATTGCTGTTGAAGAGTTTTTATATCATTACTTAGGCAGATGGCAAGGTGATCAGAACAAAGATGTTGTTTTCTCTCTCATATCATATCTTCCTTTGATGAATAGTCAAATACTAGCAAAAAACTTGCTGGAGCCATTGGCCAGTAGTATGGCTGCTCAAGATTCTACTTGGCGTATAACTTTATTGCAGGCATTGACCACACTGATTAGGAATTGGAACTCTATGTATGGACAGGCATTTCAGGATAAATCTCGCAATATAGAAGGCATGAGCTATGAATCGATAAAAGAGCTTATTCAAACGTTGGTTGATTTCATAAATGAATTTGGCCTGGAAATGTTGGAGACTTCTTATGACCATGTGGCGGTCCAGTTGTCTCTATTGAAATTCTATTCAGTCTTTGCATCTACTTCTTTTGCTCAGGGTAGTGAGCTGTCTATGCCAATTGTTTTCCGATTGTCTTTCGCTGCCTCTCCTGTAATATTTTCACAGTTATGCTTGGTTCTTTTCAAATATCGACAGCTTTCGGTGGAAAAGAGCCTTACTATAACGGACGAAACACTTGACTCATGTATTTATGATTTGTACAATATGCTCTGGATCAGCAATTCGCCGTTTGAGGGATTTGGTTTGAATACAAGCTTTCTCGGTCAGCTCCAAGAGCTATGTAGTAGACACAAGGAACCATTATCAGAGTTATTTGGTTTAACTTGCTCTACGTTATTTATTGCGATGAACTCCAAGTATATGCGAAGCTTGGAAGATAAAAATTACATGTTAGAAACACATCATTATGGCCCTGTTAGTGAAGAATCATTGACAGCTGTTAGTACAGCAGGAGGGATAAACATATCATATGAAACATATCGACGGGAATTTTTACGTCAACTCAATAAGCTTGGCTATCATGGACTCAATGAATTTTTGACTGAGTCTGTTAAACGATTTGGAGGATGACAGTAATATGCATATATTTAATAATACAGTTAATATGACATTGTTAGAAGATATTTACATATTTACATATTTACATACGAGTATTTATCTCGTCATTTTGCTATAATTACAAAAGTAGCCTTGCCTTTTGGAGCAATGACTTTTTTGACTTGTTTGCCTTTTAGAGCAGCTTGAGTCTGAGGTTGAGCGAACACCTTGGCTTTCAATGCTTCTTCATCTAGCTCTTCTGATTCTAAAATAAATAGACGGCGACCATTTAACACGATAGAGTAAGGTATTACGCTTTTCACGTCAAGCTTTTCTGCAGCCTGGGGCCAATTTTCTGAAAAAATCGTCAACCATGGCCGTCCTAAGACAGTCTGAAGTTTTTCCCACCCTTCTTCAGCATTAGCAGGAGTAACAGGAGCAATAAGCCGTAAGAGTATAGAGACAGCCTCTAATTGAAAACTTAGAGTTCCATTTGTTCTTGATACAATATCTGCAACAGTTCTTGTAAGTTTCATAAAATCCGAGATAGCAGTATTCAAAGTCATAGAATCATGAAAGGCATCAGTTATCGAGATTATTTTCTCCTGGATTGAGTTGAAATCAGCCCGTTCTTTGTCAGAAAGAGAATTGACGTCCAATTGGCCCATGCTAACCCCACTAGCTGCATTGTCTCTGATTTTCGAGCATACCTCGTCAACCACGGTATGGACACGACCTAACCATCGTTTCGCGCCGGTTATTTTCTCCTCATCCCAGTTCACAGCATCCTCGACTGGCCCCAGAAAAAGAACGTGTGCACGCATGGCATCTGCGCCATGTTCTCGAATGACTTGAACAGGATCCACGCCGTTAAACTTTGATTTCGACATCTTTTCGTAAGCGATCAGGGGACTCTTACCAGTCTTCACAATAGTTGGTTTAGACTCAATAGTCTGAATCTCTTCCGGTTTTAAAAACTTGCCACTGTCAGGATCAATGAACGTTTTTCCTTGGACCATTCCCTGGCTTACTAGCCGTTTGATAGGTTCACCTTTAAGCGGTCCACCACTCCACGCATTTGTATCGGCCAGAAACTTGCTAACAAATCTCGAATAAAGAAGGTGTAAAATTGCATGCTCAATTCCACCAATGTACAAATCGACCGGCATAGCTGCTGAAGCTTTGGAGTAGTCAAATATCTTGCTGGTATTATGAGGGTCAGTGTATCGAAAGAAATACCACGAAGAATCCATAAACGTGTCCATGGTATCTGATTCCCTTTTTGATGGTCCATGACATTTGGGACATGTAGTAGCCAAAAATTCCTCATTAAGATTCAGCGGTGAACTATTGTTACTTGGTAGTTGTACCGGCAGATCTTCGTCAGGTACTGGAACAATTCCACAGTTATCGCAATGTATAATAGGAATCGGTGCGCCCCAGAATCTCTGGCGTGATATAAGCCAATCTCTTAGTCTAAGATTGGTTTTGAAAGAGGCTAGATGAGGTTCAAGTTCCTTGACAATGGCTCGACCACCCTCAATAGAGCTCATTCCAGAAAACTTTCCACAGTTGGAGTTTAAAGTTCCTTCTTTTCCAGTGTATACAGCATCAGTATTTTCACTTGGTGCGTCAATAACTTTAAGAGCTGGTTTGTCGCCATTTAGGGTCCAGAATTCCGAGTCGCGTACGTCATGAGCAGGACAACCCATCACAGCACCCAGACCGTAGTCAGAAATCACATAGGGAGCAACAAAGACCGGTATATCGTACTTCTCCGGCGTAAGAGGGTTGCTTAGAAGTAATCCAGGAATACGAAAGCCCAATTTTGAATCATCGGCTGGCTGACTGGCCAGAAATTCTGCCAAAACAGGGTCCTGTTCACTGTGTTTGATAGCCAAAGGATGATCCATAGATATCGCAATATAGCTTACTCCAAAAAGGGTATCGGGACGGGTAGTAAACACAGTGAGATTTTCTTGTCCATTTGGAGAATTAAACAAGATATCAGCACCAGTAGATTTGCCTATCCAGTTCTTTTGCATAGCCAGCACCTTTTGGGGCCATTCGTCCAAAAGATCCAAATCTTCAAGAAGCCTATTTGCATATTTTGTAATACCTAAAAACCATTGGTCCAGCAATCGTTTTTCAACTAAGGCACCAGATCTCCAGGATCGACCCTCAGAATCAACCTGCTCATTGGCCAACACTGTCTTATCTACAGGATCCCAATTAACGGGAGCTCTTTTGCGATACACTAAGCCAGTCTCGTACATCATGAGAAAGAGCTTCTGAGTCCATTTGTAATAATCCGGGGAACAGGTTATCACTTCTCTGTCCCAGTCGAAATCAACCAGCATATCGGCCATTTGCTCCTTCATCCGCTCGATATTCTGATAGGTCCAATCAGCAGCATCTACCCCACGCTCTAAAGCTGCATTTTCTGCAGGAAGTCCAAATGCATCCCATCCCATGGCATGGATTACATTGTAGTTATTCATTCTTCTATATCTTGCAATGGCATCACTAATAGTATATACACGAACATGACCCATATGCAAGATGCCAGACGGATAAGGGAACATGGAAAGGCATAGAAATGGATCTTTATGGGAAGGAGGGGGTTTTCTAGGGGGATTGGATTTCCATCGTAGAGCCCATTTACTGTCTAAACTGGTCGAATTATTAGCAGAAGACGAGATATCAGTGCTTAAATATCGTGAAATAGCACTCTTAATACAACCAGATGGTTTCCGTATTCTTATTCGACAAGTGCTCCCGATGAGCATTTGATCTGGTGTGAAGATTCAGTTTGGGTCTAGGAATTTTTCATCAAAATACCACAGTCAATTGATTCTATTATACATTATTACATTTCCTCATAATAGTCTAAAAATACGTCGATCTCAAATTGCTCATTACCAATTATAAGGGGCTTTATCTTTAGGTTCCTTCGGAGTCGATTTTAATAACCATTGCTGATGATCCTTGCATTGATTGCAGTAGTCCTTAATGTCGTTAAGCGATGACTTATAATAGCTAACCACGTACTTCTGCTCCATGGTGAGATTGCATACAAACCAAGTAACTTCATTCCATAACTCCAACTCGACATCGTCGTTTGCAATAGGATTTCTCTTCCCTCCACCCAAATCACCCATTATTCTGATTCGTCGGTCGTCGTCTTTGAAAAACTCTGACACAGACTCATCATTGAAAAGGCCCTTGACATCAAGCTTAAATGTGTTCATATGCACAAACATGGTAGATGGCTTTCTATCGGGGTACTGACCAAGTGTTTGTTGTCTATAATCTTGGTCTGGATCAGCTTGTGGTAATGCTGCCCCTTTGTATTCACCATCTGGTCTCATATGGCCAAACGGGAAAATATCCGTGACCACCTGATATGAGGGATGCTCATTGAGAACTACTGCAGCAGTTCGAAACGATTCCTTGTCACCTTCACCGGGTCCTCCTTGACTAAATAGTGGATAGTAAACATCATATCCAAACATATTATAATAAAGAGCCAACAACAAGGATCGATAATGATATTTCTTTGATAGAAACATTTGACCTGATTCAGTGCTTTTTCCTGGCACTGCTCCTTCTCTATCAGCCTCTGGAGTCACAGATAAATCAGGCTCCGACAAATTTCCACGAACCCGCTTGCCTAGAGTAACACCAGCGATTTCATAGTATTGAGGAGCAACTGTACGGAACCAGTAATCAGGCCATGATATGAATCCGTTTTTGGTGAATACATCTGTAGATAGAATTTTCGACACATCTCGAACAGGAACAGAATCGGAATCAAGAAAAATGACAGTTTCAAAAGACGAAGCCAGTAATGCCAAAGATTTGTATTGATATCCTTTGATATTGAAATTGTCCAGAATGTCTTTTCCAATGACGTCAGTAAGTAAAACACACCGGGCATTGTAACCAGGAAGCACCTTTTCACAAAGTTCTGGTTCATATTCAGACTCGTCGGCAAAATATACCTCCACGGGTATATCAGGAGAGACTCTTCTGAGCATTCTTAATGTGACCATAAAGATCGAAACATGCTTGGGTCCTGTAGTGGTGACAATACCAGCACCAGAGTAGAGCTTTTTGGGCATTTGCTTTGGTATTGAATTAACAAAAAATGAATGCTTTTCCTTGAGGATTCGCTTCTGTTCATCGCTCACTATTAAGAATTGACCAAGCTCCTCAGTCGTATGAAGTGGGTATTTATCTGTAAATGCAGTGGTTTTTGGCTTTTTACCATCCTTATACTGATCCAATACTATAGGCTTGCCATCGCTCATCAAAGGTCGGCTTTTATGAATAATAGAGAATATCTCATGCATATGAGCCCTCATGGCGCTGTTCCAAGCTTCATCAGGAACAAGAGGCTTATTGGACCTAAAGGACCTAAAGGTATATAATGACGGATTACAAGACTGCCACGAATACGTCAAATACAAAATAACAGCAAAGGCTGCAAAAGTCACCAGATAACGACCCAAACCTCGGCGTCCTATGAGCATGATTAACGCGTCGAGCTTAATGTGTAGAGGTAAGGAGGGAAATTTCCCAGAGAAGGAGGTGTTCCGTGGCTGGTGAGCAACTCGATTCGCTATATCAGGGAAAAATCAAAAAGTTAAAATCCGCCCTGGAGAAATGAGCCGTTAAAAAAAAAGGTTTAAAAGGATGATAAATTTCCAACGCGTCCTAAAATAAATAACCTTATATTAATTCATATATTTACTCAATAATATATTATTTATATTATTTATAGCTCAACATTCTGTCATCTCTTTTGTTGTGTTGGCTTCACATATTTTAATCTCCTTCCATGATAGGCAAGCCGTTGTTGACAAGACGCCTGCCATGTGCTAAAATGATTCGTCCAAGAGACGCCTCAAGCACTCGCTAAATAGCAGATCTTTTACCAATCAAGAAGCCTGCAGATCTCTTTTACCAATTCCAGTCGATGCCGTGGTGAGTCAGCTTGGGTGACTACCCCACTACCTTTGTTCCAGTTATTATTAACCTGCACCTAGTATATTACAGCTATCTATCATTAATAAATTTTTTATATAAAAAACAAATACGATAAATAACCAAACGTAATCAATGTCAAATTTAAAATCCATTGGCAAATCCTGTACCTTGAGTGATCATGAGCCGTTGAGGTCCAAGAATAGGCTGCTCATTTTCTTGTGCCTGGCTAGCCAACTCCTTCTTCTTCCTTTCCTCATTCTCCTGGTCTAATCTTGCAAGTAACTGAGTCTGTTCGCGTTGCTGATTGATGGTATATGGCATTGTATAATCCTTGAGACTATATCTCCAAGATAGTTCTGCCACGACATCTGGCCTTATAAGATCATAGCACGCGTACAGGGTAGCCACATAACATTCCTTACTGCCAATATCCACAAAATACTGCAACAGCTCCTCTGCAATCTCAGTCTGTTGCGAAGTAGCTGCTGTCACAATAGCATCCTTCCACAACTTGTCTTCCTTACTAAGACTAATACTCTTGTGCCATTTCTTGTTCTTCTTGTACAAATGTGCCGCCAACTGCCTGAAGTAAATCAGGTCGTGCTTCTCCAATCTCTGTGCCAAGTCAATAGGATCGTATCGGTCAAAGTTATCCACAGAGTCTCGGAGCGACTTATAGTCGTGTTCTTCTATGAGAAGATCGTGGTAAGCATCATTGACTGCCAACAAATTCTGTGACTGAACATTTACCAAAAACGGTTTGATCATAGGCAAATGGTCGCTCTTTTGGAACATTCTGACCACACGCGAAACATCTATACGAGGCGTTAAAACAGCCAAAAGATCCGTAATCAACTGAGGCTGTTCAGCCATGTAGAAGTTCAACGCCTTGTAGTAAATCTCTAGGTTGGCAACCTTCACAATGATATCCTTGAACGAACTATGATCAAACGCATCAGCCGAATGCTGAATCATCGCAAGAGTAGCGTTATCCCATTCATCATAGTGACAATACAAAAATACAAGTTCTGGCCAAAGATGTGCATCGTCACATGCTCTGATCACCTTTGGAATATTAATTCGAGACCAGAAAATCTTCAAATGCTCCATAAGCTTCTCAGGTCGGTATTTGCTGTACAAAGTAGCCAATTCAGTGAACATTCCCATATGAGCTCGCTCAAGAGCAAGACCCTGCTCGAACAAGGAAATGAGTTCATCAAAGTAGCCTTGGTACTCGTATTGTGCAACCAAGTCTCGCAACTCCTCAGCATGGACAATCAGATTAAGACCACAAATCTGTGCAAGACGGAATTCCTTATGTTCAATGCAAGCTTCATTCACCTGTTTCCAGACCTTAACATTGGAAGCTTTTCTTGCACAGTCAACTGCTGCCTGGTAATCGTTCAAAAATACCAGCGTACTTGCCAGCTTAGCCCAGTTGGAAATGCTAGTAAATACAATCTTAGCTGCATCGTACTGCTTTCGATCGTACAACTGATCACCAACACTGTCAAGATCAGCAACATTAGGACTATTCAACAAGTCTTCCAACTGTCTCAGCTTGCCCGAATCGGCATAACAAACTAACAGACTTCCATCAATCAATGGTTCCCTCATGCCAGTTTCTCGAGCCATTGTCAAGTAGCTGATCAGTTCTTCCTCCTTACCAGCTCGGGTAGCAATCTCAATAGTCTCAGCAAAATTACCAGGATCCTTTGCTTTCTTGTACGACTCTATTGCGTCACTGACACGTAGACCGTTCAATTGGGCCTTACCGAGTTGAGACCACACTTCAGGTGTATCAATCTTATCAGCATACTCTTCACCTCTGTCAAGAGAGAGCAAGTGGTCCACCAAAACATCCAAAGCCTCAATATGACGGTTATACTTCTTGTAAACCTGGAACGCCTCTTCGTATAAACTATTAGAGATGGCAATGGAAGCAATATCATCCACATCATAACCATCCAGACGCTCGATATAGTCGCTCACTCGGCCCTTGTCGGCGCTGATTGCAGTCAAAATTAACAAGTTTTGCAGGTTCTGATTATCACTGAATGGAGAAGGCTCCAGAATGATTTTGTCAAGGAGTTCAATGAGCTCACTAGGCAATTCAGCTGCCATGAAGGCCTTGACTGCGACAGAAACATCTTCAGGGCTTGTAGACTCAGGCACAGCAACGCCAACAACTTGGTCAATCAATGATCGTCTATGTATGTTATCAGATTTCAAGACATAAGCCCAGAGGTCTGAATCTGCTCGGCCAAGGAGATAACGTGCCTGGTGCTTATACATGGAATTTTCGTTGGTGATTCCAATCAACTCATAATCATTCTTACCCTTCTCATAAGCAATGTAAGCAAGATATGGGTCACGGCTCTCACAATATTTACCAACAACTATAGTGTTATACTGATTATTCTCCTTAAGGAATTTCTCAGGATTGTTGTTGGAATCGATGTAAATTTTGGCTAGAGCGTCGAAAAGAGCTGGCTCTTGCGAGCCTCCGCTCAAAGTTGCTTCTAGGAAAGGAAGCAGAAGCTTCAACCTGTTACGTTTCTCCACCTCTGCTACAAGGCCCTCAATAGGGACTTGCCCAATAACAGTCTGAAGCAAGTTTTTGATAATAGACTCCTCGCAGTCAACATCTAACAGACCCGCAACGACCTCTGGAGTCCTTGCAGGGTTGACACGCTGAACATACACCTCAATAAATTTAAACTGCTGATTCTGATAAAGATATAGTACCAAGTCGTGGATGAAATTATATCTGTTGCAGACAATAATGAGAGGAAGCTGATCAGCAAGCTTGGCCTCCTTGAGGAAATTCTTTGTTTTCTCAGGATTGTAAACATTGTTATCCCGAGCGATCCTCTCAATTTCGGTATATTGTCCAATAGAGGCAGCAGCTTGAATGTACTTCAAAACAACGTCTGGGTCCTCAGTCAAGTTGACAATACTTTGAAGATAATAATACAGACCCTCAGCAGTCTTGAATTCTTCAAACAATTTTATAAAATTCTGAGCACCAACTAGGTCAGAATACTTGGTGGCAACCTGAACAACAATTTGTAAATTCTGCCTAATGTTCACCTTGAGCATTTCCCTCAAGCATTCAAGGGATTGCTCAACAGTCAAAGTGCCGAAGAATCCAACAAGCCACTCAGGATTGAAATTTTGCGTATGTACAAGCAATCGCTTGATGTCCTTGAGATCATCGTAATGTTCCAAGGCTCTTTGAGACAAACCAGCCTTCTCGCACAAAGCAGCAATTCGCGCTCTATCGTAATGAGAAAACATTTGATTACCCAAAATAGCATCGGCAACCTGAGGAGCATTCATTAGATTGACTTCCAGTAATCGAGTCTGAAGATGGCCCTGCTCCGGCAGATTATCCTTGAGAGCATCCAACAGGAACGCGGTAGCTTGTTGAATCAAGTTTTGAGACAGGAAAACATCGACAATACGATCCAAATTGAGGCCAGAAATACCAGACTGAACAAGCTGAGTGGCAAATTCAGCTGCCTTATCAGGATTAATTCTTACGATGTTTTGAAGCAAAACCGCATAATCTGGAGTATAGTTGACCTTCTGGCAGTATGGCAAAATTTTGTCAAACTCGCCCAATTCAGCAAAAGCAGCAACTACCTTTAAGTGGACATTTGCACGCAAATAAACAGCCAAAGCCAACGACAAATCAAATTGACGCACAATATCACCAAGTTCCTCGGAAGACTCAAGCTTATTTTCCTTGAGCCACTTTTCGAACAAGGGTTTTCTGTCTTGCTGCAAAACAGGCAAAGCCAACTCCACAGATTCAAACTTATTCAGAGATCCCTTGTCTAAAAGAGTAGAAAAGTATTGTAAAATTGGCGAAATTTGGCCTGGTGGCGCCTGTACGGCTTTGAGACGTTGGATAGTATCCCGCGTTCTTAAAATACCACGTGGGGATGACGCAGCAACTTTTGCGGCTTCCAAAAAATTGCCAGAGTTCACCAATTGGCTGAACTGTTGTTGATACAGTCCATCAGCACCGGGCAAGCCACCTCTAGAAGCCAGAGCCAAAGCAAGCCCCGTATTTCCAAGCTTGTTCAACACATACGGCACAATAGTATCTTCATTGACCGTGACGGACAGCACCTGGCCCTTTCTGTTGATTGCCAACACACCAACATCGCCAAAGGTAGTGGCAGTAAACACAGTATCTGAAGAGATTCTATTCATGTAGATGCATACACCAGTCTCCAAGTCGTACAAGTGGATAAATCCATACTTGGTGATGATGTAAACAATTCCAAATCGCTTAGAAACCTGAACAGATACTGGAAAGTCAGCGGTCGCCTCAGGAGGGAAAAAAAGATCAACAGCCTTCTTCTGGTATACAGGAGTTCCTTCCTGATGATCAATTTCCACAATATGAAGCTTAGCAGTGCCATCGCCACGGTTATTAGCAAAGGTGAAGAGTTTTGTATCCACAGCCGATCCCTCAAGACGAACAGTGCCAAAACTTGCAGCATGGCCCTCGATACCCTGAGATATGTTTCGCTCCTTTGAATACAGCTGGATATGACCAACAATTCGACCCTGCTGTTGGCTAATACCAGTTAAAGCAGACCACGAAGAATCACCATTGACAATGTAGCTGATGATCTGGGAGCCAGCCAAAGAAGCATGACGATCCGTCAATTTGACAGGAGCATCCTGAGTGGATGAGCCAATAACCGTCCAGTGATAAATAGCAGAGTCGGTGATTAAACCAAGAGTGAATTGATCAACCCATTCCCAGTGAACTACATCCTCTCCCATAGTGGCAGACTTCAGTCGAGCTTTGTTTTCGAGATCGACAACCTTGGAGGCGGTGTTAGTAGAGACCTTGGCGCAATATTACACGGACTAATTACTTACCTGAAGTGTCCTCCCTTGGGCTCGGAGGGCAATTATGAACTTGGAAGGGTGCATAATAGCCGAATCAGCAGTCATATTTTTTCTAACAACATTGTTGTTATTCTGTAGATCGACAATTGCAACCATATTGCCAGAGCCGGTAGTTTCTCGAACGCTAAAGCAACAGTTAGAAAGATTATATAAAACACACCAAAGACGAACATCAATTACATCAATGGCACTCTTTTGAACCTCCTCAAATTATACGTACCACAAATATCTATCGGATTCCAAAGTACATGTGTTGAAACTAATAGCCGAATCAGCCACATTGACTGACGAGAGCAGCAGGTGCTCCTGAAATTTGATAGGTAAATCAGCCATCGTGATTCGCAAACGGTCAATTCACCTATAATATATCAAGAAAACGACTTCTACAGGACTTCCACCTAAACAATCTGATATATGTAGCAAATATGAGGATTGTTTTGCCCCCACTAATGTGATAGTAACAGGAAGAATAGAAGGAATGCCACCTCAACAAGAGAGATTGGATGATAAAGTTACCCGGCAACGACAACAAAAACAATGTGAGGTAATTTAGAAAGCACGGCTGAAAAACAACCGAGCGAGATTGACGAAGCGAAGGTGAACAGAATGCCGGATGGAGATGAGATATTAGATGAAGGTAGGGAGGGGAATAGGACTACGAGTGAATTAGAGGAGAATGAGGAGCATACGAGTGAAACCCCAGACCACAACTCAATTGAAATTACAGAAGATAATGTAGATCACATAATACCCTATGTAGATGAGCATGAGAACATAGACCATGAGGAACACCAGACAGCAGCTATAGATCGTCAGAATTCTGTTACTAATGAGGAACAAATCGATAGGATAGTCAAAGAAGCTCGTCAAAGGGACGCTTTTGAGGTCTTTTTCGGCGCCAATCTGCTCTTGGACAACCTTGTGACAGAAGCTAGAGATTTACTGGCGGCTGAACGCAATTTCATGTCTGCTCTTAGAATGTGCATATATGTGGGGTTGGCTGGAGGTGCGTTACTGTTAAATTTACGGTTTCCAGCTATTGAAAAGGTGTCGAGTCCAGCCGCAGCTAAGTACATGTTCAATGTGGATATTGGCCGCGATTACACCTTTGCATTGGGTCTTCTGTTCCTGAGTCTCAGTCTTGTTGGACTTATGGTAACAATGTTTAATTATGCTCATGTAGTTGTTGGCTATGTGAGGAGAGATTCATTTGTTACCAATAGTCCGTTTTGGTATGCTTTGATTGTACTCATAGCTTCGGGGATATTTGCTACAAATGTCATATATTTGACGAGTAGCGAAGTATAGGGGAAGAGATGGTGAAATTTTTTCAGTATATTCTGAAGCTGAACTTGAGGAACTTGAAAGTTGGACCTCCAGGGCTAACTGTCAACTGTCAACTCTTAAGTTATTATTTACACTACACGCAGTAACTACGCGTACACCATCTGGCCTGTAGGTGTGAATTTCACCTTTCTAGCATGCTTTCGATCATCTCGACTGGCTCCATATCGGTGACCAACTTGTCCAACAGTCGCCGAAGTGAATCGGAACTTTGCCTTTTCTCCTTCAAGTACAGGACCATAAAAGGCAGTAGGAGTCTTTTGATTAGAAGATGCAGAAGTTTGCTGAGAAATTTCCGACTCTGTAGTGAGTTTTCTGAGAGTATCACTAGCAGGTTCAATGCCAAGCACTTTAGAAGCATCTACTGGGCCAAACGGCTGACTCTCAGCTATAGACATGAACCGCTGGTTTCTGGTCTGTGCAGGAATAGGAATTTCTGTTAAATTATCGACCTTGTCAAGAGGTTTTCCAGCTCTATTGACGGGGATTTCTGGAAACATAGAAGTCATGATTTTGGCCATTTTCCTCGTATCGGAGGAGATTTTGCCCTAAAATTGAGTTAGCATTTGGATATCATCAAACATTATTGATACTAGGATATATCAGGCTATTCTGTTTAGGAACCATGATTTTTGTCTTAAAGACTAATCGAACATATTTTTTTAAGAGTTTTCATCAATATCCCGTCCATATATTCTCAACTTACCTGTGCTTCCCACTGTTCTTCGACCTCATGCAGCTTCACAACAGCTTCGATTCGAGGCAAAGAAATACCGTAATTAAAACTTATTCTTTGTAGAGATTCTCCGTTGGAATGTTGATCTATAATGTTCTTTTTGAGCTGATCAGGTATTACCTGGTTTGTTTTACAGAATTCATTATAGTTGAAAGGATTCAATTTGCCTCCTTCTCTTTGCCTAGAGCTCTCTTCAAAAAACTTCTTGCTATCTAATGTGTTATTCACCAGACGGTCAGATAAAGTCCGATAATTGGTGACGTAGTTGTTAGCTGGACGATATTTGCCATAGTCTGGAGTGAACGCCAAGGGATTCTTTTTATAAAGTCCTTTGAAATTTTTAGGGCCCAGAAACTTGTGTAGACTGGAACGACCAACAGTTGCTTTACGTTTTGTCGATGCAAATCGCACCTGTTGAGCTGTTGGATGCCTGTGCATTGGTGAAAGTTTTGGTGGTGGAGAGAGTGGTTTTGGGTGACAGGTGAAAAAAAGTTCATCAGAGAGAGCACAGAGGACACGAGACTGGAAAACATGAAATAAAAAGATTTTATGATTAAAATGCACTGGAAGGTTAAGAATTGTTTCGACGGTCTAAAAAGAGCAGTTGTAAATGATATAAATGATGTAAATTGGAAAATATAGATCTACCAATAGGTTCAGAGGTAAAGATGCGGATCAGTGAATACAACGAGAGATGTGAAAGGCATACCGAGGTCGACATGATTAAAGGGCATATAGAACATAGAAAAGAACAGGATCGTACAGCTTTGTGAATGAAACTTCAATACAACATGAAGAAAGCTCTTGTTTGTAGACCAGTTCTTCCTGTGGTTCCTCTTGTGCTCATCCAGTGGTCTTTTTGTCTCAGTGAACTCTTCAGAAGTCATTAAGGTGTTAGGAACATCACTCAAATCAAATCATATCAATCATTTAAAAAAAAAACAAGCGTAAATTTAAATAAACACGTATCATATACAATAGTAGAATACTTATTGATGAAAACAACCCTCCTCTGTTTTCTTAATACAAATTATCTGCATAGTACTCAAATATCATGCCTTGCTTCTTAAGCTGCTGTGCTTTAGCAAAATCTGCACTTTTCTTGGTTTCCAACATTTCTTTCCACCGCTCATGCACCTCTGGATATGGGATCCGTGTCAATGATGCTAAAGAACCAGGCTGTCGAGTTTCCTCCGCCTGCCTCACAAGATCTGGGTCCAGTTGTCCAATCAAAGCAACGTTTTCTCCACGCACAATGTATACACCTCTAGGCTCTTCACCATATGCATCATCTATAAATAGTCGTTCTACTGTATCTTGAAGTACCAGGTTTGCAAACTGATCAAAGGATCGTAGAATGCCATAAAATCTGCGACCATCTCTCAGTGAGACTACGACGGATTCTATGAGATATTAATATATGATGATTATAATGAATTAAATAATTGTTAATAATACTCACTATCGACTGATTCCAATAAAGCTGCTGCTGTTGTGAAAGCCTGGGACGGCAGCAATTTCGGGTCGTCCAGTAAATCCATTGAATGAGACGGAAACTGGATGAAAAATTGGAGTGTGGGATGAAGGAAAACGGTGAACAAAACGAAGAAAACGTTGAGAGATGACAACAAGAGCATCATCAATGTCAATGGGTTAGGAATAATGAGTCAAAATTTTGGATATTTTGTAATGAAATGAGATTTTTTCTACAATAATGACTTTTAAATGCAATATTATATGCCAATTGTCGAGTTGCTCCTTAGGTTCACTATACGTTCCTGATACGTGCTCGATAGACTCACGTCATTGTTCATGTGATTGATTGGAGAACACACCCGAAAACTTCCATTTGTTTATGCTATCGTATTCTTGTTTATGCACTAAAAAGGATAATACACTACATGTATATTCCAAATTGAGGCTCATGTGGTCATTTGATGCTTATCTCTTTGTGTCTCATATGACATGATATGGGTCTATGAAACAACCATAAACACTGGTGACAAATGAGCAAAGAGCTAGTAAGCAGTGATTTAATGATGAAAAACTTAATATCATTCGAGAAGACATTCTATATTTCTACTAAAAGATAAATATCCATTCCCCAATTTCAATAACAAACCCCGAGAATATTCCCTCAACACAGCCTTGCCTTCGGTGATAAGCAACCCCGAGCCAAGACCGATCTGCAGCCTAATTGAATGCCAAGTTTTAAAATGTGAATCATGTGAACAATCCGTTATCAAATACAGCTAAAATGCCTCAATACTTCTTGCTGTCTTTTCAAATAGAGGCCCCATTTCGGCAACTTTAATGCCGATCCACTCTGATGTTGCTCCACAATACGTCATCCTATCTTTTTCAATCATGATGCCCAAATCCTACGTTGACTCACATATATAAGTACAGTAGCCCGACGCCGATTTTTCAGACTTTCATTGTGAATTTTTCTTAATGAGTTCTGGTCCTGATATCGCTCCTCCTGCTTATTCAACTATTAATGATACCCCTGTTACTGAACCCCCTGTGCCTGATTTGTCACTGCCAAGATTAGATCTCAATCCTAAGGCTAGAAACCAAGCAGAGTGGCCCTCAACAGATACTTGTATTGCTCATTTGAAGCTGCTTGAAGCATTTCATAATCTTCATTGTGATATTTGTATGACTGATGGGCTGTTTGGATATAATAATTCATTGGCTGACAACTATAAGGGCGATCAGCGTGTCACAGCCATAGCTACAATCTGCGAGAAACGATGGGCTGTATTTGTATCACGAGCTGAAGCTCGATTTGAGAAATGGTATAAAAGTTTCGTTTTTGGAAATCAGAAGAAACCTACATTGGCAAACGTCGGTATGTCTTCTATTCAATTTATGCCCGTCACAACTAGTCCAGTATTTGCTTGGTCAGTTGCCCAAATGCCTCCTTTGGATGTTCTCATGGTTTGGCATGCTTATATGTTAAATCCTGTGAATTATTTGGACGATTGTATTCGTGAAGGCTCTATGAAGTTCTGGGCTACGGGGATGCCATGGGAGATCATTGACCAATGCTATGATGAATATGGCTATAGTCCACCTGAGTCTGCAAAAAATGCCTTCGCTGCAAGTACAGGTCTTAATTGGGATAATTTACTTGATTCTGAGAACAAAATGATAAATTGTCCTTCATGTGCAGCAAACTATTTACGTCCATGGACAGAGCCTTCACTTGCTGATACACATGTGCCCCCTGAGGAGATGTTTGCATCATGTCGAGGACCTGCTGATAAGTCTTTTCGTGCTTCTTGCCCGAAATGCAAATATATAGCGACTAGGGATCTTTTGCAGGTTGCAAAGTTCAGAAATGATATCGCAGGCTTGCTCAACTTTCAGTATCCTCTTCCAGGGACGACGCTGGGCCTTGAAGGAGTGCCTGAGGTAGGAGTGAAGGGGAAAGTTTCAAGGAGAACAAATGACCTCTTCGCGTTTCTTATGCGCTCCACAAATAACCTTGCAGCTGCATGCCAGCCCAATTCACCTGTTGGTGAGTCAATGGATAACATTAGAAAAACCATTGGCCGTTCATTAGGGAAGTCCCTTACATCTCTTGGGATCATTAACACACGCTCGCGACGTTTGCAAAAACGGTCTCTTCGTCGTACCATGATGACCTATCGAGACAATGCTTCTAGATTCAGCTTGGACTTGGTAGGCGCTGTGATTCGTCAGGGATCATTTATAGAGAAAATGCAGAAAATAGACTGGCTGCATTCGCCGTCAGTGCGTGCTAGTATGGACCGTTTCTCTATCAAGTACCAGAGGTTTATTGAGATTATAACGAAGGAGAAACAAATGGCTGTACCAACATTGGACGTGGATTTAATATGGCATACACATCAATTGTCACCACAGAGCTATTTCAAAATGTGCCTCAAGAATGGAACTATGTTTATTGATCATGATGATAAGATCGAATCGTCCATGCTGTCTGAAGCATTTGAGAAGACTTGCAAGATTTATCAGAAACGCTACAAAGAACCATACTCCGAATGTGCTTGTTGGTACTGCGAGGCGGTGAGGGAGTCTGTTAGGCCAGTATTTGGAGGTAGTGCTATTGATGAGAAGCTTCATGATGCCAAAATGCCTGTTGATCCAATGCAATCTCCACATATATCGGCACACAATGCAGTGAATGCTGTAGCGGCAGACAACCAGGCAAAGATGCTTACCTCTATACGAGACAGAAGAGTTCGACGTTTGGAGTCTGCTTACAACAGTGCTAAAAAACGGGCTTCTAAAAATGGTCGTTCTATTGGAACCAGAAACAATAACTCAGGGTCTTCTGGGCCCCTTTATTACGACTCATCTTATGGATATCCTTTCTTTGTGCCGTGGGGATTCTACCCATTTATGGCTGATCCGTATGTATTTGGTGGAAACTATTTCGGTGATCCTGGCTGTATGACTGTAGATTCAGGAATGCCTGGTGGATTCTGTTGTCCTGGAGCTTGTAGCAGCGGCATATCGAACGGCGGTTGTGCTACTGCTGGCGCATGTGGAGGCGGTGCATTTGGAGGCTGCTCGTCAGGTGGATGTGCGAGCGCAGGATGTAGTGGTGGGGGCGGTTGGGGAGCAGGAGGTTGCGGAGGAGGAGGTTGCGGAGGTGGAGGCTGTGGAGGAGGAGGTGGTGGTAATTGATTATATTACTTCATGCTATTTAATCTTTTTAAATAGCTTAATTGTATTTACGTTATTATATTTTATGGGTTGTTAGGTTATAATTACAGAAACAACGCTAATTACTGTTCTCCTACTTGAATGCCGTGCTTTCATTAACATATCTTTCAGGCTTCTGCAGTAATCTGAGCGTAGTTGCGTTGATAAAAGGTCTCCCATATCTCAATGGCAGCCTTTTGAGACTCAACAGCATTTTCCAAAAACAGCTCCACCGAGTTACGGAAATCAGCTATCTTCTCATGCTCGATACGATCAAATTCATGCTGAATCACTTTGGATATATCGTCGAAAGCAACTCGTGAGTTGACAACCTTCTGCTCGCTAACTTGAACTTCTTGCTCCAATGACGATATCTTGTCCTGTAGAGTTTTACCCTGTCTCAAAAGTTTCTCCAAACTAGATCTTTTCTTTAGAAGTTCTTGTTCTGCCTGTTGAACTGCAGCAAATGCCTTTTGTCGCTGTGCAAAAACTGAACGAATTGAGGTGATGATTCTCAGATATTCATCAAATGTGGCACCCAACGACATTATATCCTGCAAAGATTGGCGACCGTACAGTTCTCTTATTTTAGCATGTGCTTG
This sequence comes from Trichomonascaceae sp. B5901, assembly GCA_037040845.1. Taxonomy (NCBI): domain Eukaryota; kingdom Fungi; phylum Ascomycota; class Dipodascomycetes; order Dipodascales; family Trichomonascaceae; species Trichomonascaceae sp. B5901. The sequence goes on from JAXQHN010000001.1 coordinate 2,576,851, forward strand.
TCCAAATGCTTCCAGAAGTTCACTAAGACTTCTTGAAATTTCAAGATCCGAGAGACTCTCCACAATCAAGCCAAACTCTCCGACGGCTTCACTTAATTCACGTCGTTGTATAACCACAGCATCTAAGGCCTTTGCCAAAGATTTCAAATGAGTTTCTAACCCATCAATATATATTTTCCTATCGAGGTACCATTGATTTGTCTCGATGAACTTCCCTGAGAACGAAAAAGCTCCACCCAATGTAGACATTATACCTGAAGAATTAACTTGTTCCAGCTCTTCAGGAGTCACTACACGGTTCTTGATATCATTTAAAAAGGCTTCTGACTCCAAAAAGAGTCGGAAATCAGGATCATTTCCTAGAATCGGATGTTTGGCTATCTTGCTGAGCATCACTTCCAAAGCAGCCCGTCTTTGTTCTACAAATTCCTCATTGAACCTACCAACAGCCTGTTTCTCTGGCGGAGGGGGAACTATAATGCCATGGTTATTGTTTTCCAGAGCATGAAACAGCCATCGAAAATCCTTATATCGTCGAGTTACTGATGCATCTGGTTTGGCAAAAGCTGTTGAATCGGTATGAGTATGTACTGTATATACTGTGTGAGCAGACGTTATGTCGCCAACCTTGATAGGATCGCCAACAGTAATTTTGAACACAGCACGAGTTTCAGACGGTTGCCCCGATTCCTTGCCAATGGTCGGTGCAGCCTCTGTTTCTTTCACATGAAGTTGTTGAAGCCCACTGGCCACCACATCGTCATCTGTATTTGCAGCCTCCGACGCACTAGAAGCTGCAGCTGGCGCATTTAGTGGAACATCCTGGAATGATGTCGGTGACATTGCTTGGTCTTTTATAGGCACAGCCGGTGTTTCAGGAGCAGCTGGACCATCATTGCCTTCGCCACTCAATGGATCATCCAATGGATTGCTTACGGCCTCTGCAGGTTCGTCCTGGGTCTTTCTGAAATTCCTCGGTCGAAATGAGCTTCGAATCCTATTGGATCGTGGTGTTACCTTGGAGGCGCTGTTGGTACTGCTGGAGTCAGGAGCATCCACTTCATGCTCAGGCGGTGGAGATTGCGAAGGAGCATGTTCGGCAGGCTTATCCAGAGATGAAGTCGAAGAGTTTTTTCCACTATGAGATAACGAGACTTGATCGCCCCAGGCCGAGCCGCCATAAGCCCAGTCCTCTTCGTCAGCCATGGTGGTTGTTTAAGAAGATGAAAATGTTGGTTACATAATCAGGAAGAATGAGGTTCAATAAGAGAATAGGGAATTTAGGAATAAGACGAATTTATGAGGAAGTAGTGAGACTGATATAAAAATGATAAATGCAATATCTGCTGATTCTCTTATCAGATTGATGCTGTTGAATTTAATTTTCTAACGTTATTCATTGAATGTCAGGGTCCTGCTGAACAGTACAGCTGTATGAAACCTTAAGCACCAGCAAGAACATCCAGCCATTTGACTATAAATATCTTCCAACTTCATAATAATAAAGCCAAATCCAATGAATCACCCTATTCCGCATTCTAATTTCACTATATCTGTATCCATGTTTTTCTTTTTTCGGTATTCTCGGTGTAAACTCCTTTTGGCTACGCTCCGCCGCTTATGCCGACACTTGACCGACTCTGTCATCCACTCCAAACTTCCTCGGTTAAACTTATTTTTCAACATGCAGACCCAGGAACTTACCACAACGTATTCGGAGCATTATTTTCGTATTAAAGATCATAACTTGGTCCAACAACTGCTGGCTAACGACGAGTTTCAGGTATCCCATCCCTATGACGATCCCAAGGCTGAGCATTCCTTGACTGCTGCAACACTTGTGGGCGATGACCTCGTAGCGTATACTCCTTTAGTTATAATAAACAAACCCGAGGTCGTAGAACGTACGGGAGAATGCAATGTGTATGCATTTTATAATCTTGGGTCCAGGTTGTGTGGTCATAAGGGTATAATTCATGGAGGCTTTTTAGCTACGATCCTTGACGAAGGACTCTGCCGCTGTGGATTTCATCTACTTCCTAACAAAATCGGTGTCACTGCCAAGTTGGACATTACATATTTAGCGCCAGTTCATGCCGATAACGTGGTGGTATTGATCGCCAAGACAAAATCTGCAGAGGGCCGTAAATGCTGGGTTGACGGAGAAATTAAAGTCCTACCGAAACCGGAGGAATATAAAGGAGAAAGCTTGGATGATTTGACTGCGTGTACCAAAGCATCTGTGTTGGTGGTGGAGCCGAAATGGGCTTCTAACTTGAAGAGAATGGAATAACTGCATTATAGAATTGAGAAGAGTTTAAGCATATTTATAGAATCAGCGACAGTTTCAAGGACGAAACTATTATAGAAAATGCAATATAAATGACGTGCGAAATAACGTGCTTGTATACAGTAACGTGTCCGTACGACATAACATTCTTAGTTATCCTTAGTTATTACACCTATATTCATATATTAACACGTGATTAAAACATCAACTATATACCTAGATCTCCGAATAATCAGGCGGTAATTCATCCTGATTCATGTCTTGTTTTTCATTCTTCTCCTTGTTATCCACAGCTGTCCAGTGTGAAGGTGCACCTTTAGAATCCGATGATCCTCCTTCATAGTAGCCACTAGAAGGTAAAGATACCGCTGAAGTCCCATTAGAAGTCGTAGTCGACGCCGACGCCCCGTTCGACTGAGCGTGACGACCTGAGCCTACACGCATTGGGTTAGTGACCGAAACAAACTGCGGATCAGCATCTCGAGCGGCAATAAAACTGGCTGCAACTTCTATATTATACGAAACTGCAATATTGCAAGTCTGAAATGTAGGAATAACGTAATCGGGTAGTACCACTCTGTCGGTGATCTCCCGTGGAACGGCAATTTCCCATATAGCCGGGTTATTAGGTCGCTGCACGGCACCTGACAGAAAGATAGGAGCGTCAATCTTAGCTTTGAAAAAATCCAATTGAAGTTTTCTTTCACGATTGTGTTCCTGGACCTTGGCTTCAGTGGTTGAATATAAGGTATAAATAAGTGTGCTCAGATGAATTGCATCGACCGAATACGAATGTGGAGCCAACTGACCTCGCGATGTATCAAATACAAGATATAATTGTAAAGGTAAAGATTTACCTGGGATTAGAAAGTCACTTGCTTGGCCACGGAGCTCAAATATAAAAGTGGCTCTTGCCCCCTGCCAAGAATTGAGGCCCAATGCCTTTTTGAAACCACCACCGAAGAACCCGCCCGAAGAATTATTGCTATTACTTCCTACTAGGGAATTGTCATATTCCTGAGGCGGAGGACTTAGTGGCTGATTAGTCTGAGTGTTATTGGATCGATAAGCATAGTTAGGTCGCCCCCTTTTATCCAATCCGGCACCAACCTCGCCGACAATATTGAAGGCACGTGAACCGAGAGCACCAACAATGCCTCCAGCAGGGAACTTTTCTGCTGTTCTGGAAAACGTCGTAGCTTTCTGGCTGACCCTATCCTTAAATCTACTGCCCTCATTGTACGAGTTGTCACTAGATGTTGTAGGACGAGGCTGTTGAGCTTGATATTGTTCCCATTTCTCAATTCCTTCTCTGCTTGATGTTTGAGATATATAGCCGCCCTTTTGGTTGCTGGCAATGGGAATTGAAACTTCTCTGCGTACAAACCAAACGCGACTATCTAAGTCGTAAGAGGAGCTTATTTCGAGTGGCACAAAGTCAAAAAGTCGAGTATGCCTGGCATTTACTTTGAACATTCCACTGCGATTCACAGTGCATTTAACAAAGTAATTGATCTTTGCAAAGTCGCCCATATGCGTAAAAGACGGAGGAAGAGAGCCAGTGAAATGTCCACGATTACCCCCTGTAGCAGGATCACAACTACCATTGACAGGAATCTTAAAACGGAATGGATAAGTATATTCACCAGGCTTTAGAGTGAAAACGCCACTGTCAGAGTGCTTTTGAACATCTCGTGGAGGAAAAACAACCTTAGTCGTATACAAGATCTTGTGAGATTCAGTTATTTGTTCCGTGTTTGGATCATCTCTTGAATGAGAATGATGTCTTCCGTGATTCCCATGATTTCCATAATTATTATGATCATAACCTTGTTTAGATACAAGAAATTGAGTAGTTGCCACTGCTTCGAGCTTGGCTACTATTGATTTGATGGTGGTTTGCTTGGTTAAAGTTAAAACCACTTTACCATTGATTATATCCAAGCTGGTAAAAGGTTTATTATCTTTGGGGGTTTCAATGTATGCTTCTACTTTACAAGAAGAGCCGAAATCCATAGTTTAAGGCCAAAGTGGCAAAATTGTTCAAGGCCCTGGTTGTTATATAGTTGAGGCAGAGCACGCACAAGCGTGAGCGGAGTTGGACACCAAAAACAGCCGCTTACATAAGCTGCTATTTTTGAGCTTTTTCAACAAATTAGAAATGTTTAAAAAAAGCCAATATTTTTTTAATTCATTAATAGAATTATAAATTAAGGTACATTAAAAATTTATTTAAGGTACATTTTGAATTTTATTAAGATACAAGCATATTTTTACAATAGCCTCCAAGTGAACTAATAATTTAAAGGGACCGTTTTTTCTTCCTCAAAAAAAAAAAAAAACATGGTTGGCCACCCTAATCTGCCCGGCCTGGCTGCGGAATTGTGGGTGCTTGGATTTTCTGAGGTTTTGTTGCGGAGAAAGGCAAGGAAAAAAAAAAAGAAATGAACCCGTTAATAGAACGCATTTATTGTAACGTTTAAGGAATAAGAATAGAACACCATAATAAAATCACGTGGAAATTGTAACGGATATCGGCAGTTATTTTAAGATACCGCTTGGCAAAGTCATACCCCTACCCTTGTGTTATTTCGACAAGTTTTGTATAGGAATAATGCTAGATTGGCTAGCATGAGTCAATTGCTTAAAATTTTTTGCCGATAAGCATCATTTTTCCGATTTTTTTACGTCACAATCACCTACTTTGGTCTCAAAAATAAATTTTCTTTCCCTAGCCGTCCTTCTTTCCTTGTGTGGTTCGGCCGGCCGCCTCTCCGCCCTGATGGGGTTTTGTGGATCTCTGCCGTTATAGGCATTACTTAACTTGACCCTTTCGCCGCTCTGGGGTTTGCTCTTCTCTCCCTCTTCATACAACCAGAAATATCATGACAGGACACAATTCCAGACCAGATCTCAAGGATAATTATAGTGCTACAGATCCTAATACTATCACTCAATGGTACTGCTGTCAATGTGGCCGATATCATGGTATACCTCCCGAACGGTATGATTGTACTCGTTGCGGGCACATGATGTGTCCATATTGTGTTAAAAAACGAATCAAGGATCAGTAAGGAGAGAATCTTATTCTTTCTTCAACTGAATTCTGTGTTATATTATATTTCTTCTTGCATTTACCTCTTGTTTCTTTTTTTTATTATATTCGACGAGCTATAACATTCTATCTACCCTATCTCATTATATTTATTTGCTGCTGCGCACACCAACACGAAGAAAAAAAAACTTTTAATGGTTCTATTGGTGGATTTTGCGGCTTTAGTGGAAAAAATGTAAAACATTTCATTGGAAAAATTTTCAAATCGGTGGGGTACGAAAGAGGGAGTTCAATAATAAAAAAAACAAGTGCTTTATAGAGGCATATTTATTTTTTTCTACAGCAATTATCTCATAAAAAATGGCCACAAATTGGTTTATTCTGTCATCATGTGGATTATTTATTTTTTTTCTCAAAATGAGGTACTGGTTTGAGGCTTGAGGCTGAGGGTCGCGCCACTTTTCCTTCCAGGACTTCTGGTGGGCTGCCCCTTTTTGCACTATTATATCTTATCACCCATGCCCTGATCCTCATGATTGCTGAATATTTGTTGCATCTCCTTAAAATGGCTGACTTGTTTACCTATCTCTGATATCCCCATATGCATTCCATCAAATGCAATGGCCATTTTCATGCTGGTTGCTGGTTGATTGGCCTTATTGATGACTGGTAATTTAGGGTATCGCTGTGAAAAGTGGGTCAATACGAGGTTTGAAGCCCTCATTTTTACCCCAACTCCAATAGCTTCACTCACTGTCGAATGCTTTTTGGCAATGGCATCTTCTAATAGGTCATCTTCATGAGTTGCCTCATGAATCAGTAACTCACATCCTCCCTCACTCCCTATCATGGTTATAAATTCGTCGTTGGGCCTGGTGTCTCCCGAATATGCTACCGTGATGCGTTCATGTGACGATGATACAAACGTTAGCCCTGTGCTATAAGACGATTCACAATGAATTGCTCGACATACTCTGATCTTGTCAATGCCTAGGCTATTGTATAGTACCGTGCTCTTGTTTGTCTTTGAGCCGCCTCCATTGTTGCCTTTTTTATTATCATGTATATATGATTCCAGATTTGAAAAATGCACTCGTTTTAGATTGAGCTTGTTCTCGATTTTGCTCCATTGTTCTAAGAAATGACAGAAAGCTCCTGGCCCTAGAAGGTATAAAATCATGTCATCATTTTCATGTAGCTTCAACCATTCTAAAATCACACTCACTGTTCCCAAATGATGATCCGCATGCAAATGGCTAATATATATTAAATTGATTTCGGATATGAGTGAATCTCGCTGTGGTCCGAAGCCGTATAGACGATTAATTGACCCCAGAGTGCCTTCCCCACAATCAAACAGAACGCTTCTGCCTTGCCATTTAAACAATGTACTTACGACATTGCGATATTTTGCAGGCTGAGAAGATCCTGTTCCAAGCGTTATCACATATCCATTAGTATCATCTTTAGTCAGAGAGACAAGTTGTTCATCTTCGATATGTTCCGGTTCCTTGGAAGCCTCTGAGTATCTTTGAACAGTTCGTTCTAAAGATACAGCATCCAGCTCGTAGAAATTATGAATATTATTCCAAGTCGTTGGAAATTCTTTAATTGCAGGCTTTTGGACTAAATCACAAAAGTTTTCAGGTAAGATCTTGCGTAGATCTTGGTTCAATCGATATGCACTTTCCAACGTTACAGCAGTCGATGAGTAAGCCTTATGAGACACAAAATGCTGCACTTCAGGTCCAAATGAGAGCATCCAATCTAGATACTTTTGATTGGCGAAAGGGTCCATATCTTCACCAAGAATATGATACATGACAGAGACAGGAAAAGAAATCTCGCCAGAACGAGAAGGAGGAAGTCGCTTACCACCTCGATTACCATGTTTTAAACGCTTATACTGGCTATTGTCCAACACGTGCTGATTCCAATCTTGGGAAATTACTGAATCAATGAAATCAGGACTGGGAACGTCGACGACAACCACTCTGGGTGCTGGTCTTGGAGGTTCCATGACCTGATCTGGAGTCACAGTATCCCCCTGTGGCGTCACCACAGACTGCCCGTTAGTTAATTTTGAAAACATGACACCTGCAGGAACTCCAAGCTCTAAAGCTTTGTTAACAAGAAATTTACCCCGTAGTGGAAGTACTTGAATGATGAAGCAGCTGGAGACAGTGCTATTAGTGTCAGCAATATCCACCCCTTTGATACTCAAAAACTCATCTTGAATACTAGTATGTACAAAATCACCACGTGATCCTTCTAGTTGGATTGCCTGGTGAAAAATAAAGTATTTCCATGCATCAATTGCCTGTTCTAGACGAGGTTTGACTCCAGAAGATGAATGGATTCGTAAACCGTCGCCAGCAACAGTAGTAACAGGACTATTCAATTGCTGACCCTGTACGACACCAGAAACAGTCAATAGAAACCCCGGAAGTCCTCCAAATGACGCCCAATCCAACGGTCCAGTCACCAGTAATTCCTTGGCTTTGGATGATCTGAGCCTATTCTCATTCAAGCCTCTTTGAAACCCTTCTGAAAACCTTCCGATAAGGTACTTTTTCCCTTCCTGTGTATGTAAAGCTATACAGGGTCCCGAGGTCTCAGCATTTATCGTAGAGACGATCTGAACGGCAGTTCGCATGCTGCCGATTCGAGCTTGACCAACAGTAGAATGATTCCGGGTAAATTTAGAATGCCAAAAGTGCGAGAAAACTCTGCTAAATCGACACCCCGAAGACCGGGATATCTGCAGTATTCTGAACCCCGTTATGAGAAAAGTGCGTTAACAAATGGAAGTTTCGCACGAGAAGTTCAGTTTGACGGGTTGGTTTGGCTGGGATAATTTTTTGGTGATCTGAAAAAAATCTTTCCGTTCAAAAAATCAGCATGCCATCGAGAAACTCCATCAATAAACCCAAACATATTGGAAGAAAGAAGCCTGTTCATAAGAAGGTGAATGTTGCATCTCAGGGACTCACTAGCAAGGTAATTAGCAAAAAAAGAAGCAAGAAAAACGAGCGTAATTTGCGATATCGGCAGAATGATCTTCGTCAAGTCTCCAATGAGGACATGGATTTAGAGTACGAGTCGAAAACACAGCAGAAGAAGGCTGCAAGAGCACAGAAATTGCTGGAGTACGTTGCTAGTGAAGATGTGGAAATGGCAGTGCCATCAGGGAATGGGACGACGCTGGGTGGACCGGCATATAGGCCGTCTGTTTAGACATGGCAGAATTGTGGCATAAAAGCGGTGTTGCAATAGAGATTAGATGCTCAATTATTGTAATATCGCTCATTACATTTTGAGAATGGCGCCGTTTGACTTTTGAGAATGGCGCCGTTTGACAGTACTGACATTCAATGGGGCTCTGTGGTTATGTCCTATGGCCTGTTCTAGAAGCTCATTGAGCAGCCAGGCGTTAGGCATTAAGATATTGGCTGCAGTCTTGGACTTCTCTTCGGTTGGTATCTCACATCTACCGTCTGACGGCAGAAATCACGGCTCACCACTTCATCTGCTGGGGCCATCTGCTGCCTCATCAAGCTCCCTTCTTCAGTGGAATTCTTTCCCGTTTCTCACTAGATTGAATTACCTTGAACAATGCTCTTTGTATGAATGGCTACTTCAGAGGCGATCACATCAACCTGAAGATCTTGCCCATCTAAGATCTAAATACCATCGAAACAACCAACTAATACCGGTAGTTGACTAAATAAATACATGCATTTATAAAATATATATAATGTCATTAACAGTTATCTCGACTTCATCTCCTAATTGTAAATATCCTCTAACTTCACAAAAAAATTCAAAGTATAAGTACATCTCATCGCTCCCCAAGCACTAAATTCCTGAAACTGACCGTATTATCAACTCACTCAACAACCGTCGTCGTGCATTGCGTTCGTCTCGTTGAGCAAACAATGACAGCTTTGTTGAGTATTTCTCAGGAACTGAAAACAGCAGAGGTTCAAACAGAGTCACCATATCGTTCTTAGATACCTGACGTTTCTCAATAACCAGACCCCGCAAAAAATTCACTATCTGATTGAGAACACTGCAGTTGGTTTCAAGACCCATCACTTCACTCTCTAGAAATGCCCATAAAGCTGCATGACCGTCTACAGGCGGACAGTGAACGCAAGAATCGTATATGTTCTCAGGAATTATATGCTCACTTGAATAGAAAAGTACTAGTACAAGCTCTTGAGCAACACTCAATGTTCCAAGTCCTGGATGTACTCGGTTAGCTTCATCAAGCACTTGAGTGTCGAAATCCAAGCCGTCATCCATCCAGTTTTGAATATCTCTGCACAATCCCGGAAGCCTGTTGGCTTTATGATCTGACCAGTTGAAATTGAACTTGTCAGGAGGCTCCAATTTGCTGAAAATTCCCGAACAGTCGCATTTATCCAAATATTTGATACATTGAGTAATTCCACGCACGGTATTCTGATCCACAGGTCTTCCCAGCAACGTGTGTTGACTAGTCTTGAAATTCACCGTCACAAATACATCCTTGTTGCCGACTAATCGAATTATCAGAACGTCATCCAGCTCATATGTGCCTACTGGTAAAGTGGTGCTTATTCGAATTGATTGAAAAGCTCCTATAGGCAGACAACCTTTATGGCTAGCCGGCTCAACCTTGATCAAAGGGTTATTGCATATTATTTCCCACTCTGCTATGCATGGTGAGGATTCCTCATCATTTGTCAAGGTCAGCCATGCTTCTTGCTCCTGCAATACTTTTCCGTCGTTTGATCCTACAATTTCCATTGGATCAACAATGACCTGCGCCTTCCTATTATTCTCATTAGTGTCGAATTCCTTAAATGCATCGTCTATAATTGCCTTTCGCTTTTCAAAGTTAATCCAGTTGACATTTAAGGAATAATCCGCATAGACAGGTTTGTGATCAGAAAGCGTATATTCCATAAGAGATCCATACGAATGCTGCTGCACAACGCCCTGATGATCGTCTGCTCGATATAATATACGATCGCAATATGAAGGAATGCGTGTTTTATCCAGTTCTTCTCCGATGTATTTGTATGTTGGTGCAAACTCAATCTCGCCTTCATGAAATTCTTCCAAGATACGTCCTTCCTTTCTCTGACTGAGAAACGTGTCTTGTATAAGTAAAGTACTATAGTCCTGTTTATCCACAAAATCTAACGCAATGTCCTTATTCATGTGTAACCGATAATTCAAGTCTCCAGCTAGAAACCAGATCTTTTTGTCGGCAGTGTTCTTCTCATCTTCGTCTGCTCTCATGAAATCGTCTCGAAGCTCAGCAGCATCGGCATCAAACGATTTCTCCTTGCTAGTACGATATTCAAATGTCTTTCCAATAGTCTCCAGCTCCCATCTTCGACGTTTGAGAAACTCTATGTTCTCTCCAGCAGAAAGATGACAGTTGATGAGCCAAATCTTGGTCCCTGTGTCCGGTATTATACTGTCAGCACCTACGGCAATACCAATACCACAAGCACCTTTGTTTCCTATTCGTCCAAAAAGTCCAGTTCCAGTGGTCTTTTTTGATATGTGTGTGATTTGACTGGCTAGTTTCTCGGTCGCAATCACAATCACCATCAAGGACAACAGCTGATTTTGAGCAACCACCGTGTATTTGGCAGATTCCGGCAAACTAGCCAATAGTTTCGATGCGTTAGAGGCCATTGTAGCAACATTTGCATATAAATTTCGACCCAGAGTGTCTGATTCTTGAATACATGCCACCAGTAGATCAGGTGATCCAACCAGGTCCGTCAAATCCAACGTGTCATCGAGCACATGACCAGCCAGATTCCAAGAGATCACTCTGACCTTGATATTTGCATTAGAGCATATTAAATGTTTGTTTTTGGTCAAATGTAGAGCCTTGAGATCATCCACAGAGTCCACTGCCAGCTCTTGAAGACTGCCGTCCAGCAGCGAAACAGCCATTTTCCACTCGGAAACAAACTCAGCCAGGTATTTATAGTCATCTGGATTATGATTGGTCACTCTACCAATTGGCAGGGAGTCCAACGTGACCTCTATGGCCGAATCATTGTCTACCGGTACCGTATATATAGGTAAAAGCTCCAGCTTCTTCGGCTCAGCCTGCTCGGGGTGTCTACGATCAACTATGGAATAATAAGCAGGATTCCCATGTACAGCAGGATACAGAAACAGCCGATGTGAGTTGGTCTCCAGGACCTTTACGCCCATTGTGGGGGAATTTTAATCAAAGTGGTGAAAGTGACAACTTACTTCACAACAAACATTTCTATGGCAAAGACCCTGGCAAACGTTTTCATCGCAGTAACATGCCTAAAAACGCTGCTTTTTCCAGCATATCATTCCACTGACTTTGATGTGCATAGAAATTGGCTGGCTATAACCAAGCAATTGCCAATCAGCCAGTGGTACTATGAGCATACCAGCCAGTGGACTCTGGATTACCCTCCTTTTTTCGCATGGTTTGAATGGCTTTTAGCTCAGTTTGTTCCATCAATTGTGCAAAAAGATGGCTGCTTAGAGCTGGTGCCAAAGGGCAATTATGGGTTTCCGACGGTTGTTTTCCAACGAGCAACTGTTATTCTCAGTGAAATCGTGCTATTTGCTTCGTTGCAAATGTATATTAATATCAGAGCAAAAGAGGGGCATAGAAGTGCTGTTCAAGGATTTGCAATTGCTAGTTCTTTGGCATTGAGTCCTGGCTTGCTGCTGGTTGATCATATTCACTTCCAATACAATGGATTCATGTATGGGATTTTGATTCTCAGTATTTCTGCTATGTTGAATGATCAGCTACTGCTATCTGGAGCTTTATTTGCTACCTTGTTGTGCTTTAAGCATATCTATTTATACCTTGCTCCTGCCTACTTTGTATATCTTCTTCGAGTATACGTGATCAAAATGAACAAATCAAACACTCGTCTTGCTGGAATCAACTTCCTCAACACTGTGAAATTGGGAACAGTTGTTATAACGGTATTTGCATTAGCCTTTGGGCCCTTTATTTACATGAATCAAATACCCCAGGTACTCAAACGATTGTTTCCTTTCAGCCGAGGACTCACGCATGCATACTGGGCACCCAACTTCTGGGCAGTTTATTCCTTTGTCGATCGTGCTCTGATAGTTCTTAATAAGGTACAAGATGTCGCGGCTGCAAGTGTTACGCGAGGACTAGTTGGTGACGTCAAATTCTCTGTCTTGCCAGATATCGAGCCCCGTCTCACGTTTTACCTGACTCTTTTCTATCAAAGTTTGGCTTTAATTCCTTTATTGTTTTGGCCCAGCAAGAGCAGATTTTTGGCCAGTCTGACTCTCTGCGGTTATGCTAGCTTCTTGTTTGGTTGGCATGTGCATGAAAAAGCTATTTTGCTGATCATATTTCCTTTTTCCTTTCTAGCTCTCAATGACAGGAGAATTCTCACATCTTTTGTGCCACTAGTTGTGTCGGGTTCTATATCATTGTTTCCTCTGATCTTTACACCAGCTGAGGAATTACTCAAAGTAACTTACACTGCTGTCTGGCTTATTATGTTTATTTATTCATTCAATAACTTGGCCAACATCTCATACTCTCCACAAAGAAGGGTCTTTTTACTTGACAGAGTATCGCTTATATATATGGTGGGTTTTGGTCCACTTATGATTGCTTATTATCTACTTCCTCGGTTGTTACCAAACTATGAGTTTCTCAAGCTCATGATGGTATCGGTTTACTGCTCTATAGGCATAATAGGATCCTGGTGTGGGTTTAGTTGGATTTATTTCTTTGATGATGAGCTATGGGCTGAGGGATGAGCGAGGAGGTCCAGAACGGATTATAATGTCATGGAAGGGAAGATTTGTGACATGTATCATGATATTTAGTATCAGTGTCATGTCACTGTAGATTATAGTGCTCATAAGGAGCTTTTCTCAAAATTGTACACTTGTTTTTCATTGTTAAAGATATCATGACTGTCTATGACTGCTGACTCCATGCCATTCCTAGAACGTCATTAGCAGAAATAACATAAAAACAACCATTTTATAATGCTCTCATTGTAAAATAACCAAATATAACCCATTATCGATCATTAAAAGTAAAATCTACCATCGCGTACTGCTGCCCTCACGTGACCTCTCAGTCACCCGGCTCAGCTCTTCCCAGCCAATCACAGCCAAAGTAATGGAGAACAAAATCAAGGTTTTGCATCAGCATATATTTTGCTTTCTATCTTCAAGACGACACCGTCTAACGGAAATCAGACAAAACGGCACTATGTTTAGGACACTGGTAAGTATGGCCTTTGGATCAATTGCTAGCGGTGGATTGACCTAACTGTTTGTTCAGACATCTCGCCAGGTTAGACTCTCGTTTGCAGTAGCAGCATCATCAGTAGCTGCTTATGGCACACATTTGTATTTTAGCAAGCCTGCAGAGGCTATGACGGAAGCAGAGCATGGACTGCATGCTCCTGAGTTTGAGTGGTCCCATAAAGGGCTGTTGTCGACGTTTGATCATCAGAGCATTCGTCGAGGATATCAAGTTTACCGGGAAGTGTGCTCGACGTGTCACTCCTTGAATCGTGTCGCATGGCGATCCATGGTTGGTGTATCTCATACTGCCAGTGAAGTTCGAGCAATGGCTGATGAGTTTGAGTATGACGACGAACCTGACGATGATGGAAATCCCCGAAAACGGCCTGGAAAATTAGCCGATTACCTCCCTGCACCCTATGAAAATGAACAGCAAGCTCGTGCAGCCAACCAAGGTGCACTTCCACCTGATTTATCGTTAATTACAAAGGCCAGACATGGCGGCATTGATTATATATTTGCTCTGTTGACTGGCTATCCTGAGGAAGCTCCGGCCGGAGTAACTTTGGCTCCGGGTCTAAACTACAACCCCTATTTCGCTGGCGGAGGAATTGCCATGGCTAGAGTCCTGTTCGATGGTCTGGTAGAATTCGAGGACGGAACTCCTGCTACTACTTCACAGATGGCCAAGGATGTAGTAACTTTTCTTAACTGGGCTGCTGAGCCTGAGCATGATGCACGAAAACTCGCTGGTTTCAAAGCTCTGCTTACCATAGGCACGCTTATTGGACTATCTATCTGGGTTAAGAAGTGGAAATGGGGAAATATCAAGACAAGAAAGATATTCTTCCGACCCCCTAAGAATTAAAAAATACTCTCATAGAAGATGGTCCTTGAGACTTTTCCATAATTGCAAATGCGAGGCATATCACTGATAAAAAGGTCTTGGAATCGTAGACTGTTTTTTTCCCTGTTGTAAATTGCTATTTCGTATAACGAACTTGAGAATCCACAACCAAATGCACTCAATGGCATCAAAACTTAGCTTTCAATGCACTCAATGGCATTAAAACTTAGCTTTCAATTGGTTACTGATGACTCGGCGGGCTAATTGTGCCAAGTGAACTTCATCAGGTCCATCCGCTATACGGAGAGTTCTTTGAATAACCCATTGACGAGCTAAAGGTTGGTCCTGAGACAATCCTTCGGCTCCATGAGCCTGAATAGCTCTATCAATGACTGCCAAAGCAATATTTGGACAGGCAATTTTAGCCTTTGCAATGTTCTCGGTAGCAGCTTTAGGACCGTATAAATCAATGGTATGAGCAGCCTGTAAGACCAGCAATAAGCCTTCGTCAATCTCAATTCTAGACTGGGCAACCCAATTGGCAATAGTACCATGCCTAGCCAGAACTCGGCCAAATGTCTGTCTTGCCGGATCAGAAACTCGTTTGATCATGAGCTCTAATGCTTGTTCAGCAGCACCCAGAGTTCGCATACAATGGTGGATTCTACCAGGACCAAGTCTTCCCTGAATGATCTCAAAGCCCCGGCCTTCACCCAGAACAATATTTTCAGCAGGAATTTTCACATTGGTGAATACAATCTCCATGTGACCATGTGGTGCATCGTTATAGCCCATGACCGTCAGGGGTCGAATGATATCTACCCCAGGTGTATCTCGAGGGACAATGAAGACTGATTGCTGCTTATGAATGGGTCCAGAAGTCGATGTTTTTCCCATGACAAGAAGCAACTTGCACCTCGGATCTCCAGCTCCAGAAGACCACCACTTTGTACCATTAAGCACGTAGTAGTTGCCTTCACGTGCCATTGTCAGCTGGATATTGGTGGCATCGCTAGAAGCAATACCCTTCTCGGTCATACAAAACGCCGAACGGATTTCCCCATCAAGCAAGGGTTGAAGCCATTGCTTCTTCTGTTCAGCATTTCCATATCTCGCCAGAACTTCCATATTGCCTGTATCAGGGGCCCCACAATTGAATACCTCCGGCAGAATCAGGTCCTTACCCATTTCCTTAGCCATTAGAGCATACTCGAGATTGGTGTAACCGCCGCCTTCGCTATAGTTCTTAGGAAGAAACAGATTCCATAAACCTTGAGCTTTGGCTTTGGACTTCAGTTCTTCGAGCCGAGGAGGTATTTGCCATGGGTTGGCTGAAATATAGCTCTCAATCTCAGCATTGTAAGGATGCACCTCATTTTCAATAAAATCATTGAGTTTTTTTAGAGTTTCACGAGCTCGAGGACTAACCAAAGGTTCTGCAAGGGGTGGAATATTGCTCATGATGGTTTATTGTGAATTGTAAGTTGCTAAGTTATACGGAGAACGGAAGATCTAGAAAAAGTGGGGTTGCCGATGATTGTCGGATAGGGAAAAATTGTCACGTGACTTCCGGGCTGGTTTTTCCGGGGTTATAGTTGAGTATTTTGAATAAATAAAAAGAGTTTATATTATATATGAGTCTCTGAATGCATTAAGTTCATTATTATTCTAGTTATGTCAGTATTAACATCATATATATGATTGAGCGGGACTGCCGTCATCAATGACTAGAAAGTGACTAGCCTAGGTACTAACCAAACGGAGAAGTATCGGGCTAATACCGCCGACTATCAAGACCGGGAATTGCATAGGAGCGGCTTTCACCATATCCAGTACTGCTGGCCGGAAGAGGGGAAGTTTGTGTCGGTACTGCTACATTTTCACCGGTGTAATACCGGTCGTTGAAAGCCGTTTCATCTCCAGGACGAGCTCGACACCAAAACCGTGTAGTTTTATCATTTGAACCTGAGCATAATATATGACCCAGAGGATGGTATTCTAAGCTCCATATGGGCCAGTCATGTGCATGAGGAATAATATGTGCAGGTAAAAGTGTAGAAGAGTCAGTTTTGAGAGAATCCAGAATAAAGTGGCATATTTTTCCATCATGAGTGCCAGTGGAAAGAAGATTAGAATGTATAGGATGCCAAGTAAGAGCTGAAACGTCAGAATCATGCCCCCGCAGTATAGATATATCTTTCATCATTCGTAGATCGTATATTCGGGCTGTATGATCTCGGCAAGTACTAGCGAGCACACGTTGACCACCAGTGGGCTGGAACCGACATCTAGTGACAGTATTTTTGAATCCATGTATTGTTGAAAGGCATTTTCCTCCAGCTCGTGGATCCCATAGTTTTACAAGATTGTCCTTAGATCCAGATGCTAATAGGCCCAAAGCAGGATGCCAGTCTACAGTCTTGACATCCCAGCCATGACCGCTTAAAGTAGCTTCTTCAGAAGCATCTGAAAAGTTCCATATTTTCACGGAGCCGTCATCGGATGCAGAAGCAAATCTTGTATCGTTTGGAGAAAAGGCGATATCTCGAACGATTTCTCGGTGAGCAGGCAAAACATTGACATTATTGAAATTCGTTTGCCAATACTTGATAGTACCATCTTGATCACCTGATAAAAGCCATTCTCCAGAGTGTGAATAAGTCATTGAGCGAACACCCGACTCGTGAGCCTGCATAATGGTCTCAAAGTTGAATGTATATCCATTCCATAGGGTGAATTCACCTGACATTGACCCAGTAATGAGTCGTCGGCCATCTGGAGTCCATACAACCACCAATACTGTATGTTTGATCTTATTTACAGATGTATGCACGAATTTGGTACAAATAGACGTACTCGGGTTGGACTTATAGCTGGTTGGAGGTAATAACTCCACTATAAAGCCCGGTTGAGCTCGAATACTCGAGGGTCCACAGTGTAATCCATTTGCCTTTTGAACGACCATACGACTGAACGTTTCTCCATGGTCAACGGTTCGTCTATGGCCCTGTTGACGTCGTGAATCGTCTTCCATAGTGAGATGATGGAGGCTGAAAAATATACCGTTTGAATCTTCCAACAGCACCAAAATGTTCAAAAAATTTACCAGAGAAGATATCAACTCACGAGCAAATGTCAAAGGATCGGTTCAAAGATCGCTGCGAGCCAAACTGGTAGAACAGTTTGCTGGACTCGAGCAAGATATCGATAGTATTATGCCCAAAAAGAGCCAATTGGTTCAGGTAAAGTGCAATGATAAATGGTCTTTATATACCGTAGACAATGAGATGCTTTTTAGTCAGCATTTTAACGACGAGCTGCTTCCGTCATTAAGACTTGTACATAAATATCCAGGTGATTTTCCAAAAGTCACAGTTGATAGAGGTGCCGTCAAGTTTGTTCTAGGAGGTGCCAATATCATGTGTCCAGGTCTTACATCACCGGGGGCAAAACTTCCTGAAGCTCCTGGTTATGAAAAGGGTCAGATTGTGGCTATTTATGCTGAAGGAAAAGAACATGCATTGGCCGTGGGGTATTTGACAATGTCTACTGAAGAGATCAAGTCAGTCAATAAGGGCATAGGAATCAATCTTATAGAATATCTAGGGGATGGCTTGGTAAGTTTAATGGCTTTTATGGGATTTGGAGACGTTTACTAATGAATAGTGGAATTTAAAAAGTATTTGAGAGTGTTTATTTAAAGAATAATGAGATGAATCATTGATGATGTAGATAGTGACTGAACAGTATTAAACATGACCGAACAGTATTAAACGTGACCAAACAGCATTCAACTGACTATAAGTACTAATAGTATAAATATTGTATGAACATCGTTACACATCCACCACTCGTATGCTATTTGGTACTGTATCGCCATCCTCCAGCCTCTTTCCCTCCATGTACTGCAACTCCACATCCATTGCATCTATTTTCAATGCTCGTGCAGCCCTGAGCTTGATTTGCCCCACGGACATTGTTTTCAGAACTTTCAAAGAAACCGAATCGTCGTTATATTTCACATTAATTGTCATGGTTTTGTCCTTGAGTGTTTCATTAGCAGGCTTTTGAGGCTGAGGATCGCCATGCTCTTCCACCAATTGATGCCATCTACGCGTATTTTTAAAGGTCAAGCTCGCCAAATTCTTCATAAAGTATATCTCAGCGTCCACACGTTGCTGAGATGTTATTGAAGTGCCATTTAACTTTGTTAATGCTGGTAGTCTGGCTATAGTTTCCATGCTGGATGTTGAAAATGATGCAAAAGAGTCCGATTCTTGCCTGTCGAACTGAAGATTTCCAGAAACTCGAAGCTCTTTTAAACTGTCTGGTAAAACAATATCAGACCATTCCTCGAGGTTATTATGGCCGATATCCACCGATTGACAGCGATTACTGGTTATATTGCAAGACTCCAATTGATTATGAGCCAATATAACATGCGAAATATCGTTCAAAGAACCTGATATCTGCCCAAACCTATTATAACTCAAATCAAGCTCTTCTAAGCTGGGCCATTGACTCTCATGGTTCCAGCTGGATAGACCGTTATGGCTCAGACATAGGGACTTCAACTGAGGGAAATGAGCCCGAACAACATCAATATCACTAGCTGACAAATTCATTCGAGCCAATGATAATTCAGTGATCCCATTCCATTCACATGATAAGTCGAATTGTAATCTATTGCCATTTAGAACAATCTGACTGAGATTACTTAGACCCTTGCACAATTCATACACCTCGCTGAGCTTTTCTAACAGATTAAAACCCAGATCAAGACGTGTCAGATTACTCAAAGATGCCTTTACCCCGTCGTCAGAGATCGAGCCAGCCGTAACACAGCAATGAGATACAGATATAGCACGCAAAGCACTCAAACCAAGCCATTTATCAGGAACATACTCTATATGCTTTGTACGGCCAACGAACTGCACAGCTGTAGTCTCAGACGAGCCCCCATATCGTTCCAAAACAGCCTGTTCAAACGACTTTTCCTCATCTGGCAATTTGGACGATTTCAGAAAACTACCAGCTCCATAATGACCCACCTTGAAATATTCAACCCCGCCAATCGCCCCGTCATGTCTTCCACGCGCAGGATCGTCCCATTCGACCCCCAGAGCCAAAACGTCCCACTGAGGAATCTCCCCTATATATCTCACCGTGCATAAATGGCCGTTATAGGAACGTCGTTGACCAATGTGGGGAGGTCCACCATGCATGAAACCAAAAATGTTTCAGCATTTCAGTGTTTCGCACTTTGCATTCTCCACTCCCACGTAAGGCTATACAACAACATAAGCTCAAAGATAAACTCAACAACGTTCGTTTGACGCGGCTACTGGGGTGATTTTGCATATCGGTTTGATTTCTTTGTGGTTTACAACTTTTCTGCACTGCAGTACTTTTCTATATGAAGCTTTTACACTCGCTTGTCTACGCGGTTCTCTCCACGTGCTCTCTGGCTCTCATGCCAGTCGAAGTCAAAGGAGACCGCTTTATTCTTCCTCCGGCAAACTCGTCTGATCCCGGCTCGGAATTTGTTGTTATTGGTGTCGACTATCAGCCGGGTGGATCGGCTTCGTTCTCTTTGAACGGAAATAGCGACGTTCTTAGTGACGAGGACGTGTGTTTGCGTGACGCTTTTCTTCTCCAAAAACTGGGGGTTAACACCATTCGAGTTTATTCTGTCAACCCATGGATCAACCACGACGCGTGTATGAGTGTTTTCAATGCTGCAGGCATATATGTGGTTTTGGATGTGAATAATCCGTTTGTGTCGTTAAGTCGTACAAATCCTGCTTCGACGTATAATTCGGGCTATTTGAACCAGATCTTTGGAGTCATCGATGCTTTCAAGGGTTACCCCAATGTTTTGGGCTTTTTCTCGGGAAATGAAGTCGTCAATGATGCTCCTTCTGCTGCTATAGTTCCTCAGTATATTCGTGCTGTTCAACGAGATATGAAGGAATACATTTCTCTTCATGCCAATCGAACCATTCCGGTGGGCTACTCTGCGGCTGACGACGTCACTCTCCGGGCCGCAATGTGGGCATATTTGGAATGTGGCGACGACGATGATCATTCCAAATCTGACTTTTATGGTCTGAATTCTTATGAATGGTGCAGCGGAGTATCTGACTGGCAGTCTTCAGGTTATGGAACACTGAACTCCACCTTTGCATCAACTTCCATTCCTCTCTTCTTGTCAGAGTATGGTTGCAACAAAGATTCGCCTCGATCATTTGATGAGGTCACTGATGCCATTTATAACACCAGTGGACTTTTGAACACATTTTCCGGAGGTTTGGTCTATGAATATTCTCAAGAAGTGTCCAATTACGGCTTGGTTTCGCTGTATAACAATAACAGCGCTCAATTGCGGCAGGATTATATCAATCTGCAACAGAGATTCAGCAGTCTTCATTTGAGTGATATCGCCGTGT
Organism: Trichomonascaceae sp. B5901; assembly: GCA_037040845.1. NCBI lineage: Eukaryota > Fungi > Ascomycota > Dipodascomycetes > Dipodascales > Trichomonascaceae > Trichomonascaceae sp. B5901. The sequence goes on from JAXQHN010000001.1 coordinate 2,597,811, forward strand.
CAGACATCCCGTTGCCAAAGAACACCACTTGCTCTAGCTCGTCTATCACTAGTATTGACCCCAAGTTCCAAACCAACATGACATTACCAGCATGTCCTGATCCTAGCTTGCTGAAGAATGGAGGCGGAAACAAGAACATTGGTAAACTCATACCTCTCAATTCCACCGGAACAACCTACAAGATCTATGACGTTGACGGCAGTGAAATCAGCAATACCAACATCACCATAGTTCCTGGCAGTAGCATCACTGGCCCTGAAGGTGCCAATACCGTGGCGTCCCCCAGCTCCAGTTCTAGCGGCATTAGATCTAGTGCAACTCAGACTGCAAAAGCCAGTGGAAAGAAGAAGAGTGCTGCAAGCGGCCTGGCTGTGCCTGGACTTTTGCTTTGTGTTTTAACTTGCGCAGGCGCATTTATGTGATGCGATGATGCAATTTTCACGATCTAGGCGGCTTTTATGTCATCTAGACGCATATCTTAGCTATTTTGTATTAGTTTTAAATGATTGTTTATATGTTCGATTGTCCACAAATTATAGTATTATATTTATAATATTTAGAAATCAATATGGCAGAGAATGTTCACTTTACCATATTTCCAAACATTGGCGTCGTTCCTTTTTCGCGTTTGTTCAATCGTCTCTGCTCGTCACTGAGCGTTATGCTCTGCCGTGGCTGGTGTGAAGTTGAGTTTCTCCAAGCTATACGGTGATAAAAACATAGAGAAAATCCACCGAATTCGCCGATTTCAACTGGACATTCGACCAATCAGGACATATACCTCAGCATTTGCATTATCATCCAATCAAAATCGCATATCATTTCTCATCTCCCGGCTTTTTTACCATGTTCAGATCATCCTTGGATCAGGAAATCTCCCTATATTCGACCTCCGAGGATCGCGAACTCTATGAATCATTGGCTGAGCTATATTCTATCATATTAACGCTAAATAAACTGGAAAAAGCGTTTCTAAAAGACCTGATCTCTCACCAGGAATATACACCTACATGTACTAGGCTTCTAGCTCAGTATAACACTCTGCTGAAGAATGAGCAAGTATCAGCACATTTTGGCGATTTGGATCAATTCAAAGCCAGATATAATTTATCTTGTGCAAATGCTACTGCTCGTTTACGCATTGGAATACCGGCTACTGTGGAGCACGATACAGTCGGTACAGCTACTCCTCCTTCTCATTCTCAATCACCTGTACCCAGCAGCACGGCTATTTCAGCAGGTATTTCAAGTAAAGCAGTCGCCGAAGCTACAGGTAACTTTATTACTACAATGGACGGTCTTAAGTTGAACTTTCGGGCCAAAGATCAGCTGCATCCTCTGCTCAGTGAACTAATGCAATCCTTGAACAGGGTTACGACGGGAAACTTTGAAGGACGAGCTAAAATAGTCGAATGGCTTATTACTTTAAATCAGATGAAAGTCAACGAGGAGTTGAGCGAAGAACAGGCTCGTCAACTGCTGTTTGATCTGGATACCGCATACAAAGCATTTTATACAAGTTTGGAGTGAGCAAGAGCACAAGTTGGTTCTACGAGCCATGATTCCGATCTGCTTATGATCATTTTATCAATTTTTTTTCAACTAATGTTTATACTTTGCATAATGAGAAAAGAGACTGAGAGACGAGAAAAGACCCACTGGAGACGAAACTAACACGCGCAAAACATTACAGTTGCCCCGACTATAAGACCTTACTCCGCCATTTTCCTGTGTCTCTCCTTCCAAGCATTGGAGCAGCACGAACGGCCAGAGGTATTATAGCTTGCCCCATGCGTAAGGCAGTAAAGTAGCACTGTATTGTTAGGCTTAAACTTACGCTTATCACGACTGTAATGGTGTGCATCCACAAACCTTTGCACAGTCCAGATACTGCGAGACTCCTCGTAAAGCTCCGCCGCATCAATCTGTGACTGTGGAATGAGTCTAAGAATATGATGGCATGCCTGATCGATCAGTTGCTGAATCTGGGCAGGACTAAACCAAAAGTTCTCTTTGTAAATTTGGTTTGTTAGATAGTCAAGGTAAGAGCTGATTTCAAGCGCACTGTTGGGTCTTTGATTCAATAAATGCAAATGCTCCTGAGTCACCTTTAGAGGGTCCGGCCTAAAATAATCTTCCAAACGCTGCATAAGTTCGCAGGCGAATTTCGGTACCCCGTTAGTCGAGATGGCATTCAACAAGGGTATATCCACATGGTCAGCGATTACGGGAACCAGTTGCATTTGAGTTAGTCTGTGCAAAGGCTTGTCTTTAAAGGCAGAAAAAGGCGTCTTAAAGACGTTACTAATTGGCCCATAAGGCATCAGTCTACCCTCTATAGCCCATTGCCAATCATGATACTTGGAGGCTGAGTCTTCCAAGCAGAGAATAGGAATATTATAAGATTTGGTTTTACCGGCTTTAAATTTTTCAATGAACTCATTGAGGTGTTCAATAGTGAGCATGTTCATCTCGTCCCTCAATTTGATGTACTCAGGATTGTTCAGAACAGTCTCCATGAGGTGCTTAATATTATCTTTTGATTCTGTCTTCGGTGTGCAGTACCACGGTAGAGACCGGTCTTCTGGAGCATAGGTAATTTCGGACTTTAGACCACCCCTCGTCGTCGATGATGATTGAGATACCTCGCTCTTTGGAGTAAATGACTGAGTAGATGGCTGAGACACGGTACTCTTCGGTGTGAATGAGAGTGCAGGGGATTGGTGACCGCGACCAGTTGGTGTCACTTGATAGTCTTCACTCAACGGAGTAAATGAGAGTGCAGGAGATAGACACTCGTCAGTCTTTGGTGTTGCAACGTCCTGAGGTGCCTTCAATAAGCTTCTCTCAATTTTCAAAGCTTGTATGTCGTGTTGGAGGACTTCCTGCTTCCCTTCGTCCGAAGTCTTCCTCAGTTCGTTGTATAAGTCCTTCACCTTTCGATTCAGCTCTGTGATCCTGGGATCCGCTGACTTCTCCGGTGGTGGTATCTTGGCCGGCAATTGCTTACCGTGGTTGTTATCACAGCCGATATTATACCGGCCCTGCAACATTCGTATCACGTTGACAGCATTCTTGTAAGGAAGAGTTTCAAGACCGGCTAAACAAACTTTAAAACATTCAAGGTCAGCATCAATGGCATCTGATGAAGACTTTTCTGTAGATTTGCGAGCGTTATTGGAGTCTGAATCGTTGTTGTTGTTCATGTTGACGGGTTCTCCTTGTGTTGGAGAAGAAGGGGAAACGGCGCGCATATCAGACATTTGAAGTGTGGCGTATCGACTCAATTAGGAAAAATTGGAGTTACCCTATGGTATAGTGGTGGAAGTTAATATATTGGATGGTGTATTATTTCTTGTTACTTTATAAATTATGCTATATATCGAGTATCTGTTTACTATTGAGATGATTTACGTTCGTGTATCGATGTCTTATCTTTCCGTGTTGTCGGCTTAAAATCGCCAAAGTCACGTGCTCTCATATCAACCGATAAGATCGGATTTTATCGTTTAAACTTTCCAAAAGTTTCCAAAGTAACTTCTTTTGTTTCTAATCACTCACAAGCTGGAATCAAAGCACTCAAAAGCTTATATTTCAGTTAAAATGGTCAAATAGATCGTCTATTAAAATAGTGGTGTTTGACCGACGACTCCCCCTTATCATCGGGGAAATCAATTAGAACTCTTTATTTCTATCAAAAAGCTATTTTTATTCAAGAAGTATCTCAAGCTTTTGACACCTCAAATGCTCTTTTCCTGTTCATCTACTTAGTAATGAATTTCACATGAGCCGACCACTCAGAAAATGGGAAATTTAGCTGACTATTCCACAGTCATCTTCACACTCTTTACTTCAACATGAATCGAGCAGCATTCCACAGCACGGCTGTTCGGCTTAAAAATCCGTACTTTTTCTATGATTGTAAGTATAAAAGATAGAAATATTGCAATATCCAAGTAAAAAAGTTAGAGAAACAGCCGGATCAAAGGATGTTGTCTCTGTTATGAACTCTTACTAACGTCTGTCAAGTACAAGCAAAACAGCCCACAGGTTCATATGATCCCGAGAGACCGTTCTATACTCCTGGATTAGGTAAAGCTCGGACCATTTTTGGAGAAATGGGCTCACGTACAAGGGCTAGGCAAGAAGCTTTAAAGCAAACTAGGGTCATTGCTGGTGTAAAAGTTCCTCCTAGACCTGAAGAACCGACCAATTGTTGCATGTCAGGTTGCATAAACTGTGTATGGGAAGGATATAAAGACGAATTAGAGGAATGGAGACATCTGCGTAATGACGCAAAGCAGAGGCTCTTTGAGCCTAACAATCTAAAAATCCCCTGGCCCGAGGATTATTTGGGCCCAGAACCTCCTGATAGACAAACAGGCTCTGGAAGTGTCAAATTGGATGATGATAGTTGGAAAGATATCGATGTTTCTATCCAGGTGTTTGTTGCTACGGAGAAACGGCTACGAGAGAGAAAGAGAAGTCAGGCGCAACAAGCAGGAGGATAGAGGTAGCATGGGTGTTTTACTTGATCTTGACATTGTAAATTATGGATTAAAATGGCTATATGACTGGCACTGAAGAGTATCATATAGATGGTCTGGCACATAACAAGTGTCAGACTACCGCTACAACTTCTCGTTTATCACCATATTGCATTTATGTAACTCGTCTCAAAGAGATTCTGCATTTTAAATAAATCAATCTACTTCAACTCCTTTGCTTCGTAGATCAGTCTTAGCTTCGTCGATTTGCTGAAAGTCAGTATATACATCATCGTCAAGAAACACCTTTCTTCCTTACCTTCAGTAACTCCTGATATTTCTCAGGTTTATCATTAAATGTCAAAACATCGAATCCCAGACTTCCTAGAGCATAGCATCCAAAGCTAACCAGAGCCCAGAACGGTATCACTGGTAGAATTTTCTCACGGAACACAGCCGGAGTAGGAACAATTCCGATATATAAAATGGAGTATAATACTGCCAATTGAACAGCAACAATGAGTGTGTTGGTAGCTATAGTCATGAAGAACAATGATGCGTTTCGTGTTCCAAAAGACTGGCTGTTTTTTCCAGAGGTTTTAACGTGGCATCACGTGACTTGCCAAAAAATCCCCCCTGGCAGGCTCGTGTTCCTCAATTTTCACCTCCTAAGTTACCATATCTTGACGCGCTTTTTGTCATTTTTTGTTTCTTCACTTATCTTCTGCATATCCCATCTGTTTTGTCATTTTACATGCAGAATGTACGTTTCCAATCGTGATATAACGCTGACCGATGTCAAGCAGGTTATTCTCGATTCTCTCCGACAAGGAGACAGTGGAATAAAGAAATATGCAGGTGATCAGTTCAGTAATATGATCAAAGATGGCTTGGACATAATCGATTTACGTATAATTGGAAACGCTGTTGCTGACGATGAGAGAAATAGAGAGAAGTTACGCGACTGCGACGATTTCTGGATTCATTTAAAAGAAGACCCGACTACTGAGAAGACATTATATATATGGTTAAGCATTCTCTTCAATTTATATAATGGATCTAAAGGTACGAAGCGCTTAGATGAGACGGGTGACATTGTGGTTGGGTGGATCAAACAATATGGTGCATCCAGGCTTCCTGCAGATCTCTTTCTTGATCTGCTGTTAAGATCGGCCGAACATCGTTATAACTCACACATAGAGACCAAGTGGCCGTTATCTTTGCTTGACGATGTCGTCTTTGCAAAAAATATCGACGGCAGCTTTGATGTAGGCGAGAAATTCGCCCTAATTTATTATCTGTTTGGACTAGATCCCGAATATGAGGGCTACATGGCAGGAAAACGGGAGGCCGTTTTGAAAGCTCTTGAAATATTTCAGAGTGCAGATCTTGATACGGCCGATGACTTTCCCATATGTGTCTTGGGGATTGTCTCAGCTAGAGATGAGTTCTTTGAGATTGTCGATTTTCTAAACGTGGATGACCCTATCATGAAACACATATATGGTATGCTTCACTCAAACGTCATTGATCATGTTGCAGTTGCTGGGGTTATGTTAGCCAACAGAATGGCCGACAGAGATGTGGCCGAGAAAGCTGTAGCAGCACAGTACATCGATATTGAGGATTTTATTGACAGATGCCAATCCATGACGAACGTACAGCTTCAATGTATTCAATTGTTGGAGAGTTTATCGCGCAACCGGAAGCTTCTGGTTGATAGGTTACTTCCTGCGGGTCTTCGACCTTTGATCCAGAAGGCTATTAAGGTACGATCACTTTTTGATGTGGTGGTGAGTCTGGCTGCAAGAGCATCTTGGAACATTCTAGCTGTAGAGCAAGACCCTTCATTTGTGAAGGATATATTGGAAATGGCTGCAGTGTATCCTGCTGAAAGTATGCAAAAGGATGAGCTTATTCGTGCCTGTGCCATAGCTTTTCCCTCCCCTCTTTCTTATGAAGACAATAAGTTTGGAAGAGCTATGGTAGATGAATACTTATCAGTTTTGCTGAATTGCGATCCTCCAATCGTTTCATCTACAAAAAATCTGGGTCAATTGCCTCCAGAACTACTGCATGAGAAGAAATCAGAGGTAATGAAAGTGCTTAGAAGATGCAAAGAAAGCTCTAAACAGGCTGTACGCAACAATGGCGCGTATATAGCTGGGGTATTACTCAAGTTTCCCCAGGATGATACGGAAATTGCCGAGGAGCTTAAGGCAATTGTAAAGACTTACAGTGTCGAAGGGATAAATGATGAGGCTAAGGCAACAAATGATCAGACCAAGGCAACAAATGATCAGACCAAGACAACAAATGATCAGGCAAAAGCGAAAGAAAGAGACGATCAGGAGAAAACGAAAGAAATGAACAGCCAGGCGAAAACGAAGGGAACAGACGACCAGGTCAATGCAAAAGCAAAGGCAAAAGGAATACACGATGAGGCGAAAACAAAAGGGGTAAGCGATCAGGCAAAGACTAAAGGAACAAATGATCGGGTTAAATCAAAGGGACTAAACGACCAGACGACAAAAGGCATAATTGATCAGGTCGAACTAAATTCCTGATTATCACTCTACAATGCATTAATTTGCTTTTTCTAGATAATTGTCTCTATCTGTACAGCATATTCAAGAGTGTTTTCTATCAGCTTTTCTGGGCCCGTTACTATGGCATATTCTTCGAATTGCTCCTCCTTAGGGAAATAGATATGACCATCTCGAACATTCCATTGAGGCTGATGATCATGAACGAATTTCACAATATCTTTATCGGAAGATAAAAAGAGAAGATGCCTAGCATTACCAATTGGTAGCGAAACATAGGCCTTTTCAGTGCATGCAGCTATCTCAAGTCGCACTGTAGATATGAGAGATTCGGCTATAATGGCGAATTCAGCCGATGGAAACTGCGATTTCTCTGTAATGGCTTTCCATACCTTATCATATAGACCTTCCATTAACCACTGTTCTAAATGCAAAGAGTATGACAAGTAAGGATCATCAGTAGCATCACTTCCTGTTCCTGTATTTTCCAAAACGTCCAGCTCTGTATGAAATTGTGCGATTTCATTCTTGGCTATCAATAAAAGCAAGTGAAGACCGGTGATTTTGGACTGGTTTGCCGACTGTGGCAGTTTGAGCTTTGGTGAGTAAAACGGCCTAACAAGAGCAAATAACCGCTCCATCTCGGCATCATCCCGATTATGAATAGAAGCTAATAATGCGAGTTCCAGAATATGTCGGCTGGTCACGAGATCATCGGCAGGAGCACTGCTGGCCTGTGGCACTAGGATGCCAGCTTTAGCCAGGTTGACTTTGATTTGAGGCATCAAACGGCTTGCATCGGCATATTTACCCTGCTCGAAAGCAGTGAAGAACTTCTTGGTTAAAGTCGTAAGATGATTGGCCGGCATAGTTTGTCTAGTTGTTGGTATTAAGGCAACTATGCTGTTACTAAGTGTTATGATATTCCAAGTTGGGTATAGCTCGTGAAAAACCGGGTAACTCGAGTCGGTTTTTGTGGTTCATCCGGGTAATACCGTGGGAAGGTAACGGAACTTTTCACCAAAAAAAGGGGGGGGGGGCTGGTGATATTTTAAGAAGAACCCTTAAAGTAAAAAAAAAAAAGCCCGTGACTTTTATCTATTTTTATGTTTTAGCAATTGTCAATGACACAATATACGGCCCATAAATTTTGGCTTGGCCCACCGGTCGTTTGTATCGCTAAACATTCACTAAGGTGCACTATGATATCATAGCAGCAAAATGGTTGGTCGAGACGGACAGTGGAATTAAAGCACCACGAATATAGATATATACAAAAGAAAAAATTATATATGAAAATAGGCATCTAATTTTATCATAAATCATCTTAAACGCATCAATTCGCCTCCGTTTATCCTCAATTCCATCACCCCACGTTACCGGTCTAACGTTACTTTCCCAAATGTAACAATTTGCGCTTGGGTTATAAGAGGGTTGACTTAGAAACCACACAAAAGTCTGAGACCAAACCGCTAGTTATCCCGCCGCAACCGGTAGATGAAGCAAAGTATCGAAACAAACTGCTATATAAATTGATTGCTTTGACAGGGTTTATTTTGTCGGTATGAGCAGCGAGGTTATATCTCATAAGACTGGCTCGTCCGTGATTGGCCGCACAAAAGGTCATGGTTTACTTCAACATCAGTCCAAGAAGGAGGATCATAAGATCCAGAGGCTAATTCGAAAACATCAGAAATATCAGTCGGCAGTCAAGCCGGTTTATCCACCTTTGTACCAGGAAGATCGGCCTCCTGCCTATGCAGCCCCGTCCAAGTCCGCTTCGGCATCCATGAAGTCTGTATCAACAAACTCAACTCCTTACTCGGATTATGAACATGAAGGTGATGAAGCATTAGACTCGTATTTCGGGTCTTCTGGCGATGATAATTTGGTGGAAGAAGATGAGGAGGATGCGCAGGACTACTGTACAGGAGGTTATCATCCGGTACAAATCGGAGAACGCTTTAAACGGGGTCGATATGTCATTACCCGTAAACTAGGCTGGGGTCATTTCTCCACCGTTTGGCTTGCTATTGATCGCAAATGTGACAATCGTCACGTTGCCATGAAAGTCGTCCGGTCATCGTCGCATTATACCGAGACAGCCTTGGATGAAATCGCTCTCCTCAAAACAGTTAACAAAGCCAATCCCGATCATCCTGGCCGTGCACACGTTGTGTCATTATTGGATTCTTTTCAACATCAGGGACCAAATGGAACGCACATATGCATGGTGTTTGAATGTCTCGGCGAAACTCTGTTGGGTTTGATCAAACGGTTCGGCCATAAGGGAATTCCACATGGATTGGTCAAGCAAATAACTAAGCAAGTGTTGCTGGGCTTGGACTACTTGCACAGAGAATGTGGTATCATCCATACTGATTTAAAGCCTGAGAACGTTTTGATTGAAATCGGCGACGTCGATGCACTAATTCGAATGATGGACAAGAAATCCACCAGCAGGAACAATTCTGTTGCCAGTAACACCTCCGGAAGCCGCTCTGCACATGGAAATGGACGCCGACGTTCCGTTGTTACTGGCTCTCAGCCTCTGCCGAGTCCATTACAAACGTTTGGTTCTGGGGATAGTTTCTTCAAACAGAAAGGTTCTGACTCCACTATAGAAAATAGGCTGTATTCTATGGCGTTAAACAACGGCAGCCACAGTGGAAGTACGGATGCCGATACCGACGATGATTTGGATCCGAAGAGTGTTCGACATTCCAAGAAACATTCCGTCTCATTGCGATCTTCTCCTTCTCGGGGTGATTCCGGAGGCTCATCATCGAGTGCCGATAAGTTTTCCACTACAACAACGTCGACTGCTGGCTCCTCGGTTCATAGCCCGGAACGAAGAGACAGCGCTTTTTCGCCTAATGCTCTGAAGCGTGTTCCCACAGCTCTTTTTGATAATGTAATATCGGTTAAAATTGTGGACTTGGGAAATGCTTCTTGGGTTGAACGGCATTTCACCAATGATATTCAAACTAGACAGTACAGAGCACCGGAAGTGTTGCTTGGATCGGCTTGGGGCGCGTCGGCCGATATGTGGAGCATGGGCTGTATGGTCTTCGAATTGTTATGCGGTGATTACTTATTTGATCCGCAATCTGGTTCGAAATATAGTCGCGATGATGATCATATAGCTCAGATTATTGAGCTCCTCGGTGATATACCGAATAGTATAAAGTTGGCTGGAAAATGGAGTACTGAGTTTTTCGACCGCAGAGGAGGCCTGCGACATATTCACAAACTCAAGCCATGGTGTCTTCGTGATGTTTTGCGTGAAAAGTATCATTATAGCGATCAAGATGCCACCGTTATTACTGACTTTTTGCTGCCCATGCTTGACTTATATCCTAACAAGCGTGCTGATGCTGGTGGCATGACGGGCCATGTCTGGCTAAAAGATGTTGAAGGCATGCAGGATGTTCATATATCCAGACCCGTGAAAGGTTCAGGTGAAGATATACCCGGTTGGTACAGTGAGGTGCCATACAAACCATGAATAAAAAGAATATATGTGACAAGAAGTATAACGATATATAAGTCTTGTAATCCTAGATCTACGTTCCTTGATGTAACAGAAAATAGTTAATGTGACAAATTGCATGATAGAGATGAGCCTGGTGAACTTGGAGGTTTTGTCTAGTCCGAATGAATGTCTTCTTCCTCCGATGATGACCATGAAGCGCCTATATTATTGATATTAGCAGTGAAAGACTGCAATTTTTTGAGGGTGTCGAGTTCTCGAGAAGTGGATTTAGTGGTAGCGGTAGTTTTGGTAGTTGTGCTGTTGCTGGTTGAGCTGTTGCTAGTAGAAGGCTCTTTCTGTGAACTCGCAGCAGAATTTGCAGTTGAATCTCCCGGATTCTCTGATTTTCCATTATTCTCCTTTGATATGTCCTCCTCCGATTTCGCGTTTTCTGGTGTTTTGAACGCCTCATCCTTTAGCAGCTCATGAGCAGGTCGCATCTTCTTCCGTATAGGCACAAAGTCCTGGTCATCGTCTGCATCGTCCTCATACCTTATGCTTGCTTTCTTTGTCTTCTTTGCAGTTTGTTTTACCTGTTTTTCCTCAGCTGCTCGAGGTTTTTCAGTCAGATCATCAAAATATGGCTCGATGATCTCTGTACTGGTGATCTTTGCAGGATACAATGGCCGATCATCGTCGTCAGTCTCAGCTTCACCGATTTTCATCACATTGAAGTAAGTATCACCAATAACACGACCAATAATGGTGTTTTTATTCTGTAACTCCGGAGTTGCGGCTAGGGTGATGATGAATTGAGATCCATTGGTGTTTGGTTTACCAGCATTAGCATAAGCAACAACGCCTCTAGCACCAAACCGAAGTCGAGAATGAAACTCATCTTTGAACATGCCGTCTGGATATATTGACTCTCCTCCATATCCTGTTGCTGACGGGTCTCCTCCTTGTATGATGAAATCCTTGACGACCCTATGGAATGTCGTTCCGTCATAATACCCGTTTTTACACAATTGCAGGAAATTCCTACTCGATATAGGCGTCTCCTTAGCCCATAACTCCACCTCAATAGGCCCTTTGGAAGTATGCAGAATGACCTTTGCTGAAGGATTCGGATGGCTCATGGAGAAATGGCACGGCTGAAGCAGTATGGAAAAACCCACCCGTTGTGTCATTTTTCAACGCACTTTTCACCAGAATGGTTTACAAACTTGTCATTGCCGCCAAGGCTGGTCTGGTAGCTTACCCTGCTCTAATTGCTGCTGTGATTGTCAATGCTAAAGAACCGTCATCTCCTATTGATTTGGCTTTTGTAGATAAAGCAGAAGCTGAGCCTGATCAGGGTGAAGCAGTTCTGTCTGGGGGGCCCTACGTCGAGGTTATCTCGGGATCTTTGAAAATTCTTCATTATTTGAGTAAGAAATATCCTGATGATTTGGCTGTTTCAGATTTGACCAACGATTGGGTTGATTTCGCCTATGAACACTTGTCTGTCAAGGACTTCAAAAAATTGACTCCGGCTCTGGAAAAACTCGAATCTCATTTGAATTTCCGCTCTTTTGTTGTTGGATATAAGCCTTCGATTGCTGATGTGGCTATTTGGGGTGTTTTGAGAGCTAATGGTGTTGTTGGAGCTTCCGTTAAGTCTGGTACTTGGATCAACATCAGTAGATGGTATAAGTTTTTTGATTCTAACGCACACTTTGGAAAGGCGGTTGAAACCATGAATAAGGATCTTGTTGAACTCAGAAAGTCTCAGAAAGTCGGACAGAAGAAAACTTCAGCTGCTTCGTACGATATCGATCTCATTGATGCTGAAGATGGTAAAGTAGTCACTCGATTTCCTCCTGAGCCATCGGGTTTCATGCACATTGGTCATGCTAAGGCTGCTATTTTGAATCAGTATTTTGCTCAAATGTATCATGGAAAGCTTATTATTCGATTTGATGACACTAATCCTACGAAGGAGAAGGTGGAGTTTACTGAGTCGATTCTTCATGATCTGGAACTGTTAGGTATCAAAGGTGACAAGATCACTCATTCCTCGGATTATTTCCAAGAAATGTACGATTATGCCGTGCAGATGATCAAAGATGGCAAGGCTTATTGCGACGATACGCCTCAGGAGAAGATGAGAGAGGAGCGAGGTGAAGGTATAGCCAGTTCTAGAAGAGACCGTTCTGTTGAGGAGAATTTGCGAATTTTCACCGAGGAAATGAAACATGGTACTGAAGAAGGTTTGAAGAACTGTTTGCGAGCTAAAATATCTGTCGATGATAATAACAAGGCTTTGAGAGATCCTGTTATCTATCGATGCAATCTAGTTCCTCATCATCGAACTGGCAATCTTTGGAAATTGTACCCCACTTATGATTTTTGTGTTCCTATTGTCGACGCTATTGAGGGTGTAACTCATGCGCTTCGAACCATTGAATATCGAGACCGAAATCCCCAGTATGAATGGATGCTCAAGGCACTCAACCTCAGAAAGGTTCACATCTGGGATTTCTCACGTATCAACTTTGTCAAAACCTTGTTGAGCAAAAGAAAACTTCAGTGGTTTGTTGATACTGGCAAAGTGTCAGCATGGGATGATCCTCGATTCCCTACTGTCCGTGGTGTGAGAAGACGAGGAATGAGTGTTGAGGGTCTACGAAACTTCATTCTTTCCCAAGGACCATCTCGAAACATTTTGAATCTTGAATGGAATTTGATTTGGGCTGTAAATAAGAAGGTCATTGATCCTATTTCCCCTCGTTATACTGCAGTGAATAGTAAGGATAAGGTGAAGGTTCATTTGTCTGGCAAAGATGCACCAGCAGAGCCAATCACAGAGGAGAAACCTAAGCACAAGAAGAATGCAGAACTTGGAAACAAAAAGGTGATTTTCGCGTCGGATATTCTTATTGACCAGGAAGATGCTGCTACATTCAAAGAGTCGGAGGAAATTACCTTGATGGATTGGGGTAATGCTATCATTGACAAGATTCACAAGGAAGGAGATGTGATAGTCAAAATCGATGCCACACTACATTTAGAGGGAGATTTCAAGAAGACAGACAAGAAGGTCACCTGGCTTTCTGATACTAAAGACCTTGCAGAAGTCGATTTGGTTGATTTTGAGCATCTGATTTCCAAGGATAAGATTGAAGAAGATGAGAACTTCGAGGACTTTTTGACCGAGATCACGGAATTCCACACTCCTGCAGTAGCCGATTTGAACATCAAGCACCTCAAAGAAGGAGATGTCATTCAATTTGAGCGAAAGGGCTACTTCAGACTAGATAAAGCATGGTCAGAGAGCAGTCCAGCGGTGTTTTTCACGGTTCCAGATGGAAAATCTGTTTCTCGATATGGAGCCAAAGCCGCTAAATAGGAAATATAGAAAAAAATTCCACCAGTTCGACCCAAAAATCGTTGCCAAACCCTCCCATATATGTCTCATCCCCCTTGGGACGTCCACTCTCTGTCTTACATGCACCGAACTCGACGCTCAAACTCCAGCGGGAGCAACTCGACCGTGTCACGAGTCAACTCGGGGGTTGGTTTAAGTGCTCTTAATAGAGATGGAGAGTATCCTCCTCTTAAGCTTTTAGGGCTGAAATTTGTCAACGCTCGAGTCCACTTTTTGCTGGCGTTTTCAAGAGTAAGTTAAATTTTTCCCCACATTTTGGCCACGGGACGTCTAACAAAACCACTCAGGGACTTTCAGTGTTGCCGTCGTTTATTGGCATGGGCAATTGTTTCTATGAGGCGTGGAAATTAGCAGGAGAAACGGAGTCGGAGGCCAGGATCTCCGTAAGAGCCTCTGAGCTCGTTCTAGCTGGCCTATGGTGTATAGTATCCGGGTACCTTTCGTACTCGGTTCTGGACGGTTTAATGGTACGATGGATAGTGACATATTCGGGGTTTGCAGCCGTTTTGAGAATGTTATCTGTTTCGACGCTAAATTTAGCCATGATCCAAACCCTGCATTCCATTCTGTCTCCTGATCGGACCTTTTTATTGCATATATGGATTCTTGTGTGCTGTATTCAAACAGTAGCATATGCCATTCAGAATTTCGTGACTTCGAATTTGGCCCTGGAAAGGCGAAGACCAAGGTCTGTCGATTTGTTGAACATAGCTGTATTTGCTGTGGTTCCTGTTGGCATAGCATCATTTGTAACAATGCTGGGGCTATTAAGGAGTCTACTGATATTACGATTGGAATATTCCTAAAAAAAAAGGGTTGGAAACCAGGAATATTTATACCATATTGGCATTTGTCAAATATTCGTATTTTTATTATGCATATCAATAAGAGCAAATAGCCTGCTCTTTCAGGCTGCTTTTCTCAATATGGCAAATCTCACCGCTATTTCAAGCGTAGATACACCAAGAGAAAAGCAAATTAATATAATTATAATCCACGTGATGCGTGCCATGTTGTGTTCGGCTATCGAATCAGATATAATGTCTGTCAGTTCTAGGAATACCTTGCACTTGTCGTTCAACACTAAGATCCGAGATTCAATCTCGAGGTATTCTCTAACAGCAGAATATAAAGGGTTCAAAGACGGTTCAGCTTCCCAGAAAAACTCAGGCGTGTCAAGAACATTCGATGATAAGTTAACATCTACCCGCAACTTGAAGAGTTTTCCAGAGATCTTCAAGACTTCTTCTCGCTGCATACCCAGTTTGCCTGTCAAAGCCAGAGTCTTAGGTACATATTTAACATCATGCATGTTAGCGTCCATTCGGGCCTCAAATCTTGATAATTTTGTACTTTGAGCAATGGCATGAGACATGGCTAGCTTGATCATATGGTCTCCTGATCTCAAGGTGATCATATCGTTATATATACGCGGTCGTGTCGTTTTCTCTGAGTAGGTAAAATGCATTTCTTCCGTTTCAATGTCGATATCGGCAATAGGTCGTACTACCAAGGAACCACCAGCATATGTTTTTGCAAAGGTTAAATCAGCCAAAATGTCCTTCTCCTGATGCTCGCTGAAATTCCAGAAAACAATCACACCGTAGGTAAAAATAAATAACTCGGCATGTTTTAAATCATTATGAGATGGTCTTCGCTTTTGCTGCACATTGTGAGCAAGAATCGAAGCCGTTCTACTCGTAGCGTTTTCAGGGCTGGTTGAAGCCATGCCTGTAACCTCATTAACAGGACTCTGTCCGGCCGCTGCTGCCAGAGAATTAGGTGCACGAGGAGAGAAATCCTGAGGCTCGTAAGGGTCAAATTCATCGCCACTAGCATCTGATTGACGGCTTGCATTTTGAGGGTTCTCTAATCCAGAATAGTATTCGTAATGATGATCTCCTCTCTCGGATTGATCAATAAGTTGTTCCAAAATCTGGATTCCTCCAGTACTACTCTTTACACGTGATCCCTCGCCGTCTCCAGGTAGTAAAGGTAGAAAATAAGGGGCAAAAAGAGCCTCATCGTATATTCGTGGCCGGATCTTATGATGGTCCTTCAGAAACTCCGCGATTCGTTGAAGTCGCATCCCATCAGAAATGCAGTATGCAGTAACTCTAGGAAATCTATCTGTACGTCTATCTTTAGGCGTTCTCTCCGCATATGATCGTCTAGGCACATCTTCCTCTTCCTCTTCGTCCCATGGAGTAGGAGGAGCAACATCTGCCCCTTCAATAATTGGCGAGACATCAGCGAGCGATACGTCCTCATCCGGAATCAGAACTAACTTTTCACTCATCTTACTGGTTCTTGGAGGTACATTTTGTGGGGTTAATCGAGACTGTGAGGGTAATGGCTTGGGTCTCACCATTCCTATCTTCGACAAATAGCTCTTATCGCTAGGTAAAGCCGGTCTTTTACCAGCAGCACTATCTCTTCTATGAGCAGAAGGAATATCGCTTCCTCCTGATAAAATATTGTCCATAGAAATGCTAGAATAGCCTCCAGCTGTCCTGGCATTGTGCGTCAAAGGAGCCCTTCGTTTGCCGTTTTTGACAAAAGGAGCCGAATGTCCACCACTAGGCGCATTACGGACATCCGTTACAAGAATTGAAGGCGAACGTTTAGCCAACGGCTGTCTATTACCGTCAGACATGTTGTTAAAACACGTGAAGCTGGACAAAATCGCTCTTGAGGTCAAGGCCGGGTAACACCCAAGCTATAATTTCCACACAATATCCTACTGATCATTCTAACCAACATAGCATACTTTTATCAACGACATGTCTGATTTGGAGGATGACGATCTTTTGGCTCTTGCCGGAGCTGGCGCAGATGACGACGGAGAAGAGACGGAGGACGAGCTGCCAGTAAGAAAGGCGCCAAGGAAGAGGAAAGCAATATCACGAAGCCCCAGTCCAGACCAGGATGAAGGCGATGAGAAAGAAGACGATGAAGATGAAGATGAGAATTTCGCCAAGGATGAGGATGATAGAGCTTCGGAGGCGTCAGATGAAGAGACTACGGTCGTAAATCCATATCCTTTGGAGGGCAAATATAAGAATGAAAAGGACAGAGATGTGCTTGAAAACCTGCCTGAAATCGAGCGTGAATCGATATTATTCGACCGATCGCAGGAAATGCAAAGATATGAAGAAGCTAAGTATCTGGCGCAACGTGCTAGAGAGCAGAAAGCTCCTACAGCTCGAAGGAAGAGTGGTAGAGACAAAGCAGCTCAACCAGCAACTGCTAAGCGTAGCAAACTATCAGAACTTAGCAAGAAACGTCAGGAAAAGAGATCACGTGCTGATGAAGGGCATCGAAAACGAGTTAAAAGAGATGATGAAGAGTATAGTGGGCATGAGGAGGATGAAGATGAGGATAATGATCTGGCTGAAATGGATGGAAATGACGACGATTATAGCGAAAACGAGGTTCAGTGGGCAGATACTACCAGTGCCTCAAAAGGCTCGGCTGAAAGCACTCTGCAAGATATTAATAAGATATTGCTAGGCAAGACGTTCTTTGCCAGGTACTGTCACAACCCCGACTTTGAAATCGCCATTTCCGGTGCATTTGTGCGTGTCAATATCGGTTTCAATCAGCATAAACAGCAGGCTGTCTATCGACTGTGCCAAATCAAATCCTTGGTCCAAGTCAAGCCCTATACGTTTCTTGGACGAACTAACGATGAGTCTCTTGTGGTCTCACAGGGCGCTAGTGAAAAAACCTTCGAAATGGGAATATGTAGCGATAGTCCTGCTACCGAGGAAGAGTTCGACTACTGGCATTCTATGATGAAGAAGGATGGTCTTAAGGTGTCTAAAAGACAGACTGAGCGTAAGGCCGGTGATATTAATGAATTACAAAGCCATCAGGTGACCCCAGACGAACTTGATGCTATTATAAAGCGACGGCAGAAACTGACTGGAAATTCCTTGTCTACGAATATTGTTCTCGAAAAGGCTATGCTGCAAGAGAAACGGGCAGTTGCACTGGAGCAAGGAGATTTCCACAAAGTGCAGGAAATTGATGAGCAACTGGATGCTTTGGAGCGCAACCTTGTCAAGCATAAGCGTAAATCTGAGCTAGACAAGCTTTCCAAAGTCAATGAACGTAATAGAAGAGCTAATCTTGAGGCTATCAGAAAGGCAGAGTTAGCAGCAGCAGAGGCACGTCGTCAAGCGGTGCTGAATAATGTGGAGACCAGTTCGAACCCGTTTTCACGTCTCAAAACCGCACCAAGGATTTTTTACGAGAGCAAGAAGCTGGTAACACCTGTTGCTGTCAAGGATGAGCAGCAGGTCCAAGCTGAAAAGGAGCAATTGGAGCAAGATCAGAAGCAGAATGAGCTTGCCAAGGCTCAATTTTCACACAATTCTTCTGCATTGGATGATGCTATTGCTAATGTGAATGTATCTCTTGATATTGAGATTTGATAGGAGATAGTTAGCTGGTGAAAAAGGTAATAAATGAGATGGATGGGGTAGTTTGTTTATTCGGGAATTTGTATATATATTGTAATTTGTCATTCGTCATCGGTCATTGGCCATTGGCCATTTTTATTTGACTCTTTCTTTCTGTTTTCTCTGCTTTCTCTCTTCTCTCTTATCGCTTGCCAGCTCATAGCGCTCACAGCCGTGCCTTCTATTTAAACCTCAACTTCATATCTTCGGCCACGCTAAGCATGGATAACCAGGGAGCTTCGGCCGGTGAACAGCTCATTGAGGCAGCACGACGAAATAACCTGGAGCTTTTTGAAGAGGTTGTTCAAAAAGCTACCGAAGGGGAGTCGGACGAGGATAAAAAATCAGCCATTGTGGCAGAGCTCATCAACCATTCTAGAGACCCAGTAGGCAATACTCCTCTTCATGTAGCAGCTAGCGGAGGATCATACGAGGTTCTAGACTATATATTGGATCAGCCTGGAGTTGAGGTGGATCCGTTGGATCGGTTAAATAAGGAAACTCCTCTGCATGCAGTTGTAAAATACGCTCTATCGGAGCCAGAACATGGGAATTATCTGGCAGAAATGTTAATAGATGCCGGATCTGATCCTCGAATTAGAAATAAGCATGGGCAGAAACCAATAGCTCTGGTTCAGTCGAATAATACTGAGCTTAGGGATCTTTTACAGAGCTCAGAGTTTGCCCATATGATGGGACCCACCAAAGCATCGGAAGAACAAGAAGAACAAGAAGAAGACGACACGCCTTCAGATGAGGAATGATTTGTTGTTCTTAGTGTCAATATAGATATTGTTTTTTTACACGTTATTCATGGTCTTTCTTTCCAGTTGCTCGTAAAATCATCTCTAGTATTATCAATCCAGTTTCCCAATGCTTTATAAACAATTTGTTTCATTTCCATGCGTTCATTATCAAGATTCTTGAACTCCATGTAACTTGAGTTCATATCACCTGTGATCTGAGTTATCTGTTCATAGAGAGCATATCTTGATACCATACTCCAACTACCATACTCATAAGAATACGGTTTTTTGCCCATTTTTACACCATTCAGCAGTACCTCTGATTCCCCTCCACTGTAGTAAACAATTGAATTCTTGCTTGGTTTGGCCAGTGGTCTCCGACAATGCTTGAAATTGACTGAGGTTCCAACTGGTTCAAAGTATTTGGCGCTCCTGTATTTTCCAGGCAACTTAAACTCTTCAATTCCTTTCAGTCTTCCGTATTTTTCAAACGCTCGAAAAAAATCGTCTTTGCTTAGCTGGCTGGCTGGAACAATCAATTGGCTGATATAAAAGCCAGTTGGATCCACTAGCGGACTCAAACAACCCAAAAGTAAAGATGTAAATTGCCTTAAGGCCAGTTTATCAGTGCATGACTTTGATAATGACACTGGTGAGTCACGGCGTCCTGGTTTGGTACGTACAACTCCAGTTATGGTATAATTATCACGTCCTCTCACTGGACCATCAGCTCCAACCATGACAGGAGGAGCTTTCCATATTTCACCTCCATCAGCACCTGATATATGCATGCTTGCATCACCACAAGGAGCTTCAGATACGTACATTGCGAATTGAATGTTGTGTTTGAGAGAAAACTGTGGCAATTTCCCGTTCCTAGAAGACTGAGCCAATTCTATATAGTCACTAAACACACCACCAAGGACTTTTTGGCATTCTTTTACGATAAATAAATTAAATGATCTAATACATAGCACCTCAGCATGTAGATCATGAAGTACAGTGCCTCGTGGCTCATTAGAAGTCGTAAGAGGCATGACTTTGAGCCCTGTAGCCAGACTCAAGCACCGATCTGGCTCGATATTGGACACGATTCCAGCAATTACAGTCCATTCCAGCACTCCGTTGGATCGTGTGATGGGTTTTCCTTTAGCGGGGACTTTGGAGAATTGTGAGATCACTACGTTGGCAACATGGTCAGGATCCATGAACAGGAGGTGGGGAAGGAGAGTTGTAGATAGTAGATCGATGAGATGGAGTCGAGGAGATACGGAATTCAGCAATAGTGGGAAAATCTCAATTTTACAGTATATGTACCTCATTAATTGGACAACTTCATTCCTAATTCTCAAAATGTACCATTCATTCATATCATATATAGCAGATAATACCTAAAAGCACTCTCTTCTACCTTATTCTCGCAACGCATCTCGTAAAACTCTTGCCAATGCAACTGCTTTTTCCTCTTCCAATCGTCTTGTAATAACCTGTACAGATACAGGAGCACCTGCATAGATCTCAGGGTCATACTTCTCCTTATGTCCTGCTGGTTTCTCGTCCAACTTAGGATCGACTCGAGTGACGGGTACAATAACTACGGAGAAATCCAGCAAATTCAATACTGCCGTATATCCGCCCATCTTGTTATTGTACGGCGTAAAGCTCGGTGATTGCCATGTTGGTGCAATCCAAGCATCCACCGGACGGCCTGAAGCAGTCTTCTCCTTGGTCGAATTCCAGTACTTCAAGTACATTTGTTGCAATTCATATTTATGATCCGCATCAGCCCAGTGATCATTTACTGAACGGATTCCCTTAAAGTTTGCTGGTGTGCAAAGCTCTTCTACCGTCATAGGCTCTCCAGTTAAATCACACACGTCATATACTTCCTTTCCACTGTCAGCTGCAAGAATATCCATAAGAGTATCTGAAATCTCAGCATGTTTCTGAGGCTGCCAGTCAATGACATCATGTCCCGATTTTGATAGTACCTCCTTCACAATTCGAATTGATCTAGCAACTGGAGGATCAACTGGAGTTACACCATCCCATTCCATGACGCCAAAACTGAACTTATCCGACTTCTTGACTTCAAATGGTTTCCAAGGTTTGCAGATCACTTTGGGATCATAGAGCCATGGTTCCTGACTTAGAATTGCTTCTGTGACCCATTCCAGGTCGTCCAAGTCTTGTGCCATAGGTCCGATAACTGAAGGACTAATAGGCTGGCCCTCATATGAATTGAACACATTCAGATATGGAATTCGTCCATGAGATGGTCTCAGTCCATAGATTCCATTGAAAGCAGAAGGAACTCGAATACTTCCTCCGATATCAGTTCCAAAACCAAGCAGAGCACCTCGAGATCCCACCATAGCACCTTCACCGCCAGAAGATCCACCAGCACTCAGATGACGATTTCGTGAATTTAGGGTATATCCAAAAGCATTGGAATAAGTTTCAAACGCAAGCATAGCCATTGGAACAGTGGTTTTGACATAGAAGACTGCCCCCAGATCCTCCAAGATCTGAGCAATCAGAGACTTATCTTTGGCTTCTGTTGGCTTGAACAAATACCCACAATATCCAATACTACTATCCAAACCTGGTAGGTTGACCTGATCTTTGACAGATAGAGGCAAGCCGTGCAATGGGCCCATGGTCTTACTATATTTCTTGTAGTAATCATCGCATTCCTCCGCTCTTTTGAAAGCCCTGTCAAAGAAGATTTCACTGCAACAATTGAGCAGCTGCTGAGCCAATGCGGCTCGATGGCAGAAGGCACGAGTTATTTCGACAGAGGTGAGTTTTCCAGAAGCAATGGATTTGGCCAGAGACTGCAAGGTCTGTGAAGTGATTGCTTTCTCCTCTTTGGGCAATATACTATCGAGATAGACTACTGAATCAGGAGCTTCATCAGCTGTTGGTATCTTTGATAGGCGCCATTCTTCTGGGATCTGATCATAGAGTGATTTCTTCTTCTTTGCGCTGAGTTCTTCCCATTTAGCAGGCATTTTGACCGATAGTCACAGAGACACTAAATCAAGCCTCATTTATATATGTTTTGAGCACATTTGAGCCTCGTACAAGTATGTTATCCGGAGATTGGGAGCCGAAACGGCCATGCGCCGCGCTGAGTAGTCAGATAAGAACCACCGCATAGAAGGCATTGAGGAAGCGAATTGGCATATAATTTTTAATTTTAAAAAGACATAAACGTATAATGTAGTCAGAGGTGATTCTACGTTTCATGGATCTTTTTTACGGCTCTTTCAATGTCATTTTATGGCTTGCTAAACGATAAAGTTTGCAGCAATCAGTCAAGGGGTGCGGATCAAATTTCCTAATTAGGACACGGAGCAAAGCAAGAAGGAACAGCCAAACCGCCAAAATATGAATAAATTACAAATAATTTTTAAAATAAGACAATTGTAAAATCACCAATTTATCATTTTAAACCGTATATTTTTAAAAAAATCCCGTTCTCCTTTACTTGTCGCTCTCCCCTCTCAATGCATCTCTCAATACCCTGGCCATCGCCAAGGTTTTCTCCTCACTCCACGTTTTCCCAACAACTTGGACCGTCAGCGGGGCCCCATGGAATAATTCAGGGTCAAATCGGCCTGTTTTCTCGTTATCAATGGCTTCATCGACATGAGAAACTGGCACCACTACAACCGGCCAATCCAATAGATTCTCAATGCATGTATACCCAGTAGTCAAATTGTGATCAAACGGTCGAAACGATGGAGTATTCCAAGCTGGGGTAATCCAAGCATCAACAGGTTTGCCTGATTTCGTCAGGTCTTTGGTAGACTCCCAATAATCCAGATACATCTTTTGAAGCTCGTATTTATGTAGAGAATAATCCCAGAATTCCGTCACTTTGATTGGATCATTATCTAGATTCATGACTAGCTGGGGTTCTCCAGTGAGGGCACATAGTTTACGTACCTCTTCACCTCCATCAGAGTCAAAGATATCATTGACAAGAGCTCTGATCTCCAGGTGATGCTGAGCTTTCCATTGAATGACTTCATGCCCAGCATTTTTCAGAGCCTCCATCACCATGTCCATGGATCGTTTGACTGGAGCATCCACAGGAATATCACCGTCCCAGGGCATGACTCCAAACGAGAACTTCTCATTACGTTCCACATGAAACTCTTTCCATGCCATAGGAACGATTTTCGGGTCATAGTTCCATTGTTCTGAATCAACCAGAGATTTGAAAACAAGTTCCAGATCGTCGAGATCTTGTGCTAATGGTCCAATGACTGAAGGCATGAGGCTTTGGCCAGCCATAGAATTATCGACTTTCTGATAAGAAATTCTTCCTGACGATGGTCTTAAGCCATAAATTCCATTACAGGCCGACGGAATTCGTATACTTCCGCCAATATCGGTACCAAGACCAAGCAATGAGCCTCTGGATCCAATCAAAGCACCTTCACCACCAGATGAGCCGCCAGCACTTAATTTGCGATTGACTGCATTCTGAGTATATCCGAAAGCATTTGAATAAGTATCGCAAGACATCATAGCCATTGGAACAGTTGTTTTAACATAAAACACAGCCCCCAGGCTCTCAAGAATCTCCGCAATAGTGGACTTATCCTGGGGTTTTTTCGGCCGATTCAAAAGCCCTACGAATCCCAAACTCGTATCTTTCCCCGGCAGATTCACCTGATCTTTAAGCGATATGGGGAGTCCATGCAAGGGTCCCATTGTTTTGCCATGTTCCTGGAAATACGAGTCCAAATACGCAGCTCGATCCAAGGCTTCATCAAAGAATAGGTCCACACAACAATTAAGCAATTGATGAGCCCATGCGGCTCGATGACAAAAGGCCGTAATTACTTGAACAGCAGTGAGTTTTCCCGACGCGATTTGTTTGGATAATTCGTTCAACGTGGATAATGTGATCTCAACAACGGTCTTAGGGAGGTTCTGATCAAGGAACTCAGCAGCACTAGGAGCTTCATCAGCAGTAGGAATACGCTTTAAACGCCATTTTTCTGGAATTCGGCTTCTTACTGCTGCTTGTTTAGCAGCAGCTATTTTCTGCCAGGTCAATTCTGCCATAATACAAGAAATTACTATGTTGCGGGTATCGAACAATCTGTGTGGGTTGATTTATTTCTTATCGTTCCATGTGTTGCGGCTCGGCCCAACATACCGAAAGTAAACGGCGCAGCATGGGTAAGGTCGAAAGCACAACGAAATGCTGCATCGTGCTGGAATTCAATATCAAATGTTAGGCAAGGCGTTTGATAAGGATGGAGATTGGAGGTCGTGTTGAAGGCTGAATAGCGTAGGATTGCTGAAGTCTGAGGTACCAGAGCAGAGTTGACTATATCTCCAATGTTTTATTTCAATATTTATTTCTATTTTCAGTCTACTATTGAGGCCTTTTAATGACTCGTCTGCTTATCTCTACTTTGATATCGGGCTTCATTTCCTGTTTTGGCAGGTGAATACCGTCAGGGTCCCTAAAACAGCCATGCCATTCAAATCGCCAAAGCTACGATCTTCTTTTTTGCTCATCTTCCTTCTACCCCATGTCAGGTGAATATATTCTTTCTCAAGGCTATGGATACGGATTTGCATTGGGCGTCGGTGCCTTATTTGCTCTTCTGATGGCTCTGATAACCTACCTGCTTGGTAAATATGCCAATGATCATCAAGATTCTGAAAACTTCACAGTTGCTTCAAGATCAGTTAAAACTGGTCTAATGGCTTCTGCGGTCGTTTCGTCCTGGACTTGGCCTGCTACTTTGCTCACCTCTGGAACCTGGGCTTATACCTATGGAGTATCCGGTCCTTACTTGTATGGATTCAGTGGCACAGTCTTGGTACTTTTGATGGCCGTTTTAGCTGTTGAAATCAAACGAATTTGCCCTGGAACTCATACGGTAGGCGAGATCGTCCAGGCCCGTTTTGGGGAGGGTGCTCACATCGTCTACTTGTGCTATGTGACTGGCTGTAACATCATTGTCTCTGTCATGCTGCTTCTTGGTGGATCTCAAGGTTTCAATGCTGCAACTGGCATGCCAATTGAAGCTGCGTGCTTTCTTTTACCTCTGGGAGTCATTGCATATACAGTTATTGGTGGAATCAAGGCCACTTTTCTCTCCGATTGGGTTCATACCATTATCATATATGTGATTATTGTAGTCACTGTTATGGAGATGTATGCTACTAATCACAATATTGGATCTCCTGGTAAAATGTATGATCTTCTCAAAGACGTTGCTACATTTTACCCAGCTCCTACCTACAACGGCAGCTATCTGTCTTTTCGATGCAGAGATATGATCATGGTCGCCTGGTCTACCATGTTGGGCAATTTTGCGACGGTCTTAGGTGACCCCAGCTATGGTCAGAAAGCTATTGCTGCATCTCCTAGAGCTGCAATGAGCGGATACTTTTTAGGTGGTCTATGCTGGCTCATTGTTCCGTTCTCCCTAGGAACTTCGGCTGGTCTAGGAGCCCTGGCTCTTACAAAAAACCCTAATTTCTTCACATATCCAAATCCTATTCCTGCTGATGAGGTGGGTAAGGGGCTGCCAGTGATATATGCTATGGGTGCAATATTAGGAACTAGTGGAGCTGCTGCTTCCTTGACCATGTTGTTCATGTCTGTAACTTCAGCCTTGAGTGCTGAACTTATAGGCATATCGTCTATCATGACATACGATGTATTTCGTAACTTCATACGACCAAAAGCTAGCGGTAAAACCTTGGTCAATGTGTCTCATATTATCATAGCATTCTGGGGTATAGCCATGGGTGCCGTGTCCATTGGCTTCAACTATGCCGGAGTAACTGTTGGATGGATACTTACTGTTCTAGGCATCATTCTGGACCCTGTTGGCGTTGGTTTGGTCATGACTTTATATTATAAAACCATGTCCAAATGGTCAATCATCGTTGGTTTACCACTTGGAACGGTCGGAGGAATCCTTAGCTGGGTTCTTACCACCAAACATCTGTATGGATCTACCGATGTTAACAGTCTTGGACAACCGGAACCTTGCATGATTGCCAATTTTGTCTCCTCCGGTACTCCTTTTGTGTTTGCGGTTATATATTCAACGATCTGGCCAGAGAAGTTTGATTTCAGGACTATGAACGATGCCTTCAGAGCTGGAGACGATGCCACTCACAAAGAAGTAGAGGCCATGGCGACTACTGAAGCAGAAAGAAAGGAACTTCGTAAAACTTCCCAGTGGGGATTTTGCTTCATGGGCGCTGTGTTTGCGATATTTTATCTTGTAGTTCCTTTGGCTATGTATGGCACTGGCTATACTTTCTCCAAGCGTTTCTTCACAGGATGGGTCGTTATAATTATAATATGGCTCTTCCTTGCTTTCATCTTTATTGCGATTTATCCGATTTATGAGAGCTGGAGAGAAATAGTTTTTGTTGCCGAAAAGGCTATTGGTTTACGGCCGACGGTGGAATTTCATGGCGTGGATTTGGAATCGGAAACTGCAAGTCAGGAAAATGAATTGCCGGCCAAAAACGAGTTGTTAATATCGGAGGCTTGATATATAGACGTTTTTAGAGTTGTGGGTGATAATCAGAAAAGGTGCGTACGTGTATAATTTATATGGAAATAATTCTTAGGAGCTCAATGAGTTGTGACTTTCCAGAGTAGTAACATCCGTTAAAATTCAATGAAAAATATCCTTTAGTCAGATTTAATAATTTCATTACTTTTTGACATGTCTCAGACGGACGTGTAATTCGGAATGATTTACGGACATCTAAGTTGGTCCGAATTCGTCCGAATTACCAATACATATGCGAATACGTGCGAACAACTATTCAATTAATAAGCTGAAATTCTGCTATTGTATTACAAATCCGTATGGCATTCAAATATAAAAGAGACTAATATTTGTGTGTTTCGTTCTTTCAGTAATACAATTAAGCACGGTAGATACAATGGCACAGCAAGCACAGCTTTCAGCAGTTTTTGAAAACTTCAGTAAAAACGCTCCAACTGAGGTATTTTCAGCCATTCACAAGTCTCTAAATGACTTTATTTCGTCCTTTGACACAAAAGCAGCGATCCAAGTCGGTGATAAGTTGCCTGAATTCAGTCTTTCCGACGCTCTTGGTAATCAGCAAAAAAGCAGTGATCTTTTGAAAAACGGACCGCTTCTGATTACTTTTTATCGCGGCTCATGGTGTCCGTTTTGCAATATTGCTCTTCATGAGATTCAGAATATTCTTGGAGAAATCAAAGCTCACGGTGTCACTTTGGTTGCAGTCAGCCCCGAACTTCCTGATACTTCATTGAGTACCACTGAGAAACATCAACTGAAATTCTCTGTACTTTCTGATGTTGGCAACAAATATGCAAAACAATTAGGTATTGTGTTTCAGCAGCCTGACTACCTGAGGCCGGCTTTTGAGCAATTCCAACATAATTTGCCAAAGCGCAATGGTGACGACTCTTTTGCAGTGCCAGTTCCAGCAACTCTTCTGGTTGATAAGAATGGAGTAGTGGTGAACACGTTCATTGATCCGGATTACACCAAGAGAGTCGAGCCTTCAACAATTTTGGAATGGATCAAAGCACTCAAGAATTGAGTATAAAATCGACATCAAATGAAATATATAGGATTAAGTTAGAATAAGATTTTTTGAATAAAAAATGACGTAAATATCCGTGTTGATGGGGGAAGATGACAAGAGATCTGGTGAGCGAATATGTTGAGATATTGTGATTTTCGAGAAAATTTGCATATGTAAATTCAGGATGATTTTATAGCGAAAATTCCCATATTTTTTTCACTGTATAAATTTTTAGGGAAATTCTCTAGAGTTATCGTTAAGCATGTTAAGAAGCGGCTTTGACAGGTTAATAGTTGTGAGCCTAAACGTTGAAAAACAACAGGACCTGAAGAAGAAAACCCGCATTGAAATGACTCGTTTTCTCTTTTCTTAAGTAATTAAAAACTATCCAGTTAATCACCGTAATCTACCGGGATTTGTTCATTCCACTATGATGAGATCACGTGATATTACATCTGTACCTTGCCAGACGTCTATTCGATTTGCCCGAATTGTCATAGATCGAAATATTTACCAACTTCTTCACCGTTCCAAACTCATTACCGCAAAGTTGAGACTACATTATACTAACATAGTTGCCGGTTCCATATTTCTAACATTCCTGATATGCTGCCCCGCGGCTACCGAACGGCTACACTTTCCCAATTAGTCACATCGTTGATAACGATTATTTTCGCTTAGATCTAATTGGTTTGAACATTTTCGCCAACCAACATAAATATCATTGTTCCTGCTGTTAATATCCCCTCGTATTTTGCTAAATTGTCCAATGTATATTCCCACTTATTACAATCAGCCTGATCTCGAGAAGCATCTAGAACTTATCAAGACCAATCCACTAGGAACTCTTATAAGTGTAGGAGAAGATGGAAAGACTCTGCAGGCCACTCATTTACCGTTTATTGTAAGGCAGAATGCTGACGGGAAAATCATTCTAAAGGCTCACATATCCAGAGCTAATAAACAGAGCAAGGATTTAGATCATGAAACTTCTCGAGATGTTGAAAAGGAATACCTGGTGATCTTTCAAGGACCTCACGATTACGTGACTCCAAATTGGTACGTTGAAACCAAGCCAAAGACCCATAAAGCCGTGCCTACTTGGAATTATTCCAGTGTGCACGTATATGGAACGGTTCGCTTAATCAAAGACTCTAGCTGGATTTTGGACCAAGCTGGCGAATTGACTGATGAGAGAGAAGCGAAGTTCACCAAGCAGTGGAGTTTAGAAGAGGCTCCAGAGACGTATAAAAACCTCAAAGCCAAAGCCATCTGGGGCGTCGAGGTGACTATAAATAGAACAGAAGGCTCATGGAAATACAGCCAAGATTCTACAGCAATTGACCACCAAGGAGTCATTGATGGGTTCAAGAGCCTTGGAACTGAGCATGGAGAACGTATGGCCGAGCAAGTGAGCCAATGCCCGAGGTATGTCAAGAAAACTGGTTGACAATTGGTAGAAATAGATGCATGATGAAATGTTTATTCCCTTGAAAGTTCTGTGTTCATCTTCTTCTGATGATATCTAGTTCTCCTCCTTTATATCACCTATCTCGTAATCTCCACCCAGTAATTGTAGATATTTGTCACTTTCAGGGATCTCTTCAACAACATGGCTGACTGAAATAATCGTCGAATCCGGCATCGAATCAAGAAGGTTTTTGCTTTGAGCTATTCGTTGCTCCGACATGGCACTTAGAGCTTCGTCGAGAATCAGAATTCGGGGTTCTTTCACAACAGCCCGCAGAAATAATACAGTTTTCTGATCATTTAAATTAAGGTCTTTGAATTTTGCATCCGGGTCCAGTCCAAATTCTTTGGTTAAAGACTTGATCCGTGTGTTTTGAGCTTCAGCCAACTTTGACGGAGGAATGAATGAGCCTGTCACATATCCTGTAGCAATTGACTTGAAAACTGTCAAATTTTTAGGAAATATAGCATGTATCTCCGGGGAAGCATGGCCTATATCGTCGTTGATGCTAAAATAGCTATGTTTTCCAGGCTGCCGAGGTTCGCCAAACAGAGAAACCTTGCGATTCCATGATTGAGGATGGTCAGCAGTCAACAGAGATAAAAGAGTAGACTTTCCGGTGCCGTTTTCTCCACGTACATGCCATCGTTCGCCCGGAAGAACCTGCCAAGAGAGATCTTTCAAAACAGGCTGGCCTCGATATGATACCGTGATGCTATCCAGAGCAATTGCAGGAGATGCACCTGACCCGCCAGCACTGTGCTTTGGTTTCTTTGCATTTCCTGCAACCGCACGTTTAGCAGAGTCGCGCATTTTGTCGATTTCTGGCTTCATTTCAGTCAAAGTACCTTGAATGAGCCCAGAGTCTGAAATGGCAGCCACGTGAGTTATCCAGCTAGGAAATTCGTCTTGGTACCTCAATCCCAGTATTACATGAGGATTGGGTGGTAAAGAAGCCAATACATTGGAGATTTTCTGACGATTTTGTGGATCGAGACCAAGAAACGGTTCATCGACAACCAATAGGCGTGGTTCTTTAAGAAGAGCCTTTGCTAAACGAAACCGACGGTTCTGTCCATTACTAAGGCCCACATTCCATCGATCTTCAAGTTCATTGAGCTCAAGCTGGTCAACGAGACGTCGGATCAATGACTCATTATTGGACGCTTTACTCAAACTCTGTATGACAGTCTCGTCAAATTCGTCACGAAAATGCTCATATCTAGCAGATAAATGAGATGCTTTTACAGAAGCGTTTCCAAAATCTATATATTGTACAACTTGTGTTGGCCATACGTTTTTATGTAAAAAGGGATACACTCTACCATGAACAGGGTTATTAGATACATGTTGACCCGAGAGGATTTGTAGTAAGATTTGTTTACTAGGGCCGGTTATAGCCCATTTTTGGGATTGTTTTATATCCAAATTAAGAGGGAACTTGAATAACGGAGTTTTGTAGTTGCCTATAGGGTGGAAAAGGCTATTTTTGAGAGTTACCAGTGACATGGACTCGGTGGGCACAGTGGGACTGAGACTGAGCGAGGAGAGGACAGTAAAATGAGTCATGGAAGATATAATTTTTGACTATATTGGCATCAATCGAGTAAAAATGAACACCAAAAATAATAAAAAGCACCAGACTTCGTTTATATGAATATCCGTTGTAAATACAGCAACCCGTTCATTCGACCGAATACGGCAATTATTTGACGGATAAACTGAGCAAACAATGCCGAGTTAAAGAAATGAAGGAGAATCTCATCAACAAATAATAAAAATATATTGTTATATTACTCATTCAACTATAATGCCATTAAAATCCCCCTTTCTCCGCCTGCTCTCTTTGTTCTTTCTGTAATTTCCTCATTTCTCTCTCATATTTCTCTCCTTAACTTAACCTTCCAACACAACATAAGCTAAACGAGCACCAAACAAAACCCCACCATGGATGAAGAATACGATGTCATTGTGTTAGGTGAGTGGTAATTATGGTATATTAGCCAATCAAGTATATTATTCTAACTTATTGTTTAGGTACTGGGCTTACCGAATGTATTCTATCGGGTGTATTATCGGTAGAAGGCAAGAAGGTGCTTCATATTGACCGTCAGGACCATTATGGCGGCGAATCCGCTTCATTGAATTTGACACAGCTCTTCAAGAAGTTCCGGCCATCAGCTAAACCTGCCGAGGCTTTGGGTCGTGATCGGGATTGGAATGTTGATCTAATTCCTAAGTTTCTCATGGCTAACGGTGAATTGACCAACATCCTGGTTCATACCGATGTAACAAAGTATATGGAATTCAAGCAAATCTCCGGCTCTTACGTATATCGAGATGGGCGAATCGCCAAGGTTCCTGCGAATGAAATGGAGGCTGTTCGATCTCCTTTGATGGGCTTGTTTGAGAAACGTCGAATGAAGCGATTCTTGGAATATGTTGGAAATTATAAAGAGGAAGACCCTTCAACTCATCAAGGTCTTGATCTGGATCGTAACAGTATGACTGAGGTTTATTTGAAATTTGGCCTTGAACCTGGAACTCGGGACTTCATTGGCCATGCTATGGCTTTGTGGCCCACTGATGATTATCTCAAGGAACCTGCAAGAGAGACGTTTAGTCGAATTAATCTTTATGTTAATTCTGTTGCAAGGTACGGAAAAAGTCCCTATATTTATCCTTTGTACGGACTTGGTGAACTGCCTCAAGGATTTGCTCGTTTGAGTGCCATCTATGGAGGCACCTATATGTTGGATAAACCAATTGACGAGGTTGTATACGATAAGGAGACTGGTAAAGTAGTGGGTGTACGATCTGGCGAAGAGACTGCCAAGGCCAAGATTGTCATTGGAGATCCAACCTATTTCCCAACCAAGGTCAAGAAGACTGGACAAAAGGTGATTCGAGCCATTTGCATTCTGAATCATCCTGTTCCTAATACTGACAATTTGGATTCATTGCAACTTATTATTCCTCAGAACCAGATCAAACGAAAGCACGACATTTATATTGCTGTGCTCTCTTCTGCTCATAATGTATGTGCCAAGGGCCATTATATTGCCATTATCTCGACTATTATTGAAACAGATGCTCCTCATGTTGAAATCGAGCCAGCTTTCAAGCTTCTGGGACCTCGTGTTGATACACTTATGGGTATTGCTGAGATTTATGAGCCACTTGAAGATGGCAGCAAGGACAATGTGTTTATTTCCAAGAGCTATGATGCTTCATCTCATTTCGAGTCTACCACCGATGATGTCAAAGATATATATTTCCGTCTGGCTGGTAAACCTCTAGTGATTCAGAAGCGTCCAGAGCAGGAAGGAATTGAAGCGGAATGAGATAGAAGGTTTATATGAGAGTATTGCAACGCGTTTCTTTATATTATATTTATTATTGTACAATTTCCGCTCCTTTAAGTAATTGAGTCGATTTGAATGGAATTTCTTGTCAAACCTGATTGTAAACTTTCCAACTAACCATTCAACCCAGTCATTCAATGGTATGTTAGCTCGACCCGAACGATACTTTTCACAACTTCTAACAAGTTCAGTCACAATCACAACTGTATACAATTCCCGGTGATACCAAAGAAGCTATAAAAAAGTTCCGTTTCTCCAGTTCCAGAGCCCCCGATGTTCAGGCCATTGTGGTTCATATTACCAATGGTGAAAGCATAGTTATACAAGAGACTGACGAATATCCCATTACCAACATTGAAGAGCTCAAAGAAGAGCTTCCAGACAATTCTCCACGATTCATTTTATTGTCATATCCTATGAAATTATCAGATGGACGGCTTAAAGTACCGTTTGTGCTTGTTTATTACCGGCCTCCTACCGCATCGCAAATCAACCGCATGTCGTACGCAGGAGCAGTGGAACTTGTTCGCAATGAAAGTGGAGTGAATCAGGTGGTAGAAATTGATGATTTAGAAGAATTGGATAATATTAAGGAGCTGCTTAGTTAGGTTTAGGCGGCAGTAAGTATATGAACCGAATAGTATCTATGATCACATGACTGCGCACGTGATGAGTAATTCTGAGCACGCCTCTCCTGCTTGCAGTTGAAAAACCCACTCAACTTTTTCTTTCCTCTCCAACCAGCTTGTAACTTTTTTATCATCAAATCATAAAAAATGGGTCGTATGCACAGCAAAGGAAAGGGCATGTCTGCCTCGGCTATCCCTTATTCTCGAAAGGCACCTCAGTGGTTCAAGCTGACTCCTGACTCTGTCGTTGAACAGATCACCAAGTATGCTAGAAAGGGTTTGACTCCTTCTCAGATTGGTGTCATTCTTCGAGATTCTCATGGTGTTACCCAGGTGAAGGCTGTCACTGGTAATAAGATTCTTCGAATTCTTAAATCTAACGGTAGGTATTATATAAAGTTTTGCTTTGTTTTTTTAATAGGTAGCAGTATTCTTTTGTAGTATTGTGTACCTCTGTTTGGTGTATTGTATGCTGACAGAGCGGCAGGTTTGGCCCCGGATATCCCTGAAGACTTGTATCATTTGATCAAGAAGGCCGTTTCTATTAGAAAGCATTTGGAGAAGAACAGAAATGACAAGGACTCGAAGTTCCGATTGATTTTGATTGAATCTCGAATCCACCGATTGTCTCGATATTACAAGACAACTGGCGTTCTTCCACCTGTATGGAAGTATGAGAGTTCTACTGCTTCTGCTTTGGTTAATTAAAAAGTAAAAAAGACATAAGTAATATTATGAAAGTTGTATGATAAGAGAGTTGTATGATATGCTGTAAATCCGTTTGAATAGTAGTATTCCTTGTATTTGGTAATTTTGAACATTAAATCCTTCAATTTATACTCCTGAACTTTTATATACCTAAACTGCCCGTCCAACCTTTTGTTGGTTATCTTGAATAATATCTGCTCTTCTCACCTCTCCTTCCATCACAATGACGTCGATTTTAACATTGAAACTGAGAAATGCCAAAACAACTGTGTTTTTACATGCTGAGAAAACTTCCAAAGTGGCTGACGTGCTTGAAACTTTAACTTCAACTCTTAATAAAACGCGTGGTGATAGTAATTCCGGTGAAATTGATATTCCAATGCCGTCATTTGAAGTCGATGAGGCACCAAAACAGCATCGAAACAGCGAAGATACTAAAGAAATATCGTCCAATGAACTTCGAATAGCAGTTCCTGTAAATAAGAGCGATTTCAGCCAAGGTTGGACTGATATAACTGAAGAAAAAGGCACTCTTGAAGCCTTGGGTATCGTCGATAGAGCCACGCTTGCTTATACAATAGATTCAGACGAGTTTTTTGTGGAAATACCTGAAGAAGTTACAGATCAAGCTTAATTAATGCATATAATATTATTAAAATAGCGATAAAATGACATTGTTGTTATGTTCTCTAAGACTATTGGTTTCTCTATTCTCTATGTGAAATTTCCCTTCCTACGCCTATGTTTGGCGTAACGCATTTCGCCAAGCTCCCCGAGCATCGAATCCCATTGATTCATTTATATCGTAGAATACTTAGACATTGTAAAAATCTCCCTGCCAAGTATCGAAAGCCCATTTGGGCTGAAACCCGTCAATCTTTCAATGTATTCAAAAAGACTATGAGTCCTCATGCAGCTAAGTCTCAAATTCTCTATGGATATCAATGGGAAAAAATATTATACGAGGCGTGTATAAGTAAAGATTCTGATGCAATTGATAAGTTTATAGAAGAGCATAGGCAAATGGTTGGTGAAAAGATACGGAAAAAGCATTCTAATAAGGTTGATCTGAGCCGGGTCAGAGGATCTAATCCACTTGGTGCTCCCCATATGACGCTTGACAAGTATAATGAACAGCCAGAAGCGGGATCTGAACAGTACGAAAAGGTACAGATGGATACAAGACTGCATACGTACCGAAATAGGGCTCTGGCACTGCTGACAAGGCAGGGCAAGATCAGTACCAAAGTTGCAATTGATCCGTTTTATATTGACATTTTTATGGTTCCTGAGCTTCGAAATAAACGATATCAGGTTCAGAATGAGTGGAGAAAGAGACGGGAAACTACTCTGAGTTATGTTAAAGTGTCCAAGTTATTGACTCCTAGAGGTCCTGTTACCCAGCTTATAGTTCCGGGACAAGGACGACGAACAAGCTTTTTAAGAGCTATGCGCATCAAGAATCTTCTTTCGGACAAATTGGAGAAAAAGCTTGACGTGGCGGATCGAATGCTCTTCATAGCCAAGTATGAAGCTCTATGGGAACATTTGACTGAAAAGTCATCTAAAAGACTCTCAACACTTGAAAAAGAATGGACAATGCATTTCAGGGAATACAGAAATGGTATAGCTAGAAAGAGGGAACTAGAATATGAGAGAAATCAGCAATATAGGCAGGTTCTTCTGATGAAGAAGAAGTATCTTGATAATATTCTTGAGGGGAAACTTAAAAAGAATCGGGAAAAGTGGGGGAATTACGAGAAGACTGTTTTGCATAGACCAGAGAAGAAGCAGGAGGGAAATGACTTCTGAGAAGTTGTTTTGGATGGTTGATCAGACAGAGATCGATCTGTAGAGACTACATTTGTGGGGTTTGACTAGAAACTCATGGATGCGATTTAGATCAATGGTCATATTGTAAATATCTGTTATTTATTTATATATTTGCATCTAATAATATTACATTTTGATACACTTTACTGATAGTGGCATAGGGGCTGATGTTAGAGACACCCACAATGAATCCAAGCTTCGTATTTATGAGAAAATAAATATATTCCTCCTATCTAATTCTCATCTTATAAATAATCTCCATCCATCTCCTCAAATATCATAATACATTGCTAATAAATAACTAGATGCTCATCCTTCACTATGCTAATTCCACCCGCAAATGCTACTAATTTTTGGCCGGATAACTCTCAATTTCTCTATGAGCTCCTTCCATTGGATCATGGCCGGCATCCAGTCTAGGAACCGTAATGTCTCTTTCAGATAAATTGACTTTCTTGATGTCATCCTCCAATCCGGCCAAATATGCATCATTCAGCAAGGGCTCGTCATTGTTGGCAGAAGAGTCCAAACTTAACGATTTAAACTGATAAATTATCTCCTTCATAGATTTGTTGGTAGAATTGGCAAGCATTTCGACTTCTTCTAGAAGAGCAATGGAGCCTTCATATTGGCTGCTTCCATAGGGCAGACATGTGATATCAGGTCTGGAAAAAAGCGGTATTTCTGCCAGCTGTTTCTCATAGAATAATGATGCCTGATGATGCTGTTTGGAGCAAAATTGAGATAAATAGGTGCTTGGTAGTATCATGCTTGGTCTCCTGATATTGATCCGATGTCCATTGCCACCTAAACCATCTTTAGGAGGATCAATGTTACACAGAGGGTATCCACAGACATGAAGAATGTTACGTTCATCAAGGATATCTCGATAATCTTGAGGCCGTAAGAAGCGTGCGGCCATTTTGAGCAGATCGGGCTCAATAGGCTCAATCATGAGCTGAACCAGAATTAAAAGCACCTCGTCAGCTTCCTTTGGAGATAAAAACCCCATCTTTCGATAAGGCTCCAGAGCCTGCCAAAATTTCATCAGGCTCCGTGAATATATTTGTTGGTGTTCTTCCATAGTTTAATTGTCCTGGTTGGTTGTAATTATTACTGTGCCAATTGCTGTGTGAGCCATTTCTCAAATCATGGGGTTTGGCTAGGTGGACTTTTGTTGTTTCCTTCAAATTAACCCGCCACCAATGCCACCACAGTTCGGGACAGAACAGTTTGGGATCTACGAGTCTGATTTCCAGCTTGCTTATGATGAAATACAACAGAAATTAGAAGATTTGGAGTCGTTAAGTAAAGGTAAGTGGGGGGGGGGTTGATAAGATAAGAAGGCGGGGGTCATTTGGATGAAATGAGCCATTTTCTAACCTATTTTAGATGCTAGAACAAATGCTATAAAAGCTATTGAAAGAGCAATCGATGAAGCATATGAGATTGTAAGTGAATTGCTTGTTGTTTGTATCGGCACGTGACTAACCATCCCTATAGATTGATCAAATGTCCATAGAAGTCCAGAATATAGCATCATCCCAGCGTAGTCAGTATAATTCCAAAATAAGGGAATATCGTTCTCAGACCAGTCGGGCCAAGCAAAGTCTAAAGTCTACGGTAGATGATTTAGATCGTAATGCTTTGTTTGGTGATAGAGGTGGTGCTACAGGAGATGGAGATGACATTGCTTTAGATCAACGTCAACAATTATTATCGGGTCAAGCATCACTTGATCGTTCTTCACAGCGTCTGCGAGACTCTCAAAGAATTGCCAATGAAACTGAGAGCATTGGAGCCAATATTCTGGCGGATTTACGGGGTCAACGAGAACAAATTGTCAATTCCAGGAACACACTTGCAGATGCCGACAGTTATGTAGACAAAAGCATACGGACTTTAAAGACAATGGCACGAAGGTGAGTATTAAAGAGTGCTACACACGTTATGTTTATATCCTAACTTATGATTCTTCTAGAATGGCTGCCAATCGCATCATCACTATTGCTATCATCGCCATATTGGTCTTTCTAATCTTCTTGGTAATTGCCAGCAAGTTTTGGTAATTCCGTAATATAATTATAAGTAAATATTATAGGTACACGTCATTATATTTCATGAGCTAAATATTATGCCCACAAACTCACTACACTTTCTAATATGATAAGATTCTGCATCACCCCCAGAACTGTTGTTTTTTTTTTTAATTCCCTCGTTGACCCTCAGGACCTCCTTCAAGTATTGTCTTGAGAACCTTGTCCACAATTTTGCCCGCTTGGTCCTTATTGCCGCCAATGACTAGCATCTTGGTATATCCAGATAGTTCAACCACTGTCATTTCACCTTGTACCAAGTCATCTTCCTGTAAACACACCAAATAGTCCGGAAACGGTAACCCACGTAACATGGCGGTATTAGTCATCCAATATTGGCGATACGACAAATCATCCAGTGGCAGACCATCTGGTCCACTGGCGGCATCCGTAAGTAAATCTGCCATAGTAATTAAATATCCAGCCAAGACAGCATACTTCTTGTTATGAAGATCCAGATCCGCCAACTCCTGATGTAAACAAGACAACCTCCACATATTTATGGCCGTATCATTACGTAAATAATCAGGCTGCTTCTCGTTTTCTTGCGGCGAAAGCAGCCCTAAATCCTTGACTTGATCTGGCAATCGTTCTCGAAGCAGCTTGGAGATCAGTACAACCATTTCGTGATCAGCACCTTCCACCGAAATGAACTTCCCTCGCTCCGAGTCTTCTTTCGTATCTGATTTATAAAATTTACTAATTGGCTCACATATCACTGTAAGGGCGTCCACTTTCTCTCGCAGCGTCAAAGGAAATGTGCTCCCGGTTGCCGTACTATCTTCGGCACCAATCTCCGTATGCAAAGGCGAACTTCCAATAGGCTGCTGAATACCCTTGAGTGCAGCCAAAGCAATTGCCGATTGATATCGTTCTCCACGGGTGGTCGGGCGTGCAGCCAAAGGATCATGATAGGACGAAGTACGTCTACGTTTAGTAGACAAGTCAATCTCACTTAAAGCATTGGTAAATGGCACGTGAGGTTTAAGGAATGGCGCAAATGAACCCGATCCAGTCGTGGCTGGCACTGATACATTCTCCGTCCCATCAGTAGATGTTCGAGATGCGCTGTCATTTGATCCTCTGGATTGGCTATCCGTAGTTTTCGTCTGCGTAGGACTCACAGTAGCAACGGGCGACTTTGTGCTTGGAGAATTCTGAACTGATTCATTAACTTCAGGAATTTCTCCCGATAAGCTTTTGGTATGTTGAGGCGGTACACTTGGTGGTATCCCTGATACACTGCTAATAGAGCTCCCGCCTGATAGTCGTGAAGAAAAGGCCGAATTCTGGCTACCAGATCGACTTATCGTCGAAGAAATCGACGAATTTGCAGAATTTGCCGAGTTACTCAGAACCGATATTAGAGATGGACTACCTGCCTGCACTGGTTGCATAGGAGGGAATGCTTGTGCCAGCACTGGTTGATGCTGAGAAGGAGGCAATATCGGAAAAGCATCAGGTGCAGATTGATGCCTTTGTTGCTCCTGTAGATGAGATGATGGTTGGTTGTTATAAATAGGAAGCTGCGGAGCAGATTTTTTGTGTGGTGGTTGCTGTTGTTGCTGTTGCTGCTGCTGTTGTTGTTGCTGTTGTTGTTGTTGTTGAACAAACACAGGTTGCTGATAATATGTCGCATATGGATGATAAGCAGGTTGTTGCTGTTGCTGTTGCGAATATTGTACATATTGATGCGTTTGATCCGTCAATGATCTCTGATATTGAGTCGGAATCTGAGGAGGAAGTAGCTGTGCAGCCATGCCTTGATAGTGAAGGTTTGCTTGCTGCTGCTGCTGCTGAACACCAACATCCGACTGTTTCGGAGTACTTGGCTGACTCCTGATCCTATTTTCTGCAACAGGTAATATCCCCTTGCATACAGCGCATATTCCAGACTCATTCATAGGGGTATTTGAGCTAAAGGAAGATGAACTATTACGCTTAGAAGATCTTCTGGGCTGATATCTATAATCAGGAAAGCGTTCCAGATGCGACTTTTTCTCCTCATCACCAAGCTGAATCCAGTAATCCTTCTCTTCAGCTGGTAAAGTTCTCCACATCTCTCCGATGATTTTACTAAGCTCAGGATTGGTTTTTCCCGGGTACTCCTGAGTCACCTTTTGATGTTGATGCTGACGAAACAGAATAAAGGCATTTCTTGGACGACGGACCCTAGCAGCATTATGAGGGCATACACACATATGTTGGGGAGTCTGAGGAACCATATTCATGACGGCCGCTGATGAAGAGAGACGATGCTGGTCAGAGCTCTTCTCTCCGCCATCAGAACCTCCAGTATATGGATCAGTCATCCCGCAAGGGTATTACCGACGTAATCTTTAGGGCTGCCTACCTAGTTATTTCGTGCCTTTTTATACAAAAATAGGGCAAAAATGTAAAATGACTATGCTAGATGTACTATAAGCTTGATTGCAAGCATCAAAAACACTCCCCACAGCTTCGGTTTAACAAAGAAGGTCGACTAGTCGTCGTAGGAGTCTCAGTCAATGCAGTAGGTCCGATCCTTGATGCCTGATGGCGGTCTTTTTTTACTGCGCTGCGCTGCCCTGACGTTTCTCCCCCTTCAAAGCTGTTGTTTTTCAGTCCTTGTCAAGTTACGATGTTGAAAAAAAAAAACCACCCAAATGGAGTTTGTTCAAAAAAAAAAAAAATCACAAAAGCAAAAAAAAAAAAAAAAAAAAACAAAAAAAAGCCTAAGAGGCACCGCACCCAACCGATCGACCAATTAACAAATATGGGCTGATACGAAACACAGTGGAAGTGAAATGTAAGCAGTGATAAAACTTTAGAACGAAGTGATTTAGAAGAAAAGGGATATGATCAGCATGCGATTTATTTTTTCATGAGTAATAGGTTGCTTTTATCATCGGATAAAAGATGGATGTAAGGGCCAATACCCTAGAACACACACTTGATATTTAACACCCAAGTACATATTTTGTTTATCTGCAAGCCTTGTCTCGGGGTGCCATTGTAATCGTTTGTAATCCTAATTGTCAGACTCCCTATTAGTTTTAGTGTCTGTGTACGCAATCATACTTTGGTTAAGCTTAAAAAAGCCACCAGCATTACCGCTTCATATGTCCAAAACAGCAAAATAATTTGGACAATAATGAAATTTTAGACAACTTTAGTGACAGAAGCTCCAGGGATTTTATTATTGTTCAACTCACTACGTCATAGAGCATCATCCCTCCGTTTGCTCCGCCAAAATAAGTTGCCATTAGCCAAAACATTGGAGCGGCTCGTTAGTTGCTGCTTTTGCGTACATCGAATTTGTGGCGTAACGGCTATGGTTCATCTGCAGAGAGCCCTAAGTTGTTAACATGCCATCTGCCTGTTTTATGGTTCAACCCCTTTTTGTGCTGCCGATAGCGGAGATGCATTGATAGAAACAGTCAGATCTGCAGTGTTTAGTGGACCGAAAAAAGCAAATGCCAGCCGTTGGATTTGTGTGCCGCGCAATTCGGATGCTATGTGAAGCAGGGAAGATCAATACAACATATGTTTATCACATCGAATGATTTCTAATTGGAGATTTTTTTTCTGAAACTGTTTTACATGATATTATCATGAACCTTCTTCTTCACCGCATATTGTATAACTTGTCCATATTTTGCAAAATTTTTGCCCCTGAAGCTGATTAAGTTTGAAAGCTTGGATCTTCTTGTCGCCCTTTACATTTGCTTTTGTTGGGACTTTTCGCCTAATGTTGGACGTTTTTGAAAGAAGGCTTTCTGTAGTCAGGAAAAAAATTAACATTTTTGGTTGAGTGCTCCAAAAAGAAATTTCCAGTTTTACATTGCCCCATCAACCACCATGTCAAAATCCCACATAATTTCATATGTTAGAAGCAACTGAAACGCATAGATGTAAAGTTTACCGGGTTCCTAACTTAGTATGGTTTTTTTTTATCCCCCTGTTGTCCCCCGGTTTGCCACTCGGGTTTAAACCTTAAAATGTGTAATATTCAATTAACGTTCCCATTGAAATCTGGTTCCGTTCTTTATTACCGGAAATATTAAGATATGCCACATTCCTGGATTCCTGCAGCGAGACGTAATTTAAAAATAGTTGAGTTATCATTCCCCCTTATAGCCTATTTAATTCTAAGAACGGAAATTTGAACGATCATCTT
The DNA here is from genome assembly GCA_037040845.1 of Trichomonascaceae sp. B5901. Taxonomy (NCBI): domain Eukaryota; kingdom Fungi; phylum Ascomycota; class Dipodascomycetes; order Dipodascales; family Trichomonascaceae; species Trichomonascaceae sp. B5901. Next base: position 2,639,811 of record JAXQHN010000001.1, read on the forward strand.
TCATAATCCCTAATGCAAACTAAATGCAAACCACTGATTATGGCATGTTTCATACTTGTTCGAAAGCTCTGCAAAGAACCTCTTGCGTAGATTCAGTGCGTTTTTTTATGTAATATCGATTTTCCAATTCATCAATTTTATTTGTGACTTGCGTCAAATATATCTACAAAAATCATTTAGTTGCATTTTATTAAAGGTAGATCAGTTGGGCAATAAATCAACAGATATCCCCTTCTTATTTGTTTGGCTTTTGTTTTTTTTCTCATGGCTCCGAAAAAAGGCTCTTTCTTCTCGTATTATTTGGTTTGCTTTTAGCCGGTTAAATGCAGTAGTGTGTTTTTATCTCCGCCAAAAAGTAACTCCACAATTTTGCAAAACCAAGCTATTCATCGACTCGAACTTGTTCACGGTCTAGACCCTCCAAATGTTCCGACCCAAGCCGCGTCAAACTTTAATTACATGTTGGAAATACTAATCGATATCACCTGTTTCATTTGGAAATTTTTATCCGTTCAATCCGTTATCCATTCTTGTGGCCAATTGCACCCCTTGTGCACACATTTGCTTCTTTGGTGTTAGACGGCGTTTTTTATTGGTCAGTCATGATATGCGCGGGTTTATATATATAAACGCATGGATGAATGAAAAATTATTAATAGTTATTTAAAAATAATCAATAGCATTTATTATTAAAAAAAGAACGGCTAATTAGTTGGAATGGCAATATAATCTTTCTTCTTTCAGGTCGGAATTAACGTCAATTTTCCTTCCGTCTATACGGAATCGGGTTCGTCTTGTTCACCCAATTCCACCTTTTCAACCGCTTTTCGAATATGCTCAGCTATCTCCTTGGAAACATCATTCACCGGCCTATATTTATCATCTTCTGGGTTCGGTGAAGGACTTCCTCTCATGTTAGCAAGAGATTTAGACGACATACGGCGTTGAATAATATGCGACCCTCTTCGCGAGTGGAACCTCGATTTCGCTGCAACATCGTCAAAAAACAAATCTGCATTTGCAATAGGATCATGAATAGAATCAATATTCGGAATACGGTATGTAATTCCTGTGTCGTGGATTAGTTTGGCAACCAATCCTGTCCATCCGCATTGATGCTTAGAACCAAGTCCTCGTCCAGTATCTGCATGAAAGAACTCATAAAACAAAATATAATCCTTGAATTCTTCGTCCTTATCATGAAGCTCATTGCCTCCATTATAAGCACGATGCTCTACAGGTTCTCCGTTTTCAGTTGGATAAGCGAACAGTCCAATCAATCTATGCTGGAGCTTTTCGGCAACAATAGCCAAATGCTCCTTATTTCCACTTCCTGTAGGAAATTCAACTTTGAGGTCGTCTCCATAATACAAGTAGAATCTTTGCAGAGATTCAATGAGCAGGAAGTTGGTTGGGAACCAAATCGGTCCTCTCCAGTTGGAGTTTCCTCCGAATAATCCGGAATTGGAATCTCCCGGAACATAGTCCACAGAGAACTCTTGACCATTGACATTCATAGAATAAGGATGGTCCTTGTGATATTTGGAAAGTGATCGAATACCATGCTCTGCCAAAAATTCCTCCTCATCCAACATTCTAACCAAGATTTTTTCCAGTCGCTCCTGATTCACCAAAGACAATAGAATACGTTTGCGGTTACCTCTTTTCTCCATTGATGCCATATTTCTAGCTGCAACTTGCGGTCGGTTTTTAACGAACCACTGAACTCTCTTGGCAAAGTTCTTGAATCGGTCCAGAGTTTCAGGTTCCAAGGTCAAGCTCGCATACAAAGGAATAAGACCAACAAGCGATCTTACAGGCAATTGCTGAGACCATGGCCCACCCCAAGAAATGGCGTCATAGTAGAACTCATCTGTCTCGTTCCAAAGAGACTGTTCACCCTCGGCGCCATGAAATGTCATGGCATCCGCAATAAGAATGAAATGCTCAAAAAACTTGGATGCTATATCTTCATACACGGATCGAAATCTTGCCAATTCCAGCGCAATACTGAGCATTTGCAGACAGAAAAAGGCCATCCAGCCTGTAGAATCAGCTTGCCTCAATACTCCTCCTGTTGGCAATGGTTCCGATCGATTGAAAAGACCAATGTTATCAAGACCCAAAAAGCCTCCTTCGAAGACATTCTGGCCATCGACATCCTTTCGGTTAACCCACCAAGTAAAGTTCAACAGTAACTTCTGGAAAACTCTTTCCAAAAAGTCTACATCTTCTCTTCCATACATCTTCCTCTCTATTTTGTAGACACGGAAAGTAGCCCATGCATGTACCGGAGGGTTTACATCACCAAAATTCCATTCATAGGCAGGGATCTGGCCATTCGGATGCATATACCATTCCCTAGTCATAAGATCAAGTTGCTTTTTAGCGAAATCCGGATCAACCATTGCCAACGGGATACAATGAAAAGCAGTATCCCATACAGCAAAAAAGGGATACTCCCATTTATCAGGAAGAGACAAAATATCCTCAATGTGCAAGTGTTTCCAGTCGCCGTTTCTAATATTTTTACGATCAGGCGGAGGAGCAGGCTGACTTGGATCACCCTTTAACCATTGCGACTGCACAAAATAGTAAAATTGCTTAGTCCAAAGCATTCCAGCCAGAGCCTGTCTTTGAATATTTCTAAGCTCATCGTTGATCACAAGTGGTGAAACCTGGAAATAGAAATCATCTGCCTCATCTTGACGTTGATCCATAATTCGATCAAACTTCTCTTCGTCCAGATCCGAATCAGGCTTTGACTTGGAAAACTTGATTCTCACACTGACAAAATCTCCAGGAGGAATACCACCGTCTTGATCGAAGGCATACCAAGCTCCAACCTTTGTTCCAGTTTTATCGGGGTTCACGGCATTTTTCTTCTTATCTATGATATGATCGTGGAATCCATCCTTGGTATACTTATACCCTTTATCATTCTCAACATCATAAAGCCGTTTCTTATTGGTCACATTTTCTGTAAACAATATGGTCGGCTCTACATCACCGCTCTCATCGTCGCTATAGTATTCTTCCTCACTTCCAAATCCTGGAGAGACTGCGAATTGCAAATAACGATCGCCAAGACGCCAATGATCCACCTGAACAATTCCATCATTCACCTCCTTGAGCTTATGAGTGGCTTCTTTTGGAGGAGTTCCATCTACAAGAATTCCCTGTCCCTGTTCATGATCATAACCCCAATCCCAGGTATTCCTAAACCACATTTGTGGAATGACGTGCAAGGGTGCAGCTTCCGGTCCTCTGTTGTAGGCAGTGATTCGAAATAGAAGATCTTCATCGGTCTCTTTCGCCATTTCAATAAAAATATCAAAATATTTGCCTTCATCAAAGATTCCGGTATCGGAAAGTTCGTATTCGGGTTCCAATTTCGATCGTTTGGCATTCTCTTCCACCAATTTCTTGTAAGGAAACTCAGCCTGAGGATACTTGTAAAGATACTTCATATACGAATGAGTAGGAGTATTATCCAAGTAAAAGTACTCCTCCTTTACATCTTCACCATGATTTCCTTGTGGTCCGGTAAGACCAAACAGTCTTTCCTTGAGAATCTTGTCTTTTTCGTTCCAAAAGGCAAAGGAAATACATTCAAACTGATGATTATCAGAAACACCAGCAATTCCATCTTCTCCCCATCGATAAGCTCTTGATATTGCATGCTCAAAAGGAAAATGACCCCAGGCATCTCCATTGGGTGAATAATCTTCTCGAACGGTCGCCTATAGCTGTTAGTATGCTTGATTCCAAAATAAGCGCCTTTGTCTCTAACTTACCCATTGTCTTTCGCTGAGATAAGGACCCCATCGTTTCCAATAATGAGTATGATTTCTTTCTTGAGCTAATCTGCTTTCTTCTTTAGTTTCACTGTTACGACCTCCGTGAATCACCATGATTAAGCGATTGGGGGGAGACTAATAGTGATGAGTTGCAACGGAAGATAATAATCCGTGTTCGGTTGTTGCTTTATCATCAGAGACCACGTGATTTTAGGCTAGGGGAATGGGAAAAAAAAAAATATCGTTTCATTTTAAAAGGGATTTATTAATTTGATATTATTTCTCATGTTTAGGTTATTTAGATGAATGCCGAATATTTCCATTGTTCGTCATTTGATAAAATGGTTCTGTGGCCTTGGTGGTTACTAGTATCACTTTATCAATATGATTGATTAAAACAAATTACAAAGATTGGGTGTGCATCAATTGGTGGTACTTTCTTTTGCCTGCTTTTTTGTTTTTCTTATGCAATGTGATTTTGAGTTGGTATTTTTTTCTTTTATTTTGTGATTTTTGATATTGCATGTATTTTGCTTGCTTTCTTTGCCTACTTACCCTGATAGGAAATCTAAGATAACGAGGCTGAGGCAGGTGGTGTGCAATCACAATGAATAGTGTAGACGCATTGGAGTGAATGATGACAGGATAAGCATTTAGTGAGAGACGGTTGGTAGTATAGCATAATATTGAAATCAGTACTTATTTCTTTAGATTGGCAGTATGATGAGAACGGGACGAGAAGCTAAGAGAAGATAAGATTGCACCTAGCATTTCTGCTCAGTGAACAGTTGAGGACTAAAGATGGAAAATTTGTTGAGTCTTATGTTAACGGATCATTGAGTATAATATTGACTGTAATGTGAAATAAAAAATGTATTTGATTGAGAAGATTCGTAGAATGGCTGTAGATTGTTCTTGAGATACTGAAAATGACGCTTTTTCACTTCACGTGTAGCATCACGTGTGAGTCACATCGTGACATAGTGCTTCATTCTAAGTCGATATAGAGATTTTACAGAACTTTTATGCTATTCAACAGTCGTCGTAGCCATGGCAACCGAAAAACTGCAAAAGTAGACTCCCTCTATAACTTGTATGCAATTGTGAAGGACTCAAGAGGTCCGTCAGCATGGCATACTGGTGCTCATCATGCAAAAATCAAAAGTTACCACTAATAGCTGCATTCTTTGTATATCACATACATTCTTCAATATAAGACGCCACTGAAGCAATTGTACGGCTTTTGAATCCGCCTCCAGCGAATACTCTACGCGCAGAACAGCCCTACGCGAAATCCCAGTCGCACAAACTGCGCAAATTCAAATAAATGCATTTAACGGTTACAATATCATAATATCATTACAATAATTAAACTAAAATAAAGAAACATTACTCTTGAAAGCTCAGTATAACCCCTGAAAGCTCACCCTCTATACGCGTCCAAGCACGACTATCTACGTACGCAAGAACCGATGCCGATAACGAAATTACCGTTATATTTGAGCATTATCTAAACGGCAATGCATTGAAGAAACTAAACGACTCTTAAAAAGTAGTCACCCGACTTAATGCCGTGTCCCTGAAACACAGATGGCTAGCAAAAACTACCTTTGCCAAACCAAACCGTACCATACTGAAACTCTAAACAAACAAAACAATTATACGCATATACGTATATACGTATAGCGACAATGAACTGTTTTTTTTCTAATTCTCGTAAAATACTTGAAATGCAATATATTCCATCGCATTCATTCCATTCATTCACATTCCATCATCGTATTACCCGGCAACATACCTTGCATCTCCCATGCAGACAACGGCCAATTTCGATCCATTGCAGGCAAGCGGGAATTTTGAACCACCGTCATGGGAATATTGCGCTATAGGGGATGAAACTTTAAAAGTAAACACTACAACGAGAAGACCCATAGAACAAAGCATGAAAGAATGAATACTACTAACTCCCTCTATAACATTGATTATGACTCATATTTTGACTAAATTCCACTGTATAAATCCATTTTCTATGGTGAAACACGAAAGCGTTCCGTAATCGCACTACATTTTTGGGTGCCCACTAAAATGTGGCGGTTACCCAATCGGGTGATTTTGTCGACCGTTTTGGGCATCATTTGACCTCATTTGTACCCCAGATGCACATCAACCCCCAAATTGGGAAATGTTTACAATGTTGACTAAATTCTCGGCACGAAAAAATTGAGCAGCAAACCTTCGGAGCTTTTTTTTTTCTTTCTTTCATCCATCCAACAACTAACCAGAAGTTTTACTGACCTCTATTCTTTCTTTTCCAACGTGGATATTATTATTCGAATGAAGCTTTCGACTGCTGCTTCTTTCTTTGCCCTATCGGCCCTCGGGTTGGTATCAGCTCAGGAGTTAACTACTACTTTGACGTCGACCATTATAGAATACGTTACTATCGGGTCAAGTGTTTTCACGACCGCAGTGCCTGTCACGACTGCTCTTACGGAATCTGCGCCTGCTATTCAGCTTGTTGCCCTGTCTGCTAACACTTCTACTTCTTCTACTACGACGACTAATTCGACGACTTCATCTTCGACTCCGGCTCCAACTTCTACTTTGGTTAACACGACTACCTCGGTTGCCAACACTACGACTCCGGTTGTAGCTAACACTACTACTACCATTGCTTTCAGTAACACTAGTGTGCCCGTTTCAAACACTTCAACGCCGTTGAATTTGTCTAGCACTCTGGTTTCTAACAAGACGTCCTCTAGTGCCACCGCTACCACTTCAGTACCGATTACAACAACTTCTGCAGCTGCCAGTAGCAGTCCTTCGTCTACTGCAGGTGTAGCTTCTCCTTACGTTATGTCGGGTTCTTTGATTGCTGGTGCAATCATGATGGTGGCTAATCTGCTCTAAGCAGACGCGTTGGCCCTGTGTACACTAGCTGATGTTATCTTGTGGTTGATTATTTTTACGTTTTGTTTCTTTTATATTCTCTTTTATCTGTTGACATGAATATATATGGAAATAGTTTGTTTTCTTTATGCCAAGGGATGATTTAATGGATATTTGTTTATTTTATTTATATTGTACTGTGATGAAGTTCGTGCCGTAAACGAGTAAACCTGGTGCAGATTGTTTCTGTAGCTACCATTTGTCATTAACTACGTGAATTAATGCTATTTAACAAGTCCATCTATTAACAGATCATGTATTCGCTTTCAGCCTGTACTTTATGCAATGCGGTTCTTTTTGGTGGTTCTGTTTCTGATGCCACACGGTTGCTGTGGTGAGAGGCTCCAAAACAATGGGTTTTTCATGGTTGACTCGTCAAACACAGGCGGAAGGTGCCGGTCAGTTGTTTCTTCCAAAAGACGAATTATTAAAGTATTATGAGGCGGTTATTAATCAGGGATTTCCATTTAAATACACTTATAAAAAGAGAATAGAATTAAAGTTATATTCTGTAAAGTTAATCCTGGGTAAGACTCAGATGCATGCTCTGCTTGCGTGAAAAAGTTTGAAACAAACTTTTTTGAGTCACATGACTTTTTCACTCCATTTTATACCATACTATTCAACGGCAATTCTCGGTCGATAAGAATTAATTATGATCATATTATACATTATTCTCGTAATTTTACCAAATAAAGCATTTATTTTCGGAAATCTTTGAGACTACATCTAGTTGATTCATTTATCTGATAACTCTGACCATTACATCATCATGCCTTATCTCTTTATCCTAGACAGATTAACGTTATTCATACAATAGTTTGAATTTTATCACATATCCCATAATCTTATTTATATATTCATCAAATAATGTCCGATTTCACTATCAAACGCGCGCTTCAACACGTTCCACAAATGGGCCCTCAATGCAAGTGACTGTTCACCCACTGCAAGGACCATCGTTGCTATTTTGCTCCATTTTTACCGAAAAACAACCAAGCGTCATAAATTTTCGCAAATAGTAATGTCTTCTGACGGTCCAACTTTTCAGCAGCGTTTAGCTAATAAGCTCGAAGCCGAGAATCCTTATTATATCATTGTATGTATAAATAGTTGACGTATAATTCCAGCTTTTGCTAACATACGGCATCCAGGAGCAGCATCAAACTCCACAAGGAACTGCCAATAAGAAAATCAAGAAGAGGATTCCCGAGGGTTTATCTCATAATGATGTCAGTGTCTTGAAAAACTGCAAAAGAAGAGCCTATTTCATGGATTATTTCTTCTCAATGTGCGGAGTTTCGGCTGGCTGGGCCGTTGTCATTGGAATCCTCCCCTTCATTGGCTGTATCATCAATGTATGGATTGGCTATCGTTTCATTGAAAAGGCCAAGCAGATCGATGGCGGCTTGTCTGCATGGCAAATCTCTAGAATGTATGGAAATGTCAGTGTTGATGGAGTAATGCTGATATTTCCCTTTATCGGAGATATCTTCAGTGCTTACTATAAGTCTAATGCTCGAAATTGTGCCATTCTTGAGCACCATCTAATCGATGTTTCAAAGCACAAGACTGGTCATATGCCTGATGTTCCTATCAACCATGAAGCTCATGAAATGCACTCTCAAATGAAACCTACCGACTCCAGTTCTGCTGCCCCAGCTCCAGCGGCTCATGCTGCCAAGCCTGAGACAGAGCCTCCTGCCAAGGCTGAGGCTGAAGCACCCAAACCTCCTCCTCCTACTGCCACACATCCTGAAGCCGGTTCCAGTGTTTAATGTAGACCAGTCATAGCGCGTAATGGAAGATTGATAGTGAACCGATATTGTCGAGGTTGTTGCTTGGATGAATAATGTTAAACCGTCTAAAACGTCCTTGCACTTCCAACTCAGTCTGTTATAGTAATATAAGTTTTCCCCTTAACCATAGTACTCAATTCTTATCGTCCAGTTTCTTGGTTATGGCTTCTAATGCCTGATTCATTTTAAACATCATGTTCTGCATCTTGACAATAGACACCGATGGATCCTCATGAACAATTGCATTTGCCGTGTCATCTTGTTCATATGGATCGTCAACTGATTCCCGATCGTCATCTGCAACATCGTCCTTGGATCTTGCTCTTGCAAGCATTCGGTTTCTGTACTCTCGGTACAAATCTTGAATAGTTATATCCCCTTCTTGCTCCTCGTCATTATCTACTTCTCCGCTGTTCCCATGCTTAAAAGATGCCGTATCGACTGTACTATTGATGTCACCAGTGTTCTGATCATTGTGCAGCTGTAATACTTCTGCTGCAGGCATCGATGCCGACTGCCTTCTTTTTCTTAACGTCCTTGAATATCCCATAGACGGTTTTACCATGGAATTGAAAGAATCACTGTGTGTGACATACTGTCTCGGATTCATGTTTGTGAAAAACCGCGCCGCTCGAACTGCTGCTTCTCTGGTAGTTGTACTGGCAATATCACCCTCACCGTCGCTATTCTCATAATCATATTCAGAACCACCAAAATAACGCCGACCATGCTCTCCACCTGATAGTACCGACTCCGGAATCCTTTCATCCAGAGCTCCATATATCTGCCCGCCTGAAGTTCCAGAGTTTTGAGACAAATGCCTCTCGAGCCCTCTACTAGTCGATTGGTTTCGGCGAACTTTGACAGTGCCTTTATACGGCCGCTTAAACATTTCATCCAATAAGTCCATGTTTGATACCTTGTCTCTTCTGGCTGGCTTGGCCGGTTGTCTTTTCTTCCTGGGAACAGCTCGATCATTAACAGCAGGATCTCGTTTTCTTATTCCAGCATCAGCCATAGCTTGTCTACGAGCAGCTGCATCTTGCTCTGCAGCTCTCGCACGAGCTTGTTGAAATTGCCAGTGTACCCTTTCGTAGATGAAGATTGCCAGCAAGAAAGGGAAATGAGTGATCTTGATGATCGTGCGATTGAACACAAGAAACCTTCTCAGGGGTAACACATAGAAAAGAGGCCGGACCACCCATTCTAACAGATTAAGAGGTGCAGTGTATGCAAAAAGAGACGAAGATTCCGACTTGATCATCGATATCGTGTTCACTGCGAACAGAAATCGATGCTCTTCACGGGAATTCAAGTTGATTTTCGAGAAGCTGTCAGATAATACCGCAATAAGAATAGTCAAGATGACAAAATGCGTTACAAATAAATAAAAAAGCAGCATACAGCGGCCGATATGCGAGTAATATTTCCAATTTTCCCAGACCGCTGGTGTATAACCAAACAGAATCTTCATCAGATCAAATGCAACCTCGTTAGCAGAAAACACATCGCGAGCAAAAGACGTTGTGAAAGCTACCCAGAATCCGCATGAAAAGACGATGATAACGAGCCAAGCTACAAGAAGATCCAAGGACATTTTTCTCACGGCTACCACCATACGAGAGAAACTCTCATAGTTATCTAGAATGCTAAAGAGGCGAGGGAAAAGAAAAATGGCAATAGAAGCCAAAATATCTCTTGAAAATCGTAGCAAATAATTGGCATCACCGTCGTCTATCAATTCGGCTTTAACAGCCATTACACGAAACACACAATAGGTTACCAGCAGGCATAGAATGACCAAATCAAGAAGATTCCATAAAGACATGACATACAGCTGAAACCCAACGTCAGTGAATGCTACCAATTCATCAAGAATGAATCCCAAACTCCATAATCCAAAAACAGCCTCAGTGATTGTTGGAGTATTGCTTTGATCTGATAGGACCTTTATATAGAGCATTAAGAGCACACAAAAAGACAGCATATTCAGAATGTTTCTGTATCTAGGAACTCTAAGTCGTGACAGTTTCAAGAGGCTGGCATCAGAATAATCGTAAACAACACCAGGTCCACGACGCCCAAAGCCGGCTTTGATAGTATCGTCTTCATTCGCAAAATTGACCCGATGAAGTTTATGCAATGAACTTTGGAACATTATAGAGCCATTCCATATTTCTTCCATGGTTTGAGTAACCACAGGATGAGCCAGAAGCTTCTTGGCTTCGGCATTGATGGCCAGCTCCACAGCAGAGATCCGTTGCCAACGAGGAATGAACGACGGATGCGTGGAACCTTTACCATTGGCAAGAGGATAAAAATCATGAGTCAGAGCATTGATAAGCTCATCATCATCGTACTCTTTGAGGAGTTTCACAGCCACAATCTCGCAAATCATGGCTCTGGTGGTAGAAACACCGGCCATGGCGACGTTTTCTGAAGCCTCCTTCTCAAACTGTACCATACAAGCCATCAGAGCATACAGAGAACCTTCAGAAAGATCTTCTTTGAGTTCAGTAACCAAAGGCTTTATCAACATGGTATTGACCATAGGAGATCGCAGCTCATCGTATTTCATGTCCACCTTAAGTTCCAGTAAATCATGACAATGCAGAACTAATGAATAAATCGGAATGTCATCTAAAGGAGAAGGTCTAAAAAGCGGCAGAAGGGCCTCATTTTCTTGTAGCATCGCGTTCCCCCTGCGATGAGAAACAAACAGGGACTTTGAAGCTGATTTGTTTATTGGCCTTCCGTAAAGGGTAATACAAGCCGTGCGAGGCTGAGGGAGGAAGCGATAGAAGGAGGGTAAGTGATTCAGGGGTGTTTTCTGAGATAATTAGTGGTTTAATAAGCTATTGAATTATGTAATTATGTAATTATTGAACTATTTGATAAAAAATTGTTACTTTCCTTCTGTTTGTTCTCTTCTTCCTGTAGCAACTCCTTCCTTGGCACCAGTTTTTCTCCCTTGAGCATTTTCACCCAAAAAACTCCATATAAACGAGGCAAATAATATTATTTCAACATCACAGAGCATAGGGGGGTCTTGAGAGTTCAAAATGGATGCTGCTAGTGTTATGGAGCAGTATATATCAGATTGTAAGTAGATGATGAGGATATGATGAGGGTTTTTGATGATATTTGATGATATTTGATGATATCTGGTCGTTATAAGTCACTATATCCCTCTTTTTGCGCATTTTCCCCTTACTAACCCCTCCAGTAAACAATCTCCCTGCTGAAATAGCGTACGTTCTAGAGGAAATCTCCGAAAAAGATAATAGGTTCTATGAAATACGCAGGAAAATTCAACAACGTGATAATCAAATCCATAAGTTCATCAAGACTCATGGTTCTTTAGCAAATAACCCCAAAGAAGCTCCATCATATCCGAAAATAAGAAGCGATTTTGAAAAAGGAATGGAACTTCAGCTGGACAAATTGGATTTGGGTTATACAGGATTATTTATTATATCAAGACAGGTGAAGAAACTCAATGATCAGATCAAGAAACTTGAGGAAGAAAACCTGCTGGCTCCTTTAACACAAGGAGCTGTACCTGCATTAAGTTTGGATAGTGATATGCGAAGAAGTCTTACGGGTGCTGGTGGTTCGTTTTCAAGATTGTCTGCCATGTCTAATGGAAATGGTATTGATCATGGTCCTAGCAGTCTATCGGTTGCTCCTGTACATTCACCTCGAACTACTAATATACCAATAACGTCGAGTCTTAGTCGATCGTTGAAACGTAGTAGGGGTCAATCATATAGCTCAGGAACGGATCATGCATCGGCCAATCATCCCCCAAAGGGTCATAGACCTCATTTACAATTACAAGCCACCGATGATGACGAGGTGCTATACTGCTTATGTCAGCGGGCCTCATTTGGCAACATGGTAGCATGTGACAATCCCGATTGTGAGCTTGAATGGTTTCATTATGGATGTGTGGGCCTCAAAGAGCCACCAACTGGTACATGGTATTGCCCCGAATGTATGAAGAGAAGTGATATACGAGATAGCAAACGTAAGAAGAACTAAATATTAATATTAATATATTTTTCATCATTTAATAACTCTCATCCCATCATTTGACGCGCATTTTTTTCTTGTGCTCAAATCCTATTTTGAGCAACTTGTGGTGGTTGGGCTTAGCTTTATTTAATTAGGCGGCTGTATTTTCTTCTCACCACTCAAATCATTTCCTTTGTAACCAACCATGACTCCGCTGGATACCACTGTAATGACTGCTGATCAACTGACGTCGATGCTGAAGGATGTGCTTGATTTGAAGGGAGAGAAGTCGGGGCCTGGGGGCGAGGAAACGAGCGTTTGGACGGCTATGAAGGAGAATCCGCAGCTGGTTTTCAACAAATGTATGGAAAATGGCGATGAAAACCTTAGCAATTTGACCGATATGCTGCTTGGAGACGCTGCTGATGGAGAATTGAAGTCGGCTGCTATACAAAGTGCTGTGAATCAATGTATCAAGGTACTTTTTTCACTATATAAGGAAAAGAAGCAACATAGCGCCGGAAATTATCTATTAATGGCGATGAAATGCCTCAGCTCCAGTGAACCTGATGCTCAATGGTCAAATGCTTACAATAATCGCATTGTTTCTTGCGTCGCTTTATATCTGGATCGACGTTTGGATAAGCATACCATAGTATCACCGGCAGTGATCATTCTATCTAAATGTCTTTTGGCAAATCAACAAAGTACCATTGAATCCCTTGAGTCCTTGGTTGATAATCTCATTTCGGAGGATACCATGGATAGTCTTATCTTGTCATTTTGCATTGTCTCTGTTGCATTTCATCTCGATAATCTGGCTGGTCGTCAGATATTTGCCATGGAGCCTTTGCAAACACAGCAATTTTCACGGCGTTACTTTCTTTCCGAGCAGGTGGTTATAGCTGCTCTGGAAGCTTTATCTGCGGCTTGTATAGACAAGCAAAGTCGAGCCTTGGTGGCTAATAACTTCGATGCTGTGATCAAATCCGCATTGGAATCTGATAAGGACTCGGTCAAACTACTGGCGGCTTCAATATCGGTAAAAACAAAAGTATCTGATTCTGCCACTTCTGACGATACGAAATTGATACTACAGTCTTCTGATATCTTTGAGCAAGCCGCGACCAGATCTGATGGGGAATTTTTCGGAGTAGCTCTGGAAGGTTTAGCATATACATCACTTCTACCTGATGTTAAAGAGCTGATTGTCAAGAATGACGGACTTATGACTAGTCTTGCTAAAGCCATTGAAAAGCATATCAAAGAGCCTCCTCTCATATACTCAATTCTGTCCATTCTGACCAATCTGACTCAGTATTCGCGAAAACTTTCAGAAGAACAGCAAAAAATCATGGAACTTAAAAGCTATGCAAGTAAAAGCGGATCTAGCGGTTCCAAAGCCGAGCCTGATAGTCATGTGGCATCGAGGTGTTCTAAGGTTTTACGCACAGGCATTACCGGAATCATAAGCCGGACATGCCACAAAATGACTCCGGTCAGTAAAGCAGCAGTAGCCACACTGATGAGAAACCTAGTGACTGAACAATCTCATCGCCAGCAATTTGCAAAAGAAGGCGGGTTGGCTGTTGTTATTTATTTATTGGTTGCCGAACCAGGCCCAGACAAGGCATCTTCGGTGTTGGACAATAAGGCCAAAAACCAGGCAGCTGGCGCTCTTGCCAAGACCTTAATATCTATTGATCCCAGCATTGCATTGAGTTCCAAAACAAACATATTAATAGCAGTTCCGTTGCTGTTGGAGCAGTTGAATAATGAGTATGCAGAATTACCTTTGCTAGACTCATTTGAAGCATTACTGGCTCTAACCAATCTAGCAGCTGTTGATTCAAAATGCAGAGATACCATTATGACTAAAGGATGGAATAAGATTGAAGGGTTATGGACAAGCAATAACCATATGATTCAACGAGCTGCTGTCGAGCTGATCTGCAACCTAGGACAATCGCCATACTGTGCAGAGAAATTTCTTTCAGGATCCAAAGCATCTACTAGCAAATTGGAGCTTTTAGCAGCATTTACTGATGTGGATGATTTGCCTACTCAATGTGCGGCAGCAGGAGCTCTAGCCGTGCTTTCAGAATGGGATCCCGCTGCCCCCGTCATGAGCCGAGATAGTAAGGTGATAGACAAGTTGATTCAATTGTTGAAAAATGACTCGTCGAATCCAGATTTGGCCATACGGGCCATTGTTACCCTACATAACGTGATATGTGGAGAAGATGCAGATATAGGCATATTTCAAAAAGCTGGAGCCGGCAGTGTATTTCGACACATCGGCTTGACGGAGAAAGATGAGGATGCCGATCAAATGATTGAGGAGATTCTTGAAGTTCTAGCAGCATAAGGCATTTAATATATTATTTATTTAGCAAAAATTTCTGTAAATTCCGCCTGTTTTTCCACCTGTTTTTCCACCCCGCTCTCATTTCTACTGGGCTATGGGGTGGCTGAAACCTCCCGTTGTCTCATCTATAACCGTCATGAGCCAGGACATGGGCAACGGTTTTGTAGCGGGAAAATCGGCGCCTGCAGAAGCGGTGGAAACGGCGGCGGAAGCAAATGCGCCTGTTGAAGGTCAGGCTGCCGGTCCAAGTGAGCTGGTTCAAGCATGTATATCTGGGGATCTGGAAGCGGTGAAGAATATCGTCAGTTCCGGCAAATCTTCCGCTGACAGCATTGAGCCAGACGGCACTACAGCGCTACATTGGGCGGCTATTAATAATAGATTGTCGATATGCAAGTATTTGATTGAAAACGGGGCGAAAATCGACGCGGTAGGCGGTGATCTGAGGGCTACGCCTCTGCAATGGGCTTCCAAATACGGCCTTGTATACATTGTGCATTTACTTATTGAGAATGGTGCTGATCCGCTGTTGTCGGATATCCAGGGCTATAATGCTCTTCATTTGGCTGTTCATAGCTCCAATGTTCTGCTGGTAATATACCTGATTCATCAAGGAATCCCTGTAGACATTCTGGATCAATCTGGAAGAACTGCTTTGCATTGGGCTGCATATCAGGGCGACGGGCTCACTGTGGACGCGCTCTTGAAGTGGGGTGCAGACGTCAAAATAGCAGATTCTATCGGGTTTATTCCTCTTCATTGGGCCATTGTAAAGGGCAGTACTATCTGTATCAAAAGGCTTCTTGAAGAAGGTTCCGATGTCAATGCAGTTGCTGGGGAAGATCAGAAATCTCCATCGACTATGGCTACGGAAATGAACACTACGCCTATGTGGCATGAAGCTTTGGCTGAGGTCGGACGATACCCTAACGGGACACAACGACCAATCTATCTGTCAAAAAGAACCACTGATTACATTATATTTTTCTCTCCGGCTCTGATTTTGCCTATCGCATGGCTGCTTTTCGGTATTCTTCCCTGGTACTTTTCTGTCCCGGCAGTTCTGGTGATATTTATCCTCTATGTTAATGCCCTGAATAGATGGATTGTGCCAAATGCATACTTTGGCCGCCACACCATCCTGAGAACTCCTTTCTATGCAGGAATCTTCTCATCGAGTGCATTATGGGTGTGGATCCGGTATTTATTATACATTTTGCCCCTCACTTTGACAAGGGCTCCGATAACTAATTTGGTCTTTCTTGCAGCTATTACTGTTGCAACTGCATGCTTCTTCACTTCTATGCTTATGGATCCTGGCTATGTTCGAAAACTATCTGGAATCACCGAGCAAAGACAGCTTATTGAAACCCTGATCGAATCTGGAGAGTACGATAGCTCTCATTTCTGTTTGGCTACATATATTAGAAAGCCATTACGATCCAAATATGATCGAGGGTCACAACAGGTGATTGCTAAATTCGACCATCTTTGTCCTTGGGTCAATAATGCTGTCGGTGCTCGTAATATCCGCTATTTTGTGCTGTATTTATGGGGTCTTTTTATCGGTATTCCTTTATTGGAATATCTCTTCTTCGGTATTGTTGTCAATTCTAGTCAGTCTGTTGATCTTGACCAGGAATCTTGCTCAATACTCCCTGAGACTCTTTGTCATGCATTTTCACAAGCTCCATTCACGACTTCCTTATGTTTATGGTCTGGTCTACAGTTATGCTGGGTCAGCTTATTATTGTTTGTTCAAATGGTTCAAATCTGCCGTGGAGTGACGACCAACGAGTCCATCAACTTGAGCAAATACGGCACATTGAATTCTGATGGGTTTTCCAGCCTACCTCAGGATCACCAGGTCAATCATCGAAAAATGCTAGAACGGCTATCAGCTTCCAAGCAAGAACGAAGATGCTGGACTCCTCTTTTCCGTCTCATTGGTTTAGAAATGTTTCTATCTACAGCCTCTTCTACAATGTCAAATCAACATAGACCCACCAATCCTGCAAACTATGGAGTTGTTCAAAACTGTCTAGACTTTTGGTTTCCTGCTGGAAACTACAATATTTTCCGAGCTCCGAAAGGATGTACTGGTGCTCTCGGTGGTCAACCAGTGGATTATGCTACTCTATGGGAATATCCAAATGCTGCAGCCAGTCGAGAATACGAGCTTATGAGTCAGGCATAAAATGTTCTTTTCAAAAGTTTACAAAATTTACATGAGTAGTTGATACTCATAGTATCATATTTATACAACAATGTCGATTCGGGGATATGCTATGCTTCAATCGAACAATGCGAATATTTTGATGGCTGTTGGCTAAGAAAACACCCTGTGGCAAGTAACGTTCTTGGGTGGTTAAGAAAACTCCCTAGATTCAAGCAACCTTTTTGATGGACGTCGTTTTCGCACAGGCGTAATATCTAATTTGGCCATTTCTTCCGTTGAAAGGCGTCCTGATCTCCAGGACATTGTGGGATGTCTGATTCGTTTGGGTGCAGAGGTTGCGGCCTTCTTAACAGTTTTCTTGGACTCCGTCTCGGTCGTAGCTTTTCGCTTCCTTGGTGGTGGGCTATCAGGACGCGGTCCCTTCATCTTGTTCAGTTCTTTCTTTACATTGATACCATCCGCTGCAAGACGCTTAGCCAGCCAGCTGCTTACTCGTCTTGGGGCTTTCGGCTCATGGTCATCTTCAACTGCTGGAAGAAAGGTTCTTCTCTTGGACCGGCCACGTTTGTCATCTTCATCTTCATCACTAGATGTGTCCAGACCGTCTTTTTCCTCGGATAATGGATCATAGAGAACAATTGTCTCTTCGTTTTTGTGGCATGATGGCCAGTATGCATTATATAGCACCGCATGCCGATGGCATCGGGGACAAAGTCTTCTCTCCATAGCTCGTATAGAGAGTTTTTCTTCGTCATAGTAGTCGTGAATTACCGGAATTCTGCAATTTTTACATTCGGTGACTCTGTCGGGCCCTTCGTAAACAAATGGTCGCATGTAATATGATTTGACAAGTTGAGTATTTTGCTGACGAATGAGCTTTTTAGACTTTTCAACATTCGCTTTATCAGCCTCTGTACCATTAGATAGCTGGAATAGAGCTTTGAACATGCTTACAACCGCTAGACCCTGAACTTGAGGTTTGCGATTGCGAAGCCGTCGTGTAGGTTCCTCTTTGATTATACCCTCGGGCTCCAAACTGGTAGGCGGGGTTTCCGGTTCGACAGATTGCGATGGAGACAGCATTGGTGTTGATTGTTCGGAAGAAAGTTCAGATAAGGAGCCTTTTGGCAAATCAATGTCCACTGAGATGGCCATGCTTTGAATTTGGTCTGGACAATTTGACTCGTTAACCGGTGTAGATTCCGATTTGGAAAAGCCATTCTGTTCCAGTTTCTCGCAAGTAGCACATAAACATTCGCGGTTTCGCTTTCCAAAGTAGTTTTGCGCATATTCTACAGTGACTTGTTCTCCACATGTAATTGGTCGGATGCAATGCAAAGAAAGCCGCATGTTGGAGCCGCCTCCAAGAGTGACAAATTTGGTGTTTGCTTCGCAGTCGTGGTTTACAAATCGGGCGGGGCCCAGCATGAGGCAGCTTCCTCCAGATCGGCTGGAATTGATGATGGAGAAATCTCGGTCATTACCTTCCATTAATTCCGACTCCTCGTCATCTGTGAGCTGAACAAGAACACCAGTAAGACCCTTGATTTCTTCTCCTTCTTTGAAGTTTTTTCGAGCAATAACGCACGACTCTTCCACGCCGGATCGTCGCTTGTATCGATCGGTGACCTCGATATCGAAGCCACATTCCGGCGAATATATCTGCAAATACCGCCGGGAATGGCGCTCAAAGGCGGTTTTTATCGCGGGATCCGGGAATCTCAGCAGGAAATTCTTGACAGAAGGAAGCGAAACAAATTTCGTCACTGCCTCTGTCAACGACGGCTTCTTCCCCTCATTCACCGGCTCAACCAAGTCCTCATGGATGATTTCCAACACAGTTTCCTTGGGGATTCCGCGGATCTCCTTGAATGCATTTCGGACCTTTCGAGTCTTACACCAATAGTATAAACGATCGACCAAACAATCGACCAGGAGGTCATCAAAGTGAGAAAGTTGCGTATAAGTGAGACCCATGATGAGATAACAAGCCAGTGAAAGCAATTGTACCGGCCCAGTCCAATAACTCCGCAGTTTCCCGCCGCAATTTCCGTTGGTGTGCTTTCTCCGCTGCAAAAATCGTCCCCCAAGTCTTGATGACGATGGATTCTTGTCCACCCAACCCACCCAACCTCCATGGCCACCAAGCCATGAAACCAGCTGGCCAACAAGTACCGTCTGGGACTCAACGGAGTCGGAGAGTGCTGGGGGCTCGGCCAGTGGAAGCCAGTACTTCGCCTCGTCCGTCATTGTTGAGTCCTGTACGAGCAGATTCCCCTAGTACAAGTGAGTTATCGGTAGATAGTGTGTCTTCTATAACGTCTGATGAGGTCACGGGGATCATATGTCCGATATGCAATGAGACAATGGTAAGTGTGATGTTTTGCTAAGTGGAAGGGGGCTTTTTGGCTCTTTTCTGGCTATATAAGGGGGGATTTCCTGCTCTATTGTACTGACTGTTCTCTAACTTCCCCCTAGATAAGCCTATTACAACTCAACCGCCATCTCGACGATGTCCATGGCGATTCTCCAAAACCTCCTGTTTCAAATGAAGAGTTGGTGAAAAGCTGGTTCAAAAAGAATCTCGATAAAGCTAAGCAGTTCCCGGCCAATAGCGGATTGACCAAATTGGATATATTTATTGATCAAGAAGAGTCTCGCAGTCCTCGGAAGATCGTTTCTGAGCCCTTAAGAGCCACAAGAATCAGTGAGGAGAAGGTTATTAGAACTCATTGGAAGAAACCCACTGGCCGTGACAAGTGCAGTCATGGTCGTTGTGGAAGAAACGGGCTAGTTAACTGCCGAAAATGTGGAAAACTCTTCTGTAACGAGCATACCATGTTTCAGGAGAAGCTGTCAAGTAACGCTCAATATGACCCTGAAAATGGCCATTGGTGTAGAGTTTGTCAAGACTGTTATGAATCTAGACCCGGCTACAATGACATCACTGGTTATTCAAGAGACGTTACGCAAGAATTCGACTCTATGAGAGAAATATGCTCTAGGAATCGTCAAATGGAGCAGAATCGGCTGGAAAAACGGCTAAGAGTGCTTGTTCGAGAACTGAGCAAACTGTCTTCGCATGCCACTATACTCAACTATAACAAAATGGGCGCCAGACAAAGCATTGAACGCCGAGTTGCTGATTGGCAAAACGACTCTGAAGTTGATAGGTGTCCTATATGTGATCATCGGTTCAACTATGCTCTTCGTAAACATCATTGCCGTGTATGTGGCCAGGTTGTTTGTGGAGATATGCAAACAGATTGCTCCAGAGAAGTCATTTTGTCAACACTTGCTGAAAAACTCGATATTGATACCCCTGCATCCGAGAATTTCGGCGTTCGACTTTGTCGGGATTGTAAGGATTCTGTGTTTTCCAAACGAAACTTCATTCATGAGGTTCAAGTGACGACACCGCCATTGATTCGACAGTACGAAACACTGAATCGGCTCAAAAATACCATTGATGTTGCATTACCAAAGTTCAGAACTATGCTCCTGGATCTGAATGATCCATTACGACCTCCCGAGCATGAAGATATCCAAGCAGCCAGTCATGTTCGTCGGAAACTGATGCAGAGTTTCAGCCAATATGACTCCCTTGCACGCAAAATCCTTGCTATGCATGTCACTTCGGACACAGAACGGCATATTCAAAAGCAGATATTCAATTTTGCTTCTCAATATTTACACGACAATATGCTGCCGTTGAAATCCCTACCCAAGGTTCTCAAGCACGCTACCCCAGAACAACTGAACCAGGACGACACCGCGGACGCCCAAGAGTCGGAAAACGTGCAGAATCAGCTCATAGTCATGGAAGAGCAGAAATTCATGGTGGAAAATATGATTCAGGAAGCCAAAAGCCGACGGAAATTCGACGAACTGCCTCCTCTGGAGCAGAGCGTATTGGATTTGAATGACGAGATTGAAAAACTCAAAGGCATGCTGAACAATACGTCTATTTCACATTGATCTCCTGCACACGCTATCTATATATTCATTATGCATACGTAATCACAATGTGATGTTATTTATCCGTTCATGACGTCCACTCCCAGCCAACTTCATCAAAAATAGGCTTTTCATGACAGAAGAAGTATGTTTTGAACCAACAACTTTAAATAGCGGGAAAATAGAAACAATTAACATGTCGCAGGACAAACAGGCGGCGCCGTTATCTGCCAAAACATTACGTCATTCTCGTAGACTGGAGTTACGTAAGCTCAATCTGGGCATCTGGCAAGGTGAGGGCCTCGTTCAGGGAGCAAAAGCGCTGGATTCGAGCTTGAAGAAGAATACAGCATTCATAAAGCGATGTCGTACGAATCTCAAGGATAAAGATACGCTTGTCAAGGAGGTGGGGACGTTGTCGTTGGAGAAGTATCTGTCTGAAATCATCCCGGCGCTAGTTGAGGGCTTTTCAAAGTGCAGATCATCGGCGGATTTATTCCATGGCGTCGAAGTGGCGTCTGCGCTTCATCAGCGGTTCGGTGCGAAGTTCAGTGCGGAATTCGTGTCGATATTTCTCAGTGGAGTTGTATTTCCGACGGACTCTGAGCTCAGTGCCATGAGTTTGGAGCAAAAAGAAGACGTAATAGTTTCTTCTGCGTCTAGACATAAGGCTATTCTGCGTTCCATAGTCGAACTATGGCTGGTCGGAATATATAGATTGCCAGCTGATGTCGTTGTTGCTGGCTTTGATGTCCCTGATTATGCTCTTCGATCCAAAAATGGTATCGTTGCAGTTCCCCCTTTGACAACTCTGCATCACATTTTATCTCACGATGACAAAGAAGGTCGTCGTGCGCTGGAAATTGGAATTTCCGTCGTCAAAAGCTATGGTGAGCTGCTTTTACCTGCTACGAACGACAGTCCAGAGGATGAAATGCTCACTCCTGAGCTACGTAAAGACTTTGCATTGGAATTTGACTGGTATATCAAGCAAGTTGAGCAGACCTTGGATAGGCAAAGTTCGGCTATTAAGAAACAGCTCAAATCAAACGAATTTATATTTATGAAACAGGGTTCTACCATAGATTCCAAGGAAGAATTACTAAAGAGCTTGCAGGAAAAGTTCCAAGGTATTCTAAATAACTACCAATCGTTATGTACTCTCTTGCATTGTGAGCCTCGTCACTACGAGATTGCTTCTCATGCTGAATCGGATGGCGTTGCTATCAGTGTATCAGCTGCTGGTCAGGATAGTATCTGGGAAGATGACGAGCAAAGGAAATTTTACGAAGCTTTGCCTGATTACTCTTACAAGCTAACGGAATCGAAGCGAACAGATGGATCAGAAGATTCTTCTCGCGAAGGCTCTGTTCAGCCGGAATCAGAAGCTGATGAGGAGGAGAAACTGACGCAGGCTCTGAAAGATCTGGATGTGGCTCAAGAAACAGCGAGCGAAGATTCCAAAAAGCCGGATGAAGCTGCGCATGACTCTGATGAAGGTGAAGCAGATGCTGACGAGGAGGACGATGCAATGGAGAAAGACGATGAAAATGAAGATGATACTGCAAAGTCGAAGAAAGATCCTTTGAGCACAGTCATCATGGATCTCTTACGTCCACTCACGATTCATCCCTCGAAAGACATGGTGGATCAGATTGCATCAGAGTATGTGCAGCACGATAGTAAAAGTGCTCGTGCAATAGTGGTTAGATGTGTGACGACCAATCTGCGTCCTCGGATGACTTTTCAATTGCCATTCATTGCTCGATTTCTGGCGATTCTAAATAACTTCGCTCCAAAGATTATTGACGAAGTATTGACTTATTTGAAGAATCAGTATTCTATGATTCAGAGAAAGGATAAGACCAAATCTGGTAGATTGAACAATGCTCGCATGTTTGTTTTGACGTATGTGTCGGAGTTGACGAAATTCGGCCTGACGTCAAAATACTACATTGGAAGCTTTTTTCTTCAAATGGTCACACAACTCAAGGATAGCAATGTTGAAAATTTGACATTTCTATTGGAGGGTTGCGGTAGATATGTCCTCCGCAAGGCAAAAACAGCGGATTTCATGGTTAGCCTGCTCGTCAAATTAGAAAAGCAGATGGCCGGTCGATATCTAAGCGTTGATCGAAAAGCATTGCTAGATAATGCTATTACATACATCACATTTTTGGAAACGTACGAAAAGAAGAAGAAAGAACGCTCTGTCATCGAATTATTTATTAGGCACTTGATCTATCAGGAATTGTCGAGCAATACGGCTAATGAAATTTTGATTAAGTTGCGGAAATTGGACTGGAATGATGAAGATACCTATGTGGCTCTGAAGAAGGTGTTCTTCAAGGTTCACAAGGTCAATTCCGGCAATATTGAACTCATGACCTGGCTCTTGGTATCTCTGTCAAAATCGTATCCGGCATTTGCTGTAATCATTGTTGATGCTCTGTTGGAGGATGTCAGCCGTCAATTGGAGCTTCATAGCTTCCGTTTTAATCAGCGTCGAGTGGCGGAAATGAAGTACTTAGGTTTTCTATACTCCTATGGTGTTGTGGATGAAGATGTCATTTTTAAGACGCTCTATTTATTGGTGACATATGGGCATCCGGACGGTCGGCCACAAGCAGGAAAATTTTCCCAATGGGATCCGCCTGATGACTTTTTTCGAGTTCGCCTAATCTGCACCTTGTTAGACAATGCCGATGTCGCTTCCAAGTTAAATTCTAATGATGAGAACAAAGCCAAGTTGAATGTGTTTCTCAGATTCTTTTTCTACTATATTTTCACTAAAAAGAGTCTTTCTCTGGACGTCGAGTTCATGGTTACGGATGCTCTACGAACAATTCAGCCAGGTTTACGTTTGCCTGCTGATGTTATGGAAGCGGTAGATCAGCTTGAAGAAGCACTGGCCGAAGATGATGAAGAAAAGAGTGTTGAGAGCTCAAGTAATTCTTCATTAGTTTCAGGATCTTCTGCAAGAAAGGGCATTGCAGATTCATTTACGAGAGGCAGTTACAGCATACGTTCAGAGGAACCCAAGAAGAAGGCATTGAGTGCCGAGGAGCAATTGGCAATACTTGAAGAGGAGCGTAAACGAGAAATGAAGATTCGAAAGGCAAGACAAGCTGAGGAGAATAATCGGGCAGAAGAGTCTTTTGAGCAGGAATTTCAGAAGTTGATGATGGAAAGAATTGATGGGTCTGCAGATACATCATTCAAGAGACCGCCTGTTTTCGATGCTCCAGTTCCTGAACTTCGACAGCCAGAATCTGCTGAAAGTTCTGCTAAATCCCAAGCACAGAGCCAAATGATGTATCAGTTGATGATTAAGAAGAAAGGTTCTACACAGATGGTTACTCGGCCAGTGGAATTGCCAAATGATTTCAGATCAGCAAAGAAGGTTGAAGCGGAGAAACAAAAACGAGCAGAGGAGCAAAACAAGGTCAGAAACTACGTTTTGAGCTACATGGAAAAAGGAGAATCGACAGAAAAGCCTATGCTTCTCGAACGTATTGTTCAACCGGAGGTTTCTTCTACTCGATATACCCGTCGAAAAGAAAACACCAGTAGAATTCCTGCTATGCCGGATATTCCCGCGGAATTACAACGGTAATGTGCATTAAATATAAATATATACATGTATATCATTAACACGTGATCTGTACAAATACACGTGACTTGTACAAATAACTTATGCATCTTTACTCGGCAGCTCCTCTACTATGAAACCCAATGCAGTGATATCGTCTGGTTTGCCGCCGAGACTGACGATATCCATCATTCTTCTCATATTGACAGTAAAGGGCGAGGGATAATTGGGGTCCGTGGACACGTGCTTGGCCCGCTGAACGAGCTGTCTGACGATAGAAGAAGGATGTTTCAGCCCCTGTTTGGAAACAGGAGCAGGTTCAATGCAGTCTAATTCGGTATTCACAATCCAGTTGCCGTTGTTTAGCATTCCAGTGCTGACGCTGTTGAGGATATCATGAGTATAGAGGTTATCACTTAGACCGTCAGTAGCAAGCAAAACAAAGTCACCATGTTGTAATTGAAGTTGTTCTATGTCGGCATCGTCTACTTGAGACTGTACTGGTGTTCCTCTTCTGGCCGACCGTGATGCTCCAGTAGTCGGAGGAAGAATCCTCAATTGATATGGGGTATTGAAATGAACTATCTGAGGTCTCGATTGAGTGACCAGACGACCTCTTCGGAACACATAGAACCCCGAATCACCAAGATTGGCTGTACAGAGTGTGCCAGAGAGTGAACATGCAGTAGCCAGACATAACGTTGTTGACCCATGAAATGCCGACGAGTCTTTGAGTAAAGATTCATACGAAGTCCTCAATAACGACAACGGTGATATCATATGATCTGGTCGAGATTGCTGTATCTCCAAATATTCATGTCCGATCTCCTCCATCAGAGCATTGCTGAGAAGACTAGGATCTATGCCCAGTTTAGCCAAACCTCCAACCCCATCTGCAACACCAACAGCAACCGACCCTTTACGATCAAATGGCTCGGTCCAAGTGGAATAGAAATATGCATCATCTCCGACGTCTGGCCGGAACTTCTGTACACTAGAAAACTCATCGGCGATTGAATCTTCATCTTTATAATACATTTGTTCATGGCGACGGCTCGGCAACTGCGTATACCTTGCCTTAGCACTATATGCAGGAGCAATAA
Organism: Trichomonascaceae sp. B5901; assembly: GCA_037040845.1. Lineage (NCBI taxonomy): Eukaryota > Fungi > Ascomycota > Dipodascomycetes > Dipodascales > Trichomonascaceae > Trichomonascaceae sp. B5901. The sequence goes on from JAXQHN010000001.1 coordinate 2,665,575, forward strand.
GAAACCGGAACCTTTGACTGGCTACAGCCGACGACGAGACGGACCTGGAAAACACCAAAGATCTCCATAGCAGAGGTGGAATGCCTCGAGATGCACGGGACATGTAGGTTGTGATGGTTGAAAATTGGCTTTGTTGCGAAAAAACAAAAAATATTCCCGATTACCTGGCGATCAAGTCAAAAGTCAGCAACAATGATAACGCTTCGTTATTATAGCATGGAACCGTCATTATAAATAAGGGTGTATACACGTCACGGGGGTTGCATAATATGCATAAATTATAAATCTTCAGGTCGGATCACTGTCCGTCTGATTGGAGCTTCATCTTCGTCTTCGTCGTCATCACCAGGCTCAAACGGTGGAGAACCTTCCTCAGTGACTACTTCTACAGGCTCGGAAGAAGCGGCAGCTCTACCATTTTTCCTCTGTTTAGGAGCTTGTGCCACGGGATCAGGGTACTTGCTCATTACATCGGCCAGAAAGTCAAACTGCTCGGTATTTAACACGGCCTGTTTCAAATGAGCGGGCGAAACCCGCTTGGAATTCCGCTCGCGAGCCTCTTTGCACGCTCCTTCGACCAATTCGGCCATAAAAAGCTCCAGGGCTTTGGCAACGACCACTGGAGTCGCCTGAGCCACCTTTCCAATTTCATCATCCGATTGCATAAGTCGTTTTATGCGACTCTAACGTCAAATTAGCATCATTTCTCTCAATATTTCGGTTATTTTCCACTTACCACTGGGAATCGCGTCTTTATTTCTCTCTTTGACATGGCGTTTATTTTGGGTGTTTTTGACAAACAAAAGTGGGAGACTTGGCGACTATTTAAATGAATTGATGGTGCGGCAAAGAGACGGGACGGACGTGTTGAACATGTGATTGGCGATATCCGGGGTATTTATGATATTTTTGATGGTTTTTGATGAGATTTAGGTCTATTCACGTGATAAACGAGATTAAATATTATTTATTTACAAATTACTGCCATTTTTTGAACACCAGGCTGGCATTGGTGCCTCCAAATCCAAAACTATTCGTCAAAGCATAATTTACAGCGTATTCCTGTGATCTCAGAGGTATGTAATTGAGTTTGAATTCCTCAGAGGATCGCTGAAGGTTGGCTGTTGGTGGTAAAATGTCATTTTTCAGGGCTAATATGGTGAAAATGGCCTCTACCGAGCCTGCCCCACCAAGTAAATGCCCCATTGCTCCTTTACATGATGATACATTGACGGTTTTTCCTTCTTGTTTTCTAGCATCGGCAAATAGTCGAGTTATTGCATTGTTTTCTGCGAGATCCCCCAGTTTAGTGCTGGTAGCATGTGCATTGATATAATCAACATTATCTGGACTAATTTCAGCCGATTTAAGTGCCATTTTCATGCATCTATAAGCTCCATCTCCATTTTCTGATGGTGCTGTTATATGGTACGCGTCACCTGACATGCCATATCCGATGATTTCTCCATATATGTCAGCATTACGACCAATAGCATTCTCTAGACTCTCAAGAACTATCACTCCTGCTCCTTCACCCATTATAAATCCATCACGATCTTCATCAAATGGCCTGGAAGCAGTCTCAGGAGAATCATTGAAGTTGGTAGCAAGAGATCGTGCTCGACAGAATCCGGCCATCGCTACAGGATGAACAACTGCCTCTGAAGACCCTGCAATCATTGCATCGGCCATGCCCAATCTGATCATATTGAAAGCATCTCCAATAGCATGAGCTCCTGTTGTGCATGCTGTAGATACAGAATGGTTTGGTCCCTGAAGACCCAGATGAATAGATATATGTCCAGCTGCCATGTTATTGAGCAGATTTGGAATGAACATAGGAGATACTTTGCGATACCCAGACTCAGAGAAACTAACGCAATTGTCATAAAATGCCTCTAATCCTCCAATTGACGATCCTACAGCAACGCCTATTTTGGCTCTGTTCTCATCGTCTATTTGAAGCCTAGCATCCTCAGTAGCTTGTTTGGCAGCCGCCAGAGCATATTTTGCGAATAAAGGAAGTCGCTTGTCAGCCGACTTATCCATCCAATCCAATGCATTCCATTCTGAAACGGTCCCTGCTACTTTGCATGGGATTGCATCATATCGTGGATCATCGAGGGCTTTCAGGCCTGACCTACCAGCCAGCAGCTTTTCCCAGCTTGATTTCACACCTGTTCCTAAAGGATTGACGGTCCCCAAGCCTGTTATGACTACTCTTTTGAGCGACATGAAGAATATCCGTTGTCTAACTGGTTCGGTGGTACTGCATCTGAGACCCCGTCTAAATTTCCCCAATAAAAGTTCCGCCGAAAAGACCGAAATAGGGCGTACAAATGAACTTTCCCGACCAAAAAAATGCCCCCAAGTAGAGTTTCCCAACGAAAAATGGCACTAATGGCGTGGTTCACCTTGAAAATTCCCAACCAAACCTGAAAATCCCAATGAAAAATGAAAAATGAAAAATGAAGAATCCCGACGAAAACCCAACCGGCTAAACACCCCAGGCGGTTACAAACCAGGGTGCAAAGGCAAGAAGGGGCAATGAAGTTAATAATACGAACCCGTTTTTATATCAACAAAATAGATATTATATAAATATAAACTCCCATAAATTCTATTCAACTTCCATTCATAAAAATATCTTATCAATCACCATCAATCACCATCAAACAGCATTATCTCCCCCTCAATTCATCTCCGCATTGTTTTCGATGCCGCACGTGACTTTTCCCTATATAGATTTAGGGTTATCAGCGGGCACTCCGACTGCTCCTTTTCACTTAAATTGGCTCTTTTTGCTTCAAATATCTCTTTAGCAAACTCCTAATTCATATAAATCCTACAACTGTCTATCATGTCTGCTACTACTACTGTCACCACTGGCAATGTCAGTTCAAAGGGCTATGAGCTCCATGAACAAGGCGCTCAGAACTTGGCTATGGGCGAGGTCCCGTTTCCGATTCCCCAGTTCACCAATCTCCAAGACAAAAGAAGATGGATGCTTGAACATCTTGCTGGAACCTTTCGAATCTTCGGTCGCAACGACTATTCTGAAGGTACGGCTGGCCATATTACCATAAGAGATCCTATTGATTCTTCGACCTTCTGGATTAACCCGCTTGGTCTTCATTTTAGCATGATCAAAGTCAGTGATTTGGTTCATGTTGACATCAATGGAAAGGTTATTGGAGGTTCTCGGCGGGCTATCAATACTGCGGGGTTCTTCATTCATTCTGCTATCTACAAAGCAAGGCCTGACGTCAATGCCGCATGTCATGCTCATAGCATTTATGGCAAGGCATATTCGGCATTTGGAAAACCTCTGGAGATGATCAATCAAGACGTGTGCATTCTCTACAATTGTCATAATGTTTATAATGACTTTGGTGGAATTGTACTGGAGGATGCTGAAGGAGCACGAATCGCCAAAACTCTTGCTCAAAACAAGGCTATTATTCTGCAAAATCACGGTCTTTTGACAGTCGGTTCTTATGTGGACGAGGCTGGGTACTTATTCACCATGATGGAGAAATCATGTCAGGCACAATTGGCAGTCGACGCAGCCAGAAGTGCTGGTAAAACTCCGGTGATTGTCGGACATGAAGACGCTATGTATACATTTCAACATACGTCAGATCCGGAATCTCTGTATCAAGAGGCTCAGAGTGATTACGAATACGAAAAATATCTCACCAAGGGCGATTTTTTAAACTAGGCTGAGCTGGGTATAACTTCCAAGCTGGGGTGCTTAAAGGCGAGCCAAGAAACAGGCTAAATTAGATCTGTTTATCGCCCACTATCGACTTCTTTGTTTGATTGTCTTCTAAATTGCACGAGATGAATGGATGGAATTTATTTGTTTGAAACAGCTGATTCTTTTCATGCCCATGGTTTTTTATTACAGAATTATTTCTTGTTTGATATAATGTGAAAATATTGAAAAAAACTCTTTTGAGCAATTATTTTTTGCTTTGTGCATCGTAACATTTGTTTATCGACTTGCATAATAAAGATCTTCGGTAGCTCCGCGGTATTCCCGGACTTGATAAGCTTATCTGAGTTCCGTCGGCGTGAACCGTAGTCACGTGCCGCCATCACACACGGTTTCCCAATTGGTGCACCTCATTTTTCATTTTGCAGTCTGTGATTGCCCAGAGATATGTGGCGGTGTGGTAGTAGAGGATAATTTCTTTTTATGGGACGTCATTTCTTTTTTTTTTCTTCAATTGTAGTAAAGCCCGCTTTCCAAGATAGAGTGTATAGATAACGGAATAACCCGACTAATCGAATACTACAAAAGATTCAAGGCGTGTATTTTGCCAACTAATGGCCATATAAAGAACACTAGATAACTATTTTTTAGAATATTTATCATATATATTGTCATTATTTGACGCATCCCTTCCATTGATCTTTTTTTTTCGGGACGAGCCGCACTCTGCGAAAAAAAATTCAGCTACAACAATAAGACGATTGGTTGCAGCTCATCTAGGAGGATTCACATATATATTACATTTGCGCAGGGCGGGCAAATTTTGCAACCGACTTTGAAACCATGAGCGAGCTTGAGGATATCGAGAAAAAGGCTCCAGTAACCAGTTATGATGATGTGTCTGAGCATTCTGGTGAAATCAAGCCAACCACCTTGACTGATAAGATCAATTATTATATGGGAAAGCAGTTTCATGCTGAAACAAGAGGTATAGAGCGTATTCCGGACGAGGAGCGCAATGACAATTCGTATTGGAACTCGGCATCCATGTGGATGGGTGGTAATATGGTCATCGCGACCTTTTCCTTGGGTGCTCTAGGTCCTGGCCTGTTTGAACTGACCTTCTGGGATTCCTTTTTGACTATTCTTTTCTTTAACTTGCTTGGTGCACTTCCTGTGGCCTACTATTCTACTTTTGGTCCTGTCTTCGGTCTCCGACAGATGCCCCTCAGTAGATTCTGGTTCGGCTATCAGCCCGTTCGTATCGTGGCTTTACTCAACTGCATTGCCTGTGTCGGTTGGTCGACTGTGAACACAATGGTCTCTGCTCAGATGTTGCACACTGTAAACAATGGCGGCATGCCTATATGGGCAGGGGTTTTCCTCATCTCGGCTCTGACCTTCCTGATTGCCGTATTTGGCTATAGTTTTGTCCATCAATTCGAGAAATGGGCCTGGGTTCCTAATCTGATCATCTTTATAATCATTGCTGTTCGATTATCAAAGTCGGGTTTATTCAACGCGGGAACTATGCCAACGGGACCTGTTGAGGCTGCTGATGTGTTGTCTTTTGGTGGTGCCATCTTTGGTTACGCTACCGGATGGTGTTCGTATGCATCTGATTATACTGCATATAGGCCTCCAACGACCTCCAAGCGCGTTCTCTTCATCTGCGTTTTCGTAGGCTTGCTTTTTCCTCTTTACTTTGGCATGATCTTGGGTGCTGCTTGTGCCATGGCCCTATCAGATCCCATGGTTCTCTCATATTACGAGTCCGATTCGGTTGGAGGCCTTGTGTATGCAATCATGGTCCCCAATTCTCTTCATGGATTCGGTCAGTTTTGCCAGGTCGTCTTGGCTTTATCTACCGTCTCCAACAATATCCCTAACATGTATTCCCTGGGTCTATCAGCACAAACCTTCTGGTCCGGTTTCAGAAAGGTGCCTCGTGTAGTATGGACATTTCTTGGCTGCGGTATTGCTACAGCCATTGCAATTCCCGCTTACTACTCGTTTGCTACAGTCATGGACAATTTCATGAATATCATCGGTTACTGGTTGGCCATATACAGTTCCATTGCTCTGAACGAGCACTTCTTCTTCAAAAAGGGTCTTTCAGGCTACAACCCAGAGCTCTACGACAAGCCTAACATGCTTCCTATTGGACTTGCTTCATCGTTCGCTTTTTGCTGCGGTGTTGCAGGGGCCGTAGTCGGCATGGCTCAGGTCTGGTATATCGGACCCCTGGGCAAACTCATAGGAGACCCGGCATACGGAGGTGATATCGGATTTGAACTGGCGTTTGGCTTTACTACCATTGGATTCCATCTTGTCAGATGGTTTGAATTTCGACGTTTTGGGCGATGAACAAGCTATTTTAATGAAATATATATATATATGTATACAAAGTTTGGTTGGTTTTTGATATTTGACATCTTTTCCGATAATCACTGCTCATTTTTTTCTAATATTTGATATCTTGTCCGATAATCGCTGCTCCGCTTTGCCTTTGCTTGTCGGCATCTCCGTCTAAATGCGCTTTTACAACATCGGCCATGGCTTGAATGAAATCGGCATCTCCGTTGAGCGATTCTGCTCTTTTCAGCAGATGAGGCTTCTTACTTTCTCCTATTAATTCCAAATCCACCTCATGTAGAGTCTCAATATGATCGCTGGTGAATGCAATTGGCACTAAAACGGCCGGAATATCTTCTGATTGAAGCTTTGCAACTGCTTTGGCGGTTTGAGCTCCTAGCCATGGTTTAGGACCCACCTGAGACTGCCAAACTAGCGAATATGGGTTTGAGAAGTTCAACTCTTGCATTACTGCATAAACGGTAGCAGCGACTTCTGCAGGATATGGATCACCGGTATTTACAACGTCCATCGGTAAAGAATGAGCAGAAAATAGGATTTTGGCTTTGGAACACAGTTCTGGTCCGAATTCCTCCAACTTGTCACGAATATGATTGGCAAACGTCTTAACAAGGCCTGGATGCGTTGGCCATCGATCTATGAATGACCATTTGATTTGTCCTTGAGGATCAATTTCATTTTTGACTTTTTCCAGCTCCAAGAGCGACGATCTGGTCGTAGAGTAGCTGTATTGAGGATATTGACTAAATCCGACCGCCCGGGTAATTCCATCGCTTAAAAGTTTCGCATATGTCACTTCAGTAAGCGGGTTTGCATATCTGAAGGCTACATATGGCTTATGAGGAGCTGTGCTTGGATTCACGACGTCCAGGATCTTGCAAGCTTCCTGAGCCTGATAATTACTCCATTTTAAGATAGGAGAACCACCGCCGATTTCAGCATAATGTTTCTCAATTGTGGGAGTTCTTCTTCTTGCTATGAATTTGGCCAATAAGCCTTGAAATCGGCCCAATGGAATCAGTTCTCCGTCGCTGAATAGCCGTAAAAGGAAGTCATAGGTCTCGGGAACAGTCGAAGGACCTCCCATATTAAGTAAAACTATAGCAGTGCCATTATTTGTGGACGTAGAATAATATTTTCTGAATGCTTGCGTTATAGGACTTTTCACAAGGTGTGGTATGCCCATAGTGGTGGGGATAAAGAAGAGTTGAGATGGAGGATTCGAGCCGGTATATAAATCTGGGCAAAGAGTCTAGACCGTTTGGAGGGTCGGCGAATGAGAGGAGGGCAATTAGTGGAATTTCGGCGTTTGGGGGGTTTTCAAAGGATAAAAAGAATGTTTTTGGAATTACGCAGAGAATATAGTGGAATTTTGTGTTTTTTTGTAAATATTTTGTTTGTTGTCGATTGGCTGCATGGTTCGTTTGGCAGGCTGCTCATTGTATGAGACACAAGCAGAAGAGCACAAAGAAGTCAATGAAAATCAACAACATGGGAGTTTTCGGATAAATTGTAGCATTCAATGGAGTTAGATAGCTATGAATTACCTAGATATCCGGTTATTTTTCCATTTTTCATACCTTTCTGCCAAATTCGTCAATTCCTCCTCTTATACACAGTTTACTTTGCATGTCTATTACCAGTGAGATTTTGGATCAACATGAAATTGCAACATCAAAAGTTGAATATTCTAAAAAATAAACAACAGCATTCGAATTAAAACACTCAAAAACCCTGAATACCAAATCCCACGTGATTTCAACCCCATTTGGCCCCGTTACGTCTCCTCATAGCCTTGTCATTGCTTCCTCTCACAGCCAAATTTCAGCCATACAGCCAACAGCCACAGCCCATACAAAACACCTCTCTCCACATTTTCCCCCTCCACAAATGGGCCAGCAATATACACCTCCTGATGATACAAATGAAGGTATGTAGAACCATTTATTAAAATCATATGTTACTAACCCCAGATAATACCTTCCATCATGAAGGAGTCGTCTGCAAGATATGCCATAGAGGTGAAGGCATGAAATCAAACCAGATTGTCTTCTGCGACGATTGTAATACTCCTTATCATCAATTATGTCATACTCCAAATATCGACAGAATAGTCGTCGAAGTGGCTGATGCTCAGTGGTTCTGTAAGGATTGTCAGCCCAAGAAACGAGAATTACCACTGGAAACTGGAACCACCGGTGAAAAATTCTCCCTGGAGGAGAAGAAAACTTATTTATCATCGCTTCCAAAGGCTCAGCTCGTTGAGCTTTTGCGATATGCCGAGACGTTGAATCCTAAACTGCCATTATATTCCCCACATACTCATAGTATTGCCCTGAAAATGCAGCTAGAGAACAATAAACGGATCCACCAGCAGCAGAATGGCAAGGTCGACTACGAGGATCTCGTGGTAGATGCTCTGGCCGCTAAATCGGGCGGAAATGGCATTCAAATGGAACAAATATGGAAATGGATAGCTCATGATACTCTTTCCCCAGATACTGTGGATTCTGCATTTATTCAGTCTGCTACTCGAGCATTACAACGAGCACTAAGAAGAGGAAGAGTGTATCGAAAAGGCTCGCTCTATTATGTAAATTATTCTTATCGACAACCGTCGGAATTCTCGTTATCGCAATATATAGCTGCTGATGATGAGGTCATGTTTGAAGATATGCCGATAAAGATTCCTCTTCATACCGAGGAGGATAACCATTATCTTGCTGATGATAATGAGGAGGTATTCAGTCATAAGCTGTATATAAATCCGATGAGATAAGGGGAGGTCAGCTAACTTCACTAAACGGTATGTCGTCTAAGCAGCTAACTTAACCAAAATGGGTAAACGGTTGAGTTAGCCTCATACTCCCTCGATATTTTCCAAAATTGCATTGGAATACTTGCTGCACAAATCCTCCGAAGTAGCACTTATCATCTGAAACCGACTGGCCAATGTACCTATTCGTTTCTTCAACAGCTGAACAAACGAGTCGCTGAGTTCATTGTTACGTCCACATGCAAACAGACCTCTAAGAATTCTCGAAAGCATTATTGATGAATATGTGCCCTGGAACAGTACCTGATCACTAAGGCACGAGAAATAGACATCACTTTTGATCACCACCAAACAATCCACAACCTTCAACAGATGACTTATCATCTCTTTTATGGTTTCAGCATCGATTATGGAAAAAAATGAATCATTTTTTAAAGACTGCAGAACATCCGGACCATCATTGGTCTCTTCACCGTTTCTTTCCGTCCCGTAGGGCTCCTGAGCTTCAAACTTGAGCTGCCACCAATATGACAGTATCAGAAAATATCCAAAATGATAGCCAGATTCTACAAATTGGATGATGGCTGGTTGCTCGAACAAATACTTCCATTCGTCCAACCAATCTTTTAAATCCTCTCTAACAGACCTGAGTGTTTGAGGCATTTGCAGGAAGTTATAAACTACCAGCAATAGGGCTATTTCTGCGACCATGCGACCATCAAAATTGGTGGCTGAAACCAGTCTTAGCGTTCTACGACATAAATCTAGCCGAGGCTCGTCTAGAATGCATACTCGTCCAGATAAGACACAACAAACCAAATGCACCAAGCAAAGATGATTCCAAATGCGATATGCAGTTATTTCGTCGAATTCAGTGACGGGACCGACACCATCAAAAGACATGACCAGACCGAGAATATCTTTGGTTATGAAATGCTGTAATCCCACACTGGAATAGAACCAGCCGTCGAATATCAACTCTCCTTCACTTAGAGATGCAGCATGAATTGAAATCAGAGCCAAAGCCTGCATGAACTCTATGGTTTGAGGAACAATAGTCAATGACTGTAACACTTCGGTTTGTATTGTTCTTAGAAGTAGTTTGTACCGATCTTCGAATTCGGCTTTCTTGTAGTATCGGATGACAACACAACAACATACAGTAAGAAGTAAGGAGCAACGACTTCGTACCCTGTTGAGAAGATCAGTAGTCTCGATATCTTCGGGGAAAGAAACCCATCGATTATAATTATCACGGAAATATTGAAATAACATTAGAGCGTCATCTTCAGATATCAGTCCGACAGAAATGATATCCTGTCCATAAATAACCATTTTAGGATCGTATAATCTTGATAAAGGTAAAGGATGATTGTCCGTACTGGAGATGTTACCATAAATGTTATAAGGACTGAGAGTAAACAGACGAGATGCTTGGCCAAATGATGGTACAGAACAGCTCTCTTTTGGACTCAAAACGCTATTTCTGAACCCATCGAACCCAATACTTGGACTAGCAAGTAATGAGGTATCGAAGCTCATTCTTTTGCTTCCGATATCGTGAGGACCAGCATCGCCTTGAAGAATAGATAAGATTTTGGTCATTGAAGATTCCATGCGATCCAACTGGCTCTTTGGAGGCTGGCTATTAATGGCCTCTACAGCCGCCAATCTTGCACTATAATTGTCCTTTAAGTCGCAGTCGAGTCCAACTGCTTGACAGCGGATGCAAATTGAATAGTCTGAAGATAAGATGCATCTTGTTTTCTGAGACCGGCAGTTATTACAAGCATAAGACGCTCTAGGCGTTTTTCTTGTTTTTTTTAGATTTCCATCGTCTTTAGTTTTATGCAAAGAGTCTGCGTCTTTTTGTATATTTTCCAAAGAGTTCCTGCTTTTGGCTTTAGAGCCGTTTGATTGAGATCTTTTCATCGATGCGGTCGAAAGAAGTCTTAATGCCGCTGGAAATGAAGTCTCAATTGAGTTGAATGCCGTTCAGAATATATAAATGTGCCTTTCTTATCGACCTATGGTTTCAATTCTATTTCGTTGGCTGGTATATCATTAGGTATGATGAAAAATTATATTGCGGATATATCCGAGATGTAAGGCGGAGAAAGGACAAACCAACAAGGTAGGGGAGAAAAACACGGTTGGCGACGATGGCGCTTGATTTTGGTGTTTTTAGTGGGACCTTGCACTGGGATTTTATGAAATGTTAGAAATTTGGTGGAAAAAGAGACGGTGCTGGTGATAGGCTGATAGGCTGATAAGGTCTTCGGACTGGCTGAAGCTTGTACGGTCAAGGAATATCGGCACGTGACTGATAAACCGGTTGAAGCAAATGATTTACCGATAAGATGACTATTATTCATTTAATAAACCTCTATCTACTAAATCAACTTCAAAACTTACAATAGTCCATCGACGAACCCTCCTGTTCCCCCTTCGTCCCGTGCTCCCCCGCCTCATTTTGGGCCATTTTTGTGGGGAAGTTTCCCTATTAAACCAATCATCAATTCCCCATAAACTTACAACTCCAAATATGTTCCGAATACCATTGAAACGATTCTCAAACTGCTCCAAATTCCGTCTGTACTCCACCAGTAAGGAATTTGTAAGAATTGTCGAGGTTTCTCCACGTGATGGACTACAGAACGAGTCTCAAGTGGTACCAACTGAGACCAAATTACAGCTCATTGATCGTTTGACTGCTGCTGGACTTCGTAATATTGAAACTACTTCATTTGTTTCTCCGAAATGGGTTCCTCAAATGGCAGATAGTTCGAAAGTTTATTCGGAAGTTCTAAAGAGATATCATGGCAATGGCGTGATTTACCCCATATTGGTTCCTAACTTAAAAGGACTTGAAACGGCCCTTTCCGTAGCTGAAGAAACAGGCAAATCAATTCAGGAAATCGCTATATTTGGTGCTGCTTCCGAAGGGTTCAGCAGAAGAAATACCAACCGATCAATTGAACAAGGCTATGCGGATTTCCAACAGGTGGTTGATCTAGCTGATCAGCATGATATTCCTGTTCGAGCTTATCTATCAACTGTCATAGCATGCCCTTATGACGGCCCTACAGACCCTGTAGATGTCGCTCGTTATACAGAGAGATTTCTTCATATGGGATGTTACGAAGTATCGTTAGGCGATACCATTGGAGTAGCAACACCGGCACAAATCAAAACCATGTTACGAGAAACTCTCATAGCAGCCGATGCATCATCACTTGCTATTCATGCTCATGATACTTATGGCCAAGGAGTAGCCAATGTGGTGGCAGCATTAGAAATGGGCATTAGAACCTTTGATAGCTCTGTTGCCGGTCTAGGAGGATGCCCATTTGCCAAAGGAGCAACAGGGAATGTAGCTACAGAAGACGTGGTTTATACAATCCATGGATTGGGGCTGGAAACAGGGATTAATTTGGCGAAGTTGTCGGAAATTGGCGAATGGGTCAGCAAAGACCTCGACAGACCAAATGGGTCAAAAGCTGGAAAAGCCATTGCACAAAAGATTCAAAAAGATTGAATATTCATGTATATAAACATAAATATACAAGCAAATAGCATGAATAGGTTCTTATAATGCTCCTGTTATCCCCCTATGACTTGGTAGGTTTCTGACCAGTGACAGCTCGATAGAAATAGAAACCAGGGAACAATACACAGGAAACTGTAAATAGTGCATAAGCAGGGTAAACCACGAATTTCGATCGAGGATTCCTCAGCCATAAAGGAGTATTGCCTTGAGCAGCATAATATCGTTGAAGATCAGCAATACGATTAGCCTGAACAATGTTAGTACTTGGCACGTCACCTAATTGAGCCCCTTGAACATATCAACTGTTGCAATTTACCTACCATTTTCTACTGTGTTTATCTGTTGACCTATGGTTTGGTTATAAGGGAAAATTTCATTTGGTGGTGTGGTTTTGGTATATTGGGACTGACCAATGGGAGGAAGATATTGGTAAACAGAGAGAAAGTAGGCTGTTATGTGTGATTTCGGAGGTTTTATTATGTAATTCAGAGCATGAGAAGGAGAGTAATTTGAACATGGATTTATTTTGTTGTAGTCTGTTTTGTGGTGTTCTTCTGCCTCTAGCTGCCATAGTCGTATCCATTCGATCGTTACCTAAACACAATATTACCCATGCTACTTAATACATAATTCGAGATATTTTAAATATATTATAACTTAATAGCGTAGTCATCTCAGTCAGAATAGCCATAGTCATCAGTCAGAATAGCCATAGTCATCCCCTGTATCGTATCCATAGCCGTCATCGTCGTCGTACTGACCACCATCGCTAGAATATCCATATTGGTCGCCATCCGATTCGTACTGATCACCGCCGTCCGATTCGTACTGATCACCGCCATCGGACACACCAGCGCCGTCTGGTTCATCATGGACTTCAACGTCATCATTTGATCCGTAATACTCGGCCGCAGCTTCGACGTCTGACCCGTAATGCTCTTCCTGTCCCGAATCATACTGCTCAGCAGTTCCATCCGATTCATTCTGCTCATCTGACCCACCGGACTGATCAACGCTTGACTCAACTTCTACTTCTCCATCACCTTCCAACTCATCGTCCACACCTTCTGCAGATCCATACTGGTCGCTTCCTTCCGAGTCATCCTCCTCTTCGACAGAGTTGTCGCTCTCATTTGGTCTTGTGCCTCCATCATCATCTGAACTATACGACAATTCCTGCACCCCACCCTCCTCCTCCTCTTCCTCCTCCTCCTCATCATCATCTGAACCAATTAAACGAGCTAGTCTCCTCGAATTCCCATGACTCGGTTCTGTCACTGTTTCTGTTCGCCCATGCATAGGGAAATCTCTCTCACTATCACTACCTCCGTCCATATCCTCATCATCACTAACCAAATCAACAACCCCGCCTTGACTTTCAGCTTCATCATCAGATGAAATGAGTATTTGAGCACGAGGTCGGGCATGACTCCGCTCATGTTCAGTCAATATATCTTCGAGAGATCGATCATCCACAAAACCCTCGTCTTCAGAGTCATAATAGTCACTTCTATCATTCAAGCGAGAATCCTCCTCCATGGAATCTTCTTCTTCTTCATCCTCGTCTGAATCTCCACCGTAATTTGCCACGACAGCTCCACAATGCTCGCATACTCGGCCATTAACTTCCCATAGACACCTGCTACACCTGCGTACGTCGCCCTCAGCACCATCTTCTTCCACAATAGCATCACTAGTGGCGGGGAAATTCCGAAACGTCGTATTATGCCTACTCAAATCATTTTTATAATGAGCTGAATTATCTATTTTGAGCTTCAGTAGCTTCTCATAAGCATGCTTATCAGTGTCTCGAGCCAACTCCAGCACTCCTTCAATCAAATCTCTCAAATTCACACTCAGAACCGGCTTATGCTTCATATCAGCCCTGCAAACAGGACATGAGGGGGCTTGAAGGTTTCTAGTTATCCAGGAATCAATACACTAAAGCATTAGAATCCGACGTATCTTCGCGAAACTTGACGATATATCTTTCTACTTACATCGTAACAATATCCATGACCACAAGATGCTACAAAAGGAACAAACATGAATTCCTGACAGACGTTACAGCTCAAATTATTCTGTAGTCTCGTCAGAAGACTGGCTAAAGGAGGCTTCTACACAGTTAGCAGATAAATAATAACACAAAAACCACACGTATATTTACTTACAACGTTGCCTATTGCATTAGCAATAACAAACTCCTCTGCCATGCTGAGTTTTCGGCAGTTGTACTGCTATTTGTTGATTATGTCGTATGGATGATGATACGATATATCAGAGGTTCCCAAAGGAGAAGTGGGAGAGGAAAAGGAGGGAAATTGGGATGATTTGAGAGATAAAAGGTTCTTGTGGAAGTTTTGTAGCTTTTATTTTGTTGGAGGTTGCAAAATTGGGAATATTTCTGTTATTTCGCCAGTTTAATGCTCAAATGCTATACGAGGCACATACAATTGGCACTTTAACGATATACATCATCAACGATAGTGTTATTATCTATATAACAATATATTCCAACCAACTGGTTTTATTAAGAATAATTATTCGCCCCTCAGGTATTTCGCCGCATGTTCAACATGATCCTTGGCAAATGTCGATATGAAGTAGTACGAATGATTATACCCTTCCTGCATTCGTAGATTCAATTTATCAGCAAAAGCAGACTTCTTTGCAGCCTTTTCGAAGTCGTCAGGACTCAATTGATAAATGAAGTTATCTCCAGTACCAATATCAATTAATATTTCAGGGGTAGGGCCCTTATACTTCTGGATCAAGTCAGATGCATTATACTGCTTCCATTGCTCCTCATCATCACCCAAGTATTCCTTGAATGCCTTTTTGCCCCAAGGAACTGCAGACGGGTTCAAAATAGGCGCAAAAGCAGAAACCGACTTGAAATAGCCGGGATTTTTCAGGAATAACGTCAAAGCTCCATGTCCACCCATCGAATGACCAGTAATACTGACCTTAGTAGCGTCCAAATTGATAGAATATTCCTTCAATACCGATGGAATAAGCTCCTCCATAAGATAATCGTACATCTTATAGTGACTTGACCATGGATCTTTGGTGGCATTCAAATAGAACCCAGCACCTTGGCCCAGATCATAGCTCTCATTATCAGCAACATCCTTTCCTCTGGGAGACGTATCCGGGTAAATGATGGCAATTTTATGCTCTGCGGCCCAAGGCTGTAAAAAGCCCTTTTCAGAGCAATTGTTAGGCGTACATTCCAATCCAGACAGGAAGACCAGAACTGGCACGTTGGAATGAGAAGAAGAACCAGGAGGAAGGTACAAATTGAGGTCCATGTCACATTTCAGAATATCACTGAAATGGTTCAATTTGAGGATCTTTCCTCCAAAACTGGGGATTTTCGCATTTACTCTGAACGACATGGTGGTTTGAGGAACAAATGGAATTGCTGCGAACAATGGCCGATGGACGTTGGGGAAACCCTTACCCATGGAACAGTGGAGTAGCACTTTAACGATCTTCCACCATGAAGAAATGGGCTATGAAGAGAATACCTACAAGAAACGTGTATCAAAAAATCTATTATGCTATTTTCATGCTTCATGCTATTTTCATGCTTTTTGCCTCGTCCCATTTCCTAACAATGGCCGATATTTGCTCACATACCTGACCGGCTTGCTTCCTCACTTGTCTATTATGCACATTACACTTTTCCACAAGACCAGTCAGTTTCTCAGCCCAATACTCGTCCCCATGAGAATGTGCCTTTTTTATAGTTCGTTTCAGCTGTTTGAAGAAGTCCGCTTTCAATTCTCCTCCCCATTGGTCCTGCAGAACCTTTGAAACCATCCTGAACACAGCCTCGAAATCACCCAATTGCTTGTATCCACGAACCATCTGAGTGATACTGGCACTGTCATGGTTATCCAATGTGAATTTGCCGCCATGTCGTAACGAATCAATGATGCATACTGCTAGTCCAGACAGCTCGACTCTCATCAGCTCTGTGCCCAAGGTTGTCAATCCATAAATATTCAATTTATCTCCATGTTTTTCATAAAACACCTGAATGAGTCTCGATACTTCCTGTCTAGACTTTGTTCGATCCTTATATTCTGGCATTTGTCGCTTTTGATCAAGTAATTCTTGGAGTCGCAAGGTTTGAAGCTGCACATCATCGTCCAATTCGTAACCAACATTAATCATCAGCTCCAGTACGGAATTTATAGAGCTCCACAGATGCTTACGGCCGAGTTCTCGTGACACTTGATAAAACACTTTTCTCGGTGGTCTTATTCGTCTTCGTGCCAAATCCTCAATATGCGCAATAGCTCTTTCAACCTTGCCCACACGGATAAGATGCTGCATTTTCTTCATATATGCCTGTGTGCTTCTGGGATTTTCCCAGCCATTCGTTACACGACTCTCAGTCTCAAATAAACGGATATCACTCAATAAGCTCGGACAGTCGGCGAGTGTGGAAAAGAGACCATTTTTAACATCTTCAAACCCATACCGCTTGATCAAACATTTGACAATCCATCGCACAGAATGTGCATCACCGATGATATTTTGATCAAGCCAGTTATTCAGAAATGCAACTATATCAAACGTTTTACCAGCAGCTGAAAATCCCTGGCCAATTTCATTCAGTAAAGAAACAGTGATAGTATGCCCAGATAATATCATATAATCAGTGCTTTTTGCCACGCCTAGATCATTACCTTTTGAAGCGAAATAATTAGCAGCACGTAAAAACGGCCTTTTTGGCAGACAAACTCCATTTTTGCGCGAGTCTCCTATCAGTTCCTGCGCAACCGTCCATTTCTCTTCCTCTAATGCTTTTCCTATCGACATGCCAATAATTTGAGGATCACCCATCATTTCTGCATCTTGGGCATCACGCAAAACCCTATCGAATCCATGCCATGCTTCTAAATCATAGAGACCATTCAAAACCAGGCTATAGATAAGTCCGCTTGGTTGTCCATTTTTTGCTCTTCTCCAGGCCCAGAAGATTTCCTCCAGCAGTTCAGGATTTTCGCCTACTTTTATGACACCCACTATGTAGGTTACTATTGTTTTTTCTGTGACTTTTGGCCATATCTGCTGTATGAATGCTTCAGCTTCAGTCAGATTGTAATTTGAGATGAAATTCTTCAACACATCCTCCAAGACATTAATATCAAAGTCATAAGTAGCAGAATAAGTTTCAAATAAATGCTCACAATAATCGTGTTTTCGCGCCTTCATAGATGCCCTGATGGCATATGCAATGCTTTGTATATCGTTTGATAGCAGACGAGTTTCAAACTCGTCAAATATATATAGTACAGACAAGTGCTGACCGGCTTCCATAAGAGTCTGGATGCTATTTTTCACAGTTTGGCCGTCAATATTTCCACTGACGGAACATTTTTCAAGAAATATAGCCAATGAGGACCAGGACTTGGTTTGAATCATTGAGCTGGTTTCGGCAGCCCACTCACGGAATTGCACAGGAGTTCTAGACATATTTTCCACATGAATATCAGACCGCTGATCAGTATATTCAATCATATTTTCATGTGGTTGATCATCAGATGTCAAATGGTTCCCGTTGACTACTTCGTCCATGAAACTCTTCTCCAAAACAGCCCCAGACGGTCCCAGAAGAAACTCCAGACTCTCCTCTATCAGCCTGGATCGATCAGAAGTGTCGATTTTTTGCGAATTATAATTTACAGCCAAATTGGCATCTCCAGATATCGGGCTGCTTATAGTCCCCGATATATGCTGGCGGCGAATCCAATTGTCCGCTCGGCCCTTCCTACGAACGACTTCGCTAATACGAAATATGCTTGGTTTATCATGGATAAAAGCACTCCGTATATATATTTTGACGCTATGAGCCAGAGGTCTCGAGGAAGGGCCAGTAGGAAAACATTTGCCTAGCATGCAATAAGTCCAGCAGACCAGAACAAGGACTTAAAATGGCCAACAAGGGATCGACAGAAAACCAACGAAATCAGCTTTTATATACAGTTTGACGGTGGTTCCCGAGGCTTTTTGCTGGTTAAGTTTTCTTGGTTTTATCGAAAATCAGCCTATGAGATGGATGCAGGGTAATTTGACAATTCCATTTTTGTCAACCAGATGGATTCAGAAAGGCTATGAAAAATGACAGCAATGGGAAGAATTCAAGCAAGGTAAATGGAAATTATGAGTTGTTAGAAGGCGGGGACTCTATGGTTAAATTATTACGGAATGATATGTTATCGTTGTCTGGAAAGAGTGGGGGAGAGACTAAAGGAAGCAGCGATTCAAGTAGAAGTAGTCGACCAGGAAATGCAATAAGACCAAATACGAGGTTTCTGCAAAGATTGGTTAAGCAGAGTAATTCGTATAATGAGTCAATTGGAGGGAGGTCGAGAGAGAAAAGAGAAGAGTCGAGAGGGAAAGTAGAGGAGCCGAGAGGGGAGAGTAGGAGGAACGGCAGACAGAGAGATCAAGAGCGATCGGAGAAGGTGAAAGCGAAGAGTAAGAGGAGTGGAAACGATGGAGATGAGACGAGGAGGACGAAAGATGAAGAGTTGAAAGCAATTGGGCTGAAATCAGTGGGTTCCAGTCGAATTTCCAAGAGATGAGGCCAACAGTGCGACCAATTACGGGATTAGCATACCTTTTTTCTAATTTAGCTCCACATATTCGACCTCCATATTGAGCTCTTCTGCCAACAACTCCCACAAATAGGCGCTTCTGATCTTCACTCATCTCCCGCTGCTGCTTCTCTCATTCTCGCCTGTTCCTCAGCCGTACCTCATCTCTCATCCCCTGATCTCAACATCCTCCACCCTAACCACATATAATTTATCTTATTTATATCAATTGAATTCCCTATTCTTTCCTTTGTATTTTCCTCCAATTTTTCATCGTTTTCACTCCGAAATTCGCGGTTCTCCTCCCCCTTCTTCCTCCTTGAACCTCTCAGTCTCCCTTCTATTGATGCTCCCTTCTTCTAAACAAACAGCCAGCTTACGCGTCTCTATGAACAAATACACCTCCTTAGACGCCTCACCTGCTCCTAATAACTCAGAGAGCCCTTCTGAGGTCGTTCTTCTACTCATAGAATATATACGTACAGTTGGAGGAGCTCTGCTGGCTGACATTGATGGCAGTTTCAGTTCTTGGCTGGGAAGCTCCCGATCCCAGATTTACGGGCCATGTTCTCAGTTTGCTGCGGATGTAAATCCTCTGGTACTTTTCATATTGAAGGAGAGTGTGGATTCTACCGATGGAGAAAACAAAGGTGAGTGTTGGTGCTTGATTTGAGCGGAATTACCTGCTAACCCATAGAAAACGAATCGCCTCAAGATCCAGGCATCAAACCACGACAAAAGTTGACTTATCGTATGGAAACGAGGCTGTCATATAATAATACTACTGTGGATATTCTGGGAATCATTAAACGCCCGTTGGCTTTGGACCCTTCGATCAATATGAACGAGCAACTCCAGGTAGTCAGTCTTCCTTCATTTGCCAATTTGGAAGGCAATAATCCCTACGAGGTTCTACATTCAATGATGCATTTTGCAATTGCGCCTTATTTCGATGCATATTGCCAGCCGAAATCCGACCAGACTGACGAATCGGCCCTGGTTTCTACCATAGAGGGCCCTATTCCGGCAGCAAGAAGGAAAATCAACGATCTCGAAACATCTTTTTTGCATTTACAGCAGAATTTTGACATTCCTGAACTCTTTCTGACTCCTCATCCTGTCATTGAAGCAGCATTGGCAAGCTTAACTCCTGATCAGGTTCCTACGGCTTCCTTAATTCCACACCATTATCTATCTGATTTGAACTTCATCAACTCATTGCAGTCTGTTGTCAATGGCTGGATCAAGAGCATTCAGGGTATAACACGTTTAACCCGTGATCCTGCCAGTGGTACTGCTAGCCAGGAGATCAATTTTTGGCTTTCCCTCGAAGTGGCTCTTCAAAATGTACAAAAGCAACTAGATTCACCGGCTGTCGTTCTCACGCTGGATATACTCAAAAATGCCAAACGATTTCACGCTACTGTCAGCTTTCTCTCCGATACCGGTCTTAAAGAATCCCTGGAACAGGTTCAGAAATATAACCAGCTAATGCGCGACTTTCCTCTGGAAGAGCTCAAATCAGCAGTATCTTTGGAAATGGCACAAAAGGCAGTCAATGATATATTTGGCCACTTAAACAAGAGACTGAGAACAGTGCCATATCCAATCTGGAGATCTCTAGCCTTGGTGGAGAACATTTCTCGTGATCTTTATTCGAGTCTATACTCAATACTGGAAGCTAAAATGCTCATGTATTTATCTTATTCCGAATTCTTACGCGTTATGAAAGCATCAAGATTAGTTTTTCAAGCTTGGGATGATAATGTCAAAGAGTATGTCAATGTTGCACGAGAAATGACCAGGAAGCGGTCCGAAAAGTTCATCCCTATTAGATTTGTGGCCTCTCACGATGCCATCAAGGAAAGATTGGACTATATAGAGTCTTTCAGAAAAGCACATGAAGAATTGGCTCGAACCATTGGCAAAGTATTGAATACTTCGCATCGCCGAAAAGATGGGTCCATTTTGATGGGCCTAGATGGCTCTGATTCTCTCAAGGAGATTAATGCTGCATATCAAGCGGTCGCTGACGTGACAATTTTAGACACCTCCGAAAAGGGAGTTGCAGCTTGGAATAGAGCTGAAAGGTTCTATAATGATCGAACTACTGGTGTCGAACAGGCCATCATAGCTACAATCAGAGACCGTCTCGCTACCTCTCGCAACTCCAACGAGATGCTACAAGTGTTCTCGGCATTTAATGCTTTATTTATTAGACCGGCAGTTCGTGGTGCGATTCAAGAGTACCAGTCACGACTAATCGAGAAAGTCAAGTCCGATATAGCAGTGCTTCAAAATCGTTATTTGCAACGATACTCAAACTCTGAAGGATTTGAAATGGCTAAAATGCGTGACGTGCCTCCCATTTCCGCGACTGTAATATGGCTGCAGCAAATTGAACGCCAGCTTGACAACTATTTGAATCGAGTGCGCGACATACTGGGCGAAGATTGGAAGAAGTACGCTGAGGGTCAAAAGCTCTATGATGAAAGTATATCATTTAGGGATAAGCTCAATCCCGGTGCTGTTTTCGACAGCTGGCTCTCAAATATCACTGAGCTGAAACTTACAATATCGGGCCCTCTCTTTCGTATCAGACGTCAAAAGTCGACTTTTAGTCTGGTTGTAAATTTCGACCCAAGCATTGCTGCCGTATTCAAGGAAGTACGCATCTTGCAATCTCTCGGCTTCCAAGTGCCTCACCATGTATCTAGTGTGGCTCGGACTGCCAAGAGCGTGTATCACTTTGCAGTCAGTCTAACTGATTCTCTATCTACTCTCAGTCAGACAAACGACATGATTGAGAAAAAAGGCTCCTTTGGAGATAAGCTTTTGTATGGAGCTCATAATAACTTGTGCAAACACATCAGCAAGGGGCTTTTATTTAGATGGGAGTCTCTTTCGCACGCTCACGGAGTTCCTTATGAAGGGGATGGAAATCGTCACGTCAGATTCGTTCACGATTTTCAAAGACTTGTATCGGAGTTCTATGCTGAAGCGGAAAGAGAAGTGGCTATTATGGAGAAAATCCAAGTTCAATTGACTCGATTAGCTAATAAATCTGTCGTGACAATGCCAGAGCTCATTGGCATCACAATAGAGATCCAAGAGTGCATTGATGGTCTTAATTTGGGCTCATTCAGTAATATAAATGAGTTTGTGGATGACTTGAACGCTCACATTCTTGATATC
The DNA here is from genome assembly GCA_037040845.1 of Trichomonascaceae sp. B5901. Classification (NCBI taxonomy): domain Eukaryota; kingdom Fungi; phylum Ascomycota; class Dipodascomycetes; order Dipodascales; family Trichomonascaceae; species Trichomonascaceae sp. B5901. The sequence goes on from JAXQHN010000001.1 coordinate 2,687,804, forward strand.
TTGGTGGAACGATGCAGATCTACTATTCAATATTGGGTTTCTCAGATTCAAGGGAAAGATACGGATGCCATTAGGCTGCCATGTGCTCCCGATGTTTTGACTCACGAATTGGGTCTTCGTGGACAGGTTATTTCGCTTCAGCCTCCTCTTGACAGCAGTAAAGTGGCACTGTACGCAAACCTTCAGCAAAATATTTTGAGATTCTCCGGATTAAAGAAAATCGATGCTCATCGCTACGGTCTAGCAATCAATGAGAGCAATGCAGAACTGGAAGTATCAAAATTCGATGAAGTTGTTGCACACATTGGAGCTGATATAATGGACGCTTATGACTCAATTGACAGTCTTTTGGCTCGAGCTGACAAATACTTGGGTAGCTGGTATCAATTCCAGGCTCTGTGGGACGTGGAAGCCGACCACGTGTATGAGATTCTGGGTAACGACATGACCAGATGGTTGCAAGTTCTGGGTGAAATTCGAAAATCTCGACATATATTCGATACGAATGACCCTCATAAACTGTTCGGTACTATCAAAATCGACTTTCAACCAATCCAAATACGAATCAATTCGAAATATGATATTTGGCAGCATGATATCATTATGAAGTTTTCGCAACGACTCAACATCCAGATGAAGGATGTGGGGTTTGAAATGGAGTCATACCGACGCGATTTGGAGGCTAGGCCTCTCGATCTTACGTCCACTGATGCTGTTGTATCATGTGTAACAGTCATAGAGGAATGTTCCTCGAAAATGGCTGACTGGGAGGCTAGTGTCAATATTTTTCGACTGGGTCAACAGACATTGGCTCGTAACAGATTTCAATTTCCTGCCAAGTGGATGTTTATAGATCAGATCGAAAGTGAATGGGCTTCTTTGCAGGAGATTCTCGAACGAAGGAAGCAACTGGCAGATTCTCAGGCAGATGCTATTCGAGCTAAAATCGACTCAGAAGCCACCAAATTGTCAGATCGTACTAATACTCTTGAAGAGCATTGGCAGACTGAGAAGCCCGTTTCGGGATCATTGAAGCCCACAGAAGCACTTACAGTTTTACAAAGGTTTGCGGATGAGGCTGAATCAGTCGCAAAGTATGGAAAACTTATACAGAGAGCTTCTGTTTCCTTATCTTTGGAGTTTGAAGTTCCATCCACTTTGCCAATTATCGAAGAGGAAATCCAGGATTTGACATCCGTCTGGAGTTCCTTGGACGCAGTATGGGTAGCTATTGACACTTTAAAACAGACTCCTTGGAGTACAGTTTTCCCTCGCAAAATTCGGCAAAAGCTGGAAGAGCTTCTTCAGCAAATGCGAACTATGCCTGCTCGAATCCGACAGTATGCTGCGTTTCAGCATCTTCAGTCTGTTACCAGGGGCCTGATTAACAGCAATGCTATTCTCTCGGATCTCAAGTCCGATGCTATCTATGAGAGACATTGGCAATCTCTTTTTCAAAAACTCACCCCAAATAAAAAATTAGTATTCCAGCTATTGACATTGGGTGACGTTTGGGATCTGAACCTGTCAGGAAACGCTCAGGTGGTCAACGATGTAATAGCCGTTGCGGAAGGTGAGCTGGCTTTGGAGACCTTTATTGCCCAAATACGCGATACTTGGAATAATTATACACTCGAGCTTGTCAATTACAAGAATATATGCCAGCTGATTAAAGGATGGGATGACCTATTTCAGAAGTGTGCAGATCATTTGAGTTCTCTGGCGGCTATGCATCATTCTCCTTATTTCAAGGTTTTTGAAGAAGAGGCACGCCTATGGGAAGACAGAGTAAATCGAATTAACGGACTTTTCGACATTTGGCTGGATGTTCAAAGACGTTGGGTTTATCTCGAAGGTGTTTTTGGTGGTAACGATGGAATCAAACACATATTGCCATTAGAAGCTGCCAGATTTCAAAACGTAAACTCTGAGTTCTTAGTTATCCTTCGAGCTGTTTACAAGTCGCCACAGGTTCTTGATATACTCAATATTCCTGGCGTTCAAGATTCTATCACGAGATTATCGGACCTTTTGGTTCGTGTTGAGAAGGCTCTTGGGGAATATTTTGAAAGAGAACGACAAGCTTTTGGCCGATTTTACTTCATCGGTGACGAAGATCTCTTGGAAATTATTGGAAATCCCAATGATATTGCTCAGGCGGAAGCCCATCTCCCTAAGATGTTCCCGGGAATAGCGGGCGTCTTGTCTGATGAACAAAACATATTTGGAATTCGTTCTCGAGAAGGAGAAAAAGTCACCTTAGAAAATCCAATATCTCTCAAGGAGTATCCAAAAATGGTTCAATGGCTTAGCCAACTAGAAATTGAGAGTAAAAGATCAGTGTCTTACTGGACAATTCGGGCAAAAGAATCTTTCGATTTGTTGGATGTTGGACGTAACACATATGCTGCAGACTTACGTGCATGGATAGATGATCATCCTGCACAATCACTAATATTGGCTTGTCAGCTCTACTGGACTGAGGAAGTTGAGAAAAGTCTCCCACAATCTTTGGAAGCTCTCAGGAGTAAATTGGAGACAGATCTTTCTTCCCTAGCCAAGGCCGTTCTGACTGATATTGACAATCTCACCAGAAAGAAATGTGAGAGCATCATAACTGAGATAAGCCATGAAAAGTCTGTGGTACAGAATCTTATTGACAAAGAGGTTTCTTCTGCAGAAGACTACGAATGGTTAAAGCAAATGAGATATTATTCTCACACTTCGTCAGATCCTCTACAACGCGTTGTAATCAAGCAGGCAGACGCGTCATTCACATATGGATACGAATATCTCGGTGTTCCTCCAAAACTGGTCGTTTCGCCATTGGTAGACGATTTGTTTCTAGTTATGACGCAAGCACTGAACCAGAATTTGGGTGGCTCCCCGTTCGGCCCTGCGGGTACTGGCAAAACCGAATCTATCAAAGCTCTTGGCCAGTCTCTGGGTAGATTTGTTCTTGTTTTCTGCTGTGACGAGTACTTTGATTATCAGTCTATTGGAAGAATTTTGGTCGGCATCTGTAAAATTGGTGCTTGGGGATGTTTTGACGAATTCAATCGACTGAGTGATCATATTCTTAGTGCTGTCTCTTCTCAGCTAGCGACCGTTGGTGTTGGAATGTCCAAAAGCGGTGATGGCAGCGTCGAGGTTGAAATCATTGGCAGAACGGTGACTCTTCATAGCCATACTGGAGTTTTCATAACTATGAATCCCCAGTATGCTGGAAGAAATGAGCTGCCAGATAACCTCATTAGACTATTTCGAAAATTTTCTGTGGATAAGCCTGACAAAGAGATGATCGCAGAGTTGATATTATATTCTCAAGGATTTATACACGCTGCAGCTCTTGCTTCAATGATAGTGCCATTTTTTGCTGCTTTGGATACAGAGCTTAGTCCACAGAGACACTATGACTTTGGCCTTCGAGCCCTCAAAAGCGTATTAGCTATCAGTGGTAACCTCATGAGAACATTATCTGACTCGACTCAAGGTAGTGACGGCCGTAAGTGGGAAAGTGGTATTTTGTTGAGAGCTATCAGGGAGTCTATTGTTCCAAAGTTAGTTGCCTCCGATATAGAAAAGATGAAGGAGGTCGAGAAGGCGTACTTTCTCAACATTGTTTATGCTGAAAATGATACATATGACTGGCGCTGTGCTATTGGTAAAAGTGCCGAGAGTCTAGGTTACAATGCTTTGGACAACTGGGTTGACAAGATTATGCATTTGCATAGATTTTTGCCTATGCATCAAGGTGTCATGCTGGTTGGAAAGGCTGGATCTGGCAAAACGTCTGCTTATCGTTCTTTATTGCGTGCCCGTATGGAAATGTATAACATTGAGACGATTGTTCATTGCTTTGACGCAAAGATCTTAAGTAAAGGCGTCTTATACGGTACGTTTGATGCTACAACCAAAGAATGGACCGACGGGCTGTTCACTAAAACTCTTAGAAAGATTGTGGAAAATCTTCGTGGAGAGCAACAGAAGCACCACTGGATTGTTTTCGATGGAGATGTGGACCCAGAATGGATTGAAAATCTCAACAGTGTCCTTGATGATAACAGAATTCTTACACTGCCTAGTGGAGAACGTATTGCTCTTCCAGATTCGGTGAGACTAATATTCGAAGTTGATAATTTACTTCATACTACTCCTGCTACAATCACAAGATGCGGAGTTATATGGTTTGGCGACAACGTGATTGATCCTGGTACTGTGTTCAAGCACAATCTTTCTTTACTGAGCAGATCTGATTTTGCCAGTAGCTTGGATAATGAGCTATACATGACGGCTGCTGCCCATGATAGGATCCAGGTATTTTACTCTCAATTTACCGACATCATCAAAGTTCTATTTGGCCAAACTACAACATCGGCAATTTTCAAGAAATCCCTAGACTTGCGACATATTATGGATTTCATGGTGATCCAGGGCGTTGAAGCATTCTTTTCTCTCGTTAAAGCAGCATTTTACGAAGTAATGAAAAAGATGTCAGAAAAAGAGTCTTATTTGACTGGAGATATATTTAAGTCGTTTATTGAGCGGAAAATCCTTCTGTCACTGATATGGTCGTTTGCGGGCGACTGCGACAACAAGGAGCGGTATGAATTTGGATCGTTTCTTCAAAGCATGCCAACTTTCGCTCATATTGCTCCTGATATCTCCAGTGTGTTGGAGTATGACGTTTCGCCCGAAACGGGAGATTGGTTGCCTCTTATTTCTATTGTGAGACCAGTTTTGCTTGAATCGCACGAGATCCTCAGAACGGATATTGTTATTCCAACTATAGACACCGAAAGGCACGAGTCACTGATATACGGCTTTTTGCGTGATCATAAGCCTGTCATTCTTTGTGGACCTCCGGGTTCAGGAAAGACAATGACTTTGTATAGCTCTTTGAGAAAGCTGCCCAACCTCGATGTCATTGGTTTGAATTTCTCTAAGGAGACCACTCCACAGCTACTGATTAAATCACTAGAACAACATTGTCAATACAGACGAGGCACAAATGGAAAATATGTTTTATCTCCCATTCAGCTCGGCCGATGGTTAGTGGTATTCTGTGACGAGATTAATTTACCATCGTTGGACAAGTATGGTTCTCAAAAGGTCATTGATCTGTTAAGGCAAATGATTGAGCATGGCGGATTTTGGAACGAGTCAACAAAGCAATGGATAGAAATCCAAAATATTCAGTTTGTTGGCGCTTGTAATCCGCCTACTGATGTTGGACGAAATCCACTTTCCTCAAGATTTCTACGCCATGCTACGGTTGTTTTAGTGGACTATCCTGTTGAAACGTCGCTTTATCAAATTTATGAGACTTACAGCAGTGCGCTACTTAAAGCTGTACCTTCGCTACGAGGTTTGGGTGGTGACATGGCTAATGCTATGATAAAGGTGTATCTTGAATCGCAGCAGAAGTTCCCCATCGATAAACATGCTCATTACATCTATAGTCCACGTGAACTGACCCGATGGTGTCGAGGCATTTACGAAGCTATTAAAAATGCCGACTACTATGATGTGAATGATTTAGTAAGGGTCTGGGCTCACGAAGGCTTGCGTCTTTTTAGTGATCGTCTTATTCACCATGAGGACAAGGACTGGACAGAAGAGCTGATTGACTCAACAGCCGCTTCCTTGTTCCCAGGATGTGTGCCTAGTGTAGCTTTGCAAAAACCAATACTCTACTCGAACTGGCTCTCTAAAAACTATGTGCCCGTCAAAAGAGACGAGTTGTACAAATTTGTTACAGCTCGAGTCCGAACTTTCTGCGAAGAGGAGTTGGACACGCCGCTAATACTTTATGATGATTTACTGGATGATGTGCTACATATTGACAGAGTGTTGAAGCAACCGCAGGGCCACTTGATATTGGTTGGTCCTAGTGCATCTGGCAGATCCACCATAACTAGGTTTGTTAGTTGGATGAATGGCATCAAAATATTCCAGCTGAAAACCAGCAAAAACTATGGATACGAGAATTTTGCATCTGATTTACGAGGCATTCTTAAACGGGCAGGCTGTTTTGGTGAAAAGATCTGTTTCATACTGGACGAGTCCAACATTTTGCACACGTCGTTCTTGGAATGCATGAACACTTTGCTTGCAAATGGCGAGGTTCCGGGATTATTTGAGGGTGATGAATATTCCATGCTCATGAGTGCCTGCAGAGAGGGAGCTTTGCGACAGGGACTGAGTTTGAATGCTGAAGATGAACTTTATCGTTGGTTTACATCACAAGTAACCAGAAATCTTCACACTGTATTTACTCTGAGTCCAACTGACTCGACAATTTCTTCGACTGCGACGACATCGCCAGCCCTTTTCAACAGATGTGTGCTGAACTGGATGGGAGATTGGTCAAGAACAGCATACCGTCAGGTTGGAGACGCTATACTAACGTATGTGGATATTGATAAGTCTGACTATGTTGCGACACCTACAGTTAAGTCCTCTGCGAGTGAGGCCATGCAGTCATTTAGAGCAGTAGTTGTCGATTTCACTGTCAATGCACATATGATTGCCGGCGATATTGCCCATGAGTCTGGATTGAACATAACAGTAACCCCAGGGTTTTATTTGCAATTCTTGAGATGTTTCATCAAGATATACAGTGAGAAGAGGGAGGTTTTGGAGAATCAGCAAAGACACTTCAATGTGGGACTTGTCAAGATTAAGGATGCTACTATTAAGGTGCGGGATTTGAAAACAGATCTTAGTAACAAAAAGGGTCAGCTGGAGGTGAAAAACAAGCTGGCAAGTGATATGCTACAACAAATGCTTGCGGGACAAAATGAGGCAGAGCGCAAAAAAGTAGCTTCTTTTGGAATTCAGGAGGATTTGGCTGTCAAAGAGAAAGAAATCGCAGCAAGACAGCAAGTTGTATTCAAAGATCTTGCCAAAGCAGAACCTGCGGTGTTGGAAGCACAGAAAAGTGTTAATAACATAAAAAAGCAACATCTGACAGAGTTGCGTTCTATGGCACATCCTCCGGAGGCTGTCAAGCTTACTTTAGAGTCTGTATGTGTTTTATTAGGCTACGAAGTATCATCATGGAAAGAAGTTCAGCAGGTTGTGCGCAAAGATGATTTTATTCCGAGTATTGTCAATTTCGACTGTGATACTCAAATGACGCCAGATCTGCGCGAATACATGGAAGACCACTATTTATCACTTCCTAACTTCAACTATGAAACCGTCAATCGCGCCAGTAAGGCGTGTGGTCCTCTTTTACAATGGGTAGAAGCACAGGCTGCTTTTTGTGTTATTTTAGAGAAAGTAGGGCCACTTAGGAGGGAAGTGGAACAATTGGAACAGGAGGCGGAGGAGACGAGAGCACGAGCAGAAGTTATCAAGGATATGATTGATGAACTTGAAAAGAGCATTATTGCGTATTCGGATCAATATGCTCAGCTGATTACAGAGAGTCAGTCTATCAAGATGGAAATGGAAAAGGTGGAGGCAAGAGCGCAGAGGAGTGTAAATTTACTGGAGAAGCTTTCGTTGGAAAAAAGTCGTTGGACTGAGAGTATCAAAATGTTTGAGACAGCGAAGGAGTGTTTGGTTGGAAGTTGCTTACTAGGAGCTGCATTTATTACGTACGGTGGTTACTTCGACCAGCATACAAGACGTCGATTGATCACACTTTGGACAGGGGATATGGATAAAGTGGGAATCAGTTATGAGCGCTTATTTTCGCTTTCCGATTACTTGAGCAGTGTGTCTGAAAGAACAGTATGGCATGAGCAATCTCTGCAATTTGACGATGTTTCTATCGAGAATGCCATTATTTTGAATAGAGGGAGTCAATACCCATATATTATTGATCCTAGTGGTCACTCAGTGGAGTTTCTAAGAAACCAACATGATCATAAGCTTACTGTAACGAGTTTCCTGGATTCTTCATATATCAAGTATCTAGAAAGTGCTTTACGGTTTGGCAATCCTATTCTTATTCAGGACGCAGAGTATTTGGATCCTGTCATAATGCCAGTTTTGAACAGGGAGTATAAGAGAACGGGTGGACGAACGCTCATAAACCTTGGATGGCAGGAGATTGATTTTTCTCATAGTTTCAAGCTGTATCTGCTGACAAGAGATCCTACTATCACTATCCCTTCTCATATCGCCAGCAGGACTACTCTTGTTAATTTCACCATCACTAAGGGTAATCTTGAGACTCAAGCGTTGAACAGAGTTTTGCAAATAGAAAAGCCGGACGTTGAGCAAAAGCGTCAGGAATTGGCCAAACTTCAATCTGAATACCAGGTACATCTTCACCAACTGGAAATTAATCTTCTACAGGCACTAAATGAATCTGAAGGCAGCATTTTGGAGAGTGATAGCATTATCGACACCTTGGAGCGAATCAAAGTTGAAACCGATGAAGTTAAGAGTAAGGCATCTCAAACAGATGAGGTGATGTCTGCTGTTGAAGATACTCTTGCAGCTTACAAGCCTTTGACTCTGAGCTGTAGTCAAATATTCTTGGCAGTGGAAAAGCTTGGAGCTTTCAATTCTATTTATCAATTTTCGTTGGAGTTCTTATTAAGAATATTCACTAGGGTGCTTAAACAGCATGCTATTGGACAATTGTCAGAAGAGAGAGATCAGGATGAGAGAGTCAAGTATCTGACCAAACGTTTGTACGTGGAGGTATTCAAGCATGTGAGGCCTACTCTCTTAGGCTCAGATGTTCCAATGGTTGCACTGGCATTTTTGTTTCTCTATTTTCAGCCGTTGGAAGCGAATTTGTCGCTGTTAGAGCGGGACAGTGGTCTATTGTCACAGCCTCAGCAAGAATGGGTTAGCATATTATGCGATAAAATTGGAATTTCGGTACCGTCAACGAGTGTTAATGACTTGATGCGAATGGTGAATGAAGGGGATAGCGTTTCAAAATTGTTTGGAGACGAATCTGGATCAGTATTGCTAGCAAGCTTAGCAGTTGTCAATCAATTGAAACCCCAGAAGCTCCTAAATTACATTGATATATCTTGCTTGGAAACATTTGGAGTGTCTTTATTGAATAGTGACTATCAACTGGGAACAATTATTGAAGAAACCGGTTATTCTAATCCCATTGCAATCTATGCTGCTGCGGGACACGATCCGACTACCAAGATTAACATGATACTTGAAAATCGCGATAGAGATTTGGTCACTGTTGGCATGGGAACACAAGAAGGGCTGCAACAGGCTGAGAAGTACATTCATGAGGGTTCGCGAAGAGGCTTTTGGTTACTGCTGCAAAACATTCATCTTGCACGGGACTGGCTGGAAACATTTGAAAAGAGAATTAAAAGTAGTCATTTTCATGAAGATTTCCGCATTTTATTCACGACTAGCATCAATGCTCACGTGCCAAATACTCTGATGCGCATGTGCCGAATTGTGGCTCAGGAAGGTCCAAGAGGAGTCAAAGCCCTGATGCAGGATACATTCAGTACTTTGCCTGCAGTTAAAGTCGATGGTCATTTACCCGAGAAGGCACGTATTTATTTTGTGTTTTCTTGGATTCACAGCGTTTTACGTGATAGACTGCGATTTGTGCCTATTGGATTTTCGAAGCGGTACGTGTTTGATGACTCTGATCTCGAGTGTGGTTTGGCTATCATCGACAAATGGTTGACCAAACATGCAGCAAGCCGAAGCAACATTGCACCTCAAGCTATTCCTTGGACTGCTATACAGCATCTGATTTCTCTGGTTGTTTACAATAGTAAGATCGACAGTGACAAGGACAGGCGTTTTGTTGATGAAATAATTGGTAGACTGCTTGTTCCGGCTATGTATGAGCATGGCTTTGAGCTGGTCGGTCCAGGGGGGCCCAAATCACCTGAAGATGGCAATTATAAGGGGCTGGTTAAATGGATTGATGAAATGCCACAAAGTGAGCCGCCAAGTTGGCTTGGACTGGCCGACGATGCTGAAAAAGAGATGCTATCATACCAAGCTTCTGATACCGTGATGAAAACAGTGAGATTGTTCGATGTACTGGCTCTATGAAGTGGCTTACGAAAATTTAATGATTTATTATGATAATTGTATGTTTTAATATATGTTTTTATTTGTGAAATTTTGTTTTGAACTATAACTATGTGAGTTCATTTGAAAGGAGAAGCGTAGAGGGAAGACTATTTGTGGGGTAGCTCGTGAGAGGATCAACAACAGTATGCTGGATATCTCAGTTAGGAATTTTGAATATAAGATAATAGAAATGAAATATGTGTAGAGCATTGTTTATAGTTCTTATCTTCTCGTTTAATATCAGTCTATTCGGTTAATACGCGTCTATTTCTAAAGAAGATCGCTTTCGTGCAAAATAACCATATCAGATCTCAGATATCCGACCAGGGGAACGGAAGAAATCAGGAACGCAGCACAACCATAACAGTCAGACAATTGGCACTTGAAAAGCATACCATTATATATCAGACTATGAAAGAGAGATTTGAGTTTGAGGTGTACACTGGCGACGTGTTTATGCTCATTGGCTTGCTGCATATGACTGGCCGTTCTTCGTGAATGCTTCAGCCGTACTTGGACAGGGGCCGAACCGACAAAATATAACACAGAATATAGATATTTCTACGGATAACTCTTCGGGTATTTTTCAGGAATATTTCTTCAGATAATAAGGAGTATATGAAAAAAAATAGTATTTTTTTATTAGCAAAATCTTGCCAGAATGACAATACATAGTCGCGCGTGCGATGAGTCTACGCGATTTTGATGGCTGATTCCCAGAAACCGGGAACATCTAAAATGCTCACTTATCACTTGCACTCTGCGTGTTCTGACGCGTTTCTAAGCCAACAACGCCATGAATCTTGAAGCTGCGACTTCATTGCTTGAACAGCAGATATATGGTGAGAAGCAATGTGTAAGTGTTTGTGTAAATTCAAAGAGTTGCTGTGTGTTACTGATACTAATGTCAGATTTCTTATCGATTATTGAGCCGATTAGCAGAAATAGACAACCACACGGCAAAGAAGTAAGTGAAATAAGCCGATAATCATATAAGCCATATCTAATATTAGAATATTATCAAGTTTTTATGAAGATCATAAAGACTTGGATGCTTCTTTTGTCTTAATTGGCATGGAGTCAGTTGAAGAACAATCTTCAAGCAAAGACCTTCAAAATGACGATAATCCAGTTACACATGAACCGATGACTCAGAAATTGTCAATAGGAATATATTCGAAGCAGGACGTTGAAGGTAGGGAAATGGACAAGAAACAAGGTGCTCGAGGAGATCTAACTGATTAGGAGCAAAACCCAAGTTTAAATCAATACGATCTATGCATATTTATTCTCTCGCAATCTCAGGTGCATCGGATGCTACGAGCTTATCTGCGGTGGAGCTTAAAACTCTACAACTTGACCTGAAAAAGCCAATGGCAGCTTCGTTTGCAGTGTATGGACGCATCAAGAATCCTCTTTTGCCAGACGAAATAGCTCAACAGATTAGAAATTCCAAGGCTAATGGACGTGCACAGCCGGTTAAACTGTCTGAATCTACTGTGAAAGACAGCACGTCAAAAGTGGAGGCAGCACGGCCTAATAAAGGGGATACATCGAAGACCAAAAAGGTCAACTTTACGGAACCTGCCAAAAGTACCAAGAAAGTATCTAATCAAACTAAAAACAAGACTACGACCAAATCAAACTCAGGAGCTGGACTACAGGCTGCCTTTGCACGATCCAAAGCTCCACCTAAGGACCCATCTGAAAATGTGATTGTGGCAGATGATGAAGAGGTGGAGATGGCCGATGAGAAGGAAGAGACTCCAGAAGAGACGGAGGAACGCAAGAAAAAGCGCCAGGATCTACAGAATATTTTTGAAAACAATGACGATGTTCAGATGAATAATGCTGAGAATGAAGAACAGGACGAAGAAGCTCCTCCTGGTAGTCCAGACTGGGATATTGACATGGAGGAGTTGGATGAGGAAACCCCTACAGAAGACAAAGAAACCACCAACGAGGAGAATAATACGGAAGAACTACTGCCAAATGCACCTCCAGGACGTCGTAGAGGACGAAGAAAAGTCTCTAAACGCGTCACCCAGGTTGACGAAAAGGGATATTTGGTCACCAAGTTCGAAGACGTATGGGAATCATTCAGTGAGGATGAAGAGAAACCAGTACAGGCAGCAGCACCTCCTACGGTGGCTAAAATTCCTGAGAGAAATCCATCGAAAAAGAGTAAAAACAACGCGAAACAATCATCATTGTTGTCGTTTTTCGGTAGCAAGTAATAATAGAACGTCCGTTCTAGAGGAATTTACCCGGTAGTGATCTCCACACTCAACCCAACTTTTCAAAATTTTCAACGTAGAAAATCTCACAGTACAAAATGGCATCACCGGACAGTATTGAGATTGCTCGTAAATATGATCTGACTGAGAAGGTTATGCCTTTCTTGGATAGGCATCTCATTTTCCCGCTCCTTGAGAGCCTTTCCAGCAAGGAGTTGTATGACTCTAAGCAGCTGGTTCAGCTCAAGTATGATCTGATGAAAGACGCAAAAATGACACATTATACAGCTGATTTATGGTCGGAGCTGAATGGCACGGAAGAATTACCGGAGAGATTTGCAAAAGAAGAAGAAGAAGTTGCGTCTGAGATGCAGAAATACGAAGAAAGTACGTCCAAGGTGCTGGAAGTGCTGGAAAACCCAGAGGTGAAAAATAACCTCAAGCAAGATAAAACGGCCAATTTGGACTTTTTGAGAACCGAATATGGCGTCACAGTTGATATGATTAACAAGCTCTATGATTATGGCAAATTTCTATACAATTGCGGCAAGTATCATGCTGCTTCTGATGTTCTCTATCATTTCCGAGTGTTATCAACAGACAGTTCGCTCATTGCATCAGCTACTTGGGGAAAATTTGCTTCTGATATTCTATCTCTTCAATGGGATGCCAGTTTGGAGGAACTTCAGAAACTGAGGGATATTGTTGACCAGAAATCATTTGGCGAACCGTTGATTCAACTGCACAATCGAACCTGGATAATCCACTGGGCTTTGTTTCCATATTTTAATACCGAAAATGGACGAGAAAACCTTTGCGACTTGTTCTTTTCTTCGTCATACTTGAGTAGCATACAAGCGGCCTGTCCTTGGATATTGAGGTATATGGCAGCAGCTGTTGTTTCTATTAACAATGGCCGAAACACCACGAATTTCCAGCGAAAATTAAAGGATCTTATCAGAGTTGTCAGCCAAGAACAACATGAATACCAGGATCCCCTGACCGAGTTTATTGCAGCATTATATATTGATTATGACTTTGAGGAGGCTCAGGCAAAACTTTCCGAGGCTGAAGTTATTCTCAGAAATGATTTCTTTTTGCAGAACTTCGCAGATCAATTCTTAGAGTCTGCTCGACACCTGATTTCGGAGCTTTATTGTCGAATACACCAGAAAATCGATGTTTCTCAGTTATCTGCTAGACTCAATCTTTCCAGAGAACAGGGTGAGAAGTGGATTGCCAATCTTATTCAGGACACCAAGATGGACGCCAAAATCGATGAAAGTGAAGGCACTGTCATTTTGAATCATCCAACTACCAGTGTTTATCAAGAAGTCATTGAGAAAACTAAGGGTCTAACATTCAGATCCACTCAAGTTTTGACCCAAGCAATCAACAAGCATGGCTCTTTAACTGTTTCGTAACCTCTATTTTGTCATTATCAATGCTTATATTTACATGTTCTAATAGTGATTTTTATGAATTATTCACAAGCTGTTTCAGTAAATTGACCTTATGCTTAAGAAAATACCATTCTGGCTGATAGTCTGGCCAATTGGTGGTGAATTCACTTTGTTCGGCTTTGACAGCTTCATCTAATGCAGAGAAACCTGCGTCTAACCATCCTCGTAGCGAAACCTTTGACTTCTCTGATAATGTTGGCGAAATGACTGCTATTATCTTCTCCAATTCTGAGATGCCGTTACAGTACAGATTATCCTTATCAGAACTGAAAAGAAGATTATCTTTATTGCAGGTGGAAGAAACCTCATCAGCTAGTGGAGTTGATATAAACGAACTCAATAGATAATCGGAACCTCCAGGAAACTTGCAGATATATCGCAGCAGATGATTGTCAACAGTAATGTTAGAGCATTCCGTTATTTGCAGCAATTCACAACTTATCGTCGTCGCAGAGTCTCGTAAATCGTCGTCATTATCATTAAGAAATTTGGCCAGTATTGCCAAAGGTTTGATATTTTTACTGCCGTGCTTCAGGTAATTGGCAATGGACATCAGTGCAGCACGTCGAGCAATATGCTCTTGTGCATCATCAGACGTTAATAACACAGCGTCAAACCACTTATCAAAGTAATATTCAGCGCCAAGGAGCGAAGTAACTGAGCCGAGACTCTGGAGAGATGCGTAATGAACATCCTCAGTTGATTGAGGAGACGCATTCTCGTAGAAAGTATTCCACTGAGTTTCCAGAGGTACAGATTCAATTTTGATATCACTCAAAATCAAAGCTGCTTTCGACCTGACCTCACAAAAATCGGAACTAATATAAATATTCCAAAGACATCCAGCAAGTTCCTGAGAGCCGCGAATCAAATCAATATGGTTCTTCAGAAACTCCAGCACTACTAGTCTCACCTCATACGAGTAGTCCTTCAAGAATTCAGTAGATAAAAGTACACATTCCTCGGAAGATCCACAATTGGAAAATAGATATTGAGCCATTTCTTTCCGACAGCATCTCTTGCTAGACGAAAGCTCTTTCTGTTCTGGGTAGGGTAGGCTCAGACTGCCGAAGAGCAATTTGACTTCCGCAAAAGATAAATATGATGCAACAACCCTGAAGAAGGCTAGGCGCGTCTCAGGTGAAGGATTATTCAAATAAAAGTCTTTCTTGACTCGTAGTAGATGAATAATACCCTCGTCTTTAGGTACATCTGGCCTCGATAACAAAAGGTACAATGCGAGACAATGTCCATGCAGCTGATTTTGATCTGATAGCGAACAATTATTCAAAAGATGTTTGGCAAAACCAATAACATCTTCCTGAATAACCATAGAGGCTAGAGCTCTTGCTGCCATTTCACGGATTTTCCAGATCCTGTTACTTAGACATGACATGACAAGAGGAACGAAATCTTGAAGACCATCATACCCGGACACACCCCTCAGTTTGGCCAAAAGTGAAAGAGCGGGATACACTGTCTCAACATACTCCGCTGAATATGAAGTTTCTGGCTTGCCCACAGTATGCTGTCTAAAGTTGGTCAACAGAACAGAACGAACTTGCGAATGTCTCATGAAAAAGAGCTTGGAAGGCATTATTCCTTCGGAATTGTTTCCAAAAAGCTTGTTCTGTAACGTGGTAAAGAGCATGACAGAGCAGTTTCGTATAGACCAAACCTTGTGCGAAAAATATTCAATTGCAAGTAATAGTGCTGTATCGATGTATTTGGCTGAAATCGATGCCAACTGTGCATCTTGAAATAGAGACCGTATGCAATTGAATGCATGCACTTGAGGAAGTTCCGTTTTACCATCAACAGATATAACCGGTTCACGAGCAAGTAGAACCAAGCGATCTAAAGTGCTTTCGAACAGTGCCTGGCGACGAACGACAGGCGTCGACGCCAGAGCAGCAACAATAAGATAGGGAATACCACTTGATCGACGGGTTATGTACTGAGACTTGAGTTTTATGAGCTCAATATTTTCGTTAAGCCATAAAATTGGCCGCTGATTCAAGGAGTCCGACGAATAGCATCTTTTGCAGCAAGCTATGAAGCTCGGGTACACAGACGAAAACGCACCGCGGTGCTTAACAGTTGAGAGCTGTTCCAAAATTAAACTTCCAAGTTTTAAAATGAGTTCATCAGATAGTAAAAAATTTGGTAATTTAGCGAAGAGAGTCTCAACAAGCAATGCCGACTCTTTGACTGCTCTCCATGCATAGCTGAGTACAACTTGCGTTGCAGGACCATATATAGTTTCAAGCGCAGGGTCATATGCCGATTCAAAATCAGCGGGAATATTTCCTTCAGGTGAATCATGGGATAAAACGGACTTGACCACGTTCCATGAGTCGAATATAGTAGTACAAATTAGATTGATCAGCTTAGGATCAAGGGATTTTTGGCTCGAAAAGTCAATGGAATCCAAAACTGTTTTTAAACTCAGAAAATAGCCATGAATAGAATGCTGAAGAACGGCAGTGGCTATATCCTCTTGAGATTTTTTGGCATGTTCAGCCGTCATATCGACTAGTTTCTCTAAATATTCGTGCCCATTGCTTCCATGCAAATAAAAAACTACCTCTGCCAGTCTAGCACCCCCGTCTGCCTCACCTCCCCGCATACCAGATATCATTTTCTGAGCTCTCTTGTCAAGTCTATCTAACTCTTTCGGATTACTGAGAAGAGGGACGGGATGCGGAGACATTTTCAGCAATTGAGATGCAGCTATTCGAATATCTTCGTAGTTATTCATGACATTGTCCACCAATAATCGAATAAGCTCGTCAGTATAAATATCAACTGAAAACATATAAGGGACATAACCCTTTTCAAAGTGAGATGAATCCACTCTGGAATCTAGACCTGATTTAACAAGTACTGAGATCATACCCAATCCCATTACTAAACAGTGATGAGGAACTCCTGGTCGAAGAAGAGATTTAGAGTATTTCAGAAACCAGGAGCAAAATCTCTTAATGTCGTCAATGCTTTTGGTAGGTTTGTCCAAATCTGAGCTTTTGTTAAGATCTCGATGTAAGCCATAGGCACTTACTCTTAGTCTAGAGAAAATGTTTCGAAACAATCCTAAAATCTTGTTCCTGTAGCCAGAGGTGCATTCGACAACAAGGCATTCGATGTTATCTTGGATAACTAGCATTTCATGCTCGCCAATCGGAGCTGAACCTTTTATCTCAGAAGCAATAAGGGATAAACCGCTGACTCTGAGAGCTGAAGAGCTATTTTGAAGAAGTTCCTGTAAAAGTGGCTTATTACCTTGATCTTGATGGAAATCTTGGTTAAGACCATGCGAGAGACTGATTTTTATACAATCAGCTGTAACTTCTAAGGATCTTGTGCTAGACACACCTCTGAAATTCTTAATGCACGACAGAAAGAAAAAGACGGATTTCGGATGCGATTTGAACATCAAGGGCAAGAAATACGACTGAATATTTGGATATGTTTCCTCATACTCATTTATTATGCTCAATGTTGGTAGAGCCCATAGTTCAGTCCATTTCTGCTCATCGTCGGAATTCAAATTAGCATAAACAGCATGAACAGCTCTAGATACGGGACTGGCGAGACCGTTTCGATCCATGAGACGAAGAAGATCAGAAGTAAAATTCGGGTTTTGTTCAAGAATGAAAGCCCCTCCAACGTATTTGCTTAGATTTTCCAAGCCAAAATAGACTATACGCATATGTTTTGGCAGGTTTAATATGCTTTTTGTCCATTTTTGCATGATAACCAAGGTCTGGTCCCCATTTCTGCATCTTTCCAACAATGCAATTGTTTTTTGAAAGAGCTCTCGTAGGGCATTGCCTAAAGCAGCACCGGAGTCAGTCCAAAGATCACAGATCAAGCTGAATATGTCGTCTATTACATTGTCAGTTAAAAGACCAGAAAGGACCTCTCGTATTGAATAATGCTCAGATTTACTGATAAGCTGAAATGCACGTTGTTCCCATATAGTTAGAGCATCAATTTCTGGACATTTATCTGAACCATGAGGATCAAGGGCCATTTGTAGAATACCGGGAAACATGGAAAGAAAGCTTAAAATTAGCAAAAAAATCATATTATACAGCAGAATTCACATACCATTCTATATCCAAATCGTTATGTTTTGTTTTCACCAGAAACGCCTTGATAGATTTGGCATCTTTGAGGTTGGCCATTTGGTGAAGAGATGAAAATTTCTGTGAGGAATCCAAGAAATGACGGATTGACGAAAATTAAGAGAACTAAATGAATTTTAACATTTCAATGCAATAAAGGATATTTCCTATGATCTTTGTACTATATACAAGGTTTTGAGAGAGTAATGAACTGGTCAGAGAATTAAGACTCTCAACTACTGGTACTGCTTGATCTACCCGACAAAGGATTAGGCAAAAACCGTACCTTGGCAAACGTTTTAGAACGTCCCTTGGTAATAGGTTCTACAGCTTCAGTATCTGCATAAAATGCTTGCTTCATATCCTCTACTTGTTCGTTGAATCGTTTCTCCATATCAGGGTCGTTTCCAATGATACTCTGAACATTGGCTCGAGTCATTTCATCCAATTCCACTCCTAATGTCTGTTGACGAGCAACCGCTCGAGCAGTCATAGCCATTTTCATATCCCTTTTTCCACCAATAAGTTCTAATATTGCCTGAGGTGCATTATCACCGATTCTGTTCTCTAGACGTAGAACCCGAGTATAACCACCTGTTCTGTCTTTATAACGTTGTGCTAACTCTCCAAACAGTTTTGGAACCGACTCTGCAGGCTTGAAAAGGTATTGATCTGCTCTAATACGAGCTTGTTTTACGTTTGGTGATTGGTTTTTGGCCAATGTGATCAATCTTTCAGCTGCTACTTGAGCCTCTTTAGCTTTGGCATACGTAGTAGTAATTGACTCGTATTCAATGAGCGACGTGACCATATTTCGCAGCATAGCCTTGCGATGTTTGAAGGTCCGCTGAAGTTTTCGATAAACCATGTTCAAAAAGCGTCCGATGGGCAGAAGTTGAACTTTTTCAAAATCGTGCTTTCCAGTCAAACGGTGCAGTCCCAAAGGCGAACAAGCCAAAGTCAAAATTGACCTCCCAAACAAAACAGTTGGATCTTGCAAGTACCAGTCATCCCGTCTTCCCAATCACATTGAAGAACAAGAACATCAAATGAGTAGGGTGTATGGGATCTTAGGAGGTATGTAAATAAACACCAGTGGTGCATAGTGAGTCTCTAACATTCAGGTGTCCTCACCACTTTATCCATCACTTATTTAACAGCATTGGAATTCCGCACAAACGCAGCCAAAATCAAAGCTTCGCTACAGGATTCCAAGAGAATTATCGACACAATGCATGATCCTCCTCCAGCACCAATTACAAAGATCGAATATGTTTCAAGAGACAGCATCTCGGAAGCTGCTAAGGATTTATGGAACTCGGAGATTACAAAAGGAGTAAATTGGTTGTATTCTTGGGGAAGGTGACATATTATAGAAATACTAGTCATGTCAAAAACAATTCTATGAGATATTATGCGTATTTGTACTATAATTATTTTACGTTCTCGCTAGTATCTTCACTCGCAGTATCGCTCGTAATTTCACCCGTAGTCTCGCTCTTTTTCTTTGCAAAATATTGCCGGACATCTCTGTTGATACTCCAATTCACTATGGGCCCAAATATGGCAAAAAAGATTGCAAATAAAGCTTGAAAAAAACCATTGTTACGCGGTGACACTCCCAGCATATTAGCACTGAGCATCCAGCCAGTGAAATCTGTAAATATCATTTGACGGCCTCGTTTAAGATCTTTCAGGACTTGTTTGGCTACATCATCTGGAGCAGCAGCTGGCGAAGGACCTTCAATTTTCTTGGTAATTTCAGGTTTGGTTTTCTGCTCCTCTGCAAATCCTTCAGTGTCCATGTTACCCGGTATGATATTACTAACATTGATATTATAGGGAATGCACTCCTGCCGTAAAATGTCTGCCAATGTTCGAGATGCAGCTTTGGCTGGAGCATAACCAGCATATCCAATGAACGGAAACACTGCAACCACAGAAGTACAAAATACAAGATGTCTTTTCTTGCTTAGATCACCTTGAATCATACGTTTCATTGCAGCATGGGAAAAAAATAGCGACGTGTAATACACGTTTTTCAAATTGGTCTCGAGAGTGTCGGTATCAAGATCGACAAACAGACCAGGCTGAGCATTTCCTGCACAACAAATGACGATGTCAGGGATTTCTTTGATTTCCGAAAACACCCGTTTGCAATCCTGAGCATTGGACACATCGGCCGCAATATACGACACTTTCTGGCTGTCTCCATACTTGGCTACCTTTCTAAGCTCTTGTACAGCTTTTTCCAGCTTGGATTCCGTACGACTTACTAGAATGACATTGGCCCCTTCCTGAACCAGAAGTTTGGCCAAAGAAGCCCCCAGACCTTGTGAGGCTCCCGATATGACAATTGTTTGTTTGTCTACTTTGAATGCCATAGTGATGTTGGAAGTGACAAGAGGCTCAACCCCGGATTAATGAGGAAGATGGGAGGAGCAGTTGAGAGAGAACGACAGTGGAAAGAACGGAAAGAATTGAAAAATGACCGGATTTTGTTATCATTTATAGCGTATTTTGTCTTTTGTACAATTGGCCATTGTGTCTCCCCTGCTCACCGAAATGCCCATCGGTCTCAATGGCACCGTAGACCATAATATCAGATATATTCACGACATATCAATCCCCCTATATTTTTTGGCGATCCCTCCTTATTTCCCGTGATTTTTTCCACCCAACGTTCTTCTTGCAACCTTCTCAAGGAACAATTTTTATACTGTTTTGGCACCCATTGCCCATTTCGGCAACACTGTCCACATTTTGTTACGTTGATAGTACTTGACCAACTTGCCCTTCTTTATATATGTCCAAACCATGCATAAACCATTAGCATCGCTTATATTTGCCATCACTGTATTATTCAGTGGTGTCTATATGGTGAAGGAATTCATGTTCAAAAATTGCGATCAGAATACCTTTTGTTATAGGCAGAGACACTACGCAGACCAGGTTCTGAGCTACCAAGGATCTGAATGGAAGTCCCCATATGCTGTTGATATCGACTCCATATCGTTTGCTAAGGGAGCTCCTGGCAAATTGTCAGGAAATATCATCAAAACAGTGTCTGGAAAATCCATTGAGTTACCTTTTGATATCACTTTGGTTGAATCAGGTGGAATTCGAGTCACTATAGACGAAAAGGCCAGAGCGCAAGGAACGGTCAATTTCGGCGACAAAAACCTCAATACAAAACGTTATGATATTTCCGAATTGGCTCTTTCTAAAGACGCCAGGTTCAAGGAGTCATTTACTTACAAGTCTGACAAGAATTCAATTGTGGTTCCTTTTGGCGACAGAAATTCTCTGACAATTGAGTCTTCTCCTGTGAAATTCACCTTTTCTAGAAACGACAAGCCTCAAATCATCATCAATGGCAAACAGCTGCTCAATTATGAACATTGGAGACCTAAGACGGCCAGTTCTGATGGTCAGCAAGTCTTGGCTGGCTCTGACGTCAGTGAGTTTGAATCAACCACAGGTATGTGGGAAGAATCCTTTGATCAATTCAAAGACGTCAAGAAGAAGGGTCCTGAGTCAGTTGGTGTTGATGTCAGTTTTGTAGGTTATAAAAATGTTTATGGAATCCCTGAGCATTCGGACAAGTTTTCATTGCGTGAAACTCATGGCAAAGATGATGGACATCACAATGTGCCCTATCGATTGTATAATGTCGATATTTTCGAGTATGAGGATAACTCACCTTTGCCAATGTATGGATCTATTCCACTCATGAGAGCTCATAAAGCCGGAGGTCATGCTGGCTTTTTTTGGGCAAATGCTGCTGATACCTATATCGACATCAAGAAGGAAGACGATGCAACTTTGACTCATTGGTTTTCAGAGACCGGTAAATTGGACTTTTATGTATTTCTTGCCGACGAACCTGCTGAAGTTTCTGAGCAGTATGGCAAGCTTACAGGTTTCATGGCCTTGCCAAATCAGTTTGCTGTTGGCCATCATCAATGCCGATGGAATTACAATAGCCAGGAAGACTTGCTAGATGTTCACCATACTTTCGATAAATATCAAGTTCCATATGATTCTATTTGGTTGGATTTGGAGTACACGGTTGAAAGGAAATATTTCAGCTGGAACGAGGAACTGTTCCCAGACCATGTGGGCATGATGAAGGAATTGGCTGAAACTAAACGAAACCTGGTGCCAATTATTGATCCTCATATCAAGGCTCAGAAGGGCTATGAGTTGTATGATAAGATAGAGGAGAAGGGACTTGCGGTTCGCAACAGCGACCATGAGCTGTACCATGGCCACTGCTGGCCCGGAGATTCTGTCTGGATCGAGATGTTGAATCCTGAAACACAAGCCGTATGGAATAAGGAATTTTCTAAGAAGGCATACTTTGGCGGTGATGCTCCGAATCTGCATATTTGGAATGATATGGCTGAGCCTTCAGTCTTCTCTGGTGTTGAATCTTCTATGCCAAAGGATAACGTCCATTACGGTGGATGGGAACATCGAGATTTGCACAACATATGGGGCCTGACTTTCCACAATGCTACATATGACTCTCTCATCGAAAGATATGATGGTAAAATTCGACCTTTCATTCTGACCCGATCTTATTATGCTGGTTCACAACGAACTGCTGCTACATGGACAGGAGATAACATGGCTAAATGGCAGTATTTGAAGATATCTCTTCCTATGGTTCTCACGCATCAGATTGTCGGTATGCCGTTCACTGGTGCTGATGTTGCTGGATTTTTCAAGGATCCATCTGTTGAGTTGCAGACAAGATGGTATCAAGCAGGACTCTTTTATCCCTTCTTCAGAGCACATGCTGAACTGAATACCAAACGTCGAGAACCCTGGTTGGCTCCAGAGCCTAATAGAGAGATTATCTTCAACGCAATCCGATTGAGATACAAGTTGATGCCAACATTCTACACGGCATTCTATGACGCATCTTCTACTGGAGCACCAATTCTTAGACCAACCTTCTACATTGCTCCCGACAATGAAGAATCATTTGCTTTGGAGGATCAATTTTATGTTGGTGATTCTGGTATTCTCGTCAAGCCTGTCACTGAAGAAGGAGCTACATCAGTAAAGATTTACGTTCCTGATAGTGAGATATATTATGATTACCTTACCAAAGAACCAGTCAAGAGTGGACCTGCATGGATTGATTACGAAGCGCCTATAGATGTCATTCCAATGTTACAAAGAGGAGGCCATATTCATACCAGAAGGGACATTTACCGAAGATCAGCTGCCTTAATGAGCTATGATCCATATACTATTGTAATTGCAGTCAATAGTGCTGGTAAAGCCGAAGGTAGTGTATATGCTGACGATGGTGAAAGTTTTGATTATGAAAAAGGGGACTACTTGTATCAGAAATTCTCCTATGAATCCGGCAAATTAACGGCCAAGCCTGTTCATGCACCAAAGACACCGCTTTTTTTCTCCGAAGCAGCAGTTGGTCGAATAGAACTCATTGGAGTGAAACCAGAACACGTCGAAGATACTGTGAAAGTCAGTCAAAATGGAAAGGTACTACAGGCAGAGGTTATTAAGGAAGATGGAATAATAACTATCCGAAATCCTGGGGTTAAAATTGGAGAAGGATGGACTATTGAATTGTAGGATACAGCATAGGGATATAGGAAGAAATATTGAAGTAAAATAAAAGATGATTGACATATTCATAAGGGACAATTGAATAAAACGACATTACTGTGATTTTAAGGGGCTCAATAGGGGCTCAATAAGGCTGGATCGGTAGGGAGCTATCGTGTCTCCCCGTACTCACAAATATGTGACTTGCCAAAAGTAGTAATATTCGATAAAGATAGGGGAGTCTATTTTTAGATCTCGATAATGAGAAATTCAATCATGTGTGGTATTACAATATTTTTAACGTATATTAATCCAATTGAGTCTATATGGCCATGCTATACAGAGTAGCTGTTGATTGCTCTATGTATATTATACAATACCAAATGCCGGAACAATTTACCCCTTACAACCCCTTGAATAGACCAATGTCACCCTCTCGTGCGGCAACCCGTTCATTTATTTGCATATTTTCCGACATTTACACGTGAACAAGGCTATGCTACAATATTACTCGTAATGACCGTTGTTCTCAATAAGCGAACGTTTAAACGATGTAGTCGAGAGATGGAGTGTTTTATGTTTCAAGTCCAGGATGCCTCAAACCAGGCGATTTTATAACAAATTTATATAAAAAATATCAATTATATTTTCTAGTATAACATAAAAATACAAAATTCCCCAAATATTCATTAAATCTCCTCTGATAACTCTCCCTCTATAACCTTCCTACTGCACGGCCACTTACCCTGCAAAGATCCCTTGACTGCAAAAACAACACGTTCTCATCACTCATTTGTATATTATTGGATATATTGGAGATTTTTTCAGAACCAAAACCTCGCCTTTTTTCAATTTTCACTGTCCAATCTCTTACTAGAAATCCCATACACATTCGTTAGCGCCTTGTGCTTTATACCTAATATTCGCGTATAATCAGCCAAAGGCATCAAAGCATCAACCATGGTCAACATGCTAGAAGACAAGTATATTGGCCTGGGCCTGGCCATATCGTCTTCTCTTGCCATTGGTACATCTTTCATAATCACGAAAAAGGGCCTGATGGCTGCGTCGGATCAGCATGGGTTTCAAGGGGACGGCTTTCAGTATCTAAAGAATCCCTTGTGGTGGGCTGGCATGGTTACTATGATTATTGGAGAAGTTGCAAACTTCGCTGCTTATACATTTGCACCGGCTATATTGGTTACACCACTAGGTGCATTATCAGTAATCATTGGTGCTGTGTTGGCGTCGATATTTTTAAAGGAACGGCTAGGAGTCCTTGGCAAACTAGGGTGTGCAATTTGTTTAATTGGGTCTGTTATTATTGTATTACATGCTCCTCCTGATAAGGACATTGAAACTGTAGACGAGATATTACATTATGCGGTTCAGCCGGGGTTTTTACTATACTGCGTGGCTGTTGGAGTCTTTGCCATTGTCATGATATATAAAATTGCCCCAATGTACGGCAGGCGAAACCCCATGATTTATGTTTCAATATGTTCCACAGTCGGCTCAGTCTCCGTCATGTCTATCAAGGGCTTCGGAATCGCTGTTAAGCTGACATTTGCTGGAAATAACCAATTCACCCATCCTTCGACCTATGTCTTTGCCATTGTGGTTGCTGTTTGCATTCTCACTCAAATGAACTATTTCAACAAGGCTCTGGATCAGTTTGATACTTCGATCGTCAATCCTCTATATTATGTGACATTTACTACCGCCACGCTGTGTGCATCATTTATTCTTTTCAAGGGGTTCAATACCTCTAATGCAGTTAACACCATATCCCTCATTTCAGGGTTCCTAATCATATTCACCGGTGTTTACTTATTAAATATATCACGTGCTGATCCTGACGGTTCTGGTATAATACCTGGAAAGTCAATTGAAGGCATGCCTATGGACAATACTGTAGCTGGCATACAGACTCGACGTTCTATTCAGCTTGGAGGTAGAAACTCAAGCGGTGGTCATCGAAGATCTTCATCTATACGTCAACATGCCCAATTAGTTTCTGATTATGATGAATCATTTGGCATGACTGATCTACGTGATGATCAGGGCCATGAATTAGATGATCTGCTAGAAGAAGAGGATGAAGAACTCTCTCGAGGACTGCGTCGAACGAGGAAAAATGGCGATTACGACGAAGTTTAAACTTGAAATGAAGTCTAAAGTAAATAGTGTGGAAAGGGTCATAGCATGTTCTAGATTAAAATATATCATATCATCGAGCTTGGAACGCTATCAAGTTCCAATGAATAATACCTTTGCAACCGGGACAGGTGATTAGAGCCAATGGCAATGGCGAAGACTGGTCATTAGATAGGGCTATTCGAGCCCATTGGTAAATAGAATTGGTATAGTCGCATGTAGGGCAAACTATATGCTGCCTAGCAGGCGCAGACTGTTCTTGTATGCTTTTTAGATAAAGTGATCTTTTCTCTTCGCTTATTCTTTCAAGATGATTATACAAATCTCCACCTCCTATTGTATTTTCATTTGTTTCATGAGATTGTCTTAGATCATGATGAATTTCAACGTGATCAGGAACTGTAATAGAATACTTGTTTTTAATCCAAGCATTTTCAGCGATTTCTTCAAATAAATGAATATGCAATAGATGCCTAGAAAATAAAGATGCTGATAACAATAACCTGAGATTGGCTATATGTTTATCGACTCCAAGAGTTGTTTTTGTTCGAGCCACTCGATCTCCATCAGCTATATGTCTTGTACGATGATAATTCTGCCATGCATGCTCAAATTGAAGTGCACTTATATTGGAATGAAACCCTGAAACTATGCATATCATTCTCCATGGTCGTTTACTGTCACGTTTTGTCTTATGAGCTCCACCACTAATATGGCCGTTATGTTGACGAATTCTCTACCCAGGTTAAAATCAAACACACAATTTACGATGTTAGAATACATACTCGTACGGGATTTGGAGTGGATCCTATATAAAATGAATTCTGTTTAGGCACAGATTGTAATAAATAACAGCAATAGAAGTCCAGGTCGGACATGATGGTCAAAAGGACAAATTATATCAGCAGCACAAATGGATTTTCTGCACCAAAACTATATATATATTTATGTAAGCAAATAGTTACAAGCAATACTATCAGCAATCCATTAATTGTGAGCAATAGATCATTAGAATGGATGCCTTAAATATCGTCAATGTCCAAATCCCCGGTATCTTGTGCGCCTTCTCCTTCACTTTCATTTTCAAATTCAAAATTACACTCGTCCTCCGATCCCTGTCCATAAGGATCACCTTCATTGATTTTGGCAGATTCAGGAAGTTCACCCTGAGCCTTTAGAGCACGTGCTTCATCTGGTGTATACTTTAGAATGACATCAGCTTGGTCGTCCTGGAAATCTCGTAGAGAAAGTAATATTATATCACCCTGGGTAACCCAGACCTTCTTTCTCATTTTCCCACGGATATGTGCCATTCTTCGAACACCGTCAAAACATGCGGCATCCAATCTGCCGTTACCGAGCATTTTGGTGACTTGAGCGTATTCCTGGCCTTCTTCCTTGAGAGCCAGTTCTCGTTTCAACAAATCATTGTCGTTCTTTCCTCTTCTTCTATTTTTTCCACCCTGATATTCAGTTAGCAAGCGTATATAGACATGATGACATGAATGATACTTACCTTTCCTTTATTCTTGGGCATTTTGTCTAGATATATGTAACAAGGTATAAAAAAATTGTTTGAAAAACCGAACGGGTCGAGTTGGGTTGGAGTTACCCGGGAGAAGAAGGAGGACGAGGAACGAAGGAGAAGTAACAATGGTGGGGATAAATGCAGTGAGGTTGAATATTTTTTTATAAATTTTTAGTTTTGTTTTTGTAATGTCTATTAGTATCAATGTATCCAAATAATCCACCCATTCCACGTGTTGTCTTTCCATATCTCCATATCCCTACTGCCTCTATCTTCCAAATTTCACCTCCACACACTATGGACGCTTTCGAGGCTCGTCTACAGTTTATCAAACTTCTACAAAAACTAAATGCCTCAGTACAATCTATAGACTATGCTCTTGAGTTTCTTAAACTTAACAGAGATCTCGAGGAAGATTTATATTCATGCATATTACAAGAGTTGGATTCTGCCGGTCTCAATGTCAGCCTAAACATACTGTACTTTGTCGAGTCTTTATGTGAACATTGCAGTAATGATGCTTCATTTATACCTGGAAATCATTATAGAGAATATCTGAAACGAGACATTGTGGAGATCTTCAGTAAGGTGGTTCCAGCAGGAAAAATCGGCCTGGTTAACTTATCTGCAGCCGAACAAGTCATTGAGCATTTAGCTTTGACACTTCAACTTGATCAGACTACAAAGGATTCATTAAATGCGGCCATAGAATCAAGAAATAAGTTTTTGACTGCTTCTCCTGAACAAAAAGGGGTACCTGGTGGCCCCTCGAGTTCATTGGCTGCTTCTGTTGCAACTACACCTATTGGTAGTTTGCCAGGAACCGGTGGATCAGCTGGTGGACAAGCACCAATGCCTGCTGTGGCTAATTCTAATGATACTGGGCTTAAAAGAGAGGAAATATTACGAAGAATGGATGAAGACAGAGAACGACATAAACGACTCAAGGAAAACATATGGGCTATAGATTACAAGACCAATCCCGATATGGAGTTTGAAGCATACTGGGAAACTATTCAACCGGGAATTGACCAGATTGATATTGATCAAATAAACGAGGATAATGCAATTTGGAAAACATCAGTCGAAAGTTGATCAAAAAAATACAATAAGCATGCATGTATAATATACTAATATAGCAACGAGGGTTATGACACCGTCATGTTTAAATAAATAATGCCATTCATGAGAATTTGCCTCTCATATGAATTCACAATTTTCTTCATCTCTTTCTCACAATTTTCTCCATCTTCATGCCCATGCTCCAGTGCTTTGTTGCGCTATCTCCCTTATCGTACCACCCACTTACACATCAATCTCTCCCCTGAGAATTCGCTCCGCTACCGGTGTAGGAGGTCGTTCAATGCCTGGTGTTCTCCTAATATGCCGATGCTCAAGACCCGATCCCATATATATCAATCCTGGCTCACTATATGGTTGGGATGCATATGTTTGTTTAAATTGTATAGCGACTGGAGACCTTCGATGATGGTGCCTAGGGCAGATAGCACATTGATCATCATCATATGGTAGCCGTACCGGTAACTGGCTTATAACCGGCTTCATTTGCATAAAATTCTCAATTTGGTCTCGGGTCGCAAACATATCACTATCACTATTATCGTTTAAACTAGGGGGTGAAGAATCAAAATTATTATCTGCTTCTTCGTGGTGTGGGGTAGCTGCTGCCTTGATCAGAGGTGGCTCATCACTGCACGGCTCCATGCAAGTCCGATTGTTAGTGGAAACAAACGATAAGGGAGAGTCTGGTAATTTCTGAGACGCGTGCATTTTTTGTTGGAAATGAAATAAAAATTCCAAAGTCTTTCCAATAAATAATAATATATATGTTTGTTTGCCCAGGTTTCGCGGGGTTATTGCCTTATTTATGGGAGCCGATGAGAGGGTTTTATGGGAGCCAAGATCCGACGAGAGTTATGCGATGAAAACCAATACAACTAGGGAAGAAATAAACAGCCAAAAATCACACGAATTCTTATGCCATAATTGATCTGACTGATTGTCTTTTCAACACGTTTTATTCACAATTCAACCAATCCACCTCGTACTGTTCTGTCCGAGTTTCTCCAGCTTTTTATCTTTTTAGGCAAATTAATTTCATTTGAGCCCCGAAACTTTCAACACGCAACCCCACAAGAAGAACAAAGGGGCTTCGAAAAAAAGGAATTCAAGGAACAAAAGACAAAATTATCGGCATTAAAGTCAAAAAAAACCCCTGTAATTTTTACATTATTTATTATTTATCAATTAAAATACTCTTTATATTCCATTTACATCATATCCAATCTCTTTTCCCCAGCTTTTCCCCAGTTTTCCTATCTGCCCCCTTAACCGTTTGTTAAAAAACAAGGTTTTGGTCACCAGACTTTTCACGCGATTTTCCCATCTGACTGCCAAAAACATCACGTTAAGCTTTAATCAAACTTCACTCAATGCGGAAGCGGGGTTACCGAAACGATAAACCTTATTAATAATTATCTCAGCTCGATGATCCACGACTCGTGCCATATAAAATGTGTAATAAGCTATTCACTCCACTTAAACTCCAATTAGAGTTACTTCCCCGCATTCCTAAGCCAATGGTATAAACTGAAACCTGGGCTTTGGAGAACATCGTCTCTGCCCAGTCATTGAGCTTATCTGCATCATCCTGATCTTCGCCATTTCGGGTAGCCACACATAGGAATTCCACGTTGTCATGAGATTCTGCTATCTTTTGATATGCAAATTTGGCTGGATTCAGTCGGCACAAATCCACATCAGTGATAACTACCTTATATCCTTCTTGAAATCGTGCCTTGACATGTTCTCCAGAAAATGCATCATTCACTAAAGAAAGACACTGACCAATCAATGATCGAGCTCGTTCAGGTTCTTGTATAAGTAGCTCGTCAACATAAAGAATGACAGAGCTTTCTGTGGTTTTCAGTCGTAAACTAGGCTCTCTTTCCATCCAGTTCTTCAACAGTTCTACTAACATCTCCTGCCAACTTTTAGTTTTCATTGCATTATCAAAACTTAGCCATGCATCGTCAGAAGATCCTGCGTACTTGAGAAAAGCACCATTCTCTGCAATCATACCCAAGTTCGGAACTCGTCGGTACAGTCTATCCAGATCTTCTTTAGTAGTTCGTGACATGACATAGACAATATTTGCGGGATCAGAAGTCAATTCCGATAGAACCAGTATTTTTCTCTGGGGTGATACAACTGGAGTTTCTACACCTCGTGATCTATGCTCTGGCCCAGAGGGTGGTGTCGGGCTGTCACTTCTCTCAGTCAATTCAGCAATACTTCCATAAATAGTTGATAGTGTACCACTACTTGGACTTTTCATTAAAGATGATAAATTGGTAAAGCTGCTGGTAGTACTCGGCTTGGAACTAGAACGACTGGCTCGGCCAATCTCTTTCTGCTGCATAACACTGGGCTCTGCCAAATCCAAATCCAGTAAAAACAGACGTCTGGCGTGATCATCGTCTGTCCGGACCATCTTGTAATCATTGGCAAACTGCGTCATATTCAATATGCGTCGCTTATTAGCATTCCTATCCTGTTCCTGTTGCCACGAATCCTCTGCTGCCTCCAGTAAACCAGTCAACCACTCAAGGCAAGTATGATGAACCACATAGTCATATAAAATAGACCAACGCCTTTTTCTTTCATTTGTATCCATAGTCAGAGCCAAATGAAATGCCTCGGCCATCTCTTGCTTATCCCAAGGATTGACAGTCACGCACTGGTCGCCTAGAACAGAAGCTGAACCCGTAAACTCGGACAAAATCAATGGTCCCATTATAGTGACGTCGTTGCAATATATGAACTCATGACACGTCAAGTTCATACCTTCTCTAAGAGAAGTTACGCAAAAGGCATTGGCCTCGCACAAAAGTGCAAAATATTGCTGAAACGGTATATCTTGATGATAGAAAACCACAGGCATATGAGAAGCAAGATCATGTTTCATAGAGTTGATGCGCTCAACAATAGAAGTAAGCTCCTGCTCTAACTCGGGTTCACCAACATTTGTCAAACAGACTTGAATTAGGACAGTATTACTTATGAATTGAGGGTAGTTTTTGAGAAATGCCTCATATGCCAATAACTTTTGCTTAACGCCCTTTATGCTATCAAGTTTATCACGAGAAACAATAAGTTTCACTTTGTCCCGCGGCCACTGGGACCGGATTATACTTCTCCAGTGTTTGACCACAGAGTCTGAAAAGTAGGTTTTTAGAGCCGACGGCTCTATTCCAATAGATACATTAATGACTGAAATCGGTCGGTCCTGAAACCAAACACCATCCACTTCTGTATCAGCAGCTAGAATCCTGTTACAAGTCTGCAAGAAGTGCCTGGCGTATTCATTAATTTGAAAGCCAATACAATTGGCTCCCAACATCCCTTCCAGTAACTGCTTCCTAGCAGGCAAGCATCTAAAGACCTCACTGGAAGGAAAGGGAATATGCAAGAAAAAAATTATGTTGGCGTCATTAAGTTTGGATCTTACCATCTGAGGGACTAATAGTAGATGGTAGTCATTAACCCAAATTATGGAGTCCTTTTCGTAGTTAGCGACAATTCTATCAGCAACTGCTTGATTTAAAGCCTTGTAATGCTCCCAAGAATGATCTTCATAAGCTTTGGACTTGGGGTTGTCAGGGACTTCATAATGCAGAGTTGGCCAAAGAATTTGCTTGCAGTAATGTGTATAATGACCATCGAATGTAGCATCATTCACAAATGTCACGTCACTATTATAGGTAGAGGACTCCAGAGTCTGTGCTATTTCTTTCTTTTTTTCATCTGAGAGCGAATCAGTGGGCATGCCAAGGGTACCAAACCACTTCACTTGTAAATTAGCATCCGTTTCAAGAGCACGATGCACTGTGTTTCGTAATCCCCCATTACCATTGGTTTGCAGCTCAACGGACCAAGCACTATCATTAAAAGACTCCGAGGAGCTTCCAGTGAATGAGAGATGAGCTCTCATAGACGGGCTGTATAAATTATTTCGACGACTCAGGGTTCTGCGACGCGACGATACTCGCACCGAAGTTTGTGTAGGAGGTATTACTGCTCTTCTGGGAGCAACCAGGCTCTTGTGAGGAGCTTCCGAGGCGACCTTTGCAGGTGGTTGTTTAATAATAGGATTAGCAACGGTAGCAGATCCATTAGTATTAAGCTTTGGAATAGGCAACGACAAGCTAGCTTGGTCGTCATCGGAGCTCAGAAACGGCTTATGACGGATTCCGCCTTTAGAGGTGGCGGTTTTTGAAGGAGGTTTGTTGGAGCCAAAAAGCGGTACTTTAGCAGCAGGTACTGTCTTTTGCTTGCTCTCAGCATTGGATTTTCCAATTTTAAGGCTGGATAATAAATCCGGAATAGGAGATGACTCGTATATGTCAGAGCCATTATTAGTCTTAGTTTCAGGAGATTTTCCAGACTCAGTGGCTATTCCATTGAATTCCTTCTCGGTAGAAATTAGGCTCTTTCTTCTTTGCACGTCATCCACAGTATCGGTTTCGTCAAGAACAGGAAGTTCTGGGGTTCCAGGATCTTCATCGACATGAAAATTGATCGTATAAGGAAGAAGTCTGGGGAAGTTAGCAGGAGTTGAGAAGTTTGGGGTCTAACTGAGACATCAATTACCATGGCTCAATTAACAGAACAACTGCAAATATATGGAGAATAAAGCACAAAACCCATATAAAAAGCTTACAGAACTTGTTTTACTTACAAAGATGCAACGAGCAATTTCATGCTGTTGTGGTTGAGAGAACTTCAAATACCCAGATCAAATGGCAGTAAAGCAGAGAACGGAAAATTGCAAGGAAGAAGAATCGAAGGTGAGGTGGGGATAGAGAACAATGGATGAAAGTGGAGTGACTGTGAACTGTGAGATGTGCATATTTATGAGAGTGTATAAGCTATCATCTATAAGTAAATAGAACTGTTTGATACTAAAAATTGTGGTTGTTTTGTCGTTGTTCATCCAACTAGTCTCAGTCTGCCTGCCCAGCAGCCTATACAAATGTTGGAAGGAAGCACTTGATTTTTAAAGGGCCTTCAACCAAAGCTGGGGACACGAGCATAGAGGAAGCAACAACATCAGAGATTAACGAGAATATAAATAATGCTATGAGAACTGTAATATGAATATATATGAATAAATACGATATATTTATATGCCAAGTTTCATTTGCAATAACCCCCATCCTCATTCCGTTGCTATCAGCTATCGAGGCCTTTCTTTGATTTGGATGGGTGGATGGACCCCTTTCCCAGTGCACTGGAATATTCTCATGGATGAAATGACCAGGAACAACACCGTGAAAGAGCATTCGACCCGGGATACTGACTTTAATATAATCAATAATCTTCTACATATTTATCATTAAATCATTCAATTATTCATCATTGTCAGCCAATTATCCCATCTCCTCTGCCTTGTCCCTCTCCTAACCACGAAGATCTCATTTTGTCATTTGCAACTGATAAGTTTTTTTAGCTTCGCCGTTTGGCTCGTTCAAACTTCTCAGTGACCCCCCGTAAATTCTTGACAAAACAAACCCTCACTACTGAATCGCATGTCGGTTCTGTATGCAACAGGATATTGAACTAGAAGTATTACCTTCGGTGAAAAATAGGCCCGATACTGTCATGAAGTTCAATCATTCACTGCAATTCAACGCGGTACCACAATGGACCACCAAATACATTGACTATTCTGCACTTAAAAAGGTCATTTATTCACTGGAGAGAGACTCCATACATGCTGGTGACAATGAGTCCCAATCTTTGGTGAGCGCTGATCCTGTGGCTGAATTCACAAAGGCTTTGGATGACGAATTGGCAAAAATCCTCTCTTTCTACGCCGAAACCGAGGCTCAACTATATAGGGAACTCGATGATCTTGTAGAAGATTTCCACCAGTTTGAACAGCAGTGGAATTCAAGCGGTGGTGACGACAATGCTGATTGGATATCTCCGACTACTAGCGGTACCTCGAAACCCAACAGTGATGATCAGCCCAAACCAATAGATGCTCCTCCACGATGGGCTGTTGCAGGAAGTGGGTCGCATACTCCGTTATCTACATCTGGTGCTGAAACTCCTGACCGACCTATTCCTTACCGGCGGGCTTCATCTGAAGAGTCTGAACGTCGGGGCCGCAGTAGAAGTGGCTCTGCGTCTTCTATTTCCTACATGCGGTCTACCAAACGTTTAGAAGATTACAAGATCACCATGAAGAGGCGCTGTGTCGGAATATACGTGTCGTTGTCGGAACTGAAGTCTTATGTTGAGCTCAATTTCACTGGCTTCAGTAAAGCACTCAAGAAGTTCGATAAGATTCTCGGTATGAGTCTTCGTGTAAAATACCTTGATAATGTCGTGCAGAAGCAATATCCATTTATGGAAAGCACTAGTGACCAGCTAAACGCGCGAATCAATGAAGTCGTTCACATGTATGCATTTGTGGTTACTAACAGCGATGATCGTCAAGCAGAACAGGAGCTTAAACTGCATCTCCGAGAGCATATAGTCTGGGAGAGAAATACTGTATGGAGAGATATGATTCATATGGAGCGCAGATCTCATGGTACTGCTCTGCAGTTGCAAGAGCAGAAATTAAAGCTGATTCGGGTTGGCAGATTTTCCGTCCCGGCTGCTTTATTATCAACTCAGTGCATCAAATTGGTTCTCATCTCTGTGGTGTTCTTTGTACTTTTGGCATTTCCTGTATTTGAATCAACTGCTCAGAGCCATTGTTTGGCAGTCGTTGCTGCTGCTTCTCTGCTATGGGCTACTGAAGCAATTCCGCTCTTTGTCACGTCAATGCTTGTACCATTTTTAATAATTTTGCTTAGGATACCACTGGATGATGATGGAATTCGAATGACAGCTGAGGATGCCTCCAAGTTCATATTTTCTCAAATGTGGTCCTCAGTTATTATGATCTTGCTCGGTGGATTTACACTGGCAGCAGCTCTGAGCAAGTATCAGATTGCAAAGAATATAGCGTCAGCCATTCTTTCAAGAGCTGGATCAAATCCCAGGGTTATTTTGCTTACTTTGATGTTTGTTTCAACTTTTCTAAGCATGTGGATTTCTAATGTGGCATCGCCTGTATTATGCTATTCTCTTGCACAACCACTACTTCGGACTCTTCCCGAAGACTCTGAATTTGCAAAGGCCATAATTTTGGGTGTTGCCTTGGCCGCCAACGTCGGCGGCATGGTGTCGCCAATTGCTAGTCCTCAGAATATCATTGCTCTGGAAAACATGCATCCAGAACCTTCATGGGGTCAATGGTTCCTGGTAGCCATACCTGTTGCTCTTCTATCTCTGCTTATAATTTGGTTGATTCTTGTTACGTCATTTTCTTTGCACAATAAGGACGAAGAAGTTGCTCATGGAGCAATCAGGCATGCTACTACCGAGCCAATGACCTTTGTTCAATGGTTTATTTCTGGAGTAACTATTCTTACCATTATTTCATGGTGCCTTTCGCATCAACTTGAGCCAGTAGTTGGTGAAATGGGTACATTGGCATTGATTCCTATTGTAATACTATTTGGAACAGGACTGCTTACAGCTGCTGATTTCAACAACTTTTTATGGACTATAATAGCTTTAGCTATGGGAGGTATTGCATTAGGTAAAGCTGTATCATCTTCCGGGTTACTGGCTACTGTTGCAGTCAATATAGAAAGCCTGGTTCATGGTATGGGACTATTTGGAGTGATGTGTATATTTGGCTTTATGATCTTGGTGATAGCTACTTTTGTATCTCATACAGTCGCAGCTCTCATTTGCCTGCCATTGGTTGAAAGTGTTGGCAAACAAATGGAGGATCCACATCCGATTCTTCTGGTTATGGCTTCTGCTCTATTATGCTCAGCAGCCATGGGACTACCTACATCCGGATTCCCCAATGTGACGGCAATTTGCATGACAAATGAACTTGGAAAGCCATATTTAACAGTTTGGAATTTCATTAGTCGGGGTGTCATTTCCAGCATTGGGGCATATGTTGTTGTTATCACATTGGGCTATGTATTGATGCTTCTTTGTGGGTTTTAAGGCATGTGTCCTTGTCGGCTATGGATCAAGAAAGAAATACCACTTGATACATTGCTGAAACCGAATTGAATATATTAATCTAATTAGGCTATTTTAGAGGATTGAAATAAAGCATTTTCAAACACATTTCTAAATATATTTAGAGGTTCCGCCCCCCTGAAATTTTCCAACTGGTGCTCCCATGCGGCTTCGCGACGAATAGCAAAGAAATGCGGAGAAAAGCGGTTATCTTACTGTTTTGATAAAAATTCCGGGTTTTTTCAACTCATCGTGCATTGGCACAACTACGCCTTTAAGTAATAGTGTGACAGCCCGTCATCTGACATGGCATTCCATGACCCATATATAATTAGTAATTGTCCATAAAAATTCTATTCTTCTTACACGATACAATTGTATATTTTGACCATGACACCCAGTCCATATTATATTGGAGTTGATGTAGGAACAGGCTCAGCCCGAGCTTGCTTAATAGATAATAAAGGAGATATTATAGCATTGGCTTCTAAGAATATCTCTAAATGGGAGCCGAAGCAGGATTATTTTGTATGTATGATTTGATTGGGGGACAGGCCATTGGTTGGTGGACAGGACATAGGTGTGCTTTGTTTGGCATTGCTCCGGCCCCCGGAGTTGCTCCGACAGCTTTACTAACGTTTAGAACCAATCTTCTACTCAAATATGGGATTCTATTTGCCATTGTACCAAGAAAATCCTCGCTGATTCCAAAATCGACCCCAAATCCGTCACTGGAATCGGCTTCGATGCTACTTGTTCTTTGGTGGTGCTCAGAGAAAGCAACGATGAGCCGGTGTCTGTGGGACCTGATTGGAAGAACAATGACCAGAATATCTTGCTATGGATGGACCATCGGGCTGGAAAACAGACCAAAAAAATCAATGCTACCAAGCATAATTTGCTAAGATATGTCGGTGGCCAGATGTCCTTGGAAATGGAGATTCCAAAGGCCAAATGGCTCAAGGAGAATATGCCTGGAGATCTGTTTAAACAGTGCAAATTCTATGATCTAGCCGATTTCCTGACCCACAAAGCCACTGGAAATGAAACCAGATCCTTCTGCTCCGTCGTCTGCAAGCAAGGGTATGTCCCTGTAGGCGTCGACGGCTGTCTCAAGGGTTGGTCCGAGGAATTTTTGAACTCAATTGGCCTTGAGGAACTCGTCGAAGACAATTTCCGTCGTCTGGGAGGAGTAATTGACGAAAATGGTTCTTATCTTTCTGCTGGTGAAAAAATCGACAATCTCAGTGAAAAAGCTGCTTCTGAATTGGGTCTGACCACCAATGTAGCTGTGGGTTCCGGGGTCATAGATGCTTATGCTGGTTGGATAGGAACCGTTGGTGCAAAGACTAACCTTAATGCCGATGACCATCGTAAAGACGATCTTTCCATTGCCTATCATCGTCTTGCGGCGGTAGCAGGCACTTCTACTTGTCATTTGGTAATGTCTGCAGATCCTGTATTTGTTCCAGGGGTCTGGGGTCCATATCGAGATGTCCTTGTTCCCGGAAAATGGCTTGCCGAGGGTGGTCAGTCTACTACAGGGGAGCTTCTAAAGTTTGTGCTCACCACACATCCTGCAAGTCCTAAATTGGATAAGTTAGTGGAAGAGACAGGCTCCAATGCTTTTGACATTCTAAATGAACATTTAGAGAAAATGAGAAAAGAACAAGATGCTCCTTCTGTTCTTTATCTAGCCCGTCATTTCTTCTTTTATGGTGATCTATACGGAAATCGTTCTCCTATTGCCGATTCTTCAATGAGAGGTAGCATTGTTGGTCAATCAATGGATATAAGTCTCGATTCCTTGGCAATTCACTACT
Source organism: Trichomonascaceae sp. B5901 (assembly GCA_037040845.1). Taxonomy (NCBI): domain Eukaryota; kingdom Fungi; phylum Ascomycota; class Dipodascomycetes; order Dipodascales; family Trichomonascaceae; species Trichomonascaceae sp. B5901. The sequence continues at coordinate 2,725,892 of JAXQHN010000001.1, forward strand.
TGGCCGCTGTGGAATTCATTGGTCAGCAGACTCGTCATATTATTGAGGCTTTGAACAAGTCGGGCCATAAAGTTTCATCTATTTATTTGAGTGGTGGCCAATGCCGAAATTCTCTTCTAGTAAAGGTCATGGCTAATGCTACGGGGATGCCAATTGTCATGCCAAAGTACATTGAAGCTGCTGTAGTTCTTGGAGCAGCCATGCTTGGTGCATTGGCCGCATCTGATGGTAAAGAGGATTTGTGGGATATCATGTGCAAGCTTTCTCGACCAGGACGATTTGTTGAGCCTGATTCTGCGGATACTTTGGATGTGAAGCTTCTTAGGTCTAAGTTTGATATATTTTTAGATCAGGCTGATCGACAAAAGAAGTATCGATTGGCTGTTGACGAGGTATTGGGCGAGGAATCTTGAAACTCAGCTATTCAATTCCTTGAAGTCATGTGGATTTCGTTATCCGTAAATAAATAATTCAATTAATAATAATATATAAATTACCATCGTCAATCTGCCGTTATTTGAGAAATATGATGTAGACTGATCTTTGATTCCTGGTTCGTATCTCGTGCAACTCGGAAAAAATGATCGGTATAATCACTCGCATGCATCTGCTGAAGGAAATGCTCATCGTGAGTAATAACTATAAGCTGAAAGTTTTGTTGAACAACTCGTGATTTGATGATATTCCTTAAGCTTGTAGCCAATGCTCCAATGTTAGTTGCATCCAAACTGGTAGTCGGCTCATCCAAAGCAATTACTCCACATCTTGTACCAAAACACTGAGCGAGCGCAAGACGAATTACAATACATGCTAATACCTTTTGACCTGCTGAACACCGTCCTCTCATATCGAGCTCAATTCCTTGCTTCAGCATGCATACTCGATAGTTATACATAGCTCTTCCAGCACCACTGGACTTTTCGTTATCAGCACGAACAAATATAGTCTCGACGTCTGTACCAGTATATGCCTCTGCCCACAATGTTCCAATGATCTCGTTGATGCGCTCCATGTTGACTCGATGGAACGCCATCATGGCTCTGTCAACAGCTCTACTCCATCCAACCAGATCGTTATCGGTATGCTGTTGCACATCCAGTTGGCAACCTGCATCACGAAGTTGTTCGTCAATATTCTTGTATTCGCTCTCTAGTTCTGTTTGCAGACGCTGCATTTGATCTTCAATCTGCTTTATTTCGCCCAATCGTCCTGAATGAGCTGATGCCAAGTCAGATAGCTTGTTTTGTAGTCGACCTGATTCTTCCTCATATTTCATCTTATCATTATCAGCATGTTTGCTTTCAAGTTCATTGATGCATGACAGTAACTCTTTCTGTTGGTCTTGCAGTTTTCTCAGATACAGAACATCCTTTAAAGATCTCTCGTATCCACTGAGATCAGATAAGCCCTTTTCGTCCAGTCTAATTTGTTCATTAATATCCTTCAAGTCATTCTCATTCTCAGCAATTATTGACGACAATCTCTCCACTTCCTGGCGACAAGAGTTCAACTGCTGTTCTATATTCTTCGAACTATAATGCTCCACGGCACTTATAAGCTCTTCCAGCTTACTAGCTTTGCTTTTCAGATCGGCTAGTTTATTATTAGATTCTTCCTCCCAGGTCGCAAATTTCACACGATAAGCTGTCAATTCCTCTTCAATGGTGTTATATTTGGGTAGCAACTGCTCGAGCAAATCTGTAGTTTCTTTCACCTCCTTTCGGTCTTGCACAGCCTTTCCTTCCAACTGCTTTATAGAATCTTTCATTTGCTTCATGCGTTTGAATTCCTCTTCTTTCTGCATTATCTGGAACTTTTGCTGATTGATACGACCTTGCATGTTATTCTGCTCCTTCTCCAACTGGCTCATTTCATCAGATTTCTTTTGCAAGTCGTTCTTCAATGATCTCAGCTCTGTGTTGATCTCAGAAATTCGTTTCTGAATTTCAGACGGAGTAGCCTTCTGTCCATCTTGTAGCATGCTACTTCTTCTTTCGAGCTGAGACTCCAATGTAACCACCTCATTTGAAAGCCTCGTGATTTCCGTCACAGTCCGTTTTAGGCGATTGCAGCTCTCCTGTCTACGTTTAGTAGATCTCAGGTCTTCCTCGATTTCTTCTAATTGTTTAGATGCGCTTTTTTTCTTTGCTTCCTGAGAACTGATATTTTGTTCTACTGCTGGAAGTTTTTTCTCGACTAATTCAAGATAACGATTAACTTTAGGAGCTAATTTCCGCAGGTTCCCCAGATCATTGCGTATGTCTTCCAGCTCCTTTTCAGCCGCAGCAGGATCCATAGGCAGTTGGCTGATAAACTGCTCTAAATATGAGACGAAATTTGAAGCATCCTCGCTATCTTCAAATTCACGTTGACAGAGCAAACATTTATGTTCACCGTCAGCTTTAGATGCAAATTCGATAGCCGTGCGATAATAGTCATTTGTAAAAACTGCCTGCTCGACATTTTTAACCGCAACTTGGAGAGATTTCTCCATACGCTCAACTTCAGCTTGGTAGTTTGACACACCGAAGCCCGGCATTGCATCCTCAAGTTCTTTCTGAACACCTGCGATTTCCCTCTTATTCCTAGAAAACTCATCCTGGGATAAATTCAAAAGTGTGACGTATTCAGACAACTCGTTGCTTTTGGTTGTCAAGCTGCTCTGTTTGTCATCCAGTGAAGTGTCAATTTCTTTAGAGACAGTACGCAATCTCTCTTCTAAGTTTGAAGCAGTATAGTCTTTTCCAACAAATGATTCAATATCATCCTTATTTTCCTCTAATAAAGCATTTCGAGCTAGTTTCTTTTTCTCCAGGTCGCTTTTAAATACGTCCAATTGAACATATTCGGTAGCAAGTCGTGAAGTCTTCTCCAAAAGACTATTCTGCCCATCCAATTCTTCTTCAAGAACTCTTATTCGTTCCTTTAAATTTTCAGAGGCAGATTTTTCCTTTAACTTGGCTATATCAGAAGCAATATCGTCGCCTCTCTTGACGAACATTTCCAAATCCGACTTTTCGGACTGTATGACAGCTTGATCTATATTTAATGAGTCGAGATCTGTCTGAAGTTTAGTCAAATTGGCCTCATCATCTTTGATTGAGTTTTGTATGCTTAATTTTTTCTGCTGTAGCTGCAGTTTCTCGGAAGAGACTTCTTGCAAGCGTTGAAAGGTAGAATTCTCACCTTGTCGGAATTCCAGCTTTTTCTTTTCAATATCAGACTGCAGATCTGTAACCATATTCGCTAATTGATCACGAATACCTGAGACGTCATCGCCTGAAGTAGTGTTTAAATCAGGTAAGCTACTCTTCATTTCTGACACAAAAGTATCTTTCTTTTCTAGAGCAGTCGAATATGCCTCGTTTTCAGCCTTGAGCTTTCCTTCTTGCAAATTCTGCTGGCCAAGAAGTCTACGAGTTTCTTCGAGAGTCTCCTGTTTGCTGCCGGCTCTAGACTTGAGCTTGTCTAGAGTCTTTTTTCTACCTTCGATATCCGACCCGAAGTTGTCGAGTTTAGCCTGAATATCACTATCAGGGAGATCCAGAAGCTGCTGAGAAGCTTCATCAGAAGATAAACTTGAGACTATTTTGGAGATAGAATCTTCGTTTGATTTTCGACTATCTCTCAAGTTCTCGAGCCTATAAACGATTTCCTGAAACTTTTGATTGGTTTCAAATAAACGCTTAGATTCAGCAGTCACTTCGGATATTTCAATTTTGAGTTGATCAGCTTCTTCTTGGTAACTTTTGGCTTCGTTTTCCAGTTCAACGAGCCTGAGACGCGCCTTTCTAGCCCGATCCGCGTCGAGCTTCAAATGCAAAGTCGCTTGTCTCTGAAGCTTTATATCAACAGCCATATCCTTCTTCATGGTTTTGATATCGTCAAGCATTTTAGAAAACTTGGTGGCTTCAAATATCTCATCAAATCTCTTCTTCACCACGGAGGGTTCAGCCAAGGGCCATAAACTGTCTTCCTGGTGACAAAATATGACATAATCTAAAACAGCTCGAGAAGCTCCAAGATACATTGGCATTAATGCATCGAGATCAGCGCATTTACTTCCGACACTTTCTCTGGTATCAGTTACTCGATCGACTACGAGCAAATTGCCATCCAAAGTTTTGAACTGAGTAGCCGTTTTCTTCACCTGAACTTGCATTGACCTCGTGCACACCATTTCTTTGCCATTTACATTGACAAAAGCCAGTTTAATTTGGCCCATGACCTCTCGTTCTCCATTGAGCTTTGGATCATGAATGAAAGCACCACCCTTTGAGTTCGGAGGAAGGTCTCCAGTGGTAGCATACCTCAAAGACTCAATGATAGTCGTTTTACCAGTACCATTCTGACCGACTATGACAGTCAAAGGAGTTGCAAATTGAATAGAAGTTCTGGAATCATAGGATCGGATTCCTTGTATAGATAACTATGGGGAGGAGATTAGAGAGGAACAAATTACGAAAACAAACACTGAACATACTTTAAAAATGCTAGACCTGAAAATTAGTAATGGACTATATCATGTGACCGGTTCTATACTGACATTAATTCGTTAAAAATGCAATTTGTGTGGTTTTATTGCGATTACTCGCAGCCAAATTAGACGTGTATGAAGGATGACAAAATAGGAAACATTATTCAGAATCAATGTCTTGACGCATAAGAAGCGAGTTTTAGGCGGGAATGGAGGAAATAATGAGGATTAATGGTGAATTTAGGATATGCTGATGTAGATGTTCATTTTGAGAAAATTTTGAAAAAAATCGGCCTGTTCTCGGTCTTCTTCGTATGGCTCTTTCGATCGAGCCTCGCTTATCCATTATCCAACATAGTAAACGAGAAAGCCTTACGTATAGCAACTGAGACATTCAGCCTTTTATAGTAAATAGCCTTATGCACTTTTAGACCTATTCAAGTCTACAGTACCTGTTTATAGTATATTCTATATCTCAATTACGGTATGAGGAGAATCATTCAGGTCTAATACAAACCCGTATTGTTACTGAGAATGAGTTTATGGGTTTCTTTAAACACCAACGTATAGCAAAACAAAATTCACATCAAACAAAGACATTGGATATAAAATTAAAACATAACAAGATGACTTCAATGGCTAGTTTCATGGGTTAAATAGCTCTACTCTTGCTTCATTGAGGACCCTGGTGAAATCTCAGAAATCCATGAAAGAAAAAGAACAATAAAATATCGAAAAATATCAACTAAACGATCAATTGACCTTTTATATACAGTCGTAAAGGGTATCTTGTATACGAATTGGGAACTATAGGGTTCTCGATCCTATCTGGTTGCTAGCAATACATTGAAACTTGCCAATTTCAAGTTAGTTTCGAACAATCAACAAAATGAGCACAATGTCGGTGGAAGACGAAGGCTTCGAAGACAAACAAGATACTATATTGCCTTTTGGTCGACAGTTGTTGCAGACTTATAGTGGTATCCCCGCAGATAGAGTGGATTCTCATGTCCTTTCAATTCGTGACAGGGCTTTCACAGTTTGTAAATACCCCTGCATATCTCAGATTCAATTTTTAAGATGCCGTCTAGCCGAGGGATCGTTTTGTTCCGGTGTTATTGAAAAGCTAAAGTCAGACCCTGAGGCGACCTTTTTAGATGCCGGTTGCTGCTTTGGCCAAGAAATTCGGTACCTTATAACTCAAGGAGTTTCAGCTTGTCAGATTTATGGATTTGATTTGCAACAAGTATTCATAGACTTTGGTTATGAATTGTTCGGGGATCGTGAATCTCTAAAGACCAAATTTGTCACTGGAGATATCTTAAAGGCAGATTCAGAGTATGAAAAGACTGCTCTTTGTCGAGAATTCAAGGGTAAAATGGATATTATTTTCGCATCGTCATTGTTGCATCTGTGGAGATACAATGTACAGGTATTTGCTGCAACTCGATTGGCTGCCATGTCTCATGATAAACCTGGAGTAACTATTATTGGATGTCAGTATGGTAGTCCAAATCCAGTGGAAGTTCCAGGACTGAAAAAGGATGATAGGCTATTTTATCATAACAAGGAGACTATGCAATCGTTGTGGGCTGAAGTAGGGAAACGGACAAACACCAAATGGACTGTAGAAACAGCGATGTATAAGGACGAATGGACAGATCAACAGAGGAAGGCACCCTGGGGAATACCGGACTTGCGTATGTTGTGGTGGAAAGCAGTAAGGATTGAGTGAGGTGGTGCAGTGCTAAGAGGTCAGAGAGTAGCCGGTAAGAGAAGTATAGAAAGATAGAATTTATCGATAAATTATTACTAGAATTATTAGAAATTGGCCAATAATTGAATGTTATAAACTATAAATTCACGTAAAAAAGCCGAAATTCCACATTTCTCGCCAATTACTATATCTCCATAGTTCACCACCCGGAAAAACTTCACTTCCTGCCCCACCATGTCCAAACGAATTCTGTGTTTACATGGATTTTCTCAAAGTGGATCGCTTTTTGCCAAGAAAACAAGCGGATTGCGTAAATCGCTCCAAAAAGCAGGATATGAGCCTATATATATGGATGGTCCATTCAAATTAGATCCGTCTGACGTTGATCATGAAGTCAGTGAAGATTCACAGCGAGATGAAATGTTGGCTTGGTGGCCGCATAATCAGTCAAAACAAGATTATTACAAAATAGACGTTGCTATAAACGCTGTGAAGTCCTTTGCTGCAGCAAATGGTCCCTTTATAGGCTTAATTGGCTTCAGTCAGGGATCCGGGTTGGCTGCTATTCTTTCCAAGATATGGACATCTACGATTGATACGCAAAATGCATTGAAGTTCGTGGTTCTTTACTCGGGGTTTAAAGTCACACCTTCAGAATATCAGCATTACTATGACTCTCGAATCACGTTACCTTCGCTTCATATTATTGGCTCTTTAGATGCCGTTGTTGCTGAAGAACGATCTCAAGCTTTGACTGAATGCTATGAAAATCCAGCTGTAATAATACATCCAGGGGGACATTTTGTACCGAATTCAAAGCAACAGGTTCAACAGGTGTTGGGATTCATTTCGCATTATACGGCAGAGAAAGAGGTGGAGGATGGTGCTGCTGAAGATTAGAGGCTAGAAATGCAGTCAATTCACTGCCAGAAGATGATACAGGTGGGGTATGACAAGCGAGGCCTTCTTATTGTGATCATTGAACTCTGGCGTCCACACGGGACTGTTTGTATATACTTGGATTGTTCGATTGTTCAGATCATAGTGCTCTATGTAGTACCATGGATAAGGACCAGTCACTGTATACGTATAGTAGACAACTAGCAATTTACATCTGAATATGTTACGCACAATATTCTTCCAGATGATAAATATGAATCAACTAATCAATTAACGTTCCTACTAGTCAAATAGGCGTACAGTAGTCATGTCTGATGTCATAGAGCAAGCCACGTATGTTCCCAATTAGGAAATCACCCCTGATCAATAAAAGGTGTTCTTTGTTCTTGTTCCATAATAAAATCTCACTACATATCTTATACGATGATATCATCTATCAATTCCACTTGTTTTCTTTATTTTTTCTCCTCTTCTGTAGCTTCCTTTCTTGCTATCACATCGACTTTCTGTGACCTGAAAATGACTCAAATGCAATCTCTATGCGCCCACAATAAAATAACATGACTCACAGAGTAATTTTCGCTTTCTAATCGCGGATTTAACAAAAAAAGGTACGGAATTAAGTCAATAGAAACTTTAAAAGCACAGAATTCCTCACACCCTATCCGATACAATTCATACCATTAGATAATTGCAACCTGCCATTCCAGTCCCTCTAATTTGACCCTCAAATAACATGCCAGAAGAAGAAGAAATCTACGAAGATAAAAGAGATGTTATAAAACCTTTTGCTCGTCAGTTCTTGGAGTCCTATAGTGGTATCCCGGCTGACAAAGTGGATACTCACGTGCTTTCTCTTCGCGACGAAGCTTTTGAAATTTACAAATATCCCTGTATTTCTCAGCTCCGATTTCTGAGCTTTTATTTGCTTCGCTCGAAGTACAATTCTTATGTTCTTGAAAAGTTGAAATCAGATCCGCAAGCAACCTTCTTGGATGCGGGCTGCTGCTTCGGACAGGAGCTTCGTTATCTCGCCAATGAAGGCGTTCCATCTTCACAGCTCTACGGCTTTGATCTAGAGCAAGCATTTATTGATCTGGGATATCAATTGTTTCGTGATCGTGATTCATTCAAGGCCAAATTCATCGCAGGAAGCATCTTAGAGCCGGAATCAGATTATCAAAAAAGTCCCCTTTCTCAAGAATTCAATGAAAAAATTGATATCATTCTTGCATCATCATTTCTCCATCTATGGACATATGATGTACAATTGCTTGCGACAACACGATTGATTGCAATGCTTCGAGATAAACCCGGCGTATCTATTATTGGGCGCCAACTTGGCAGCCATGTTCCTGGAGAGTTTAGAGGGCTTACCAAGGACATGAAAATGTACTGCCATAACGAGGAATCAATCAAGTCTTTCTGGTCTCGATTGGGAAAGCAGACAAATACCGAATGGACAGTCGAGGCTGAAACATTTGACGATGAAGCCGTACAGCAGCAAAAGGGTGCACCATGGGAAAACCCAGATTCGTGCTTATTGTGGTGGAGAGCAATTAGAACCGCCTGATCGGGAATGAGGTAAAAATGTTGAGGCCTTTCGTTTAAGCTCTACTCGACAATGCCGTAGGACTCCTCCAGATACTTAGATAATATGCAACAATTCTGGTGAATAGAGCAATAAACTCCGCAATCTATGCTGTGTTTTGCCAGTTCGGACTAGATGAACCGAAACGCACAGCCGGACCATTCCAGTGAATCGGAGCTCCCTCGATACTCAATGCTGGCAGCAGCCTGTGAGCGGCACCCCAGGCTGTCTTTTCAATAGAATCAGAGAAATCCTCGTCTGTATGTTTGTCAATAATCGTTTCGTCATTCGAAGGTAGCACGCTAACAAGCAGAGCAGCCATCCGAGCGAGCGATACATGTGCGACAACTCCCTGTCCAGTCATACGAAAGCGAATAAGACTCTCTACTGCCACAGTCGCCAGTAAGTATCCCGTAGCGTGATCTAGGGCCTGCACAGGTAACGGAGTAGGTCGATCAGTCTTCAGACGACGCATACCTTCGTAAGCAATGCCGGAGCTCATTTGCACTAGACTGTCGTAACCACGTCTTTGCGACCACGGGCCCGTCCATCCATAAGCATCAAGAGATACATCTATCAAGCCTGGACGCACTTTCTGCAATACATCGGCTCCTAACCCGAGCTTCTCAAGAGCACCAGGACGGTAGCCGTGGAGAAAGATATCTGCATCCGCGAGTAGTTCCAAGAGTCGTTCGCGATCTTTTGAGTTACGCAGATCGAGCCGTGCACATCGTTTACCTAGTGTCAGTTCGGGCTCAACGCTTGGTTCTTCCCAGTCTGGCGGATCAATGCGTAAGACATCAGCTCCAAAGCCAGCCAAAAATCGAGTAGAGACCGGACCAGCGATAATACGTGTCAGATCAAGTACCCGAATACCTGTAAGTGGCCGCGTGGGATCAATTGAGTGGTCTATGGGCCATTTAGATGCTCTAGACCCCGTGCTATAGGCTACCAGAGGCTCCTGGTTGACAGACAGACCCTGAGGATGAGCCAACCAAGCCTCAATTGAGCGCATAGTCGCTGCACAACCTCCGTGCTCTACAATTGCCGACTCCAATTGGTCAGCACGCCATTGTCGCACGGCTTTGCCAACCAGCTCACGTTCTCCAGGAACTTGAAGAACTGCAAGAGCAGCTTCTCGATGGTGTCTGGCATTAGTATGTAGCCGAATCCAGCCGTCAGCAGCTTCATAGTCTCCAGCAATGGGGTCCCAAATAGGAGGGCTCGTCCAGCCAATTTCTCTATATGATTTGGTGAACCATACCGAGGCTAGTCTTCGGTTGATTTCTACCTTTGGCGGCGTGCCATTTTTTGTTCCGATTAGCCGTGAAATAGCCAATCCTGCTGCTCCAATAGATGCAGCCGCCAGATCACTTGTTGCAAATATAGATTTGAGGCTTCCTGAGCCGGTGACTGTATATGAAGGCTTCAATGAAGCAGATTCAAGTTGATCTCGACTGGCAGCGTTCCAGATCTCTTGTAGAAAGTAGTCGACTGGATTTTGGACCTTCTTAGGAACCAGCACTGAAGAGGTTTCTAAAGGCATTTCTAGAGAAACATTTAATGAATGAGAGGTTTTGTTGGTTTAATTTTCTGGGGTAACCAGGCCGTTATATACTGATCGGAAAGTGTTACCCGGTGGTCACAAGATACCTAAAACGGAAGTGAAATTTGTGATATCCGACGTGAAAGGCCAGAACAGTGAGGATATAGGGTATAATTATATCTGAGGAATTTGTATTTATGAATTTTGTTCATTAAGATGACTATAACCGCTTCTTTTCGTAAAATTTACATTAAGCAGCTGTTGCTTAGCTATGGCCTGATGATGAATAGTTGAGTCCTACGAGCAGGAGAATAATCAACCAATGACAGCCTATGACTCTATAAAACACTAAAAGCCCTCAATAATCCCGTTATTTCCCATAATGCAATGAGTAGATCCGCCGCCCCCATTTCCCCCCTCAATCAGTCATCCCCCCATAACTCATATGCATTGATTGAAACTTTTTGAAAAACATCACTCTGCATCATCATTGCATCAACCCTGTGACTCAATAACGATTCCTCCACATCTATATATACCACCCCATTGCCAGAGGTCTTTTTATGTTACGGAGTCTCTGGAAGGGAGTAATTGATAGAAAAAACCATCGATATCTGTTGTGGAATCGCTACTTTAGTTATACAAATATGGATCTGGAGAGAGCCAAGCTTCCTCAATGGTATCCTCCTACTAGCCATGGCCAGCCGTCGAAGCTGAAGCTTTATAATACGTTAACACGTACCAAGACTGAATTTGTTCCTTTGGATGGGAATCGTGTCACCTGGTACTCTTGTGGTCCTACTGTTTATGATGATAGTCATATGGGACATGCTAGAAACTACCTATCTATAGACATAAACCGACGAATTATGTCGGATTATTTCGGATATGATATCATGTTTGTTCAGAATGTCACCAATATTGACGATAAGATCATTGTGGGGGCTAGACAGAAGCATTTGTTCGAGGTGTTTAGTCAAGAAGCTGCTAAACATGGACCTCATGCCACTGAAGAGATTGCTCAAAGAGTCCATCAAGATGCTTCTGCTTTCGCCCAGAGTAAGTTATCTGTTTCTGTCGATAAAGGACTAGCTGCATTTGAAGAATGGGCATCTCAAGTCTCTGCTGAGGATCAAGCCAAAGACCCCAAGTTCAAGCTGCATGTCACTTCTATAAAGAATGCCTTGGCTGCGGCCGAAAACTACCAGACTTTATCATTGGATGACTTTCTGGAAAAGTCAAAGTCTGTTCTCATGGCCTCACTTGACAAAGAAAGAGGCGCTACTGTCACCGACCACAAGATATTCAATGATCTGGCATCATACTGGGAAAACGAATTCAATGCTGACATGAGCGCTCTTAATGTTCGCCCACCAAGTGTGACTACTAGAGTGTCGGAATACGTGCCTGAAATTGTCGAATTCATACATACTATCATTCGTCATGGGTTTGCCTATCCTAGCTCTGACGGAAGTGTATATTTCGATACTGTCAAATTTGAACAGGATGCCAACCATACATATGCCAAACTGCAGCCTTGGAATAAGGGCCAGCAGAGCTTAATAGATGAAGGCGAGGGCTCCTTATCTCTGGACTTGCTAGGCAAAAAATCTGCCAATGATTTTGCTTTATGGAAGGCTTCAAAGGCTGGAGAACCAGCTTGGGATTCTCCCTGGGGCAAGGGACGACCTGGTTGGCATATCGAGTGCTCTGTAATGGCTACTGATATACTCGGAAACCAAATTGACATTCACAGCGGCGGTATTGATCTTGCATTTCCACATCATGACAATGAATTGGCTCAGTCTGAAGCATATAGTGGTGAGAAACAGTGGATCAACTATTTTCTGCATAGTGGACATCTTCATATTGAGGGCCAGAAAATGAGCAAAAGCTTAAAGAATTTCATCACAATTAAGGAATCACTAAAAAAGTACAGTGCTCGTCAGTTGAGATTAGCTTTTGCTATGCAGCCGTGGAACACTTCATTTGACTTTAAGCCTGCATTGTCCGAAGTCAAGTCTTTTGAATCGTCGCTGAATAACTTTTTTAGTGCTGTTAAGGGGTTAATTCGAGAGGAAGCTTCTAGCACAGATTCAGGTAAAATTGTGATCAAAAAGCCCGGCAAGCCTGAACTTGAGGTGTACAAACATTTGGCTTCTACTCAAAGAGCAGTTCATGAAGCTTTTGCAGACAATTTGTCGGTGCCTTCTGCTATTTCAGCAATAAGTGACTTGGTTCAGCAAACCAACGCGTATATAATTGCTGCAAAAGCTGATGTGAAGACTGAACCGTTGGCTGAAGTTGTTAGATGGATTACGAAGATTCTCAACATTTTGGGATTTAAAACAAATTCTAATGGACTCGGATGGGAAGTTTCAGCATCTGCTACGAACTCGGTTGCCAAGGAAGATATTGCATTTCCTTATGTACGGGTATTGTCCGATTTTCGTGATGATGTTCGAGAGAAGGCTATTGCCAAGGCTCCATACAATGAATTTTTGGCAATTACAGACCATATTCGGGATTTTGAACTTTTAGAACTTGGAGTTTCTTTGGATGATCGTGGTGACGAAAGAGGAGCTTTGGTGAAGTTTGTTGATGCAGAAGAACAGCAAAAGCTTCTTGATCAACGTAAGGAAGCCGAGTTACGAGCTCAAGAAAAGGAAGCCAAGAGGGCCGAGCAAGCAAAATTGGAAGAGCAAAGGCGCCAGGAGAAATTAGAGAAAGCCAAGATATCGCCAAAAGAGATGTTTAGAAACACCCCGGAACAGTATAGTGCGTTTGACGACGACGGGTTGCCTACGCATACCAAAGAAGGAGAGCCAATTTCCAAAAGTTTAGCCAAGAAACTAGCCAAACTTCATTTAGCGCAGTCCAAGCTGCATGAGGAATATCTTAAATCGGCCAAATAAGGTGTTGACAAGAGTATTTTGTAACTGTATTAATTAAATTATATGCTCAGGAGGCTGATTAAAGTTAGGGTCAAAGCACAACGGTAAGGTTCAAAGCTCAGCAGCAACACAGTAAGGTTCAACTGCTCAATCCGTTAGATTCAAACGCTCAACCCATTAAACAACCAACCCCGTTATACTGCTTATAGGTTTAGTGTTGAATCTCATGAAGAAGATCAAAGGCTAAGCCAAAAAGAACCTCAAGGTTTCAACAAGCTTAAGTTTAAAACACCCCCAATCGTACATTTCCCAATTCACCTTTTATTTATACATCAATTCCATTGAATCTTTTTTTATCTCATATTTGTCTCGTTTTGCTGCATATTTTATCGTTTGTCTCAGGTTGCCCATGAGGCTCACGTACGGCTGTTGCGAAACATTTTGTTTACCATTTAGTGCAGCACCACCCCCTTTTTTTAGCAAAATTCTCTCATTCGCTGACTTACAGCAACAAGACGCTGTATAAAAGTGGTTGATATTCAAACCTATAGGTATGTATAAGATGATTAGAAGGGTGGTTTATAGTGAGTCACGTTACTGACGGTTTTTTTCCAGGGTTGGTTGTCTTCTGCCTTGTCTTGGATATCTACCCGATCGTTTGGTAGTTTTAAAGGATCGACTGGTGTAATTTCAGCAAAGAAATCTCGAGAAACTTTATTTGCTGAATAGCCAGGGGATTTTTGGCCCGTTTTCTTGTCTTTTTTCATCGTTTCTTGCCTCTTGGTTTCGGCCCCCCCTCGGTAAAAACCCTTGAAATTTCAAGCAATGAAGTCGAATTCCGCGTCAATTCCTTGTTTGCTCTATTTAGCATTTATCTCTTTATTTGCAGCATCTTATGCTTTGACATCTCCTCAATCTATTAGCATTCCTTCCATCGATACCTCTGCTTTAGGCAGTATAGGTTTGGTGGGCCACTTTGACTCAATACAAAAATACACTTATGAGGGCCAACAGGATACCTTGAGTCAACCTAGCATACTCGATAGCATTGTGTATCAGACATCGTCGAATGAAATTGTGCCATTGAATGAAACAGATGGCCTTGTCACGACTGCCTGTAGTCTGGGGTCTCAGATATACTTTGTGGGCAATTTTACAAAAATAGGAAGCAAGCAGTTTCCCTCGGGTTTGGCTATATTGAACGCCGCTTCTGGTGATCTTTCTGAACCTAAGAATAGCTCTATTTCACCAAATGGCACACAGATAAACGCACTTTACTGTGACAGCACTGCCGGTTTGGTCTACTTTGGTGGTAGCTTTTCTTTTCAAAATGGCACTGGTGTGGCTGTTTATAGCACTTCAAACTCTTCTTGGATAGCGCCTGGTTTTGGTGGCTTCGACTCAAATGCTGTGGTGACTTCTATCACTCCTTTTGCTGGGAATATCCTTTTTGGAGGCACTTTTTCAGGCCTGGCCAATTCCTCAATAACTTCGACTTTTTCGAATTCTTCCAACATTACTCTGCAAGATTACACGGAACAGCCATTGTCTTTTGGTGCTGCTTCAATTGTAACTGAAAATACGGATCCATCTTCAGATCCTTCTTCAATTGTCTGTCCCGGCTCAGGTTCTGGCTGGCAACTTAACCCTGGACAACTTGGAACATGGACAGCATCTTGGCCATACTCATTTGTGCCAACAACGCTTCGTCTGTACAACTTACAGAATAGCGGTAATGGTGTCAAGGATTTCCGATTCACAGCCTTTCCCTTGAACGGTATCCTCAACCTGACGTATACCGACCCATCCTCTGGAGAGCAAATATCTTGCTCAAATGGCTGTCCTCTTCCGCAGTCATCTACGAAAGAGTATACGGATTTCCAATTTGTTAATCCTGTCGATATGGATAGCTTCCAGATCTACGTTATGGACTACTATGGTTCTGCAGCTGGACTTTCTGGTATTGAAATCATCCAATCGAATTTGAATGTTTATGCTGATGATGCGTATAATCAGGGGGCTTCTTGCCAGAAGCTGACGTTCCAGTCATCTTCGCAATTACAAGGTAGTGGCTGGACTAACGTTACAGTCGCTGGAGACAGCTATGAGACCGTTACAATCAATTCTCAGTCGGATTTATCAAATTACCAAGTCACAATGCGGCCAGGTGTTCCCAGCAATGGAAACTTTTCATTGCATTTATTCACACCCGGCTGTGTTAGCGACGGGACCTGTCAATCAAGAGGCGGAGTCAATGTCACTGTGTATCCATCTTCTGATAGCTCCGACGCGATTAGCACTGTAATCTATCAGACCAACGATAACACCAAATATGATGCTATCTACAATGGTAGCGTGAATCTGGAAAGTGGATTTACTCCTTATGTCACTCTACAGCCGGCTTCTGGTCAAAATGTGCCTTTCACCTTCGTGGCCGACCGGTTGCAATATATATTTACAGGTGGAGCAGAAAACAGCACGAACTCATCCGCTTCTATCAACATCAATGGTTTGTTTGATTACAGCTTGAAGAATTTCACTGAATATGATTCCAACTCCTCTTTTATTCCTGTTGCGAACGCATCAGTGCTGGATGGATATGATCTCAATACGGGAGCAAATGTGTACGGAACTGTTTTGCTGAATTCAAGCGACGTCGTGGTTGCAGGCAATTTTGAATCATCTGCTGGTTCAAATCTTGTCATTGCGTCAGGTAGCTCGTTCTATTCTGTTAATGGTAACGGCACAAACGGACCTGTGAGATATATTGCATCGTCCGGAAATGTGTTTGCCGTCGCTGGGTCATTCAATGGCTCTAACAATGGAAATATGTCACTTAAAGGGTTTGGTGTTTACGATGGCTCTTCATCGGCTTGGGTAGGAGTCGGTTCAGGTATCAGTGGCGGTGCGGTCAGCAATATTGTGCCATATAAGCTGAATGGTACTACCGACTCGTTTGCTCTGACTGGTAATTTTACATCTGTTAATGGAAGTGATGTGCCTGGATTTGCTCTTTGGTTGATAAAAGAAAAGAAGTGGTTGCAGTCGTCAAGCTTATCATCTCTGTCAATAAATGGCCATTTATCCACCGGAATTTCTATTAACGGGTCTGAAATATATTTTGGAAGTATTCAGAATGACGGATCTAAGGCTTCAGGTGCGGTTTCTCTGAATTCTCAGTTTAATCTCAATTCGATGCCATTATCATTTGTGCCATCTAATGGAAGCAGTAGTTCGAACAGCACTTCGAAGTTGAGCAGGAGGGCTACAATATCGACTAGTGATGCTGATACCATTTATTGTGGTGCCTTTGCTAACTCGAGCGTTTCCATTCTTGGTGGAAGGTTCAATGCGCACGATCCTAATTCTTCTCAACCAATTCAAAATATAGCCTTTGTCAATCAGGACACTGGAACCTCCAGTGGTCTTGGCTCTTCGGTGTTTAATGGTAACGGTGATAATACTGTCTATTCCCTCCTTGTGAACGGTAACAACTTGTTTGCCGGTGGTAGCTTCACTGCTCAAATCAATGGTTCACAGCAAAATGGTCTATTCTTCTATGATCTACAAAATGAGGGTTTCTCGTCGACCCAACCTCCTGGTATATCTGGAGGTGAAGCAGTTGTAACTAGTCTAAATATGCGACCTGATACGCAGCAGCTGGTTGTAATGGGATCTTTCCAGTCAGCTGGAAGTCTTGGTTGTGAGTCTTTCTGCATATACGATTTGGATGCCAGTCGATGGAATAGTCCACCAAGTGGTCTTTCAGGATTGGTAGCGGATGCGACTTTCATTAGCAATGACATCATTTTATTTGCAGGAGATCTTCAACTAAACAGCACATCAGGTGTTTATTTTGCTAGTTACGATTTTGGCAATTCTTCCTTCACTTCATACAGCAAGATGTCAGATGGTCTACCGGGCCCGGTGAACTCATTTGTTCTAAACGGAAATGGACTTGACTCAGTATTTGCAAGTGGTACAGATCTTCAAAACAATAGTACCTATGTTGCATATTGGAATATGACGCATTGGACTCGAGTTGATTCAGTATTCGAGTCCAATACTACAGTGACTGGTTTAACGTTGCTTGCATTGAATTCAAATCACAACTCCAATGACATACTACCTGCTAATCAGCTTCTTTTGATTACTGGTAGCATATCTTTGAAAAATTTCGGCAACACAACGGCTGTGATGTTTGACGGCCAGAATTGGCAGCCTCTTTTACTGGCATCTAGTGACTCGGGCCCCGCATATGTCAACTCATTTTTCTCACAGAGCACCCAGAAATTCAACACGTTGGCCACCAAAAAGTACATGAAGAGAGGATATGTGGTGTTGATATCGTTGGCAATAGCCATTGGTCTTACCTTTTTGTTTGTTCTCCTTGGTCTATTGGCCACTTATATTCGTCGAAGACGACAAGGATATATGCCAGCACCAAGGGTTTCTGAATCAGAAATGACGGAAACAGTTCCTCCTTCTACGTTGATTAGGGAACTTGACCATGGACGTGGCACGTGATGATTTTTGCATTGAATGAGAAGACCAATATGGCGAGGAAAATTATCTTTGGTTTTTTAATATTAACTGTTATGTATTTGTACGATAGATTTTAATGATATTTAAAGATTGAAATCGAATAGCATGAAATCAAATAAGTATTATTGTCGTTCAGAAGTTTGTCGTTTGTCGTTTAAGATGTTTTATGTCGTTTCGTTGACGAATCCTCGTCCTCGTCAGTTGAGAATATCTTCTGCTGAGCACGAAAAGCCTGGAAACGGGGATCTTTGGATGCTCGATCAGCATACGTAAGAAGCTTTTCTCGAGCATCTTCAGACTTTCGTTCGCTGAAAGAGACATTTTCTTCAAGATGTTTGGGGTCTGGAACCCCCCATACTGCTGGACTGGGTTTCTCAGGTCTCATTTCAGGTTCGTCCAGACCTCTCTTTTGACGTTCACGTTTTATCTTTTGTGATTGCCATGCAGCCTCTTGAGCTTTTTCTCGAGCCATAATCTCCTCGTTAAGACCCTGAAGACTGATGTTGGCAGTTGAACTATCATCAATGTGACGTGCTCTTGGTGCCTTTTCAACAATTAATTTTGCTCCTTTCGAAGATTTATCGCGTGAGAACAACATGTGAACCTCGCCATTTGCAAGGCCAATAAATAGTTGATTTAATTTGTGGTGCCAATATACTTGGCTAACATTTGTCGGAAATTCGACCTTTTGTACAGTAACTAGATCAGACTGATCCAATATTTCCAGATGATTTTCATTACCAGTAGCAATGAATTTGTCGGCATAGTCATCAGGAGATGCCACTATCGAAAGTTCTTCGCATTCATTTTTGAACCCATCTCTTGCTAGAAGTGGTTTACTGAACTGTCTAAGATCCCACAACTTGACAGTATCATCAGTACCACCACCACGTGAAACTATCATGTTTTCATTTAGAGTCAGAATGGAACTGGTATGCGACATTGGACTGTGAGCCCCAGTGACTTCCTTGGCCGGTCTAAGTAGCTGTCTTGCATCATACACTCTCAAAGCACCATCTGTGCTTGCAGCTGCAAGTAGTTTAGCTGATAGCCAATTGATAGCAGTTGCAGCAGTTTTGACGCCTTGACCCTTGAGTGCATTTCGCAATACAATGACGGATTTTTGCGACTTGAATGAAGACGAATCCCATATTCGTACCGTTGAATCTGCACCAGCAGTAGCAAAATCACTAGAAGATGGACACCATTGACCCTGAAAGATTTCTCCAACATGTCCCTTTGTATTTCGCATATCAACTAGATACATATCACCACCAGCATATTGACCGAGCTCTTTTCCGTCGCGAGAATAGAGTTTTGCTCGAGAATACCGTGGGATAACTAGTATGTTATTTCCAGCAGAAGCATCAGAAAACACAGCCTGATGTACTTGATGCGATTCCAAGGGCTCTATTGAACGGAATGGAGATTTTGTAACAGGATCCATGCCTGCAAAATCCCATAGTTTGACGGTTTGATCGTATGAGGAAGTGACTAGACGAGAACCGCTTGAATCAGCAGATATTCCCGATATTTGTTTATCATGAGATGCTAAAGTTAGTTCGTGAGAGATTGGAAGGTCATCTGATTGGTCCGAATCGGAATCACTGTCGGAATTTTCATCATTCTGGCTGTCGTCCCTTTGGCTAGTAGCTACTCTCTCGTAGTTCTTGTAGCTATTGTCGATATTAAAATCCAGAGAAGTCGACTTTTTCCCAAACTCAAACGGTATATCCGATGATAATTGATCAGTCATGGAAATACTGAAGAGTCGGGTTTCCAGTGTTGTTCAGCTGACTGTTTGTTCAACCGACTGTCCTAGAGTGAGAGTGAGAGTGAGCACTGAGAGTCACTGAGCACTGAGAGAGCATAAGGAACACACTATAAGCCAGCCGGCTGCATCGAACAACCACCGAGCATTAGCAGCACAATGAACGTACTTTACATAAATATTCCCAAATCTTTGAATATCCACAAATAATAATCCAATTATCCCATCAATTTATCCCCCCAAACTCTAATTTCCTTCCTCGCTCTTCCTTACCCCAAGCTTATTTAGTTGATGCTGCAAAATCCTCAACCATCATATCACCAGTTAGAAAGAACAAACGGGTGACATGATATACTCGCAACATGCTCGTAAGGGCCGCGAGAATCAGGGTAGGTAAAACAGTCTGATAACAATCCCTTGATATAGCCCCGTCCTAATCTCCCCAGTCTATAATAAAGACAATGGTGCTCGTTTAGTAGCTGGCTGTATTGTTATGGACCAACGGAAAACTCACGTTCTAATGGTTGGATCTTCTTCTCCTAGTACAGCTTGGGTATTTCCAAAAGGAGGCATCGAAAAGGACGAGGAGCATGATTATAAGCTAGCAGCAGCAAGAGAAGCATGGGAAGAGGCTGGAGCGAAAGGCACGGTGGGGGAGTACCTGGGGATGATTCCCCACGACAAGAAGAATAGATACCCAATTAAGAGTGAATTCCACTTTTATGAAATGATCCTTGACAAGTTAGAGGAGGTTTATCCTGAATCTTCCACGAGAAGAAGACGGTGGGCCGATTATGAAGACGCTAAGAAGAGTCTCATTAAGGCCGAAAGGTACGAATTACTCGAGGCTTTAGACCGAAGTAGCGTCATCAAGGGCGCAAAGTAGCGTTAAAAGTCGCAATTAGTACAAACTTTTTAAAGAGTATATAACTCTGTAGATTATATTTAAAGGTGAGGCACTAACGTCGTCCTTGCCCAAGCATGGCTAACGATCCCATGAGATCCTGCAATGGGTTAGTATTTCTTTGAGGGGCAAGTCCAAAGTAAATCTGGCCCAATTTCAATAAAGGTTCATCAAGCGCCTTCATATCGGAAAAAGATGCTTTTTTCTCCATGAGTTTGCGAAACAAGGCGGCCGATTTGTATTGACAGCACAGAGTCAAGGTCTGTAAAAAATTGATCAGTGGAAAGTCTTCATAGACAGTGACTTTAGGAAACTGAGGCTCTTGTACAACAGTGGTACGCTTTTGAGGTGGAGCTGACTCGAATAGCGATAGAAATCGATGCAGAAAAGCTATACAGCCTTTAATGTTCTTCATTTCAAGGTAACCAATGACACCACGAGCACAATATATTCCAGCATTACTAGGATCAGGATCTTCAGTATACCACTCAAAGAGAAAATCCGCAAGTACTGCAGGACTATCTTTTATTCCTAGAATGAGATGTTTCTCAGCTTCATATGCCTCGTTAGCCTTGACAAATATACAGCCAAGTATATGGTGCAATTCAGGATCACCAAACTCGACATTGCCGAATTTGATAGTCCATCCAATGATTTCAGATCCAATTGTTTTCAAAGAAGGATCAGCAGGGTCGAATTTGGCCAATAGTCCTGCTATTTTTGCCCGCGATGATCCATCCACTGGAGTTTGAGCCAATTCCAGCGTCGAAATATAATATGATAAAAGATCGCTCCCAGATCCACTTTGACCAGCGTCCAGTAGTTGTACTATCGACGGATATAATAAATCTAAGGCGCTGTTATAGTCACGGGATCTGATATATCGTGTAACAATGGTACGAACAGCCTGATGAGCTTCATAATAGTTGCCGTCAGCAATTCTACAAAGACGGTTAGTATACAAATGCTATCTGGAAGCAAACAGCAACTATCTTATCACTTTTCACCTACTTATGTTTCGTTCTTTCAATGGTTTTATCAAGCCGATTCATGATGGATGAAGTCATCTTGGTGGCTTACGGCTGTTGGGATTTATGCTGGACGGGGCTCAGGTGCCAAGGTACAGAATTGATTATTTAGAAGCTGTTACTTTTAGAAGCTGTTAATTTAAAGACTTATTTTTTCGTAGACTCTTTTTCTGGGTCCTGGTTCGTTTGTTGTGCCAATTTCTCTAATAATTCCGCTCGAAGATCCTCCACTTCAGCAGCCAAACTCTTGACATCGCTGTCAACGTTATCAAAATCCGGAAGAGGAACACCCAATGTGGTATTTTCTTTTAATTCGACATTCAGCTTTCGTAACGTAGCAGCTTGACCCTGCAGGATATCTTTGGCCGTTTGTTTTTCCGGTACTTTTGGATATAATTGTTGAAATGTCTTGAGCACTGTTCGTTTAGGAGGACCGTAGAATAGTACTGAAAGTACAATTATAAGAACATGCACGTAGAAATAGACTGTCTTCCATACGCTGAATGATGGTCCTGCATTTAGTAACAAAAACGGTTGTGCAGTATATCCAAAAGCTAATTGAGTTACTATCCAACAAACCACATCATAAGCAGGCTTATAACGATTAGGAGTGACACGATCTGATTCTAAGAATATAGGACGCACATGACGTCTGAATGATTTGCCGAGATTCTGTAAAAATGCCCCCGTTACAAACGTCAAATAGTATCCAGACCGAGTTCCATGCCATACTGCCGAGGTTATAAAGGTTGCCAAAGACGATATAAGACCTGGCTTCTTGCCCTTTGGAGTAACCCGCAAATAAATATAATTTCTAAGCCATTGATTGGTGTTTATATTCCAGTTTCCAATAAACGTATACGAGTTTTGAGCAAATTCTATCTTGATTGGATCAATGTTTCGTAGTCTATCCCATCGAGGCTTCTTGGTCTTAGGATCTTTACCATTGAATCCAAGCCCACTTAAAATGCATGCACCTTCTGAAATACTCCAAGCTCCGTAATATTTGAGACGAGCTACAAATCCAACTGCATATAAGTAGAATCCACGATATACAAAAGAGGTTGAATTTGCAAATGCTGGAGTCTCCAGATACTCGACTTGAACATATTTGCTGGTATAAACCCATAAGGCAATCCATGCGATTCCTTCAATGCACTTTATACTTGCGGGAATAAAAGAATGCGGGATTTTATGCTTCTTTTTAGGTGTAAAATCATTGAACATCGACATGTTGATCCAGGCTTCAAACTCAGCGTAGTCACAGCTTGGACCAGTCATAACACTGGGGAAAAACAGTGCATAACTTAGAAAGTAAAGCAAAGAAGGATGAGATTTCAATGCTCGTTCCTGTTGAAAAGAACTTAACTGAGACGGTTTAAGAGTACCATCGTAGACATTCCATCCAAAAGCACTGAGTTTCATTACGAGCACCATCTGAGCTCCAGTAATGTCAATGATGTTTGGATCAAAGTCGGTCTTTAGCTGCGCTCTCATGTGATTCAACAGTAAAAAACTCATCTGAAACATGAAATTGAACCATGGCATAAACGGATTTCTTCTATATCGATAGGTTGCATAGTAGGTGATGAGACTACTGGAGACCAACACTGTTAAACCATACCAAAGATTGAATATACCGACTAGATAAAACACAGAAACGCTTAAAATTAGACATAATAACAGGCAGACGGTCAAACTACTTACGCTATGACGAACACTTGGCGAAGATGCACGTGTTTATCGGGCAATCGTTTGGTTATTCCACATAGAGGATATGATAAAATCAAGCATAAAGCTACTCTAATTAGATCAGGAGTTACCGCTATGGAATCAGCCAATGATTGGATGAAACCTTCTAACGAAACAGCCATTTTGGCAGGCGTGCTGCTTTAGTAGAGTCTGGTGTGGCTGAACAGTGTCTAACAAACAGTTGTACTCACAATGGCTCTAAGAGAGAGAGATTTGGAGTTTTTTCAGTTGGCAGTAAAACAAGCGAGAAAGAGTAGGTGGGAAAATTGCATTTATCTAAATAGTGGGCTCTTAGGTCCTTTTATGTTTATATGTTATTTAGCTTTATTGATCTCCTTATCTTATCAAACAATCTCTCTAACTGATAGGCTTTGATCAAGGCGGCATTCCTATCGGAGCGGTTTTGGTATCGGAAAATGGTATTGTTTTAGGTAAAGGACATAATCAACGAATTCAAAACCATTCTGCTATTCTTCATGGTGAAATGGCTGCTTTGGAAGATGCCGGTCGATTACCAGGCTCCGCCTATAAAGGTTCTACAATGTATACAACGCTAAGTCCGTGTGATATGTGTACTGGAGCTTGTCTACTTTATGGGGTTAATCGGGTAGTCTTGGGGGAAAACCGCACCTTTACAGGTGGTGAAACATACTTGGAATCCAGAGGAATTACTGTTATTAATTTAGATGATGACGAATGTCGACAACTCATGACGAAATTCATACAGGACCATCCTGAACAATGGAATGAAGATATAGGAAAGTGAAAATATATTTGTATAGTATGATTTTTAGTATATATATATATATAGGCTCTGTTTGGTTATTTTCTACCCCTGTCACATGTCCAGTCCCTTACGTTTCTAGAAAAGTCTCAAAATTCCCATTGATCGGGCCTCATAAACCGAAATCCGGGGGAGATTATTCTTTCCTTTATAACATCTCATTAAAAAACCCGCTTTATATTTCATCCTAAGAAAAAGAACTACTCAGGGAAACTTGGATATTTTCATATCATTCCTTGAGTATTCATTTTATTTATTAGACTTTAACTACTAAAAACAAGCTTGCTTCTCAGCTTGTTTTTCTAAATCCGCAAACCACACACTGCAATCAGACGGTGGTGGCCTCAACTTGTATTAATATATTTATTTCAGTCTAATATTCCTGACAACTATCTGACCCGTCAGTATCTTGTCGGAATAGCACCGCTTTATTTATCATGAATAATGGCGATTTCAACCAAAATGAGTCAACTCAACCTCAAGTCTACTTCATGAATTACTCTTTCAACATTCCTAGCATAACATCTTCTGCCTATCAAGACATGGTTAGACGCCAGGAGACCAACAACTTCAATAACGCCAATACTCAAGGCGGCTTTGATCGAAATGGCGATTTCAATTTGTTTTCGGCAATGAGATCTGCAAGACCGGCATCTGGTGTTTCGCCGTTTTCCGCCTTTATTAATCTCTATTCAAACCCCAATAACGCCGACAATGCACCTCCCGAAGCAACTGCGACTCCTACCAATGGTGACGGCTCCGGAGCAAATAATGCATTTTGGTATCGCGTCGGTGACAACTCGTTTTTTTTCCGAGCACCCGTGTCGTTTGAGGGGTTTCCGACAGCCTCAAAAAAGATGAAGGCCTCAGTTCGTGGACTCAACATGCTCAAGTCCGTCGACCTATCGTCTTTGCCTGAGCATGAGCGCACTTGTCCTATATGCTATGAAGCTTATGAATCAAATGTGTCTCCTGTTGTAGAGCAGCCTGCTGGTGAAGTAAATGCCGCAGACGGATCTCCCGAGTCCGACCCGCCCGAAAGTTTCCCGGATATTAGCGAGGAAGATCCTCCTGAATCTGTGCCGGAGGATTTTGATAATCATTGCATTTTGGATGATTTGCCCGAGCATAGCCCTGTTGCGATGCCTTGTTCACATGTGTTTGGGGCCCAATGCATCAAGGAATGGCTCTCAAGCTCAAACAGCTGCCCTTTGTGTCGCGAAACTGTCGATAGCCAGGACGCTTCACAAAGACAAGATGCCGGTATGAATGGCAATCAAATTTTTCATTTGTTGGTAAATCTTTTCCCCAACTATTTTCCATCATATGATCAGAACCGTGACAATGGTGTCAGTGCGAGTGAAACTTCCTCCACTACAGATGCCTCAATGTCGGTTTCTGATAGCCCACCTCCAAGTGATGGGTTTGCATCTCAAGAGTATGAAATCAATCTTCATACTTTTGCGATTGGAGCAGACGATGGAACCTGGTCTCAGGATGACACAGCATCAACAGCAACAAGAAACAACCCGAATGATGATTCGGTCGATGATCCCACTGCCGATCCTGAACTTCCTGTTCCAACACCGGAGCGCTCTCATACACCTGCTAGCGAGGATGCCACTGCTGGTTCCGGTGCGTCATCTCGATATTCTGTTCTTGGTGGTTGGAGACGACATCGTCACCACCCGTATTCAAGACAAGCATCCGACACAAGTGCTCTCAACGATGGGGACATTGTTGCATGTGCGTGTGAATCTATTGGCTGCTGCGTTAATGACGACAGCGGATCAGATCGGAGGTCATTGGTTCGTCTTGCTTGTGGTCATGGATATCATGAGCCATGTCTTAGAATGTGTGCAAGTGCTCACGGCGATACTCCCGTTATTCCGGATACCCGGGACGTGGAACGTAGCGGGGCATTTGATTTTTGGTGTATGAGATGCAGACGTTATCGAAATGTTGTTGCATAAATTGTTCATTATTATTTGAAACACTTGGTGATTCCTAGCGTCTAGGATTACAAAAAAGGCGTAACTTTTTCATTGTAGATGTTTGCCATCACATTATTTTGCATTGTATAGAATGTTTTGAGAAAAAATTTTAATACTTTGAAGTATTGTATGTATAAAATTTTAGCACATTCGATTATTATTTCATCATAACTGACCAATTATGACGTCTTTGAGACAATCTAACCAGCAATCAGATTATGATAATAAAGGGTAACAGCTATGTTTGCATGTGGTAATGTGCATGTGATGATAAGGGTTTCCATAATATTGACGGCTCAAATAGGGAATCCATAAGACTTGAACCAAGTACACAAATAGAAAATAAATGCATTAGCAGTTCCCATTTTTTACACTTAACACATTTTTCAAGAGCCTGAGCTGGATACTTTGATCAAACCGAGACGCAGTAGACTGCGTCAAATGAGAAGAGCTCCTTGAGTATAATGGTCAATAACAACGTTCAACCTCGTCATCCCCGTCAACCACGTCGACTTCGCCCAACTGTGGATCCCCAGCCTAATGTTGATAATGGAAACTCAGATGTGACCATTGCCAGGCAGAATTTTGCCAACAGTGACATTGAGAAGTTGGTGCATGAACTTCAATCCGATGATGAAGGTCCTAGTGATGAAACGGAGCTCGACAGCTCTTCTGACCCTGAGCACCAATATCAGCAAAGCCATGTCTCTGAGTCATACTTGAAGACTGATATTACTCGTGGACTAACGGCAAATGAAGCCATGCTGCGAATCAAGAAGTTTGGTCTCAACCAGATGAAGGAAGAGAAGGAGAATCTGTGGCTCAAACTCCTAAGTTATTTTGTTGGTCCCGTCCAATTCGTCATGGAAGGTGCTGCGATTCTTGCTGCTGGTCTCCAAGATTGGGTAGATTTCGGCGTTATTTGTGGACTGCTAGTTCTTAATGCTGCCGTGGGTTTCTATCAAGAATATCAAGCAGGCTCCACAGTCAACGAACTCAAGAAATCTTTAGCATTGAAAGCAGTTGTCGTGCGTGATGGTCATGCGCTAGAAATAGACTCTTCTGAAGTTGTTCTTGGTGACATATTGAAGGTTGAGGAAGGCTCAGTATTGTCGGCAGATGGAAGGTTGTTGGCGCCTAATACAACAGTGCAAGTCGATCAATCCTCAGTGACCGGAGAATCTTTAGCTACTAGCAAGACTACCGGTGATACACTTTATGCTTCATCCACAGTGAAAAGAGGTGAAGCTTTAGTAGTTGTCACTGCTACAGGTGACAAAACTTACGTTGGAAGAGCAGCAGCACTGGTCAATAAAGCATCATGTGATGATGGACACTTCACGGAAGTACTGAACGGTATTGGCATCGTATTGTTGGCACTGGTTGTTTTAACTTTGTTGGCTGTCATGATTGCCAGCTTCTATCGATCTGCCAACATAGTCAAGATACTTCAGTATTTCCTGTCCATTACCATTGTCGGTGTTCCAGTGGGTCTTCCGGTAGTAGTTACGACTACTATAGCAGTAGGAGCATCGCATTTGGCAAAGAAGAAAGCCATTGTTCAAAAGCTAAGTGCTATTGAATGTTTGGCTGGTGTTGAAATACTTTGCTCAGACAAGACCGGAACATTGACTAAGAACAAGCTATCCTTGGGTGAACCATATGCAATTGGTGACCATAACGTTGAAGATATGATGCTTACAGCGTGCCTTGCAGCTTCTAGAAAGAAGAAAGGTTTGGACGCCATAGACCGTGCAATTATGAAATCACTCAAAGACTATGATCATGCTAGACTCTCCTTGTCACAGTATAGAGTTATTGAATTTCGTCCTTTTGATCCGGTCAGCAAGATGGTTACTGCCATAGTGGATTCACCTAATGGTACCAGAACTAGATGCGTCAAAGGAGCACCGTTATTCGTACTAAATATGGTAATGGAGGATAGTCCACTACCACGGGAATTGTACCAAGAGTATCAAGCTAAGGTGGACGAATTTGCCAATCGGGGATTCCGGTCACTTGGAGTGGCTCGACGGGAAGAACCGTTTGGCGATTGGCAGCTCATGGGCATTATTCCATGCTTGGATCCACCAAGATATGATTCACTAGAAACTGTCAAAGAAGCTCAAAGACTGGGACTCGAGATCAAGATTCTGACTGGCGATGCGGTAGGAATTGCTCGAGAAACAGCTCGTCAGCTAGGATTGGGCACTGCCATATATGATGCAGAGAGACTGTCAAATAACGGCTCGTTGATCGGCAGTTTTGTTAAGGAAGCAAATGGTTTCGCAGAAGTTTTTCCTCAGCACAAGTACAATGTGGTGGATGAGCTGCAAAAGCAGGGATATCTGGTAGCCATGACAGGCGACGGCGTCAATGACGCACCATCGCTCAAGAAGGCCGACACTGGAATTGCAGTAGAAGGATCGAGTGATGCAGCCCGATCAGCAGCCGACATAGTGTTTCTTGCCCCGGGACTTGGAGCCATTATTGATGCGCTCAAGACAAGTCGACAGATATTTCACCGCATGTACTCATATGTGGTGTATCGAATTGCATTATCGATCCACTTGGAGATCTTTCTAGGACTATGGATTATAATCCTTGACCAATCACTGAACCTTGATCTGCTTGTATTTATTGCCATATTCGCCGATATTGCCACTTTGACTATAGCATATGACAATGCACCGTATGCAGCAAAGCCGGTGAAATGGAACACGCCCAAGTTGTGGGGAATGAGTGTTATTCTCGGTATAATTCTGGCTATCGGAACATGGATCACGTTGACCACGACGTTTGTTAAAGGACGAGGAATTGTTCAGAATTTTGGCCAACGAGACTCGATTTTGTTTCTTCAGATAGCACTTTCAGAGAATTGGCTGATATTTATCACTAGAGCCAATGGAGCATTCTGGTCATCAATGCCGTCGTGGGAATTGATTCTGGCTGTTGCAATAGTAGATATCGTGGCAACCCTGTTTTGCCTGCTTGGTTGGTTTACTCATGGTCCAACCTCTATAGTGACTGTAGTTCGAGTTTGGATGTTATCGATTGGAATCTTTTGTCTATGTGGAGGAGTTTGGTACTTTATGTATGACAGTGAGCCATTTGATCGGCTTATGAATGGGCGAACTAAGAGGCGAGATGAAGACTCAGAGTCAATAACAGTTTGAGTGGAATTTGGGAATCTTTGGCTCTTTTTCTGGGGGGTTTTCTGGTCAATTTATCTATGAAAGTCAAGGCTTGGTGGGCATTTTAGAAATATTGTAACTTGGCAATATTAAAGATGCAACATCAACTAGGGCACAATTTACTAAGGCACTGAAATCGTTGAATAATACCGTTATCTTGAAGACATTACAGTATTTATAAGTTTCTTCCTATTAGAATATATCAAATACCAAATACAATAATAAATACAAATATACAAGGTAAAGTGATGCTGCACTCTGTTTTAGCCTCTTCCCTGCATACTTCTGCGGCTTGTTCTTATCCATCATGGTAAGCATTCCAGGATACTACTACGACGCCGAAAGAAGTCGGTACTTCCGGGTCATTAGCACCGGTCAAGCTACTGCTACCGGTATGTCTGGTTATAGCTTGTCTGCTGTGTCTGAAGCTAGACGTCAGGAGGTGATGGCCAATCGCAATAAAGCTCCTGATGATGAACCGGCGTCACATAGTAGCATCAAAATGAAGAAATTCCGTGAGAGAAGTAAACGAAATGCTGGCTATAGAGTCAAAAGAGAACTTGGAATCGCCAGACCCCAGGATGCTGCTGCTCTTCATGCTATAGAGATGAGAAACTGGGGTACATGGAGAATACCGGACATTGGACGCATTTATAGCATGGCATGGGATGATATAAACCAGCAGTTGATTCTAGGACCTGAGCATAATGGAATAGTCATAAGTTTACCTGGGGAGGTTCTTGCTAGATCGGCAAGGTCCGACAATCATCAAAGAATAGTTGCCGATATCGGTCCTAGCGGTGGTGGAGGTGAAGTTCCTGTACCTAGAGATAATTATTTCTTGAAAACATTAAACCCATATATGTTTCCATCGACAGTCACTTCAGTCTCTATATCACAGGGTTGGCTAGTGTCTACTGGGTTTCAAAAGAAGACCATGGGATCTATCAAAGCCAGCCGATTAGATCGGAATTTGGACGATCATGAGTTTTACGGTCAAACGAGGCATCTGCAATACGCTCCAAATCACAAACAACATGTACTTTGTTCTAGTATTATTGCCTTTTCGGAATTGGATGTAAAAATTGCAGTTGGCGGCACTGAAGGAGCTATTCTTATAGAGCCTAATAAGACGGGGCATTTTCAGAACCGTTATAAAGCACATTCTGATATTCAGGCTATATCATTACTTCCTAATAGGAAAGGCTTTGTTTGTGGATGCAGGAATGGTGAAGTTTATCTATATGATACCCGATATCAGATCCGAGCTTCTCAGATGCTAGCACGGCCTGAATCACAATGCACGGTACAAAATACCATTACACATATTAAACCTATTGCAGACACACATTATTTGCTTATCAGTGGTTTGGGTAGTAGCCTTGGATTGTATGATTCAAGGTTTTTCAAGCAAGGTGAAGAGAATCATCGATATATCACCAAGCCTGTTTTGGACTACTCAGAATATTCTAACGCATATACAATTAACCATGGCTGTGATGTAGTTGATGGGCCTTTTGGTCCTCTAATAGCAGTTGGTGGTGACAATTGTTTGAACTTTTACAATGTGCATAACAGTGAGCCAATTGTCAAACATACCTTAGGATCAGGCTTCAATTGGCTTACCGGCAAAAATGAAATGAAGACGATAGACGCATTGAATTGGACACAAGATGGGGGACTTTTCATGATCACAGATGGAACACATATTGAATATCTTTCGACTAGAGCATTGGTACCAAACTATCGGAATTGATTATCACACAATTATTGCATAAGAATTACAGATTGCACGTTATAAGTTTATAGATGAATAATTATTAGATGATATGGGTCTTGTATGTTTTTGTTCAATATCTAGGCGTTGTATGTATTTTCGGCTATACATCTATTTAGCAGCTGCATATGCGGTTCACTTCTAGAATTCCAACACTGTATAGCAACCAATGATTTATTTGTTAATATTTCAAGTAATGATTAACAGGGCATAAAAAGCAACCTGAGCTAAGCCTCTTCAAATCGATGTTGGCTGTGTCAGAACATGGAACAAGTTCCTAGAATAGAAACTCCATCAAAGATGAAACAGGCGGTGCGCCATTTGGAGTGATAGGTTGTACGCAGAGGAAGGGGAAAGAAGATAGGAGAGTATTAGAGGGGAGATAGCTATTAGTGGATCATTAAGTGATTAAAGGGTATTATATATCATTTAAAAGTCATTAAAACCCATTAATATCATTTCATTATATTCAAATCATTCTCCTATCCCTCTTGTTCCTTTGCTCCCTCGCCTCTATAGTTATCGTTGTGTGGTTAGATTTCCCAAATAAATGATCATCATTGTATTAGCTGGAAAAGAAATGCCAAACAATGAATGACACAGTCGAGCTTGAACAACAAAAGATCACGCTTGGCACAAGTATCATAATGAAAGATCAAACTGGGCTCATATGTAAGCCTCAAAAATTGTTACATTATAGAATATACTAAAGTCGAATGCATACTATCTAGAACAGGAGCATTTTTGAATAGAGTAATAATAATTATAATACATGCAAGGGGCCTAAAAATAAATCCAACGCAAAACGGAGGTACAAGGACGATTTTGCAAAGAAAAATAAATAATAACAGTAATAGAAAAAAAACAAATAATTAATCAAGTTAACAAGTTAGGCGGAAACATTCCGCGTAATTCTTCCATGGTAGATTGAGAAAAAAAAAACGCGCTTTCCCATCTAAGGGGGTTTTTCAAGTTCAGCTCATTTGATAATAAAGCACCGATTTTGCCTCATTGGGAAATTAAATGGATGCCAACGAGCATAAATAAGCAAGTACACAACCAACATAGCACTAAAAGTAATTTGATCAAACAAGAAACAGCAACACGTTTGATAGTTGCGGTTTCCTTATTCATATCTATGTATTACAATTTAGGTAGTTTTAATCGTTTGATTAAAGCCGTTGATTGGTCAAATCAATCCCGTCTTACCCTGGCTAGAAACGGCTCAACCATCTGAGAGTTCCCAAATAACGCCTAAACAGGACAGGAACAGACAAAGACCGCCAAAGATCTAAGTAATTTAAAATTCAAATTAGATATCAAATTGCCTGTCCTAGTACTTTATGGGTTACCCACCTTGCGATCTATAGTCTTAATTATTTCATTTATATATATATTGGTCCCTTTTTGCTGTTTATTGTAGTTTTTATTCCTTCAGATAAAATCTCCATATTTTTTTTTTTGCCTCCCCCCTGCCTGTCTGTCTGCCTGTTTGTTTCTTGCAGAGCCGCTGCCCTAAAAGCACTTGTGTTGCGGCCACCAAAAATTTCGATTAGCCCTAAACTCCAACAAAATAGTTGTGTGCACCACACACATAACACAAACCCTAACTGTAGTTTTTTGTGAGGAGACAGCCGGGACAGGCCATTCGTTGCTTCTTGTCAGCTTTT
The DNA here is from genome assembly GCA_037040845.1 of Trichomonascaceae sp. B5901. Classification (NCBI taxonomy): domain Eukaryota; kingdom Fungi; phylum Ascomycota; class Dipodascomycetes; order Dipodascales; family Trichomonascaceae; species Trichomonascaceae sp. B5901. Next base: position 2,758,436 of record JAXQHN010000001.1, read on the forward strand.
GTCGTTAGCCTGATTGGTTTTTATTTTTATATTTGACTGAATATTTGGTGAAATTATTTGCCGGGTTTTTTATTATTAAATTTACAAGGTGACTATTCAATCAAGATAAAAAGATTACTTTCTTGTACGTTTGGTCCGGCTCTTGCAGGTTAGTCGGCTCGTAATAGTTGGATTGTTAGTCGACGGCCAATTCTCTCGAGGAACAAAGGCAATTTAAAGATAACTAAATGCAATCTGATAGTGAGAATAATATAAAGAAATATCAAGCTGTCAGCATGGAGTATCATAGTACGGTAAGTTAATAGTTTGGATGCCCTCCTGTTTGCTTGTTGCAATCTTGGCGGATTGTTCTTAAGAAAAGAAAGACCCCCTTTTTGCTTGGTTACATGACAAAACTTTAGTTTGATAAGACTTTTGGACTCATTGAAATGAACCTTTTGGCTTTTATATGCCTTTTGTCACCGGTTCCTGATATTGCATTGGCTCTTGTTGGAGGGGAATACCCTCAACTTTTGGGTGGTGCATTGTCAGTGTATGATTGCGTGCAATATTCAAACAAACAAGTCATTAAATGTCAAGCTTTGAAGATAATTGGCATTATTATTCGTGATAATACTATGTCTTTGGTTGTTAATACTGTTATTTACTTGCATTTTGGTGTGACTTGTTTTGGCATATTCCATAGCTTTATGATAGTCCATTTGGCTCATGAGTCTTGGAATATTATTTGTTTTACCATTCAATTAATGACCTTTGAGCACAGAAAGTTTTGTGGTTTTTTGGTGTTTTAATTGAATTCAAAATAATATTCATATTAATAACCTTGTTTAAGGCACTGGGGTCTGACTTTATTGGCAAGGTCTAGTTTTTATGGTTACTAACTTAACTAGCTGGATAGTTATATGTTCGCTCGAGACAATATCAAGTCAAATGGCGACGAATATTTTGCAACACCTATGACAATCCATAGTGCTAATGGCATACCTCGTGGTGGTCCTTCTCATCGAAGACAGTACTCTTCGTTTGGAAGCAGCGACTTGAGCAATGCCTCTGAGCCCGTTACTCCACCCGAGAAGTACTCCCCAGGATATTTAAACGCTCCACAGCAGCACAACTCTCAGGGACATTTTGCTGCAATGTCTGGTGTTGGAGCAAACTATTATCATGGTACTGTCAGTAACAGTTCGCCATTGCATTTCAAATACCCTCATGCGCATTCCCTTAGCACAGATTTCGCCGTAAATGACTTTCTCCCCGGCGTAATTGGTGGTTCTGTTGCATCTTCTGGTCCTACTCCGACTTCTGAAATTCCTTCACCGGCATTGTTCAGAACCAGTTCTTCGGATGACTACAGCAATTATAATCGTCAATCCAAGGATGATAGGGCTCTGGCTCTAGATATGGCCAAGCTCAAACTGGCAACTGGTAATGGTAATGGTGCTGCTATTGTCAATGAGACTAGTGGTGCTCGTCGATATGGTGAGACCACTCCTCCTCTTGGCAGTGCCGTAATTGACGGTGGTGAGGGTACCTTTTTGCACGCCGATACTACCGACGACAAGTTCCCTATCCTAATTAGGCGTGAAAGCAGCATCTCACAGACTGCTAGACCTTCCTTTAGTTCTACGGGTGCTTCTGATGCCACCCTAGAACCTTCGCCTTTGGTTGATGTAAATTACTCCGTTCCTTCTAAAGTGGTTGGTTCGTCTCGTAATGGTGAATCCCTTCAGTCTGGATCCACTCCTCCTGGTTCTTCGCCTTATCATGCATACGGTGTGGTTCCGGCAAATGATGACTCTGGCAGTCACGGCACTTTTAATAGAGCATCAGCTGGTCATTCAACCAAGGGAGGTTCTGCAGCTATTGGTGTGACTAGCAACGTTTCTCAGAACTATCATTATAACAATTCCTTAAGGCATTCTGCTAGTCACAAAAATGTCCGCCGAAACAAGCGTGGATCCGGTGGAGGCTCATCATCTAGTGCAAATGATGACTCAGTTGGTCATCACAAGGGCCCTAGCGATGGCCACGTTTCTTTGGAATCCATGTCAAACGAGATCTATCCTCTTTGTAAGGATCAACATGGTTGCAGGTTTTTGCAAAAGAAGCTGGAAGAGAACAATCCAAGTTACTGTTCTATTATTTTCCAGGAGACTTTGCCACATGTTGTTGAGCTTATGACTGATCCATTTGGAAATTATCTTTGCCAGAAGCTGTTTGAGTATTCTAGCAGAGGTGAGAGGACCGAATTGGTTAGAAGTGCTGCTCCTCAGTTGGTCAAGGTTGCTTTGAACCAGCATGGTACACGTGCTTTACAGAAGATGATAGAGTACGTGGATGCTCCTGAGCAGGTTAACTTGATTGTGGGTGCTTTGTCTTCAAATGTTGTTAAGCTCATCAAGGATTTGAATGGCAATCATGTTGTTCAAAAGTGCCTGAACCGACTTGGACCGGATGGATCTCAGTTTATTATTGATGCAGTTTGCAACCATTGTGTGGAAGTTGGCACTCATCGTCACGGATGCTGTGTATTGCAAAGATGTATTGATTATGCATCTCCGACACAGAGGAAGCAGCTGGTTGATGTTATCATCCAGAATGCCTTTGTACTTGTGCAGGACCCATTTGGCAACTATGTGACTCAGTATGTTCTTGATTTGAATGAGTTGGAGCACAGCGATCAGCTGATGGGGCGATTTCTGGGATCAGTATGCATGCTGAGCATGCAGAAGTTCAGTTCAAATGTTATTGAGAAATGTTTACGAATAGCACCGCCTACATTGTCTGGAGCTATGATTGGAGAAATTGTGGAAAGTCCATTTCTTGACAGGTTATTGCGGGATTCATATGCAAACTATGTGATTCAGACAGCCTTGGACTATGCCGATGTAACTACACGTCAGACTTTGATTGATAACATTCGGCCCATTATGCCATCTATTCGATCTACACCATATGGTAGACGTATACAAACCAAGATCTCTGCTGCTGGTGACGATAACACTGTGCGTGCTTATTGAAGCAAGCTGTTTGCTAGTCACGGAAACCGGGCATTTTTTACCTATTGTTTTTTTTTATTTTTGAGACTTTTTTGTGCACACTGGTTGGTAAGAGATGAAGTAAAAAAGCATCTATTCATTCATTCATTTTATGTTGATTTCGATGGTCATTTATTATTAGTTATATTTTATTATTAGATATTATATTCATAGGGTTTGTTCATATAGACAGGCTAGCTTATAAATTTATTGTGAATTCAATCAATTAACCGTTTTGAGATGAGGCAGCTAAAAAAAATTATTTTCGGCTTTGCTGAGCACATGCGTCATGTTCCTAATTGGGAAATGATCGGCGTTTTAGCGCGTGTTGACTTGCATGACGCGTATCAAAAAGCAGAATAAAGTGCAAAACATTTGACTCAGTCGGAAATGTTTAAGTTTAAATATTTGATCAGGATGTTATAAAAAGTCGATATTTTAATATATAATTCTTTGTACGTCTTTGTTGCCTTTGTCATCGCGAAAATCTCGTGCTCTCCCCGCTTGTTGACCCCTGATTCGGTATACAAGGTATTTTTACCACTTTTTTCAGACGCTTGCTCTTTCAAGGCGGTGGTTTTTCCTGCAACACAAAACATTGAGATTCCAAATATTCATTGTGTTAGTCGTTTATTCTTTGTTTAACCTGGACATTTATTGTCTTTGATTAAATTTTGCTTATATCTACAGTCCATCTTGGCCGTGTTTATTTTGTCTACTAACAAAGCCATGGATACCACCAAGACGCATTCGCGCTCCAATTCCTTATCAAGAAGCATCAAAAGAGGTCTTCGGCGTCCTTTAAGCATTATATCGTCGGCTAGTAACTCGAATTTACGAGACATTTTAACTCCGGAATCTCAAAAGCGACCTAATGACACCATAGATAGTGAGGTTCCTCCTCCGGTGAGGCCGACGCCCTCATCACGAAGCCGTGAAAGCAGCTGGAAAAGAAGAAGCATGTCTGTTATAGAGCTTCGGGGATTGGCCAATTCCGGCTTCTCACGCTCAGATAAGCATAAACATGAACCTAATAAGGATGAAGCATCACATAGAGGTGCCATGCATAACAGTAGGCGTTCGTCTTCAATGAACAGCGATTTTGTCAAATCTCCTGCTACGCCAAAATTAACAGTTCCTCCTGTCAAACCTATAACGACTTCTCTGCCTTATAATGTGGCAGCTAAGAGACAATCGATGCGTCTGTTACCTATGTATGAAGAGGAGACTGATGACGACGATGAATACGAACAACGAACCGAATTGGATCCATTTATTGCACCGTTGGTGTCAATTTCTTCAGACGATCAAAGCTTCAGCTCGCCTTCTCGACGTAATGCCGGAAGTGCTTCATCTTATCGTGATAGTATCGATAGTATAACTGAGATGCAACCATCTCGATTATCAGCACCTCTTACAAGCTCATACTCGAGCTCAACACCTTACACCAGCTCATACACGAACTCGGCCCCCTTAACAAGCTCATACTCGAGCTATATGCGGAAATCGGTGAATAGATCGTCAATTGACAGTCTACTGTCGTCTCCAGCTTTTCGAGGGGTTTATATCCAAGACAATGGCTTGCCCACATCTCCCGGCAGCTTGCAATCACCAGTGCCCTCTAGAATCTCTTCTGGTTCGTCTTATTTTATGTCCGATAGCACCTTTGATATTTATGAAGAGGATTTCAATCCTTTTGTCGACGATGATATGCTGGTCAAACCAATGGCTCCAAGATCAGACTTTGGACTAACTTTTGACTTTTGATTATGGAAACGTGACATGAATTTGATGAATCAACTATATATTTAGTATGTCGATGATACCTGAAATCTATGTTTTTTATGTTTACTTGTTCTCAGCAGCCTGTTTGATGGCGACTTCCATGGCCTTTTTGTCACCACCATCTTCACCAAATACATCGTATCCCCATTCAATCGGATCATTGTATCGTACACCCTTATCTAATTTGGTCAGCTTCTCGACTGCACCGTCAGACAGCTTGATGATCTTCAAGTTGTCGACAATTCGAGATGGCGTGACACTCTTAGGAATACAGACAAAGCCCTTTTGAAGAGAAAAGTTGATCAACAAGTTTCCAACAGGAATCTTCTCTTCCTTGGCAATGGCAACTACCTCTGGATCATCGATAACTCGAGGCTTTCCATAGGCATTGTTACCCAAAGGAGAGTAAGCTGTAGGGACTATATTGTGCTCCTGGTGGAACTTGTGCAACTCAGGCTGCAACAAATAAGGATGAGCCTCAATTTGGTTGACAGCAGGCTTGATCTTAGCAAAAGAAAGCACTTCCTTGATCTGATCAATGGTGAAGTTGGAAATACCGATACTTCGAACCTTTCCAGATTCAACCAGTTTCTCCATAGCCTGCCAGGTTTCCTTCAAAGGAACATCTCCATGAATTACGACTCCAGTCTTTGGGTCTTTAGGGAAATATTCTGGACCAGTAGTCTTGAAGCTAACGGGCCAGTGGATCAAGTACAAATCAAGGTAATCGGTCTGCAATTCCTTGAGAGTCTTTTCCAGAGCCTTTGGAACGGCTTCGGCACTTCGGCATGAGTTCCAGAGCTTGGAAGTCAAAAAGATCTCCTTTCTTGGTACTCCAGAAGCCTTGATACCATTGCCGACTTCTTCTTCATTCCGATAGATGGCAGCACCATCAATGTGTCTATAACCATTTTCTAAAGCAATCTTGACGGCATTTTCAACCTCTTTTGGCTTGGACTGCCAGGTTCCAAGACCCAAGACGGGGATCTCGTATCCGCTGCTAAGTTTGACTGTTGGAATAGTAGGGCTCATAATAATTTAATAAATGAAAAAAACCAGTTTGTAAAGGTAGTTGTAGAAAGAACAAATAAGTTGCCGGATTTGTTTAATATATAAGGCAACAATTTGGCAGCCCCCACGGCAATTCCCCACGTTGGTGAAATTTGTGTGGTGGTCGGTATTATATTATTAATATGAGGACATTAAGGGAAAAGTTGGAGCTGGAAGAAGATGAGAAAAAGTCGTAGAACATAATAGGAAGGTATTTATTTTGAAATATATTGAAAAAAAATCCGGCTTTCCAGTTCATTTTGTTGTTGTTTTCCATCCTTTGCTTTATTGCTTTTCGGAAAAACCTAGCCCATCAAGGGTCTTCTTTGACTATGCAACGACTCAATTAGGCATGTCGAAAAGAATCGAAAAGATCCGAAACAACAGCATATACGTCATTTAAAGGGCATTAGGACGGGTATATACAAAGGCCAATACTTGACAAGAGGTTGAATTAGTGTCATGCTAATGTTATTGTTCTTGGCAGTATTACCTATTTCTAGTTTCTTTGTTGTAGTTCAATGGTTTGTTCAATGAACCTCAACGGTTATGACTTATTAGGGCAACTGACAATAAAACTATGATATGCAAGAAATCGAACAATTTCAGACAAACGTGCACAAAGATGGGGGGAATAGGGGAATTTCTGGGATATATCTAAATAAAGAATAGCGTTACTAAAAATAATATTTAATGAACTGTAAACAATCCATCACTGATACTGTCCAATGACTTATCATACTGTCCAACAACGGCATGACATCATCATCCCTAAGTCATATCGAATAATACTTTAATCAACTGATACAATATGCTACATAAATTAATAGATAATACAAGTCATAAATATATGCCATCTTTTACCCTCTTATCTCTCCTTCCTCTCGCCCGTCACATCTAATGGTGATATACCAGCCGATACCGGTTTAGGCATATGCAGAGGCTCAATATCACCTTGGTTCTGGCCCTGTAAATTAGGACTAACCGGCTTCAATTCAGGCGAACTTGGTATTGTACGATTCCCCGGAGGATTTATATGAGACATAGACGAGGATCGCACACTTCTTCGGTAGTGTGATATGCGATTGTGATAAGCAGTGTTGATATGCGGAGAAGAACCTGGGGAAATAAGACTACCCCTAGAGTTACTGAAACTTCCAGTTCTACTAGCAACCACCGGTGAAGACCGTCCAGGCGATTGAACAAAACCATCTTCTCCAGCTGCCGGATTTGTTGCAAAAGATAGTGATAATAATGATATGTTGGAAGTCGATGGTAATAGCTTGGTATTACTAGACCCCCGACTTGCACCATTAGAACCAACCCCCACTGAAGCCGAATGTTTTGGCGACAATATTCTCAATTCCCGAGGAGAATGAGGAAGTAAAACCGGCGAAGATAATCCTGCCGGCTGCTGAGCCGGGCTTAGCGGAGAAGCGACCGGAGATACCGGAGACTCCATGAGCAATAAGTTGGATAAAGCGAATTCCGGGAAATCAAATGCTTAAATAATTCCTGCCAGCCTGAAATTCCGAGCTAATAATAAAAATATCCCCAAGTTTAATGCTACGTGGTTAAATGCTAAAAAAGAAAAAAAAATTAATGAAAGTCGTTGAAAGGAGAAAAATAAACCCCAACGACCGATTCACGTGATTCACCCCCAAAACTAATCTTTCCCTATGGTTCATCTACAGTGTCGTCTCGTAATTAACTAATGCCATGCCTGCATCTCTATTGGCCCATATGATCCAAGGCAGTGTGGATTGTAATAATTCGTTATATGGTCGTATCTCATAAGGTGCCAAACGAGATAAGTCCGACCACTTGCATGTGATAGTGGCCGGCAATTCACTGGTAAATCCTTCTCCATCTGTCCATTCGCTTGCCCATTCCAATTTGATGTTGAAAGGCTGAAGCCAGTGCAATTTCCGAAGTTCCAGCTGCGTGGTATCTTGAGTCTCAAGACTTGCTTTACCATTGACGCTGATCTTGCGAAGTGGTGAAGCCCTGTAGTTAGAAGTATCAAATTTTATATCACATAATCGGCACCATTTGGCATTGATGACCAGATTGGCTTCATTGCGTCCTAGTTGATTTGATACTGCTGTGCTGCCATTATGCGAGACTTTAAACCAATGCACAAACGGATCTGCTGTACTGTTCCATTCATACTGACATACTGATACATCACCGCCGGGAAGTCCCTCTGCTGGTAAGCAAAACACTTCTGTACCAGTCGACTTGATACTGGGAAGATCCTCTAAGGCTGGCTTGAGATATTTATTCGCTGCAACGCCCTGAGCATACACAGTAGACGTGTTCGGGCTGCTTACATTATAGCTCTGCACAAATTTGGCTTTATATGGACTGCTTTCTGAGAACGGAAATGATTGACTTGTCTGTAAAGCCATCCAAACGGCTGTGATAGTCACAGCAGTTATCGCTGAAATAGACAACCGGTGCACAAACGGTAGCACCAGTGATCCAAGCAGTATAGCATAAAGCCCTATTCCGGCAAATATCCATGTAAGAAGCTGCGATGTGTCCAATATTGACATATGTACCGCATCCAATACCGTATAGTATTGGTAATATGTGATATAAACAGTGCCAGTTAATGAAATAAACTGAAGCAGCCAATCATAACTCTGACCACAAGATATACCGTCCTCTGCCTCCCTAGACACAGGTTTATTCAGAGTGCCCACTTCTTCCTCTTCGGGTGCATGTTGTCCTGAAGGACCAGCTTCTTCAGGAGCAACTTCCTGAATCAGTGGAGTATTCTCGTCAGGCTCTTCAGTATATTGAACGATTACAGCCTTTCTATTATCCTTTGCACGTTTGCCAAAGATTGCCCAGCCAATCAATCCTAAGAAAATAGCTATAAGTATCCTTGCATAACCATCGGTAGCAAGATAGAAACCTGCGGTTCCAGTAGTATACAAAATATAGGTAGACGCAGCCAAAAGCACCCACCATAGACCATGAAGTACAAGCAATACAGACAATTTCTGATCAGCAACAGGAGCAACTCTATCGGCTAGTCCCAAAATAAGAGCACCAATCAGTATAAATACAGCTAGCATAACCAGCAACGGGGACACGAAATCCGACACAATGAGATATGGATTATAGAATCTGTAGAATTGGCACACACCAATCACAGCAGCGATGGACAAGCACATTGCTACATGAGACCTAGCTGATCCAGGATTATCCCACCTGCCGGTCTTTTTCAGAGCAGCGCATAATACATAGATCAATACAGGTCCACCAAGTAACAAAGCCACATTGACAAGTATCCAGATGGATAGAGGTAGTACGACGAAGTATCTGCCTAACAAGTCAAAGAAGACACAGTTCTCCAATTCTCCACTACGCGTGGTTGGATTGAAATCTTCGCTCTGCGCAAACGATTTCGCGACATCCACAGCGTTAATGAACATATGGGTTACTGAGGACTTGGAGATGCTTCTGAATGAGTCTCGATGAGTATGATACCATGATCTAGGTTTGAAGAACGCGATATCAATACCCCTCATTCCAAATTTGCTATAGATATTGAAATCCGTATAGCTTCTTACCACTTCGCTCTGCATTCCTTGCTGAATCATAGAATCGGCACTTGGAGATCGCGCGCGACGATAGTGTTTGGCGACTTCATAGTCGGTAGTTTGCAACAAAATGGCCTTACCACCGGCACCAGCGCCTTCCAAATTTAAAAACACTTCGATATCTTTAGCCCAAGGATGATACGTAAAAGCTACAGCACCCATTAGACCAAATTCCTCGTTGTTATTGAAATTGAATACAATATCCCTAGCCAAGTAGGTCTCATTCCGTACAAACGTTCGCAATAAACCCAACATTGTAGCAATTCCAATGCCATCATCGGTAGCGCCCATTCCAGTAGGAACGCTGTCATAATGAGCAGAGATAAGAATAGCAGGCAAAGACGAAGAAGGTTTGGTAGCAGGGACGCGTACCAAAATGTTATTACTTTCAAAGTAATTGGCCAAACCATTACTTTGATACATGACAACTGTAGGATCAATGTCGACTAAAACGGATTTTGAATCTCCAATCACGTTTGTAATGGTATCGACCAGATAGTCATGGATTTGATCGTTAGCATAACTATTATAGGGATGATAACTATCGGCGATTTGCTGAACATCATTCCAACACAAATCTAGAATATCATGCTCATCAGTTCTGATCTGATCCAATACAAACGGAGGCTCTAAACTAGATTCGATCTTAGTTACAGTATAGATAACCGACACATAAGTTAGGGTGACTAGTAGAGTCAGGGGAGCACAATTGAAGCCGAATACGGCATGGAATAGGCCACTAAACAAGGAAAATGCCAAAGATCGACGCCCAGTTGGTGATTCTATTTTGTTCCGGACAATCTCGGGCATCACGGTCTCTATAGCTTCTTCCAGATGGTCGATCCTACGTTTGTTGAAGATACTGAGTAGCCGTGCAAAGAGAATCACCAACATGAGTGAAGAGGGAAAGATTGGTTGGAAGGGGGGGATGGTGCATGAAGATTGGCATAATTATGGGCAGATGTCAAAATCAGAAATATAACAGTTTTTCCCCATCCAATCAGCATTTGCATGGTGGTCGAAGCTTATGTTCTTATCGGTGACTGCACGGCTGCTCATGCTTTTCCGCTTTTGGCTGCTGCTTTCTAAGCTTTTCCAACCTTCAACCTCCGATGTCGACTAATTTCTCGTACGACGAACAACAACATCAAGATGAATACATTGATCAGGGCCAGGTGGAACAGGTGGTTGAAGTAGAAGGCAACGAGCCTATTTCTGACGACGATGAGCCTGATCAGGAGGTTATAGATCTGTCCAATAACTCTTCCTCATACTTTGATCGTCATGAAGATGCAGTTTTCCTTGTCGCTGCAAGTCAAAAATCCCCATTTATTGTTTCTGGAGGGGGCGATAATGCTGCATATATCTGGTCTGTTGCACAAACTCCTGCGTCTTCCATTGCAAATTTGACTGGCTTCACTGAATCAGTTATAGCTGGAGGCTTTACTCATGATGAAAGTTACCTGGTTCTGGGCGATATGACTGGTCAGGTGCGTATATGGAGGTCGCTGGACAAGGGAAAAAGATGGGATTTTTATACCAGTGTACAAGAAGTCGAGGAAGTTGTATCAATAGTCTTCCATCCAAAGCAGAGCATCTTTGCAGTGACTGCTTCCGATGGATCTGTTTGGTGTTATGCATTAGAGCCGTCTTTAGAGGTCATTTCAGTACTATATTCTCATTCACTTCCAACTAATTTCGGTCTATTTGTTGATGTCGATAACATGGACGTATTAACTCTCATAACTGGTAGTGATGATGGTACTATAGTATGCTGGAATGTATATACATCCAGTGCTATTTATAAAATAGAGCCTGAAAAAACATCCGTTCTGGGCGGATCTCAGCATCCTTGGATATCAATAGTGGCATCTCCAAGTGGAAATTCTGTAGCAGTTGGATCATCGGATGGCATAATAGCAATTTTAAAGGTAGACAATGGCCAAATTTTGACTGCCCTGAATACCGGAAAAGAAGATCAGGAACTTGCCGATAAGTCGTTGGAAGCCCTTTCATGGTCCAATGCTACAAATATAGTTGCTGCGGGAAATACCGGCGGTGATATCTTCTTATACGAAGTTGGTACATGGAAGCTTCGAAAAGCCCTGAAATTAAAAGACGCTGTTACCAAGTTGGAATTCATTTCCGACACTCCATACCTTATTTCTTCTGGCCATGATGGTTCCGTTGATAAATGGGATGTGAGAAGTGGACAATCAGTATGGACTGGTCAGGGCCATTCAACTGGAGTTTTGACATTCACATTGCAAGATAATGGATCAAGAGTAATTACTGGAGATAATGATGGCATATGTCTTGTTTTTGATGTATAAAACCAGGTTACATATAATAAGTGAAATATCTCTTCTGACTCCTATGGGGATCCATCATAATGGATTCCATCTCGTAACCTCGTTGATTCTTGAATGGAGGTCTCTCAAAAATCCGCAAAGCCCACTCAGACACTCCAACATATCATCATAAAGCGTCCTATCTGCCTTCTTGTACTTTTTTTTGGGAAAAAACCGGTCATGAAGGCTTTCAAGTCTTTCAATTGTCTCTGCCCGTCGTATATAGTCTGGAAGCGTGTCGCTCTTGGAGGCCGTATCCGTCAGGGCCAAGTAAACTTGAACTTTCAGTCATCGCTCAATAGCAAAAAATTCTAAAAAGAGGTCTAAAAGTAATTTGAGCAAAGAGATGCCAAATTGGTCCTTTTTATGCAGACGGGAAGTGGAAATCATGCACCATCCAGAAATGTATCACCATAAACATAGACGTCTGGCACAGTTGATGCTAAAAACCAGAATTTTATTAATGATCTTGACTTTCCGAATGATAGAAAAGGTTATAAAATTCAGAGGGAAGCTTCAATTCTGTTCAACCAGAAAGGTCAGCAGGAACAGTGGTGGTCAACAGCCACACCAGAACGAACTTCGAGTTCGGAGATGCAGAGCTGGATTCCATGAGGTTAAAAGATCTGGATCTAACATATCAGGCGTTAGTGACTGGGTGAAATCAGCAGAGTCGGGAGAGTAAAGTAACGTTGCAGAGCAGAAAGCCATGGTAATATCGTAGTGGGCCGTATCAGTAGATAGAAATAGGTAAGCCATAGCTGATAGATATGCTGGATGGAGTCTTCCCAGTTCTTCAGACCCGTCTTGGCTTGACAGTGACATGGCATATGCTGAGATAGTATGTTGAAAGAAGATATGACAGATACTCAGCGAGAATTGATATCCAGATTGGAAAGAATGGTGACAATAACTAATAACGTTTATATTGGCTTCATTGACTTACTTCTATTTTGAATTCTAGCCTGTTTGGATTGGCCGATAGTTGTTAAACATGACGGAGGTATGTCAATAGAAGCCTTGAAGTCGTTTTAAACAGTAATAAAGTCGCCCAATTTCTCACCCTAGTTTGTCTCCTTCAATCTCTCATCGACTATCTTTTTGATCTGAGCATTCATACTAGTTTCCACCTGACTAGCCAATAAGGAGCTGATTTGTTTCTCAACCAATTTGCCCATCAAATCCACCTCAACGTTGACTTGATCGGCCAACACCTGTTTGGCTGCAATAATGACCTTTTCTTGAGTATATGCAATTAGCATGACACTGAATTGATTCTTGGCATCATTGACATCGGTTATAGTCAAAGAAGTTCCATCCAGAGCAATGAACCCTTTCTCCACAATGTACTTCATATACTGGGGATCTCTGAGCTGAAACGTGATTGTAAGAGCATTATCATCAGGAGTTTTATCGACAATTTCTGCCACAGTATCAACATGTCCCTGAACGAAATGGCCTCCAAATCGAACATGACCAGCAACAGCACGTTCGCAATTGACCTTTGAACCTGGGCGTAGGGCCCCCAAATTGCTTCTTCGTAATGTCTCAGGTGCTATGCCTACTTTGAATTGTTTTTCATTGAATTCCGTCACCGTTAAACATACTCCATTGATGGCAATACTATCACCGAGATGACAATCAGACAGCACTTCAGGAGCTTCGACGGTCAAACTGGTGCCATTTCCACCGGCATCAGTCGTATCCAATGTTTGATATTCTTTAACTTCACCAACAGCTTCTACTATTCCAGTGAACATGTTGAGTAGAGATGATGAGTATGCGTTTCCGATGACCAATGTCCTGCTTAGTTAAGCTTTGATTTGCAAATTCTTCCGGACTTGATCATCTTTATATTAACAGCAATGACGGAAATAAAGTTTGCTCCATTGAAAAATGACCTGATATTAAGGGCTGCTAGAGGTAAGAGATGGTATATTAGTGTGTTATTGTACGGTTTCTAATTGCTAGGTGAACATGTTGAAAGACCTCCGGTATGGATCATGGTAGGTAAATGCGATGAATGTCGATAAACATCGATAAGCCGCTTTGATATCACTTTAGACCCTCTCTAATCATCCTCAGCGCCAAGCAGGACGTTATTTACCCGAATATCACAAAGTTAAAGGCACAAGTGACTTCTTTGAATGCTGTCGAGATGCTGAAAAGGCCTCTGAAATCACAATTCAGCCAATTGAACATTACGATGGGCTTCTTGATGCTGCCATTATCTTCAGTGATATCTTGGTCATTCCTCAGGCTATGGGAATGACTGTTGAAATGGTCGACAAGGTTGGACCGTCGTTTCCTAATCCTCTGAGGAAACCTGAAGATCTGTCAAGATTGACAAAATCCCCGGATGTCACCAAGGAATTGGCCTGGGCGTTCAAAGCAATTACTGTAACACGTCAAAAACTCAATGGTCGTGTACCTCTGCTCGGATTCTGTGGTGCGCCATGGACCTTGATGGTATATATGATTGAAGGTGGAGGATCTAGACTCTATAGATTCGTCAAGGAGTGGATTTATAAGTATCCTGAAGCGTCACATGACTTGCTTCAACGAATTACAGATGTCGCTATTGATTTTCTAGCTCATCAAGTTCAAGCTGGTTCTCAGATGCTTCAAGTCTTTGAATCATGGGCTGGAGAATTGGGTCCTCAAGAGTTTCGAGAATTCTCTCTTCCTTACTTGAAACAGATTGCTGCAAAATTGCCTGCTAAACTAAAAGAGCTCGGTTGTGAGCCAGTTCCAATCACAGTTTTTGCAAAGGGTGCCTGGTATGCCCTTGAAGAACTGGCTGATTCTGGTTACAATACCATTTCATTAGATTGGCTTCACGATCCCAAAGATGCTCGACGTAGAGTCGGTGATTCTGTCACTTTACAGGGAAATATCGACCCAGGTGCCATGTATGGATCGAAGGAAACAATTACGAAGAAAGTCGAATATATGCTCAAGGGATTCGGCAAACAACGATATATAATCAACTTTGGCCATGGAACTCAGCCATTCATGGATCCCGATAATATCGAGTTCTTCTTGCAAGAATGCCATCGAATCGGCGAACAGCTTGCATAGAAAAAGTTGGTATTTTTTACCACAAAACTATAGTATCATTATGCATTATAATCTAAGACAAGACCAGTTTAAGTTCCCAAGCAGATGTTTCTAGCAATTTTCACCTGTTCAGTGAATTCCCTCAGCGCTCGTTGTTCGTACCTACCGAACAAGAATCCCATTAATCCATCCAATACCCCCGAAGCAACGACAACACCAGAGGCCAAAATGCAGATAAAACTGGCATAAGTTCGACCTCCTGCGGCTGCCCACCAACATCCAACCATTAGACCAGTCCAAATACCCATTGAAGCATAAAAGTGAAGTAATCGATAAAACTTCTGAGAGCGACAGGTTGGCTCATATTGGCGAATCAAATCAAGCACTTCATCCAAAAGAGATACCTGGGCTTTCATATTGCTATCGTGTTCAGTAGCAGCTGCCATTATACCATTAGCTTGGAAAGACACATCTTCCAAATATGGCGGTATATCTGACAACAGACTTGTTCTTCGTTCCTTGTGTAGAAACTTCAAGTCTGCCTCAATAGCAAAATGATCAGAATATGAGCCTACTCCAGGTATAGTTTCAATAAAAGATACCCTGGCATCAATGACATGAACCTTGGTTTTATCATACAGAATATAATCGAGTCGTTTTGCATCTCCGGGCTTCTTTCGTTGTCTCCAGGTATTAAGCAGAGAATCGCAAGTCACACCAGCTTTATTAACCTGCTCCAATGGAGGCATTTCGGCAATTGTGTCATTTTCCAATTGTCCATGACCATGCATTTCATCCCAACTATCGGCCATTGGAGCTCGAGTAGTCATTAATCGATATGCCAAAGAAGTAGGAACAGAGTTCATATCACCAACAATAATCGGCAAATATCCACCCATTGAAGAAGTATGAGCAATTCTTGCCATAGCCCATGCCTGACTGGTTCGATGACAATCATAGGAAGCATCACCAAGCCCATATGGAGCATGAAAGTGGGCATTGAGCATATCTATGATCTGACCGCTAGGATGTCGAATAAGAGTAGAGGAAACACTTTTACCAACAAACCAATCGCCGCGAAAAAATGCACTAGGACGTCCATTGAGAGGAAACGGAAATAGCCAAGTTTCTTCAATTGGCCATCGAGAATAAACTGCCAAACCTGGGCCACTTATCATGCCGGAGAAGTACAGACGAGAGTACTTGAGCTCTTTAGCGACACTTCTCTCTATCAGATGGAAATCGTCCTCGACCCAAATCTCCTGTAAAGCTATAATATCATATTTATGGCCATTTTCATTCAGCCTAGCTGCTATAGCTTCAAGACGTTGCTTTCTATTAACCGATACGTACTTTAAACCCCTATAAATAGACGTGGTTAGATCTGATCGGTGCCAAACTATACTTATAAATAATACATGTAAATGTTACTTACCAACAGTTTAAAGACAAAATTCTAATTTCATCATTAGCCGTCAACGTGGAAGTTTCAGACCGCATTTGTTGATGGTTGGTTTGACGCTCGGTTAGCAAAGGGCCTTTTCTCACGCCAAGCGGATTACAAGGTTTGCCCATGGAAAGAGGTGAGAGGGAAATGGAGGGGAATTTGAGGTTGGAGGGGCAGGGAAGTCAAAAGATGATGGTATACGATTATATTCATTACTAGAAAAGATAAATATTGTTTGTAGGTCAATTGCATATGAATTGGCATATGTAGTTGAATTATCATGATCGCCTAGTCATTGAAACAATGACCTGCACATGCACAATGAAATCAGGGTATTTTTACGGAATATTTTAGGTTCATATTTGTCCAATTCAGGCAATAAAATCAAAAATCAATTTACAAACCATTTCCTACTTTGGCTCTCTTTATACGTCGTTCAAGCAATTGTCTCATCACGTGGCTTCTCAATGCATTGTTGTGGATTCTTTGGATACTTCCCAATAGGGAAATACTTGAGGGTAACCTGCTGGACAGGTTCCATATAAATTGTCGATATAGTCTTATACTTTTATAACAACAATATATTCATAAACAAAACAATCTACTGGTTTATACCAATCGAGAAACTCTCGCTACTATTCTTCGGTCTAGTAGTTGTTCGTATTTGAGGTATAAACATTTAGGCCTTGAAACCACATTGTGATTCATAGGCCATGAAATTTACACCTAAGATATCAGAACTCTATATAAATAAACAGTAAAATCCAATAGATCGAATTTAGTAAGCAATCAAATAATCACTTCTATCCCTTCAAATCAATTCCATAGAGCATATTTCTATCAACCATGAAAGCTATTCTCTCTCTCTCTCTCTCTCTCTCTCTCTCTGATTACCTAATCTTGAGAACAATCCCTCATTCAGCTTTGTCCTTTCACGTACATCTGATTTGTCGAAGCGCTCAACTATGCAACATAATTAGCTTACTAATACTCAATATACGTGTGAAAAGATGCTCAAATTACCTACTGAAGTGATTGAGCTGATAGCCCTGAACTTAGACGAGGTAAAAGATCTGATAAGCTTGGCATGCACGTGCTCTTCGGCTCATACCATTGTTTATCAAAGTGACAAAATATGGGAACATCAACTATTGACACAGCTTAATATATGGGCATCTGATGTAGATGAAAAGGTGTTAGAGAAAACCATTGATGCTACTCAAAGTCCGTTGGCTGCTTCGTCACTTTATCTGCTGTTTCGACGGCTATACCCACACAAATGGGCAAAACCGGCCGTCTGGATAGGCGATCGACATCAATTTGGATGCTTTTTGATTACTACGTTCAATTATGATCATGGCTTTTTTGAAGTTAGGGAATGTGTTTGTGATAAAGAACCTTCTGATGATAATGATTCTACATATCGACTGTTTTCTGCTAATGACATGATTGAAATACATCCCTACAATCCACGCATAAATATACAGCCTCCTTTGATGATTATAGATCCTGATTTGATTGACTATTCGAGGCCTGAAACCCTTCAAAAACTGAATCATCACCCTCTAGCTAATGTAGACCCTTCTCGTCTACTAGTAACTATAGGGTTAATGCGGGTTCAGCCTCTCTTGAAAGAGCGTTTGCATATATCAATGTCAGTATGGCCTCCTTTTAGTCTACCGGCTGAGAATCGAACTAGAAATACATCAGCCACTGGCTACAGGGGTCAAACGGCTCCTCGGGACCCATGTGACGACATAATAAGGATACGGACGACTGTCAATCCACGTCAATTTTCTAATGAGGCTCTCGGGATTGAAGGAACAGTAAGTGGGGCTCAAGTCCCTGCAGGGTTTCCTCTTTCGCTCAGCTCATCATTTTTACCAATCGCGACAAGCATGAAATTAGAGACGTTTTTCCGCTTAGATAATCAGTCAGTCAAAATGGGCGGATCAAGAAAAGCCCGCTTTGATGGGCTATGGGTTGCGGATATTGGAGGTTCTTCACTGGGCGAAGCATTACTACTTAGCCAGCCCAACGATAACAGTTTGAATGCCATCAAAATCACAGCCGATGTTCGAGTTCCACGGGGAGAATTTGAATTTGTGGTTGATAATTTAAATGAAATTATTCCGGTATCATACCCTGAATGGCCAGAAGCCCCAGTGGTCAAGTGTCTCTGGCAGACTTCTAAATTGGGCTTTTTGGAGAGGAGGTTTGTGGCCTCGGAGCTAATCATCATTTCAGACAACACATTGGCCCACTACCGACCGGAAGATGATAGCCTCGTATATTTGCGGCGGGTGGAGCATGACCAACGTCGGGGACTGCTACAGGTGTTAAAGTGCGGGATATAATGGCGGAAACCCGTTGCCAAGACTTTCATATTCTATCTTAAATGGTCTTGGCTTTTTTGTTGGGCACGGATCCGGCAACCAAAATGTTGCGGCGAAGCAGAAAAAGAAAAGTAATTTTCGATTGCTCCGCACACGCCAAAAGAGAAGAAGGGCCACCTTTTATTCTATAGGGGGATTTCTATCATTAGATTGCATGAATATTCTTTCAAGAATATAAATTGTCACTTGCTATGGTCTATAGTGTTTATTTTGCATAATGCATGGTTAAATTTTTTTTTCATATCACTTATCTCTTTTCTCCTCTCAAATGTGGTACAACCAAAATGTATGCACAACCTAGGGAAAGGATATTTTATCACCCATGAAGTCATTCATCGCATACGTTACTACGTGATAGGGTAAAATATCGAAGCTATTATTGGTTCAAACCCACCAAGATATCCGCAGTTGTTCCGGTGACGTTGATGACATGTTATTTCAAAGTGGAGGTCCGTTGTTGGGTGTGGACAAAATAACGAAAAAGTCAAGATTTTTGGGGGACGCATGGAAGATCAGAATGAATTTACAACCAAGATAGTTATATGAATATAAAGTTATTAAATAAGTCATCAATAGAAATCTTCTAATTAATTACAATAGTCCCTTTCATTCTCAAGTTTCCCCCTCTTTTCTATTTCTACCAGCTCTTGTTTATTCCCAAAAATAGCCCGCCTTGTTTCTTTTTTGACTTCTGGGCCCACAACCACAATTGATTGCTTTTTTTTGGTTTATTTTGGAGCTGCAATCACGGGCCTCCGATATAACTTGTTATAAAAGTGGACCCCCTCCCCCCTCGCGAAAAATTTGTCCTTTGCTTTATATTTTCCAAGTTGAAATCAAATACATTTATGAACAGGAATCAGCCCAAGTGATTTTTTTGGTTGATTCCGAGTTTCGTTCAATTTTTTTATTTTGAGGCACAACTTCCGCCAGGGTCGGATATAGCTAGAGCCGGGCTCTTGAATGTATTTCATACCGTAACCTCATTTTGGTCAATTTATTCGATATATTACATCACCACTGAAGAAAATGGTATTTATCGACGGCGCTAAATACGCGTGTGAACGTTGTATTCGTGGACATCGGGTAACTTCGTGTGGTCACACCGATCAGCCATTGATTAAAATCAAACCGAAGGGCCGTCCGTCTACTCAATGTAGCCACTGCCGCCGAATTCGCAAAAAGAAGCATTTTCACACCAAATGCTCTTGTGGAGCCGGAAACTCCAAGAGTATGAAATTCCATGATAGTGAATGCGCTTGTAGCTTGGATAACAGTAAGTGTACTTGCACCAAATCCCGAGTCAAGGATTCCCCGCCTGTCATGTTAAACCTCAATTCTGAGAACCATGGTGAACATCGCGTCGTTACCAAGACACAAAATGGTAGTCCGGGTGTTTTATACGTTCAAGATAACTGGTCGCCCGATCAAGAAGGTTTTGTGGCTCCAATTAGTTTCAACGTTACTGAGTCGTCCATGTCTTCTGCTAGTAGCTCTCTTTCTTCTGTGATGGATGAAACTTCGCCCGTTTCGTCTACCGGTGGACAGTTTGATGTTTCTTTGGAGACTGCCACCTCTACATTTGTTCCTTTCAACATGCTCTCCGGTAACAATGTCAACGACCAAAGGAAACAAAGCGCCGATATGACAATGAAGGTAATGGACAAAGAATCAAAGACCCCTTCTCCTTATATGCATGACCAAAATTTTGGTTCCCTATCATACTCATCATCATCCTACTACGATTCCCTCTCTCACACCACTGACGACCAGTCATCCTGGCAGTCGGTCAACCCGCGAATGAACTTTAGTCAACTAGAGCCTTGGGCCATGTCGTAAATGAGATGTTGTAAGTTATTAAGTGAGCTGCGTACTGTTCATGGAAACCCTATTATATGTATTTAGATATATGCACTGAAAATATATTATTTTGATCTTTTTGGTAATTTTCCTCCTGAAGCAGCAGCTTTGTTTTTTCCCTTTAGAGGACTTCCACGAGTGACTGCTTCCTGTAGCAAATTTTGCTTTAGAAGTCTGTCTTGTTCCCACGGAGTTAAGGGAGTATCCGACGATTTTCCATCCTTTTCGCCCTGTTTCATAGGAGTACGTAGCATAGCACGCGGAAGTCCAGCTATACTTGTAGGTGAAGTTTTCGAGGGTGATGATGCCTTTGATGGTGATGCTTTGGAAGGTGATGTCTTTGAAGGAGACATTTTCGTCCTAGCACTGTGTGAAGATCCTCTCAATCTAGCACTATGCGGAGACCTGAGACTGGGAGACGGCGTAGAATATGCACGGTCAGAACGAACTGGTGATTGTTCATTATCAGAAGACAGGTTAGCAGATCGAGCATTGGAGTTCTCATCCTTCAAATAAAGAGCTATTCGTTCATCCTGAATAGTGTATAATGATTGCTGATCATTTGCCTGGAGTGCAGAAAGCCGTATAAGATATTCAAGTAAAGAAAGGCTGCCTTCGGCTTGTTGCAAAGACATTGCGTCGAATTTATCAGTCAATTCGTGTAAATCCAGCTGATCGTCTACTTCCCCGCTTCCAGTCTCTTCTTCTTCGTCTGTCGCATCACTCCCAGTGTCACTTTCATCTGATTCTGAATCTTTTGAAACTTGATATGTTTCGAAAGCTAACCATTCTACATGATCATCGACCTCTTTATAGAACTCTTCTAATGAGGGCTTGCGTTCATCAATGACATCTTTACCGCTTTCAGTACTAACAGCCTTTTTCAATAAATTATCATATTCCTGATTGATTTTCAATACCAATACAGGGCTGTTACTATCTTTGATTTCCAAGAGACGACCAGATGCAGAAAAGAAGAGTCGACTCACAGCAGTAACATCGATTTCACGAGAACGAGGAACATCGTCGTCATTATGATATCTATCGTCATCGAACATTTCATCCAATTTAAGATGATATGTGTAAAGTTTTGAATCTGGTTGAGAAACACGTAATAAACGAACCCGGCATTTGACGTAATCTTCCTTCCAGGCAATAGAAGCACCACCACCAAACGATTGGGTTGTATGAGCTGTAGCATAATATACAGAATATATGGTCATTTGGAAATCTGGTCCAACTTGTAGATATATTGGTCTGTTCTTGTTATGCTTCTTCATGAGAGTTTCCATGGACGTATCAGTCAAATTCAAATGCTTAGCAGCCTGCAGAAGTCTACCGGGAGAAACAGGTTCAGGCAAACCTGAGGATAAATTAGCACCCGAGGTAGTTAATGCAAGGTTAATTAGAGGAATAGCTTCTTCAATTCGCGAAAGCAAGTCAGAAGTATACGCGTGAACACTCTTGATGGCATTACTGACGTTCTTTTCATTCTGAATATTCTCCAACTTGTCATGAAACAAATTGATATCATTCTTCAGTTCTCTTGTAAGCCGTAGAGTAGATGTCAACGAGCTGTTTCCTCTAGCTGCAATCAATTCGATCAGATCAATGGCTGGTGTAATGATTTGGATCTTTGTCTGAATGCGGTCTTTGATACGTTCAAAATCACGTCGTTCTTTCTCAGGCAATTGTGAAACGAATCTAGAAAATGTGCCAATAGCATAAGCGCCGGCGATATTTATGCCGGAACGTAGGGCGAAAGAAACAGCTTGATTTCCAGCTCGAGATAGCAGATCTTCCATGATAGATGAAGGTAACGTGCAATATCGCCAACAAATGGACAAATAGTATATTGTGCGTCACGTGTTACCAAATCACCAGGAGTTATCAAAATCACCTGACGTTACAGTAAAAACCCCTGTGTTCTTCTCTCCCTGTTTCTGTTGATGTTTCTCTTCGAATCTTCCACCAACTTATCAGCCATCTCCTTCTATTTTTCCCCCTGCTTATTTTGGGTCTTATTGGGAACAAAAAAAAGAGGCCAACCAGTTAAATTTTTTTCGTCACCTTCCAAGTCACCGGTAGATATGTCGAATCAGGACGAGAAAGTTACCCAGGATTTGGATAATTTGGACTTGAATCAACAGGATCAGAAGCAACAAAAGCAACCTAGTCGATTCCAGTTCAATCCCGCTCAAGCTTTTGCTCCTAGCCAGGCATTTACTCCAAGCCAAGCTTTTACTCCCTCTCAGGCTTCCAGTCAATACGGACTACCTCAACAATATTCTTACGGTCAATACGGAGGATATCAAGGATCTGGTGGCTTTGACAATAGCTATAATAGAAACAACGGACGAGGCGGTTATCAAAACTCCTATAACAACTACAACAACTACAATCAACCCAGTGAGCCTGAGCCTCAAGAAAAAACCCTTACTTTAGAAGAATTCGCTAAACAGAAGAAGGCTGCAAGTTCATCTGCTGCGACTCGAGTGAGAAAACCTGCTACTCAAAAGCCCATTGTTGTCAAGACTCAGGATGATTCAACAAAATCAGACAATGAGACCAACAAGCCAAAGGATGATGCCAGCAAACCAAAGGATGATGCCAAATCTGAAGCAAAAGTTGAAGCATCCACAAAGACGAAGGCTGACAGTGAAGCTTCAAAAGGCACTGAAAGCCCCAAGCCGCAAGCTGCTGCTAAAGCAGAGCAGAAACAAGATGGTCAGTCAAAGGCTACAAAATCTCAGCCTGATGCTAAGAAATCTGAGTCTGAGCCAGCAGTAGCTAACGCCGATGCTATTGCCAAACAGCAGGAATCAGAATTGGACAAGGAAATTCTTTCTGATATGTTTGGTGCTGAGGCCGGCATTAAGGAACATATGTCTATTATATTTATGGGCCATGTTGACGCTGGTAAGAGTACCATGGGAGGTAACATACTCTATCTTACTGGAGCAGTTGACAAAAGAACCGTGGAAAAGTATGAAAAGGAGGCCAAAGATGCCGGTCGTCAAGGTTGGTACTTGTCTTGGGTTATGGACACCAACAAAGAAGAACGTGCTGAAGGAAAAACTGTCGAAGTTGGTCGAGCTTTCTTTGAAACTGAAAAGAGGCGTTACACTATTCTAGATGCTCCTGGTCATAAGATGTACGTGCCTTCTATGATTGGTGGAGCTTCTCAAGCAGATGTTGGTATTCTTGTCATTTCTGCCAGAAAGGGTGAATATGAAACTGGTTTCGAAAAGGGCGGTCAAACGCGAGAACATGCCATTCTAGCCAAGACTCAAGGTGTTAATCGATTGGTGGTGGTTGTCAATAAAATGGATGATCCTACTGTGAAATGGTCTCAGGAACGATATGACGAATGTATTTCTAAACTGCAAGTGTTTCTAAAGGGAATTGGTTATAATCCTAAGACTGACGTTGTATTCATGCCTGTTTCTGGCTATACTGGTGCTGGTCTGAAGGATCGTGTTCCTAAGACAGATGCTCCATGGTACGATGGACCCTCGTTATTGGAATACCTTGATTCTATCAAGCTTGAAGACAGAAAGATTGGAGCTGCTTTTATGCTTCCAGTTTCTTCCAAGAGTAAGGATCTAGGTACGGTAGTTGAAGGAAAGATTGAGTCAGGATCAGTTAAGAAGAGCGATTCTCTTCTTTTGATGCCTGTAGGTACCAAGGTGGAAGTTTCTGCAGTTTATAATGAGTCTGAAGCAGAAGTTCCAGGAGCAATTGTCGGTGAACAGGTCAAGCTGAAGCTCAAAGGAGTTGAAGAAGAAGATATTTCTACTGGATTTGTATTGACGTCGATCCAAAGACCTGTTCATACTGCATCGCGGTTTGAAGCACAAGTTGCCATTGTGGAATATAAGTCGATTTTGACGACAGGATTCTCATGTGTCATGCATGTTCATACGGCAGTTGAAGAGGTGACGTTTACACAACTTCTTCATAAGCTTGAAAAGGGCACGAATCGAAAGTCCAAGAAACCTCCAGCATTTGCCAAACGAGGTATGAAGATCATTGCAATTCTTGAAGCTAGTCGGCCGGTTTGTATTGAATCGTTTGATGAATATCCACAGCTTGGTCGATTTACACTTCGAGATCAAGGCACAACGGTAGCCATTGGACGAGTTACCAAGATATTATCCTAAGTAGAGAGTATGCAATGAATCTGAGAATAAATATGAGTATCATTAAAAATATCGCGTAGGATTATCATGTATGAATATGCAATAATAGTCGTCGAAGTAAATATGCAATAGTCGTGCCGTAGCTCTATGATCCCTCCTCATCACTTACGATATCTACATCACTGTCCACCTCTTCCACCTCTAAACTTCTCTTTCTTTGGCTTCCACCCTCCTCGTAACTTCTATATGCCTCATTTCCTACCAAAGCTTTAAGATATTCTTCAATCATTATACCAAATGCCAATAGAGCTGTCTCATCCATACAGTCAAAGCTTTTAGATGAGCCGTGAAGAGCAAAATATTCCGCTACATATACATGAACAGCCTTTAAAAGGTCCTTGAAATTGTTAGAAATGTCATTTTACGCGGATTTCTTCAAACTACTCACGCTATTTGGTAACTCTGGATGATCCACAACCGGAACTCCTTTCGGTATAAGCTCTTCAGCCCAAGGTTTTCTCAACAAAACATCATCTGGTCCTAAGGGAGTTCTGGTAGGACCAGTAGCATTACTATCATCTTGTGGTGGACGTTTCCATTCATATCCAGCTACGAAATTATACAGTCTTTTATCACGAATGGGCATTTGGAAAGAAGTTAAGTACAAAAGCAACCAAAAATTTCACTTTTCAAGACTTGTATTGTCCAGCCAAAAACGACATTATAAATTTGTATATGAAAAATAATAGTATATCTACAAAACAATACACTTCTTTCGGGAAACTCGGTGAGGACGTCGGTCCTTGGTAGCCAACGCAGCTCTAGTAGCAGCCTCAAACACTTCACGAACACCATCCTGGGTTTTAGCACTGCACTCGCAATATTGAATAGCACCAATCTTATCAGCAATGGCGGCACCTTCCTCAGGAGTGACTGGTCGCTGAGAAGTTCGAGACAACTCTTCTATCTTCTTAGGGTCATTTCGCAAATCCTTCT
The DNA here is from genome assembly GCA_037040845.1 of Trichomonascaceae sp. B5901. Classification (NCBI taxonomy): domain Eukaryota; kingdom Fungi; phylum Ascomycota; class Dipodascomycetes; order Dipodascales; family Trichomonascaceae; species Trichomonascaceae sp. B5901. The sequence goes on from JAXQHN010000001.1 coordinate 2,784,175, forward strand.
TCAGGCCAACCAAAATAATTGGAATGCCCTGGCAGAAGTGCAACACTTCAGAAATCCACTTTTCTTGGACGTTATCCAAAGAGTCTGGAGAGTCAATAGCAAAGCAAATCAAAATAACATCCGAATCCGGATATGAAAGGGGTCGTAATCGGTCATAATCCTCCTGGCCGGCCGTATCCCACAATGCCAATTCCACCTTTCTTTGATCTACAACAACGTCTGAGACGTAGTTATCGAAGACAGTTGGAACATAAACTTCAGGAAATGATCCCTTAGAAAAGACAATCAGTAAACAAGTCTTGCCGCAAGCACCATCACCTACAATGACAAGCTTTCGACGAAATTCAGCCTGCTGTGCAACCATTCTTGATTAGTTCAAATGCGAAAAAGAAAAGGTTCTGTCGATAGCTAGAAGCTCCAAAAAAAATATCAACGGTGTGTGTATAAAAAAAAGGTAAAAGTAAAGGCAAGAGGTTTTTTTAAGAGGAATCCACAACAATTAACTCCGATATTCACAAAAAATTTAGTATTCCTCCGTGAAGATACTCTTGATTAGCCACGGTAGTAATAGTCCGAAGATCAAAGCCAGTTCAGTTTCCGATCCACAAAAAAAGTGAGTGAAAAAGCTTGATGGCAACTAAGACGTGAAATTGCCCACGTTACCACAAACAAACTAAGGGTTAGTAAATTGCAACAGTCAATATGGTGACGATTAGAGGAAAATAGGAGTAATTTCAAGATGAAGTTCTAGTAATGAAGTACGCGGAATGATGTTTATCCGCGCTGTGCTGTGTGAATATAATCTCCGGGGGCAATGTCAACAAAGGGTTCCAGGCGGTTCATTTGAGCAAACAATACAAGAGCTAGAATTTGATACCAACAAACCATCAACTATACTGTCAATTGGTGTTCATGGTCAAAATGGACCATATCTTTCACCCAATGTTAACGTGATACACCTGAAAGATGATACCACAACAAACCCAGTCGACACAATAGGCAATGTAAACAACCCAAGAACAATGGCCATTGACTCATCGATCATAGAAAGATCATATTGGTATCCATAAAGTAGCCATGCCATTCAAATGTCGCCCGCTTTCAAACAACATTTGCGCGTGTAATTTTGTTTGCGACATGAAACAACTCAACCAATCCAGGGGCCCAGACAAAAACCAATGGCAAACGCTATCCCAAAAGAGAAATCAACGGCAACAAAACATAATCAAAGACCGAAGAAGAAACCTCGCAGAATCGTCTATATTTCATGAGTTTCGTCGTCTTGACAGGCCCCCGTTGCAGCCTTCAAACAAAATGAGTTTGTTGCAAACAGCAAGGCAAAAACCTCATACCGCCAAACAATCTCGGACCAAAAAACTACGGAAGCCCGAGTTTGTCGAGAAGTTATACATTCATCACTTATTCTTCACGATATACCCGGATTTTTCTCGTCATACCATGTGTTGTTGCATGGTTCGCCTGCCATATACCTACCTTCGATAAGATTTCTTGTTATGTGTTAGTAAAGAAAACACTTTTTCGTGACTGGGACATAAAAAGCAGGGTTGGAAAAGTAGCCGATTGTAGCAAAACAATGGCAAGGGGCAAGGATAAAAGTGGAAAGAAAGATAAGTTGGAAAATGATTGTATTTATATGATATGATTATATGATAAGTTTTAAGTCCGAAAATCCCCGTATATCCCCTAATTCAGTAACCCGTTATCGCCCCATATTTGTTGTAATTATAGATACGACCCAAAGGAAAGAAAACACCAATTTCCAAGGGCCCACCCCTTTTTTTAATTCGCTCAGGGTGGACTTTTACGCGTATGATATTTGGAGAAATGGCATTTGATAAATTAATGGATTTTAGAAATGTACAGTTTTATTGTGTTTTATAAGCTTTTGCCATTGTTATGGAACCATTCTATGGCACAGCAACGAGGCAGCACACAGTGCGTGACTACCACGCTAACGAGGCTCGCACTAATTATAACCATACACTGCCACTTGTCATCCATTGTGGCTTAACTCGATATTTTTATCCCGTAATCTCGCTCTCCTTACATTAAATGCCTTATATCAATTACAACTTTTCTATAAATTTCGATTCTCCATAGTCCGCCTGTTGTAACGCCTGTAGTTTATGCCTCTGAATCACCAAATCGGTCCATGTTCGGATCTTACCGGTGCAATGAACCAGAGCCACTTGCAAGGTGTGAACCCAGTGATTCTTTTCTTCTACACTATCAGCATAGAAACTGAGTTTCATTCCATCTCGAAATGTTAACCGAAATGCTCGTTCTGGATAGATGCAGGGATCGTCGTCATCATCCACCTGGTTCATTCCCACAACTCGAACAGCATTACCCATTTTGAAATTAGCTCTCAACTGATGCTTCTCTTCCGTATGGCCATTAAAATTGCCTCCTTCTAATGTGAACCATCGTCTTCTCCAATAATGACAATCGCCTCCAATCTGACTCAAGTATCCTTCCATGTATGGTGCTCTGAACTCATATGCCTTTTGCAGCTCATTCACACATTCTCTCATACTTCTAGGACTGCTATCGTCATTCGGAACTCGAGGAATATACATCAGGGTCACTCTGAGATTGCCAATGCTGTATGGTGGCTTCTGAGTCAGTTGCATGCCAGTGATGACTCCACTGGCATCATCTCGTTTAGCCACCTTATGAGAAGTCCATTCATTATAGCATGGTAACAAGAAACTTTGGGCTTTTCCATATATGTGGTCTTCTAGTGCTGCTTCGTCAATATAGACTCGAGCGAATTCTCCATTATCACCAACATAATGCTTCCAGACATCAACGGCTTTTTTCGAGGCTTTCTCAGGAATTACTTCTGATTTCACTGGAACTATCGGCTCCTTTATCATACTCTCAGCTGCCTTCTTCTTCTTCGGACTACCGAATATACTGAAGCGTTTCTTCTTAGGCGACGATGACTCTGTTCTCTGCTTTGTCGGCGATGGAGGCGGATACTTCATTTGTATAGCCTTCACTGCATCATACTTATCAGGTTCGTTCTTAGGCAGCGGCAGCATTTGGCCAGAAAATGTCAGTATAAGATCCAATTTATCGCCGACCAGCAGCTCGAATTCCTGACTAATGACTGTAGGATTGAAATCATCTCCAAACTTGATTGGATAAGTACGAACTGCTTGAACCCCATTATCAAGACTTAATATGAAATGAGGATCTCTTTGGTAATCCATTGGCAGCTTCAGGTTCTCTAAGGCGTCGATTCGAAGAAATAGTCTTCCACGATCATTTGGATCAATAAGATCTTCCAAAGACGGAGAATTTGTAATACCAGGAGATCCCGAATCAGTGTACACAGACTCTGCTGCATCAATGTCAGATCCGTCGTGTTTGTGAGTGTCTCTGTGAATAATTACCGTTGTAGCGTGTGTGCCTGCAGACCCGCTGTCAACACTAGACTCTCGGCTATCAGACTGCTGTTCTTCTTCTGAAGCAATAGTGTGCTGTTCTGGTTCTTTTGGTTCCTCAGCTTGAGTAGCCTTGGGGGTAAATGATATTGCTTCAAGCATATGTGTAGAGAGATTCAATTGGCTGGAATTATCGAATTCGGTGAGTCGACTCATAGCTGGTTTGGGCATCTTTCGACGATATTCAGAAAACACTGGAGTCTGTGACGGTCCTACTCTTGCTGGTTGTTGAGAGGAAATGGTGTTACTCCGTTGAAGACCAGTAGAAGTAGCCAATTCCTCGAAATCGTCCATAAGTGAAGTGCCTAGATTATGATCGTCCAAATTGATATCCAGCTTGAGTTCATCAAATGTATTTGTGGCAGGAGACTCGTTCGCCGGTTCTTCCTTTGTCTTGGCTTGAGTATCAGCATCATTAGTTGGTTTAGGTTGAATGTCAAGTTCACTGACAGATCCACGATATTTAGACTTGTCCTCTGAATACGGCTTATCATGCTCTTTTTCTTTCGGCTGTGATTTCATAGAATTAAGAGCTTCATTAATTTGATCATCAAGGTCCTGAAAAGAAGAAGCAGTCTCCATCTTATTCAATTTCATATCCCGCTGAAATTTGTCGATTTGAGACTGCTCTGTAACAAGCGATGATGATCCTTGACTCTTCTTCTCCCTTTGAATCCTCATGGACGGAGGCAATTGCTCCTCGTCATCATTCTCTTGTCGGTTATTCAGAAGACTATGAATCAATAGATCAGTAGAAGATCTTGGAACAAAGTCGAAATCAGTGTCTTTATCGTAATCCTTTTGTCTTCTCGGTACCATGAAATCAGTGCCGTCCGAATTTCGGATGTTTAGCGGGTTGTGACGGAGATTGTAGGTACTATCAACGCTATTGGTACGACTCGTAATAGTCATGATAGAAACGATTTCCAGTAATCAACAAACAGAATATAAAGAATTTAGCAGCTTATCGTCCTTGAAAACACTTGAAAATAACAAAAAAAATTATTGCAACAAAGGACAAATGGCTCATTTGTATTTACCTGCATATTTCGCATAGAGTTTTGTTTACCAATTACCCAATTAGGCAAACGCCTCAACTGGCTCTTCGCCAAACCTTTTGTTAGCCAAACAAATCAATAAGGTTTCTATAAGGTTTGATTGATTTTTTGCTAAACATTACTTGAGTCTACGTTTTTATATAAAATCCTTGTATTTCGTACAAGGGCGGTGTTGGATTCAAGCTATTTATATCATCCAAGTCACGGGACACGAGGCTGTGCGGCCATCTTCCTTGTGCAAATCAGTGCCTGAAATCCTTCAAACCACCATCATGGAAGGCAGTTTGTTTGGTACTTTGATTGTAATCTTTGGCAAGGCTGTAAGTATAAACCAAGGACTGGTGAGCAATATGCTGAGACAAATGGCTAACTCAAATCAGAGAAATCTGCCCAACAGACGAACCTTGGGTAAACAGAACCCATACTGTGTTGCTCGAGTCGGTAATGAGGCTCAACGATGTCCTTCGGATGTCAGAGGGGGTCAAACTCCGCTGTGGGATCATGAGGTCCGATTCCAGGTCATGGATGTGTTGGAGCATGGAAAACTCAAGCTGAGTGTGCTGGATGAGAACGAGAAGAAGGTCGAGCTTATTGGAGACACCATTATAGATTTGCAGCCTGCTTTTAAAGCAAAACCAAAGGTGGGATTTGACCAGTGGCATGAACTCACTTATAAGGGCAAATATGCCGGGGAAGTGTACATGGAGTTGACGTTCTATCCTGCCAAACCTGCGCTGCCTCCTAAGAAACGAAAGAGCAAAACCCCTTCAACTAAGACTGCCAGTATCAGATCACGGCAATCTATGCCTCTCATGAAACGTCCTTTGCCTTATCCAGACGACTTTGGAAACATGTCTGATCTCAGTGCTGCATTGCCTCAACTTAATGGCTCTGATCAGTATTCCTACAGTCCTTCATCTTCGGTATCTAGTATGTCATCTTCGGTGACAAGTAATATGAGCATGAGAAGCTCTAATAGCAGAGGATTACGATCCTCGGTTGCTTCAAACAACTCTTCAAAGATTGCCAGAAAACCAGTCAACACAAGCAATGTTCCACCTTTGAGGCATTCATTGGATCTCGACAACGACGACGATAATTTTCAAATTCCTTTCTCTGCCAACGACTATGAATCTGTGCAAGCTACTCTCCGGCCCAAGAGGAAAAGTCTGCCGTCACGGCCTGATGGTATTCAGCTTGATGAAATAATCAGTGCCCGCAATTATCATCCTGAGCCGGTGCTAAATCTGCATTTACCGCCTCTTCCTACTGAAATCGACCCTGGACTCAGTGGCTATCAAGGTTCCGGTCAATGGGATATCTCCAAACAGCTTAATGATGGATATTCAGATAGCGTATACAACAAGGCTGTGGATCATCGATTGCCACGCTTGCCGCCAAAGATCCCCAACGGTCTACGTGAGGACGAGTATTTGGCAGTCGAACCTCCGGCAGATCCTCATCCGTATCTTTATAGGCACAGGAATTGATTTGGCCGGGTATTTTGTGATTTCATATACGACCTGCGACTTGTCCTAAATACACAGCAATATATCCCTCTTGTTAATAAACTTCTTCATTTAATATGCAGCCTCTGCTCCTTCGTCATCGTCTCCTGCTCCAAATTCTTCTCCATCATCAAAGTATCGTTCAGCATTGTAATCATCGTCTTCGTCCTCTTCAAATTGATCATCGTTCTCTGACTCCGCTTCGTCGTCCTCATCTTCTTCACCTTCAACTTGTTCATTATTTTCAGCCTTCTTTTGCAAAGATTCCGTATCCATGTCATTAAGTTTGTCGATCATAGTCTCATAATTGGGTCTGGTGGATGGCACAGATGTAGACGGTCCAGTTTTCCTCTTTTTGCCGTTTTTTATGCCAACTACCGAATGCAATTCCACAGGAAGGATTCCAGATGCATAGCTCAAGTCCTTTATACTAGCAGCCTCTCGTTTTTTAATATATCTATCGGTGTATCTCTTTATGCCATCATCTAGTATTCCAGCATCTTTTGCTCCGTTTCCCAGACTTGTACCTGTGAATAACGGACTATCTTTTATGTCATCCTTGAGAAGCAAGAAATTCAAAGCTGTTTCACATTCTATTTTGCTAGCAGGTGTTCGAATCGGGGTGATCATTGAAGGATATAAAGAAGTCTGAGAGAACTCAAAATCCCTTTCTACGCCTATAGATTTTAACTGCATAGCGGAAATTCCGCCTTTTGGGCCTTTACGACCTCCCTGAAATGTCATTTAAGTAACAGAAGAAACGCTAGAAGGAACACGGACAAATAGCTTGGTGCCGGCTAAAAGTATCAAAATGCGTATAAAAATTCACGTACGGCTGTAACGGAATATCAAAGGCCGAAGCAATGGCCATGAGAAGGAGAGAAATACATAGATTCTTACTGTTATTTCACTATTTTACTGCTATAACCGTCCTCAGATTCAAGAATATCTTAATGTTCATATTATATCTCTTATCATATCCCTTACTATGTCTTATATTTACATATATCTCCTATGCTTAACTCATCAAATCTGACACGTCTTCATCCGACGGCATGTCTCCATGAGGATCATTAGAACTTCGGTTTCGGATCTTTTTCGTCTTGTTTTTCAATGCTGAACTCTTTGCCCCTCCGGCTCGAATCGTATCTTTTTCATCCTTGTTTTTGGCATCTTCCGGTGTTTTACCAAGAGCTTCGTCAAATTGACGGATCTGCGATTTCTCGGCAAATTTAACAAATATAGGCCGAATCGTCACATATACTAGTATAATAACCACTAGACGCAGATAATGTTTTGGTTCATATTCACTCAAATTTTCGGGAAATCCAAACAACGGCATGGTTGAATGGAAAGGTGAATGTTTTTTCCCATTGAAGTTATGCTTGAAGGAGAAAGAATTAAGGAGAGGGTAAACTGGAGTTCAATGTGATTTTTTTGAAAAAATAAATAAATTATTCTAATTAAAAATATCAAGTATATCTTAGCATCATATTTACTTTCATTTCACTATGTTCCTTGTTGACTATTGCTTACTGAGCCAAATTGACTAATCATCACGTGATTTGTTATTTTTCCGTCATTCCCTAACATCCTCCTCTTCAAATAACTCAAATAACCTTTTGACTTCTTCTGAATGAGTCTATCCTATATATAGTCATATCTATATTTCCTGGAAATCTTTCATTCCAGGATCAGTTTTATACTTGTTTTCATGGATGAATCTCAACAGCTTATCGATGATCTTTCAACTGAGTTTCCGTCCATTGATGCCTCAGTCATAGCTGCTTTGGTTCATGATAGTCCTGATAGAGAATATGTTACTTCTGTGCTACAAACTTTGTTTAACGAGGGAAACATTGGTGGTGTTGAGCAGGAAGAATCTCTAGAAGCAGGCATTCCAGATGAAACTTCCACGAATGAACTTACAGAGGACCAACAAGCTATTTTGAACAAATATGGTGAAAATGTACTTTATCTCCATACCTGTTTCCCTCATCGTGCTGCATGGGTTCTGAGCCTTAAGCTCAAGGAGTGCAATGGGGATGTTGACAAGGTCGTTGATATCCTACTCAATGAGGATTTTGTCGATAAACTGGAAAGAGATATAGATGAAAAACCGTCTTCTTCTTGGAATTTGAAAGGGAAAAGAAAAGAGTGGAGAAAACACGAAAAGAATATATCTATTCTGGCCAAAGCTCTGGGATGTTCAGAGGAAGAAGCAACTGATCTGTACGAAGAATACGGCTGTAATGTTCAGAATGTATTGCGACATAAGAAGTTTTACTCTTTTGATACTGAGAATTATAGTAGCAGTGGAAATTCTCAGGAATCTTCAACTACTTCTAGAGCATCTAGTCGTGAATCTGTAACATACAGGACACCAGGAGCTGCTACTGATAAATCCCGATCAGATGAACTTTATCAGAAAGCACAGGATATGTATATTAAGTCGAAATCGAATCATCTGCTACGTGGAGCAGCGCATTATTACTCGACGGAAGCAGCAGCAGATCGTGACTGGCACTTTGACAGTCTAATAGATCAACAAACCACCTTATACACTGTCGATTACCATAATGTACCGACTGATCATGCTGTTAAATCCTGTCGGAAACTGCTGAGACAAAAGAAGCTCGAAGGAAGATCTCCGTTCACAATAATAACGGGATCGGGCCAGCATAGTGTAGGCAATGTCCCTAAAACGAAGAATGCCATTCGAAAACTTCTACAACAACTTCCTTATAAATACGAGGAGACTTCTGCATCATTTATTGTGTCTCTATAGACATATCTGTAGACTTTAGTTAAAATTGCTTATCTAGTTATCAGTATAGAGCTACTTATTCTCATGGTTTTGCTTCACAACTCCACCACTATGTCCAATCGGCAGCACCAATTTGTCGACTATGGCCAGGTGGGAACCAAAGGACGGTAAGTCTCGGTATTTATATGGTATTTTTAGTTGTATTTGAAGTAAACTCTAATTTTAGTCGCGCTGGTGTCGAAGTAAGGCCGGATTTGAAACGCGACGAGTTTGGCATGGAGGACATGGATGGATATTTTGACGATTTCAACGAGAAGGACAGACATAATAATGGGCAAAATTTGAGTTCCAAGGATATCAAAAGCCGCTCAATACGTCAAATATCTCTAAGACCACCTAGGAGTCCTGTGGCGCCTGTTAGCAGCCCAGATCAGAGCCCGATACGGACCTCGACTCCTATTCCAACGAGAAAACCGAACAAATCACCACTAAAAAGAGATAATCCTCGTGCTAAAAGCAGTTCTAAGAAGCATGGAGATTTGCAGCCGAAAAGTGGCTATCATATGAGAAAAATACGGGATGAGATGCTCGACGATCTGCACGAACAGCCTTATAAGGACTTACAGTCAGATGAGCGATACGACGACATGCCTAAAAAGGAGATTTACGATGATATACTGAAAAAGGATGTCTACGATGATATACCGAAAAGGGAGTATTACTATGAAGACGACAAACGGCATGTGACGAAACTGTCACGTAAACCTAAGCTCTACAATAAAGATCCACTGGACTCTCGTGACATGGCTACATCAATTCATCCTGCACCTACTCGGCAAGAATTAGATTTACGTGATCGTGGCATTGGCAGGTTCGATAATCCTGGGGAAATTATGCCAATTGATCCGAGACTGACTGATACCGATCCACCTAGAAGTCATTTCCGGCAAGCAAGACCAGCTACATCTAGGGAGACGAATCATCATAAATCAAAGCCAATTCGTACGCCCGATCGCGGTCGAAGTCGGAAAAGAGGCCATTCTTACTCACCACTGTCAGAACCAGAGTCTCGAGCATCGTTGAATGATAGTCCTGTTTACAATCATGATACTTCTGAGGACGACGACTATAAGCCTGAAATCAAGGTCAATAAGACGAGGAAAAAGCTCTTTACTAAAGCTGAACCAGTGCTAGACGATTTGGCCGACGAATTACGAGCTCCAAAGAAGTTGCGTCCTCTGGCATACTGGAAAAACGACCATATCGAGCTTCCTCTACCTGCTCAGGAAGATGACTATTCTCCGGTAAATGAGCTCGTTATGACTACAGAACAAAATCGGCCTTCTGATAAGAGATCACCTGCAAAAAAGACCACCAAGAAGAAGAAACCCGCGTCGTACCTCAGGGATCCAATGCTTGATAATATACTTCCTATAATAACAAAGGTTGACCAGAAAGCCGAGTCGAAAGTCGAACCCGACATCGCGTCTGGAGTCGAACCGAAAGAAGAAGATAAAGAGCCCGTTATCCAAGGTGCTCTAGAGTCATACCTGGATGCTCGTGTAGCCGATTATCCTACAAGTTGGCGTGGAGTCATGCGCCGAGTGGCTTGGGCGGCTAATGCAGCAGACTCAATACGGCCTAAAGATGCTGACTACGAGATAACGCGATTATTTAACGAGGATAGTGATTTCTTCTCGTCAGGTATGCTCAAACTTGATGCTGACGGATGGAAACCACAGGCATCTACAAATGAGAGCACATACGCATTTTACTTGATATCGGGAGCGTTAGAGGTCGAATTGGCAGAGTCCTCTTTTCGTATCACGACAGGAGCAGCATTCGAGGTTCCTAGAGGCAATATGTACTCGCTTCGAAATCTTTCCAGCAAAGAGCCGGCCGTCATGTTCTATGCGCAAGGAACAGGTAATATGCATGAAATTGACTAGTTTTCTAAACTATAATTCATCGTCATCGTCGTCCAAATAAGTGTCTTCTTGGAAATCACCAATCTCCACTTGTTCAGGAGACACAAAAGAACCATGATTTGGCAATGCATCAAAATACTTAGTGTCCTTGATAGAGCCGTCGTTCTTTCCAACAGGTTCATCGAAACTTATGCCAACCCAGAGGCGATTTGCAGCCATTTTGACTGGAATCTCAGGCACTTGACCAACATATTGTACCGTTCCTAGACGACCATTGGAGGAGCATCTCTTGCCTACAGCTATTCCCTTGGACTCAACATGCGTTCTAGACGTGTTTTCTATCTCAGTTTCGGTTTTCTTGACATCTGTATTGAATCGTCCTAAATTGTTTGCCTTTTTCCAAGCCAGAACCGAGTTGTCGAGCTGCTCATACTGTTGTATGGGCATCTCGTACTTCTCCACATCGTCAACATTATGCAAAATTAACCGCTCTGAAACGGGCTGGAGACTTTTCACGTGGATTTGGCCGTTTCTAGAAAGGTTGAAACTTTCGAGTGTTGAGGAATCGTCCTCAGGTATTATGGGATCATTGGCAGCTGGAGAAGCATATATAAGTAGCTGCTGATATTCAGGAGGAATTCCTGTAATTAGCTCCAGCCGTTGCTTAAGATATGAGATTTGCCATTGAGGATTTACACGACGTTCCGACGAGGTTTCGTCCGACGTCACCTGGATCGAGATGTCAGCGCTCATTTGTTATGGTTTGTTCAATGGGAGAAGATAACTTTTTGACTTCACGAAGTTTTATCATGTCCGAAGGCAGAAATGTAAGTGAAGATTGGATTATGGGCGTTGATTCGAGAGACGAGGTCTGGATTTGGATCAAATGATTGGACAAATTGCTAATTTATTATAGGAACAGGGACCTCGAAGAGGTGAACGAGGAGGTCATCGAGGAGGAAACAGAAGAGATGACAATCGTGAAGCACCACGAGAAAAGAAGGAAATATACAGAGGAGAAGCTCGGCCTAAGAAGGAAGCCATCTTGGATCTTGCAAAATATCAGGATAAACCGGTGATTGTGAAGTTTTCAGGTGGTCGAGAAGTCACAGGAATACTTGGAGGATATGATCAACTAATGAATTTGGTACTGAATGAATCGAAAGAACGACTACGAGATCCTGATGATGAAAATGTTCTTCTTGATGAAACTAGAGATTTAGGAACGGTTGTTGTTCGAGGGCCGTTATTGCAGAGTATAGCACCGGCAGAAGGAGCAGAGGTGATATCGAATCCGTTTATACAGCAGGAGGGTTAGTTGAACTGGGTGTTTATATGATAACCAAGTAACATATATGACAAAAAATATAATATTTATGTATCTAGCGATATTTAACCTCTCTAATGGTGCTCTCTTCCTTCTATCTGGCTCACCAACCGTTACCCGGCCTCACCCCATAAAACTTTTGCCTTCTCCACCTTCTTCTCCTTTCAAACCTTTGAAACGCTCCATCTTTTACCCCTCATCAATGGCCGATCAAGATACTGAAGAAGATATACAAACGATTCGTAGGTCCGCAAGATCTAATAAGGGTCGTCATTCGAAATTGGAAGCCCAACAGCTTAAAGCTGTGGCATCGATTCGTTCAGATAAGTCAGATGTTACCCAAGATGAAGGTTCTACAAAGTGTATTTGTGGAGCAACAGACGTCGAAGATGGCGATGAACGTTCCATGTGTGAATGCGAAGGCTGTTTGACTTGGCAGCATGTTCAATGCATGTTTGGCAAAGATGACCCCGACGTTGTTCCCGATGGATATTTATGCCAGGACTGTCGTCGTCAAGATAACCAATCAGTAGATTCTTTTGTAAACCACCAAAAAGCTCATCATCTTAACGCACGTACTGATTCCGTAGATGCCAAGAATGGTCAGCTAATTGCCAAACGAATTGCCGATATAAATGACAAGGTCCGACAGTCGGTTGCAACTGCCTTGAAGAAGACGCTCAGTACAAGTGCTGTGCCTGAAGCTTTAGCTGCTAATGAACTGCAGATTCCTGAGGGCTCGAGTGCCGATGAATTTGCCGAGAAATTGAGCATTAGCATTGAGGATGCGTTATACGCTGAGCATGCCAATAAGCCCACCAAAAAGCCCAGAAAGAAGGACTTGCCCTTGGATGTTGGTCATATCTATAGGGATAAGTTCAGGTCCTTGTCTTTCAATCTACGTGATGAGAAGAATCCTGGTTTACGTCTGAGAATCGTCAAGGGTGAGCTAACTCCTCATCAGATTGCTACTTTAACAAGCGAGGAAATGTTGAATCCGGAGTTCCAGAAATTGGCTGAATCAGTGCGAAAGGAATCTATTCGTGAATCTGTACTCAAAGTGGAAGATGGTCCTCGAATCAGGAAAACCCACAAGGGTGATGAAATTGTCGAGGTTCAGAAAGAAGTCGACTATAATGAAGCAAAGCCTACTCATCCTGACGAACGCAGAGAATCATCTGTTTCGCATAAGCATGATTCCAGTGACAAGGAAGAGGAATCTGACGAATCGTCGAGGAAAAAATCAAGGCTTAGTATGGATTCTCCTAGTCCTGGGCCGGCTAGCATTCGACAGCAATCTGTCAATTATGATCAGCATAACCGTCCGCTATATGATGTGGCTACGTTTTCTCCGGCCGTATCACCGAATAACAGTGATGACGAAACCGGTGGAGGAGGCATGATATCTGATGACGATTACGAATTGGATGATGTATTGAATGGGGATAATGGCGAAAAGAAAGATGACAAAAAGGCGGAAGATGATGGGTCTTCGTCAAGCGAGAAACTGACTCCGGCAAAGGAAGAAATTGGCATATGGGTCGGTAGTGTGTCTATGGCTGGTATAGCTCAATTCCCTGGATCGGCATTTCATCTCAAGGGTGCAGATAATTTCAATCCATATGAATCGTGGAGTCAAGTTATGGATCTTAGTGCGCCTATTGTTATTGATGGACGTCTGGATGAAGCCAAGGCTGGTGGTTATCTCTATGCAGTGAAAGCGACCAAAGCTATTGTTTCAGCAATATTAAAATCAGATGAACAAGTGAAGGACCAACCTGCATTCAACAAGATATTCGAATATTATCACAGTCGAAAGAAGATTGGAGTTATCAAGAATCGAAATAAGAATGTCAAAGATGCATATTTAATAACTTTGAGTAGTACAGATCCAGTTCCTGCATATTTGGATCTTGACCAAGCAGCAGAGGAAACCGTGTCTAGCCTACAATCTCAAGGAAAAAATCTAATTATTTGCGTGTTTGTTGCATTGCCGTTTGAAAGACGACCTTCACCGCATCCTTCGATAACATCAGCACCATCGGCCGTTGAATCAGCGCCTGAGCCGATGTTGAGTCAAGCACCGCCGACTCCTTTGATACAGAATACGTCATTTGGAATACCTAACATTGGACTGGGTAATAATGGGATTCATAATATTGGACTGGGTAATAATGGGCCGGTTAATAATGGAGTGCATAATGGATTGGCTAATAACGGACTGCCTAATAATGGAATACCTAATAACGGAAACACCTCGGGATCATACTTCGGACTATCAGCAAGAGATTTCGACGTCCTAAAAGGAGTGTTGGCCAGGAACCCAGACGTTGCAAGCAATCCCCAATTACCAAGCAATCCTCAGATGTTATTGGATCTTTTACAGAAGACACAAGGGGGTCGATAAGAAGGGCCTGAAAACTGTATAATATATTAGCTGGATTTGAGCTTACGAACGATGTACGAATTATCATATATATATATTTATCGACTAATTTGTCGTCTTTTACTCCTTTGGGCCATGACCTGTTTTAGATCTATAATTATTTCTTTATTGGTTCAAATGTTACTTAGGAATTCGTGATCAAAGTTACGCAAGCCGAAAATCCCCTGATTATAGCCGAGTGTTTGAACCTTATCTAGGATAACTTTGATTTGGGGGAAAAAATACCTTGATTACCTGATTGATTAGTGGATTGGCCAGGGATGACACGTTTTTCTGTTGTGCATTTTTGCTCCTTTTGGATGCCTCAGATCTAGGCTTTTTGCATTGTTTGCTGCATCCATCCATTCCACCATTTATAAGAATGAAACACCAAAAACACACAGAAACTTTGAACCAATTTTATAGTTAAAATCTAAATGCAATTCCATTCCATTACTATTTCCTCTTTTGTAAAATCTTGCCTTTCAGTTCCTCCCCTTGTCGTTTATCTCCACACAATCCCGCCCCGGTGGTAAACCTTTTTATTTTGGGGTGTCAAAATCCCACCTAAATTCTTTACGTCCTGGTACCCATAACTTTCGGACTTATACCGATCATTTTGCAATTTATATTCTAGGGATTTTCTACAACTTATGTGCAATAGTGCAGTCTTGTTGAATTGTGTTTGAAGTCTGGATATCTTATATTTAATTGGTAAGTAGTATATGGTGGGTTTTACTATGTTATCGATAAGCTTGTACTGTCAGAGCCCAAATTATAGTGGATATTTTCCAATTATATGGTCATATCTCGCTATATTATTGGTCTATTGCTTGATATACACGTATTTTTGGTGGTTTTTTCAAATCCGCAATCGGCGTTATACGGAATATGGAATGGTTATACGGATGTCCGCCTTTGATACAACTTTTTTGGGTTTTTTTTATCAACTGTTTTTATTCAACTGGGAAATTCATTGAAAAATCATGCTATTAATCGATTCAATTTATGGTGTTTTTCCTATCAATTTTACGCCTTATCTTATGGGTTCTATAACTTATGGGCTCTTAAGGAACGAAAATTTACATGATCAAAAACAGTCGCAAAAAAATCACAAAATATCTCCTTTTCGGGACTACTAAAGCTTATCGTTGAATTTATGATATTGTGGCTTATCTGTCGACTGATTACATTCTTCCCTATTTAGACGGTCCGATTGCTCATTTTTGGCTACCACCAATGTTTCAGTACGTGAGCAACGTACTTGAGAATCAGCTTTCGAGATACATAAATAACACTCGATGCATTTACATCAACTAACTTTATCAGAGATACGTGACAAGTCTGTTGGCATAGTCTACGTTTGATCATATGCTTGGTATGTTTGGTCCACTGACCCTTTCAACTGAAGCCTCCTTACTAATTCTTAGGAATACATCAAAAGCCACAAGTCATGTCGGGCCAAAAGCTTGAAGATCCTATAGTGTTCAAGCAGAGTATCTCCTCTGATGCTAAAGCTGGACAGAAGAATCCCTTCACTTTGCATGAAGAGAGTTTAGGATCTCGCAAAACTGCTGGAAACATGTCTCCAAGTACAAACTACAGCAACACCAATAGCATTGTCAGTAGTGTCGATGGTGGTCATATCGTTAATGACGATAGCAGTGGCGGCCGAACTGATGATGAAATGGACTACAGTGATCCTGGCCCTAAACAACATTATCCACGAGCAAAGCATACTTCAAATGGCACGTCAAATGGCAAGTCAAATGGCACTTCAAACGACAAATATTATCATGAGCATGACAGCAGTAGTCAGCAGCATTATACAACTTCTGATGAAACATACGGAAGTGGCTCTGCTCCATCCGATGCTTACGATTCCAAGCACGTGAGCGAGGCTGAAGCAAAGTATCCTTGGTTATCATTACCACCTAACACAGAAAAGACGCCTAACCAGAATGCACTCAAGGTCGATACTGTTGTGGCTTCGCCTGAGAATTCTCCTGTCGAGAGCAATTTTTCAATGGTTGATCAATATCTGGCCATGCAGAGGGAATCTGAGCAGCAGCGATTGGGCGATATCCAGGAGAAAAACTCCTCTCCAACTTCTGGTCGAACCTCTTCGGCATCTTCTCGAAGTAGAGCTGCTAGTCGTGCTGATCAGACTGATGGATCGATTGCTGACCATCGCAATTCCAAAACCAGTAATGCAAGATCTTCTATACCAAAGACACCAGTTCTATCTCAGTCTCAGCGGGATATGTTCTCGACACCTATGAGTGCTGCTTCCCCTAACAACCTCAGACGGACCGCTACAGATTCGCCAAACACTTCTAAACCTCGCAGCCGTCGTGGTACTCTGAATGGTTCGGCCAAGTCTGTGAAGGGTGTATTTTCAAATATTGTTCAGTCTTTCAAAGGTAGTGGCAATGATAAAAGCGATGAGGGAGAGTCGACCAGGGAAAGCGATGGTTCTGCTAAGTCGTCTACTCTGAAGATTTCTTCTCCTTACGATGCAAAACATGTGACGCACGTAGGTTATGATCTAAGTACTGGTGTCTTCACTGGTATTCCTAAGGAATGGGAGAAGCTTATTTCTGAATCAGGCTTGTCAAAGTCTGATGTCGAAGAGCATCCTCAGGCTGTTATTGATGTGATGAAATTTTATCAGCGAAATAACTCAAAATCTGGAATTTTCAAGAAATTTGAGAAAGCAAAGGTTCCGGAGTCTGCTATTAGTCTATTTCCTAAAAACGAGAGCGATGGGGATTACTTATCTTCTAGCGGAGAGGAAGCACCGCCAGTTCCTAAGCCTTACTCTGATACTCATTTTGTTCCTTCACGACCCGCACCTCGTCCTCCGCAATCAGGCAATGCTACGGCCGTATCTACGACGAGCAACAATAAGACTACTATAGCCCGGGGGAAGAGCTCCAAGGGTCCGGTAAAGAACTTTTCTGTCAGACATCCCTCAGCTGAAACGAACCGAGCTGAAAGTGGAGCAAAGAGTCCACCCTTATCCTTGTCACCTACTAAACAGGAGCCTCGCTCTCCGCCACCTAGACCGCCACCAGCTCCTCCTCTGGGTGTTTCTTCTGTTCATGCTTCTGTAAATAAGAGCGAGCAGCCACAGGGCTCCTATCCTCCAAGGCACCCTAACCATCAATATGCTCCGCCGCCAGCACATGTTCCTCAACAGGCTAGCTTGGCGCTTTTGAAACAAGGACCCGGATCGAAACCTTTGACTCAGCAGCAAATGCAACAGCAGTTCCAAGAACAGCAGGCACATGAACAACGATTGAAAAAGAAGCAGGTTGAAGACTATCTGGCTCGTCAGCAGCGAGAAGAGCAACACAAGAAGAAGGAAAAGCCTCAACCTCAGCCTTCTGATCCTGCTGCATCTGGAAATCCGATAGCAGTCTCTGCTACTACTGTTAGTGCTCCGGTTGCTGCTGCTGCTGCCACTGCTACTGCTACCGCTACCGCAGCAACGAATCAGCCGAAGCTTGACAAGTTACAGATGCAACAGGAGGAATTGCGTCAGTTGCAGAAAGCACTTCAAGTCCGTAAGCAGCATGGGCCTGTTGATGCTGCAGCAGTGACAAAGAGAAGAGAGTCGAAACGAAGGAGAGAAGGAGATGTTGTTCGTAAATTGCAAGCTATTTGTACCGAGGGAGATCCTACACGTGTTTATCGAAACTTGGTCAAGATTGGGCAAGGAGCTAGTGGAGGAGTGTTTATGGCATATCAATATGGTAATAATCAGTGTGTGGCCATCAAGCAGATGAATTTAGAACAACAGATTAGCAAGGAGCTGATTATTAACGAGATTATTGTCATGAAATCAAGCAAGCACAAGAATATAGTCAATTATATTGACAGTTATTTGCATGATGGAGCTCTATGGGTAGTTATGGAATACATGGAGGGTGGATGTTTGACAGACATTGTATCATATAGTCTGATGAGTGAGGGACAAATGGGAGCTGTTTGTCGAGAAACATTGTTAGGATTGCAGCATTTACACGCCAATGGAGTCATTCATCGAGATATTAAGAGTGATAATGTACTTTTATCGCCAAAGGGAGATATCAAGTTGACTGATTTTGGCTATTGTGCTCAATTGACTGAACATAACTCGAAACGAACAACAATGGTTGGTACACCGTATTGGATGGCACCAGAGGTTGTGCATAGAAACGAATATGGGCCGAAAATCGACGTGTGGAGTTTGGGAATTATGGTGGTTGAGATGATTGAAGGAGAGCCTCCGTATATGGCCGAGAGCCCAGTCCGAGCCCTTTATCTTATTGTGACCAATGGCACGCCTCAATTGAAAAAGCCGGAAAATCTATCTCCGACTTTTGCCGACTTTTTGGCGCAGTCACTTGAGGTGGATGTGGAAAAGCGGGCTGATGCCGAGGAACTTCTACGTCATCCCTTTATTGTTAAAGCAGACAGCTGTAGGTCATTAGCGCCATTGGTCAAAGCGTCTCGAATGATGCAGGCCAATGAGAATGGTCAAAAATAACGAGATTTAACGAAAGTTTGGCAATATATATATTAAATATGATGGTTTATTTTTATGCTTGCTGTAATTTCTTATCAATGATAACATATATCGCTCAAATTAACGGTTATGGAATGAGGTTTCGGCTGTAAAAAAAGTCATCACTTGACACATGTTTTCTTTTTCTGGCGTGGTGGGGTGGGCCGCCGTCGTGTTACGTAACAAAACGTTATCTTAAAAAATCACTATAAAAAGCGGCATTTTAACCTGCAGAGCCCCCCTTTTTATACCAACAAAATGAGTGAAGACGAATACGGTTTGAGTAATAGTTCCTATTCTAAAAAGAAAACAAGTCATGAACATTCTCCTGACATGAACATTGCAGTTCAGCCAGTTAGGAAGGAAGATCTTCAGCCTTCCTATGCTCATGAAGAGCCTACCCCTTCTACAGGCACCTATGGTAGTTTTATCAACAATCTTGGTGGTTTTGTTGGCTGTTTAGGAACAATTCCATGCTGTATCTGCTGTCCTAATCCTTACAAGAGTGTTCAGCAGGGTCAGGTTGGTTTGGTGACAAGGTTCGGTGAGTTCTACAAGTCAGTTGATCCTGGCTTGGTTAAGGTCAACCCGTTGAGCGAGAAACTGCACTTTGTCGAAGTCCGAATTCAGGTCATGGAAATCCCTCAGCAGGTTTGTATGACTAAGGATAATGTCAATGTCAAGCTGTCTTCGGTAATTTATTACCATATTGTGTCTCCTCACAAGGCGAAGTTCGGCTTGTCTGACGTAGGCCAAGCCTTGATGGACCGAACTCAAACCACTTTAAGACATGTGGTCGGTGCAAGAGTTTTACAGGAGATTGTTGAACGTCGTGAGGAAGTCGCTGAATCCATCAAGGAAATAATTGATGAAACGGCCACTTCTTGGGGTGTTACTGTCGAAAGCATTCTTATTAAGGATATCTTAATGAGCCAAGACTTGCAAGATTCTTTGGCTTTGGCTGCTACCTCGCGACGAGCCGGTGAATCCAAGATCATTACTGCGAGAGCCGAGGTTGAATCTGCCAAACTCATGAGAAAGGCTGCAGATATTTTGGCCAGTAAGGCTGCTATGCAGATCCGATATTTGGAGGCTATGCAAGCCGTTGCTCGATCAGCCAACACCAAGGTTTTGTTTATGCCTGGTCAAGGCGCTATTGAGAATTTGGCAGCTGAATCAGTTGGTGCTGCTGGTGGATCTGCCGCTGCTGCCCCTGAGGAACCTTTGATTGAACCGACTCGATTGACTGAGAATGCCGCTTATTTGGAGGCAAATCTTCCTCAGTAGTCATTCTCAGTAGTCATTCTCAGTATTGTCATTCTCAGTAATGACATTCTCAACAAGGTACTAGTAATTCAACTTTACCGACTGTGCTAATTGGAATTTAGGGCCCTGACCTCTCTCGCTTAATATATTTTGGCCCGGTTTGTTACGTATATCACGTTAACGATCTTATTATGGATAATTATATAATTTAATATGGAATATGAAAACAATGTAAATGTAAATCAATTAATTTATGTGCATGAAACATTAAGAATTGACCGTCTGTTGTAGTTCGTTTATCTTCTCGTTCTTGTCTTTCTCTATGGCCCCGTAAGGCTGAACTGAAAATTTCTTCAGCCAAACCAACCTCTTAACGTCCAACCAGCATGCTGAGAAGCGCATTTCGGACGTTAGTTCGAAATCACAAGAATCCCAGTGCATTTCAAAGGACGGCAAATCCTATCAAATATCATCGATTAGCATATTCATCGTCTGCGGAGACCATAGTTAAAGAAACGGACGAGAACTTGGACTCAGTGGATCTTTCACCCCAAGTGGAAAAGGCACTCAATGACGAATTTTCAAGCTTTATCAAAGATTTCGCCATTGATTACGATTTCTTAGAGGAGAAATTGAATCTTCTGCAGGATTCTGCATTCAGAGAATCGGATCTAAAGAAGATATTGGATGGTTCTGATCAAACTGAACAACTAGGCAGTGACGGTAACATCAAAGGACAACAAACACAATATTCAAATGTCGTTATATCCGAGTCGGACCAGGCGTATAGTCGTCAGGAACTGTTTCTAAGACGGTTATTCCATGCCAAATCTGCTGCTGCTGGCTCCTATATCCAGGATACATATCGACCATTTGAGAATTTACACAATCAAAAAAGCATTAGAGAAACCTCTCTGGCTACATTGTTAGCAGCAGGTGCACATTTGGGTCATGCTACGTCGTTGTTTCGACAAAACAATCAGCCGTTCGTGTATGGCATTAGAGACGGTATTCATATCATAGACCTTAACCAGACTCTAGTTTATCTACGACGAGCTGCTAATGTGGTTCAAGGCATTTCCAACAAAGGAGGTGTTATTTTATTTGTGGGTACTTTGGATGGTCAAGAAAAAACAGTGCAAATGGCTGCTGAACGTGCAAATGCTTATTATGTGCACAGTAGGTGGATTCCTGGTACACTTACCAATGCCAGTCAGATCTCCGGTACTTGGCCTCGAATCGAAGTTAACATGGCCGATGAGCCAACTGGCAGAGAGATTTCTCCCGAACTTAAAAGATCAATTGTCAAACCAGATGTGGTGATCATTTTGAATCCTGTGGAGAATCGAAATCTCATCAACGAATGCCGTCTGGCTCGAGTCCCCACAATTGGCATCATTGACACAAATTCAGAGCCGTCATTAGTGACATATCCTATTCCTGCCAATGACGATTCAATCAGAACTGCCGATCTCATTGCTGGAGTTTTGTCAAGAGCTGCTCAGCAGGGTCGTGAAGAACGTCGGGATGCCTTCAAAAAAGATAGGTCAGAGCCTACGACATGAGATATCATTTTATATTACAGATGACTATCTTATTATGTAAATACGCCGTATTATATCATTAATCTAGAAGGAGAGGAGAATTATTTGTTCTTTTTTTCTTCTTCATCTTCATCTTCGGATTCGTCCTCAGATCGCTCATCTTTATGAACATGCTCAAATACCAATCGGTAAAGAATGCGGAATATCAAAAATAGCCAGTATATGTTGACGAGCTGAAGAGCTGACACCAATCCAAAGGTGATATATTGAGATATCCAGCACTTGTACTGCTCAGTTTCCCAGTTGAGGGTGAAATCTCCGACAGTTCGAAATTCCGTGAGAATGGACCATAGAAACCTTAGGTTCTGGTAATGTCTGAGATAAATCCATACAAACATGAATAGGACAAAAAAGGGCCCTATTATTATAGAGTCAAGATAACTCAATGTCTTGGATGAGGCCAAGAAGAAATCAGAAATATCCATAGTGATATAGACCGCCAGACCAATCTTGGTGAAATGGAATCGATAAGACAAAAAGATCAAAGCAATGGTGACCACGTGATGGAATAGTAGCTCTGCAAAGTCTTTTCGATGTTTTTCCACTAGAACCGAAACCACGCTCTGTTGAGCCCAGAAAGCCGACTGAAGAAGATAAAAGCACTTGAATAGAAAGTCATTGGTTCTGTGCGGGAAGCCTTCATAAAACGCTCGGGTATTAAAATACCAGACTGGTCCGTGATACATGATATAGAGGCCCAGAGAGCCGCTCAAGCCATAGTAAATGATGCAATAAGTTTGTTCCATAAACCGATGTATTCGACCCTTTTTGGTGAATCCAGCCTTGATAGCCAAAGGTCTCAGAAATACAGCCATGCAAAACTCTCTGAAAAACGTGAAAAACACCATATAAAACATCACGAAACAGAAATCTTTTTTCCCTTTTCCATATTGATCGGTTCCTGGAACTTGATAGCTGATGCAGACAAATGGGTATAGAACGCTATCTTCGCTAAACCCGGTAGCAGCCAACCAACCAACGCCAGCTACAAATATCACGAGCGGATTGACCCACGTGTTTTTGAATGTGAATTCACGATATAACAGCCAAACGCGATGTAATCCGGACGCCGGCTCGCTTCCAGGAATACTGCGACGTCTTCCGTCTCGGAGCGTTTCTTGCTCTCCGCTTAAAGCTCTCTGCCTATTTATACTGGCCAAAGTAGCTTTAGAGCCTACTCTAGTAGACAGACTCGGACCCGCGGTATCACCGAGCTCGATATTGCCAATTGTTGATTGTCTTCTAGATTTGGACATGATGAGAATTAGTCGGAGAAAGCAGCAAAAACAGTAGAAACAATGGCGCGGATTTTAGATTAGAAATTGATTAGATAAGAAATTGAATATTTGCTCTTATCTTGTAAGTTTATAGGCTTGTGTTTGAATAGATTCTAGTGGTTTGACAATTCCCCGTTAGCTAATTGGTGCAAGGTGGTTAAGTTTGAAAAATTGTACTCGGAGCAAAGATGGAAAAAGGAGGTTGGAGAGTAGAAGGCGGAAAAACATGGAATTTTAAAGAGGAAAAAAAAGAATTGGAAAATGATATATTTATAGCTTTATATTAGTGGAATATTTTGGTATTAAAATACCTCAATGGTTGTCAGTATGATGATAAGGTTTATAGGGAACAATCTTCCAATGATGTATGAAGATAAGAGGTAGGAGGAGAAAGGGCTAGGAAGAGGGAGGAATTGTGTGATTTTCATTGAGATAGATGGTTTGTAGCTATGGTTTATATATATAGTTGGAGATCTACTAGAAAATCTCTCAAATGTCTCATTCTGAAAGGGCTTTACTGAGTGTAAGACTAGCTGACTGTCACGGGCTGTGTGGTGTTTAACTGTTGGCCTACTGTTCGCTGACTGACTGACTGCTGGCTGACCATGTGAGAAATTTACAGTCTCTTGCACTACAGATCAACGACGATATTAGATGAGACTTTGAAGGCTGTCATTATTATAAAACTTTACAAAATCTGATTCCCTGCTATTCTTTTTCGAAAATTAAATCCTTCAATTATAATACGTTTGTCCAGTTGAAATAAACGTTGTATCCTTCTATCTATAGCTCTGGTCGATCCTATGCAGTGTATCTCTCAAGGCCATAGAAACAACTACCGGCAAACAGCTCAACAACGCCAATTCTACAAATAAAACTCGCCTATCACTTTTTCACTACTCTCCGATATCCCCTTACATTCTTCATAATTCCATACCCTGATTTCCCCACATTCTGTCTCACCCTTTCTTCCCCAGTCACCTGATCTCTCCCATCCCACAGCTTTCGCCCCCGTTTCTCAGCCACTTAACCTCTTAACTACCAAATGTTCAGATCATCAGAGAAACAAAGTCCTCTGGATAGTGTAGTTGGTATGTATTATAGCTTACTACAAGTACCATATATATCCTAACATATCTCCAGTTAAAGCTACCGACCAGAACCTCACCAGTGAGAACTGGGAGCTCATACTTGATGTCTGTGATACCGTCAATGAAGACCCCGAGGATGGCGCCAAGAATGCATTAACTTCCGTATCCAAACGTTTAAATGTACCTAACGCTAACGTTCAACTGTATACATTGACATTGGTACTTTCGCTTGCTCAAAACTGTGGTTCTAAGATGCAAAGAGAGCTGGCATCAAAGAGTTTTACCAATCTTCTACTAAAACTCACTGCTGACAAGGCTGTACATCATACGGTAAAATCCAAAATAGCGGAGGTCATGCAGACACTCACAGAAGAGTTTAAGAATGATCCGTCGCTTCGTTTGATGAACGACGCATATGTTTCTCTTACTAAGAATCACCCTAGCATTCAACCTCCAGCCAAACCTGACAAGAATACCATCACTGAGGCTGACAAGAAACGTGAACAAGATGAACTTCAACTAGCACTGGCATTATCTTTATCGGAATCCAATGAGAAACCGCAACTCATGGCTGTTTCTGGTGGCGAAGGTCGAACTATTGAACCTGATGCAGCAGCTAATACTCAGCCAGCAGTCGAAAAGCCTATTGGTAACACTGCGGCTACTGTAAAACGAGTTCGGGCTCTTTACGATTTGGCTGCTTCAGAGGAAGGTGAATTGTCATTCAGAAAAGGCGACGTTATCATGGTTATTGAGAGTGTATATAGAGACTGGTGGCGTGGTTCTCTGCGGGGCCAAACTGGTATATTTCCTTTAAATTACGTGGAGCCGCTGGCGGAACCGACCCAGGAAGAACTTCTGAAAGAATCTCAGGATGAGCTACGAGTTTTTGAACAAAGCAGAAATATCGAAAAGCTTTTGGTTCTGCTGAATTCGGCCGATGCAAACTCAATTATTCTGGCCGATAACGAAGATATTCAAAATCTGTATCATAGTACACTGGCTGTCAGACCCAAGCTTATAAAGCTTATTGATAAGTACTCTCAGAAAAAGGACGATCTTATTGAACTCAATGACAAGTTTTTAAGAGCTCGTAAGAAGTACGATCATCTGATGGAAGACAGTATGGCACAATATGCAAGGCGTCATTCGTCATCTTCACCGGTAGTTGGAAGACCTCCTTATCCTTCGCAGCCTCAAGGATTTCCTCAGGTTGGTAGTGATTATCGAAGGTCCAGTGCTTCTTTCTACCCTCCGTCGTTGCAACGTCAAGGGACTTATCCCGAGGAACAGCAACATCAGCAACAGCCATTACCGCAACAGTATCAACAATCTGGTGGATTTCAAGAACCACCGTCTAGTTATTCACCTGCAGCAGCAGCAGCGCGTTATCATCCTGTAGAGACTGCACCACCAGCTCCACAACAGCAGCAGCAGAATGCATACGCGAGTGCTCCATCATACCCACCATCGCATACTCCGTATTATAATGGATATGCATCACAACAGGCTCAAGGCCAAGGTGAATCAGTACCGGAATATACACAACAGCCGTCATATCAATACGGAACGTCAGCACCGCCATATAACGATGAATATAACAGTACTTCTCAAGGGGCATATCAAACTGCATCAGTACCGCCGCCTACGAACTATTAAGGGAGGGTGTATTATTCGTATTTTATATTTTATAGATTAATGTATGGTTATTTATAAGAGATAGGTAGTATGACAGGTAGATACTTGACAGTATAATGAATAGCAGAACTAAGAATATTCCCAAAAGTTTGAATTAGCTATCTCATAGTATCTGTATTCACTTGTTATATGGTCAAATTTTGGAATTATGAGAGACTGATTCGTGGAAAGGCTGATCATGCGCATAATGAGCAGGACAGCATCAACCACGATGATTTATAACTTATAATAAGATGAAGTCATGGACAGCTTTTGGCATTTTCTGAGGATCTGGCAGTCTTAGAAATAAACACACGGAATACTGCGCCGATAAATTATATTGTTCATGGATTAAATGTATAGTTATTTATACCGTAAAATACAGTTGACGAAATCTCAAGGAATTATACCGGCTTAATACGGTAAAACTGTCTGTAACTCCAACGGACTGTTCTCATTAGCGACCTGAGAATCATGCCAGATTCTTTCCAGGGTCTCAAGCGAATGCATAGCCGTTGCTGCACCAATATGAACCAAAGCACCAAAGACTTCCTTAATCTTGGACTGGTGTTCATGCCATACGCTGTGACGACCTGCCACAACAGCCATGACATGAACATGCAATAGTACATAACTCTCAGACAGTTTTGCAAAGCGTTGCTCATCTGGCAAGCTTTTGTTATGAATGTCCTTATCTTCCAAGAAGATGAATAGTCTAATCATGCGTTCAATGCTCTCAACAACAAGATGGTGCCGATCATCCAGTCCAAAGAAAGCAGGATGCGTTAACAAAATAAGAAGAGCCGCTTCCAGCATAGCCTGATGGCATATATCTTTCCATGAATATTGTATCACCTGCCCATCAACAGTCTCTATCGAACCTATTGACGACTTGGGATAGTTAGTCAGATCATACTGTGGGGGCACCACTGCTGTGGGACTAATTTCAACATGCGAACGTCCTCTCTGAATTTCAGCCATAATCTCAGCAAGTTCGTGATATTGAACAGTGGCCTGAGCATCTCTGGCTCGAAGAAGAAGTTTCTGCAAGTTTCTAAATACCACGACACTGTCATTGTTGAATGCAAAAAATAGATTGAAGCCCTTATCAGTAACAAGAGCCAAATTTCGCAGCTGTTCGCAAGTTTCTGGGTGATCAGAGTCCATAAGAGCATCTATGTCTTGAAGAGTTTCCAGAGTGGCTCCGGCCGATAATGACATGCCAGCCAAAAGATCGATAGATGCAAACCAAAGACGGCATAAGCTTAGTACTCTAGACGATGATTTTATTGAGGAGCATTTGATGAAGAGGTCTCGAGCGCCTTTGAGATGGGCAATCCATGACGGGGATCGAGCAGCAGCATCATCAGCAGTCAACACAAGCATCGTCAACAACATGGGTTCAGTTTGACTGAGGATTTTGTTCTCATCAGCCAATGCTAAAGAAAGTAGTTTCAAACAGTATGAAAGATATGTGAAATGTGCAGTGTCATCTTCTCTGGTCGGTGGGATCTTATATCCCCGAGCTCCACAAGACAACAGAGCAGCCAGCAAATAAGGATAACGCTTGGCATAAGAGACGAGAATAAATCTGAAAGCGTCATTTGAAGTTGCGCCAAATGGCAGCATGACAAAGCATTTCGTGTGGTAAAAAAAGCTAAAGTACTTTGTATGGTTGAAGGAGTCATCGGATACTGACACAGCACCAGCATCACCAGCCATCGACATGGTTGCCTGGAAACTGTTCATAGACTTGGAAAAAGGGGTTCCGTCACCATAAGTATTGTCAGAGACGAGGTCGATGTCGGAATGCGCGTCACCGATGTTCAGAAGATCTTGCTCATTTAGTCCCATCTCAGCCCCGGCTCTTTGCCGATATAGATTGAGCATCTGGTTGAGCCCCTCCGCAAGAATATTGACGTTCTTGGAGGAAAAGACCTCGGAACTGGAATCCTGCTTGATATATTCGTCTATCTGACCATAAAAGTCGGTGGTAGTAGGCGACGGTTGTTTGTGTAAAGAACTGTTTGCTTTTTTTCGCTGACGCTTTTCAACCTGAGCGTTATAATCCTTTTCGGTGAAGATCAGGGTTTTTGACCAACCAAAGGGTTTTTCGGTAGCTACATAAAGGCATTCTCGGTTGAACTGAGAACAATGTGAGCATATAGGTTTTGTTTCGTCGCACTAGTTGGGTTAGTTATTAAGGTTTTTAAATAAAGTAAAGGGGCCAATGAGCTACGGGCCAATAGCTATATCCACCACCGCCTCACAAATATATATACATACCTTTAATTTACGTTTTTTACAACTCTGACATCCATTTTTACTATATGATCGACGCTGTCGCGGTTGCGTCCCCGTCTTATCTCCAGATCTCTGTTTCGGTTCCATGGAGCTGAGCTGAGGGAAAAAAATGAGATGATGGGAGAACCCTGTTAAGCGATGGCTGCTCGTGTCTTGTTGTCAAATTAGGTCATATGTCGCATTACCAACAAGAACAGCAGGTAAGTAAGGAGGGGAAGTTTGATTTCGGTATTGATAGGATATGTTATTGATTTATGTATAGAATGATAGTCGATTAAATGATTTGGCATCTAAAATCTCGGCATTACGTGGAGTAACCAATGATATCCATGCTCAAGCATCTGATTATAATTTGATAGATTCAACGGTAGGTAGCATAGGATTATATATGTGAGATTTGTGCTAATTGCAGACTGAATCCATGTCTAGCATGTTATCTTCGTTAAGAGGATCTGCAGGTAGATTAGCCCGATCGGTGGCTAGTGGATACCCGATATGGAAGATGGTTGGACTGGCGTTATTGATTATATTTATTTTTTATACGTTGTCAAAGTTTTTATAGTCGGCATGGATAAATAAAATAATATTCATTTACTGGCTGGTTGCCCTAATTCTCCTCTCTGGCCCCTGCTATGTCCTTTCCGAGCCTATAGTTGCCTACAGCATTACCCCAGGTCATCTTCGATCGGGTCACCGGCAATTGTCGTCGGAGGGCTTTGAACGGTCCTTCATTAAGGCCAAGAAATGCCTTATTAAGCTGGTCTTGGTATATATTTTCCAGTTTGTTGATCTCCTTGATGATGGTAGGCGGTGTACTGACAGCCAAATCAGCCGTCAATTCCTTTGAAGTTTTCAACCGAACATTACCATCCTCGTAAAAATGCACATCGACTTCGATGGTTCCTTTCAAATTCCCACTAGAAGAGATTTTATACCAGGATTTCCATCGTCCGCTCCAGAAATTGGCCGGACTATACTTGGAATCCACAATAACAATGACTATATCTCCGTCATCCTGAGGATAAATACCAAATCCACTTTCCGATGGATAATGCTCAGTGATATAAGCCTTTACAGCATGTTTCAGCTCAGAAATGTCCTTTGATTCCGTATATGACTCCACGTCAATGCTCTTGTTCTGTCCATGATCATATCGAAAACTATGTCCATTGACCCCATCAACATACCTATCACCTTGCTTGTTGAAAGGACTAAGTACCGTATTGGTTTCCTTGGCTATAGTGAATTGTTTTTCATTATAATTTCCAACATGAACGTCGAGACTTTCAATCAAAGCAGGATTTCCTTCTACTAGCTGTTGAAGATTGTCACGGATAATAAGGGCCTGGAATTAGCAAAGAGCAGTGGTTGAAAAGATAAATTTACTTACTTCTCCTGGAGGTGCATCGATGATGAAATTGCCCAATGTAGTCGCGACTTTACTCATGTTGTGCCGTTATATGCTGTTATAGGGTGATATTAAGTTGTTCAGTGTGCTTTTTGATGTTCCCTGTGGTGTTTTCTATGGTGAGTTTTGGCTGTGATTTTTGGCCGTGCTTTATAGTGTAAAACCCACCATGGAATATGAGGATGTACTTCTCAATCAACCGGTGGTATTTGATAATGTGAGTTGAATAGCTGGATTATTTGTATGATTTTATACCATTTAATGATGTTTCTAACGTTTTTCAGGGTTCTGGTACTATAAAAGCCGGCATAGCAGGTGAAGAACAGCCAAAGACGTTTTTTCCATCTTAGTAAGTAAAAACTCCATTTATTTCGCTTTTTTTAGCCTCCGCTGACTCTCCAGTGTCGGAAGACCCAAATATTCTCGCATAATGGCCGGTGCTCTTGAAGGCGACCATTTCATTGGCTCTGATGCTCAAACCTATAGAGGACTCCTCAAGATGAATTACCCCATGGAACACGGAATTGTCACCGATTGGGACGATATGGAGAGAATATGGCAGCATGTTTATAATAACGAGCTGAAAATCTCTAGTGAGGAGCATCCATTGCTGTTCACAGAGGCTCCATTGAATCCAAGGACAAATCGCAGCATAGCTGCTCAGATCCTCTTTGAGACCTTTAATATACCTGCTTTGTATGTCTCAATTCAAGCCGTATTGGCATTATACGCGTCTGGCAAAACCACTGGTATCGTTCTCGATTCAGGCGATGGTGTTACTCATGCTGTTCCTGTATATCAAGGTTTCTCCATACCAAACGCTATACATCGTGTCGATATTGCTGGTCGTGATATAACTGATTATTTACAACAGCAATTACGAAAATCTGGCGTTCAACTTATAACCTCTGCTGAGTTGGAGCAAGTACGTCTAATAAAGGAGAAACACGGCTACATAGCGTCAGATCCTCGTCGAGAAGAGAAGAAATGGCTCACTTCCGACTACCAAAGACGTCTACGACGACTCACGTCTGCTCCCTCTGACGCTCCTTCGTCCTCATCTGCATTATCTTCATCCACTACTTCGTCACTAGGCACTGTATTTCGTCTTCCTGATGGAAACGATATAGTGCTTGGCCCAGAACTGTTCCGAGCCCCGGAAATCCTATTTAATCCCCATATAATCGGTTCTGAGTATAGTGGCGTGCATCAAATGCTACAAAACTCGGTATCGCGGTGTGACTTGGATCTCCGCTCCGCACTATGGGAATCCATTGTACTTTCAGGCGGAACAACTCTCACCAAAGGCTTTGGCGATCGACTACTTAATGAACTCAAAACTCTGGCTCCTCGAAATACCAAACTCAAGATATTCGCTCCTCCTGAACGAAAATACTCCACCTGGGTCGGAGGTTCTATTCTTGGAGGTCTCAGTACCTTCAAGAAGATGTGGATCTCCGCTGAAGAATGGCATGAAAACCCCGACATAATTCACATCAAAAACATGTAATATTTAAAAAAAAATGAACACTATATACATCTAATTGGTGCCGCTTAACTGAGAAGAAATGCCCCCTGGCCCTCGTGCATAGCCTTCTGAAGTCTGTCTCGCAATACCTCCTTGGTACTATAATCAGGCAACTTGAGATAATTCGCACATGTCATAACACTTGGCAAAAACGAATCCCTTCCAAACTGGCCTTCCTGCTGCTTGAGAACAACGGTAAAGCTTGGATTCAATGCCTGGAATCCTCCTATAGGC
The DNA here is from genome assembly GCA_037040845.1 of Trichomonascaceae sp. B5901. Taxonomy (NCBI): domain Eukaryota; kingdom Fungi; phylum Ascomycota; class Dipodascomycetes; order Dipodascales; family Trichomonascaceae; species Trichomonascaceae sp. B5901. The sequence goes on from JAXQHN010000001.1 coordinate 2,815,602, forward strand.
AACTTGGGACTACCAGTCATAAACTGCAAAAACTGTCGTCGTTCTGCTTCATCAAACTCATGCAAGACCTCAATCAAATACTGAATGGTTTGGCTTTCCTTCGTATACCCATGATCAGCTTTAATGGCCTCATGCAACACCGACACTGACCAATCCTCTTCTCCTTGTCCACACAAAGATGATAGTTCAACAGGCGTAAATGCCTGTAATGCAGAAAACGGAAATACTTTTGAGAAGCCAGCACGGAATGCTTCAATCTGAGCTTTGATGCCACTGTTTAGAGTCATATCCACCACAAGATCCACATATCGTTGAGCATTTTCACTAGTGACTATCATACCAGCACCATTCTCGACCAGATGGATATTCGAATAACCAGGCAAAGTGAAATCCAGCATCATATGCTCAACCTGCGAAGCCCTTGCCTTATCCCTGCTCATCTCAACAATAACCTTTAACGATGCTGCTAGCTGCTGATCAACACTTCCAATAGCCTCAACTGAAGGCGCAAAGGTATCCAAAGCAACCTTGAAAAACGCAGGACTTAGATTGATATCAATAATTCTCGAGTCTAGCATCGACCTAGCAACGAACATTCCAAGAGTATGAAACAACTTGATGATCTTTTGGCCATGGGAACTCTCTAGCATTTCCTTATCCATAGGCGCTGGAAACAGTCCAGAAATTGAATATGCATAGTCATGATTATAATTAGGATCAGTTCTCCACATCTTATATTGCTTCATGGAGAATGCCTTGGACACAAGAGTATAAAATTCCATAGTAGGGCCCAAGCCAGTTCCCTCCTCATCAAAAAACTCAATCTCCAGAACGTTAGGAGAAGAACCACAAAGTTTCATAACACGCATAGCACTGTGGAGAATGTGATCACGCGAGACACGAATCTTCTGCCTCAACAGTCTTCCCATCCGACTATCCTCCCGAGATCGGCCATCAGATCTACCCGAATTGCTATTTCCATGCGATCTGGCATTCTGCCACCTGTTCATTGATCTTGAATAACCAAAAGATGTCGACTGCAAAAAGGCATAACGAGTATTAAATGGAAACAGAAATGGACACAGCCGCGTTGCATCTACCATCCACAACGGCATAATTCCCGATGCCATAATTAGCGGCTCATCCAATTGTCTGTTTAGTTTTGCTGTAAGTTTGGACGAAATAAATATCGATTCGTTTGCCCGTAATTTGACATTATCCAAGTGTTCCAGACTGGAATTTATATCGAACAGTACCGCTAGCATCTTCAAAGTCACTGCCGTAGCATCGTCACTACCGAGAGTGTCAGGTAGATACATCGATGGGTCCCAGTGCGATAGTTCTGTTGCGTTTTCAGACTGCTGTTTGTGAAGCGGCTCCCCTTCGACTTTCCTGTAATTGATCGTAAAAACCTCCTGCCAAACTTCAGAAGGAAATGCTTTCCCATGTAAAGACTCAAGTTCGTCGTTTCCTTCTTTTTCCTTATTCTCAAACTTGCAGTAAATGGCACTCAATATGGTACTGTCATGAGGGATGACTTCACCGTCAATAGAAAATTCAAAATGCCAATTATCATCACCCTTCCTGGTCCTTTCCTCACTAGATCCCGCGCTTGATCCACCCCGTTTTTCCGTCTCCTCACCAGGTTCATCCAAATCAATATCTTGTGCTGTCTCTTCCTCCTCTGAATTTCTATCTCGAAGCCCTGTAGCACTAGCCAAAGCTGCAATAGTATGCGACAATGAACGCTCAGAGCCAAACATCCTCTCAATATTTCTACTAGCTGCCTGAGAATCACTGTTACCTCCGCTCATAATTTTGTTCAAAGCTACCTTGGATTTCAGAAAATCATCGATTGCCTTGAAAGCAGCGATTGCTTGAATAGATAAAACAATTTTCCGAAAATGAGCCGGTAATTCATTATCATCGCCCTCATTGACTAGCCTGATACGAATTTGCCTTGCCAGCATTCCTGTTCCACCAGATCTTGACGGACCCTCCGACCCGAAAGATATAACCTCGAATCTCTCCTTGCGTGCTAATAGCTCTTGAAGCTTCTCTACCAAAACTACAAAATGATCATCCTCCTTTCCAGTTGCCCTCTTAGAGAAAGTCTTGAAAAATGCTGCTCTGCATTGCTGCGTCAAAGGACCAACCGTTAAAATATCCAATAACGTGTCTAATACACCAGAAAACATCAGTTCAAAGCTACTCGTATGCTCAAGAATCAAAGCAAACTCTTCAAGGTATTTGTCAAAGTTCTTGTCACGCTTGGATAACTTCCCCACAACAGCCTTCAAATTGGCTAGAGTTTGTGCTGCTTCTTCTTCGTAAACCTGTGAATCGACATTACCCGAGCCATATATATCACGAAAGAGCTGCGCATCCTGTTTCAGATGATCCTTCAAACTTTTGAAGCTGTTGTGTGAAAAAAAACTATGTGACTCAGTCCTTTCCGACGCATTCTCATTAACTCTCACTTCATCCTCCTCCTCACTCTCATCTTCGTCTGAGTCCTCCACGTCTTCTTCCTCCTCATCCGAGTCTTCCTGTGAATCTTCGTCCACCTCCTCCCCTTCACGGTCCACCTCTGAACCTGAATCTTCCGCCCATTCAGGTTTCGGTGCTTCGCCAAACTCAGCCATCTTCTTCTCCACCTCAGATATGATTCCAAGTCGATAAAATATTGGACGATAAATGTTAGGAAGCTTAATTAACAGCAGCTGTCCAATTTCGAAAGCTCCAAGGACCTGCCATGATACTTCTGCCTGTGAAAGAATTGTTGCAACTAGCGAAGTCAAATCCGTCTGTTCGAGCACAAGCTGAAGCATATCAGGCTCTAGCAATGATAAAATGCGAATCAATGATGCAACCACACTTTGTCGAACGCTCTTATCCACTGAAGAAGAAAATACATCCAACATTAGAAAAATAGCAGCCTTCGAGAAATGCAAGAGATATTCTGGAGCTAGATCCATGAGCTTGTGACGTCGTTCATCTAAATACTTCAATTCATGTGGCAGCATGTCCTTCCTAATGACTCTGAAAGGACCGGCAAGAATACTAGTATGTGGCAAGCTCAGTTTGTTTTCGGAAACATAGTCGGCCTTGGGAAATATGTTTCGAATTATTGATAAGGAAATAACAAGAAGCTTCCTGTCTCCATGGATAAGCTCTTGAATGATAGGGCCATTGTCTTGTCTGATAAAGTCAGAAGAATCGAAAATGGGGGTATGACTAGTGAGAATTTGAAAAAGTAAATCACCGACTTTCTCCTCGACAAGCAGAGCAGCGACATTGCTCAGTGATTTGGCAAGAGCATTAATGGCCGTTAAAATATCTCTCTTGATATCTTGTATGGCTGTTGATGATAATGATGGGTTTAAAAGGGTCAATAGTTTCTTGACCAACTCATCAGATGCAAGTTGGAATAGTTTATCTGGCTGACTGGCATAACTCAAAATGATGCTGCAAACACACTCACAGCCTTTTTGGCAAACCTTCTCGTCGGGGCTGTCCAGTACATTTTGCAGAATTGGCATGGCATCCTTAATCATTGAAAAGTCGGCATCCAAAGATATATTTTGGCACATGTTAGCGGCAGTTGATAATGCAGTTCTTTGAACGTGGCTAGAAAAAAAATCAAGGTATGTCAGGCATGCAGCAAGTCCGCCTTCTTGTAGAATACTCTCTGGGCAATCCATAGATATTCGATGCAATGTAGAAAGAGCTTGTTCGGCCAGATCAATGTATTGGATTTCAAAAAGTTTTGCGCATAGAGCCGAGACAGCACCACAATTCACCAAAGCACCAACCGAAGAAGGTAAAGCTTCAATAAGATTAGACAGATTTCTAGTAGCCAATAACAAGATCTCCGGTTTGTCGGCAAAAGCAGCATCTTGCAAAATATCAACTAGCTCATTTCCAAATGAATCAACGGGGAAATAAGTGGTTAAAGAGTCCTCATTAGAAACCAGGAGATTATCGGCCAGTTCATCCAAACCACTCATTAAAACACTGTCATCGTTTCTTTCCCTCAAAGCGGCCAGAAGGGGGGTGACTCTAGCGGAGAAGCCCAGGAAATCACTAGTCAATGCGTTTAAAAGACGGTGATTCATAAGACCAAATTGGCCCAAACTTCTAGAAGTATCAGAAGATAAACCACTTGATGAGAAGAAAAGTGATCTTGCACCGCCGAGTTCATGGGGGTCAGACGACGATAGATTATTATGCGAGTCTTCATCGTCATCATCAACGTCTACATCTTCTTGAGCATCGTCATCCTCTTCTTCTTCCTCTTCCTCCTCTTCATCTCTGTCTCTTTCATCACTATGCGAATCGTCCTGGTTGGATTCATGGTATGACTGCGGATAAGAAGATGATGGCTCATACATGTCGGCCTCATCGTCGAATTCATCGATATTAACAATTCCACCCAGACCATCGTGTGCATCGTCGTCATCGTCGACTTCCATTACATCATCTCTCATTGTCATCAAACGCTGAAGAGCATCTTCCGATTCGTTTTGAGAGTCCGAGAAGTGATCAGAATCCTCACCGGCATTATGGTGATATCTGGAGGGCTCATGCTTAACCGACGGTGGTTCTTTCGGCTTGGACGATGATGCTCCATCTCGTTTGCCTACCATGATGGAAAACCCGAATGCGTATCAACTTTGTATATTAAGCGGTGCGGTTGTGGCAATCGAGGCAATATATATAGAATTGAGGCAGATCGTCAGGTGGCCAGAACAACGGCAAATAACAACGCCAGAATCCAAAATTGCAGCTAATGGAAGAATTCTAGCAACTTGAATAATGCCTAGAAATGGCTTGAAACGACCCTAATAGACGCTTTGTAACCTTCTGAACAAGTTGCTTAACAATAGAAGGGATAGAGAATTATGAGCAAATAAAGACAAAATAAACGATAAATCCAGAAGAATCCGAATATGCCAGTAAATCAACGACTGATTTCGTAATAACCGTTCGACTTGCAAAGTTTCTTTGTACTGGCCTTTATAGCAATATGATGTCAGAACATTAAGTTTATCACAAGAGTCGCAGGTTATTTCCAGTGAGGGCACGGCTGTGCAGAGAAGATAAAAAAGTCCTGGAAAAAAATTATACAGCCAACTACAACAACATGGTTAAATTGGATTTGTCGCATATGCGATACTTGTCAGATGATGACTTCCGAGTCCTTACGGCATTTGAAATGGGCTCCAAAAATCACGAAGTTGTTCCCGTAACTCTAGCTACCAAAATCTCCAACCTTAAAGGATCCAATGTATCCAGATGCATAAGTAATATAGCTAAGGTTAAGTTGATTTCAAGAATGAGAAATGCGAGTTATGATGGGTATCGGTTGACGTATCAGGGATATGATTATTTGGCCTTGAAGGCTTTGGTTAAGCGGGAATCAATTGTGGCTGTAGGGAATCAGGTCGGTATAGGCAAAGAATCCGATATATTTGTAGCTCAAGATAAACATGGAGAACAGACGATATTGAAGATTCATAGACTGGGACGGACTTCCTTCAGATCAATCAAAAATAATCGAGATTATCTGAAAAATCGTCAGAGTGCTAGTTGGATGTATCTTAGTCGATTATCAGCTCAGAAGGAATTTGCATTTATGAAAGCATTATATGACGCAGGGTTCTCAGTTCCTGTTCCTATTGATCATTCTAGGCATCATATTGTCATGTCTTTAATTGACGGGTTTCCTATGAGAGCACTGAAAGATCATGTTGATCCTGGTCGATTGTATTCTACTCTGATGAACTTTATAGTTCGTTTAGCCAATCAGGGACTGATCCACTGTGATTTCAATGAATTTAATATCATGATTAGAGAAGATTTTGACCGTGAAGATCCTGATCAGGAAATTGTGGTTATAGATTTCCCTCAGTGTGTCTCGATATCTCATCCTGATGCTAAGAGGTACTTTGATAGAGATGTCAAGAGTATCAGGGACTTCTTTAGCAAGAAGCTCAACTATATATCGGAAGAATATCCTGATTTCGATAGAGATGTTCTTAGAGTGGGGAATTTGGATTTGGTGGCTGAAGCTAGTGGATTCAGCAAGAAGGAGATCAAGGAGTTTGAAGCTACTATGGCCTTGAGCAGAGAGAGTATGGATGATGGGGAGTATGAGAGTCACGGAGACGAAGATGATGATGAAGAGGATGAGGATAGTGATGAAGAGGAGATATAGAAGATTTAATGGCGTTTTGGTTTAGAAAAATATATTGAATTGCATGTTTTTCACTGAGTAGCAGATCTTAGCTTCTAACCAACGACAGATCATTCAACACAGCGATCGACAACGCAAAAAGCTGTAAACACAACATATCTGGATAACGGTATCATCGTATTCTATTTCATTGTTAAATATGCTCTATAAAATCACCGAAAATCTCGTAGATGAACTCTCGTCTTCGTCCTATGGCCCCGAGACCATACTCCCCAAGTCTGATCTCGACCAGAAAGACGGATTTATCCATTTAAGCACGGAATCTCAAGTTCAAGGTACTTTGAATCAATTCTTCCCAAACGCGTCAAAAGTGTATATTTTGCATGTCAATGGCCCCAGCAGTCAAGATGAACAGATGGCCGATCTTAAATGGGACTGGGTAGCTAAAAGACAGGAATATTTTGCACATTTATACCGAGATCTTAAAAAGGGTGATATTGCTAGAATCCAGGAACTGCAGAAGTCAGGTGATAGCTGGATATTCAATGTTTCATAGTTTGATAGTTGTAATCCTAGACTCTACCCACCATGTATTATATCAACGATACACTGGTATATGTACTCAAACACACAGTTTCCAAGCTCCAACATCCTTCTCATTATGCATATTTCGTTTGTTTAGGCACAAAAGTCGAGGAATTGTTTACAATGGTTCAGAACTCAGATCTTAGCTCTAGTGAGGTCACAGATCGAGTCCAGATCGACTGTGTAGACAATATACCCGATCTTATTGACAAACTAATGAATATAAACCAATTATTTAACGACAGTCAGTTTCCAAATGCGATAATAGAATGTATTGTAGTCTATGGATTTATGCATTTCGTTAAACGGCCTTATACGAGTCAATCTATCACGGCTATGATCCATATGATAAAGGACTATGCAACGGTCGGAAATAGTGTCTATTTGGCCGATAATATAAAGCTGGATTTCCGAGTTCCTTTATTGGACGAGCAGTCCAAAGAAGAGCCGGTCATGCTTAGTTTGAGCCAGATTATAGGCAAATGGTGCGAATTAGAGACCATCAATCATGGTTCTTCTAGAGTCTCTCCCTCTTCTTCTAGAGCCTCTCCCTCTTCTTCTAGAGCCTCTCCCTCTTCTTCTAGAGCCTCTCCCTCTTCTCCTATTGGCTCGTCATAATCATCCTCCTCATCACTCGGAAACATCATCTTGTCTCTGGTCTTCTCCTCCTCTTTCAGAAACTCCTTGGGCCAATATGGATATTTGATCCAATCCTTGACATTCATCACCACATTGCTTATTTCTCCTTTAACTTTGATATCATTGGATGGATCTTCATGCAAAGTGATTACTACATAACCTCTACGTCTAACAAAGACAGTATTACGGAATTTCGGAGGCATAGAGGCTAAAAGCTCTTCATTGTCCAGCTTAAGCCGTTGTGATTCAGAGGCAGGAACTACTACTTCATATATGTTATTTCCTCGAAGTTTCCCGACTGAAACAATGACTTCATTTGGCTTTAGTTCATTTGGAGGTTCGCCGATTTCTTCAAGAAGTCTTTGAGCAGCTTTGGATTTGCCCATGATTGTAGTATGCAAGAGAGAATCGATACAAATTTTCACGGTTATGTAAGCTCGGCTTAAAGATCAATTTTCCTATCATGAAATGAAATGCGTATATTTTCTTTGTTATATGAATTACAAGAATTTATTACGTTGAAATGTCATCTTTTGGGGCCCGTGGTGTTCTCTCTGCTGATAAAGCTAAGATAAGATCAGTTGAATTTTGGACCAAATTCTCATCAACGAACCACTTCTTCCTTCTGTTTATCATAATAAGCAATCAAATCAACCTTGAACTCTGTACATGCTATGCCAAATAACTTGAGAAGTTGTGTTTGTTTGCTATTGAGAGGTTTCCCTTCAACACATACCGTATGTTCATTAGAGAGTTCAACTTTGCCTTTAACCAGTCTACTGGGAACTCCAAGTCCTCTTATTGTAGATTCTAATGAATGCGCAAGAGGAACATCATCTTCTATGGGAATTTGACCTCCTCGTGAGTATACTATTCCAGCAGGAAGTGTGAAGGTTACTGGAGAAACAATTCCTGCTCGTGCATAGTCCAGTTTGACAAAAGACTCGAAATAATCCTTAACAACTTGAGGCTCTTCGTCTGTCATAAGCAAGCCGATTTCGCCCAATATCATGTCGCTGAGTTTGTGTAAATTCGGTTGATGTTCATCTTCTAAACTTCGTCCTAGAGCTACTTTCATGACTCTTGTATGGCCGAAAAAGATCCGGCTGCCTTTCCAGTCATTTCTGACGTTCTTTAGAAATGTGTTTCTCATGTTTTGCACTTTAAAAGCCCAGGTATAGGCATAACTGTCGATACATTGTTGGATTTCCTCGACGATCTTCTCTTTAGCGGCTCTTGTGAGTTTTTCAGCCTTTGAAAGCGTAACTAATAAACAAGTTAGTGGATTATTCCTCTATGAGAATCATATCTTTTGCTCATTACTTACCGAGCTTTGCTCTTTTTGATTTCGGCATGTTGAAATACTGGAAAAATTATTTTTCACACCAAATTTTTTTTTCCCTCTTTGGGGATTTTTGGCCCACCTTAAGAAAATCCATGCATGAGAAGCTGAAAAAGACATGCCAGGATTTCAAATAACTCCGGAAGATTTGGAGGATTTTCATCGAGTTCACTTCAAAAGAAATGCTCCAGAAGGTTCTATTATATCATGGGACAAGAATTCAGAGAGGTTGAATGAGGAATCAGATAACTTTAAGAATGATCCTACTGATATGGGATCTGATAATCAAAGTTACCCCGAAGAAAGCGCGTTGAGTGAAAAACAAGTTGAAGAGCTTAAAAAGACGGAAAAGACAGCCTCAAAGGTAACTATAAAGTCTGATAAAACCTCACAAAAAAGCATTGAGGAATCATCGGCTGGGGTACCTGGAGTCAATACGGCTCAAGAACAATACGAAGAGATATTCGGGCCATTTGCCGATTATCAAAAGAATTTGGATATTGGAATTGATAAGGAATTTGAGGATTTGGTTAAAAAGTATAAAATTGCAAATTATTATCCTAGTTTGCCGATCTTTTTATGATTTCTATCAATAATATCTATCTCCAAAATCTCCTAGTCCTGGAATTATATACTTGGCTTCATTCAAGTAATCATCAACTACTCCTACAATGACCTTGACCTTTGGGAACTTCGTGGTAAATGCTTCAATTCCTTCTGGTGAAGCTATCAGGTTAAGAAACAGTATACGTTCCTCAGGGACTCCCTTGGATATGAGCAGTTCAACAGCCATCATTGCTGAACCTCCAGTAGCCAGCATTGGGTCCAACAGGAAAACATAACGCTTTTGGATATCAGCAGGCAATTTCTCGTAGAAAAACTTGGGCTGAGCTGTTTCTTCGTCTCTCTGAATCAGCATCTTTCCTATTCGAACAGATCGACAACAATCTCTCAACCCCTGCTCCATGCTTTCACCTGCTCTCATTATAGAAACACCGCATATTTTTCCAAGGAATTTGACTCCATGGAACTTTTGTCCTGTTGGCGATGTGACTGTGTTATCGGCAGTAGGTAGCTGATTCAAGCCCTCTTCAACCAAAAGTCGAATGATCCGGTTGGAATAGAATATAAAGTCTGAACGAGGAGTATCTCGATCTCTAATGATGGTAAAAAGTCCCTTTACCTGGTTGTTTTGAGGTAATAATAATACACTGGGTGGAAGCTGCTTGGACATTGTATTTGGTTAGGAAGTTCATTTGGCTGGCTCTATTGAAAAACTCTGTGTGGAGTTATCGGGGCCGGCCGAAAATGGATTGATCCGAAGATAAGAGGCAAAGATGATAAAAGAAGATAACAAAAGTAAATAATTCGGTAATAATTGCATTAAATCAGTGATAGTTTGATTAACTTTGCAAAAAAAACCTTCATTATCATAAAAAATTGCTGATTTCTCATTATCTCATATAAATAATACCGTTATAAATATTCCATCTCCATACCTTTCCCCCGTCAATGCAATACTAAATCGTTATTGATTCCCATAACACTCGTCAAAGATGGCGTCAATTCTTCCAACGTCGGTCTTCCTGCAACATTGGTGTATTCCGGTGGACTCAACGGTACATCTGAATACACCGGAGGTACTTCATCATCCCATGCAATCCCAAGTCCACTTCTGTCGGTGATAATAACACTGAATTGCATTCGTAACACTCTAGCAGCTCCTGTAGGTATACTTTGTCGAGATGATTTACTTGCAAGGCTTTCTTCTGCAATAACCAGCTCTACAACCAGAGTATGAGTTACTGACAGTCCAAACACCGGGTCAACCACTCGACAGCAAATATCATTGGGTATCAGTATATCAGTAGCGCTGAATTCAATCTTGCCCTTTCCAGAAAAGTCGCTCTTCCATCCCTCTCTAAACTCACCTGATGCAACAGTGATGAGTTCTTCCAGTTCCTTGTCATCGCTTTTATTGGCTTTATGTTTGCCTTTCCTATTCATGCCAGAAGAAATTTCATCATGCGAATGATCTACCGGGATATGATTAGTTGCAGATTGATGGGGCGAACTGTTAGCAGGTTGTGGTTGTGCAGGTATTGAGTCCGTAGGCTGTATTGCTTCAGAATAACCCGGTGCAGTATTAGCGGCTGCTGGCAATTTATGCTTATCACATACACCCCATGCCATTTTGATTGTTTCATCCAATCTCCAGTTGATTTTTCTCATTTTCCACTTGGCCGTGCGGTTCCCTATATGACAGGTGACTCCTTCTAAAACCAAGTCCAAATTGAAATAAGATTGAGGATATGCAACAGGTGGCATAGTGAGATTCGCCACTAAATCTGTGGGTGGAAACACTCGGGCAGAGTTCTTATCGGGTCCTTTGATAACAGATCTTGAGATATTTATTGGCACAACCAATCTGATCGGCGACAACTCCGAAACACCCTCGGTCAATTCCTCCGGCGTAGCCACTGCCTCCAAGTAATAGGATACACTAAAAGCAGAGTTATCGCAGGTAGCAGGAAGAGATCCTGGCAGTAAATGACTGAAAGGATAGCCGTGTTTTCCTCGAGGAAGTTTAGCACTATGTTCGAGCACACGCCAGCTAGCAAGCTCAGTGGTATGAATAGTACAGTTTTCACATTTCTGAGGATTCAGTCGTTTCTGAGTGATTCTTTGGCAGATTGAAAGATCCACCTTGGCCATGGCGAAAGGGGCGTCCTGAGTAACAACAACATCAAATATACCACTTAAAAGAGTTCCGGTTGATTCTTGAGGATGTCCATAAAGTACCAAAGGAGGAGATTCAATGCGTATATCGAGATTTACCGGAGAAACCGTCTGTTGGGGGACCTCAGGAGGAGTCTGAGAAGCCAAAGAGCTATTACTCGCTGATTTTTCTTTCTTAAAAGAACCGGTGAATCCCGATAAAATAGGACTTCCACCAATAGCAGCCTTACTTAGAGGGGTATGGTGGTGTTTACCTGATATTAAAGGCATAGGCTGGGATGTGGAGGACCTCCGGTATGTGGCCCATTTCAGCCTTTTATCAAGAAAAAAAATTATTAGTGGCAGTTTTGGGCTCGGACAGGAAATATGCTTAAAAAAAGAAGGGTTAAGAAAGGAAAGAAGGTTGGAAGATATATATATTGAAAAGGCACTGTTATATGTTACATTGGAAATCACGACAATTCTCGATCAATGATGATTTTATATTGCTTTTGAATCAATCACTGTTGCTGATTGAAATCCATTGATTATCTGGTGCAAAAGCACGGGGAGTCAGCCGTATGGGGAGTGCACCAAATTCCAATACGATCAACGCGACAGCAAATGGATTGTTAATGATCTGTTTAAAAGAAATAATGGATCAAAGACATGTTTTTGTTTCGCTTATTTAGCCTTATGGATGGGCAAGCTTTATGAAACTCTGTTCTATGTCCAATGCCCTAAGGTGCAAACCATCAACCAAACCCACGTTTTTTGTTGATTGCATAAAAAATAATGTCATTTTTTACAAGGCGATTTTTCCATCGAGTTAACCCACCCAATTAAACTCATTACCAAACTAGGCAGTTCTATCCCGATATTCAGTCCGGTCGATGATTTAAGTTCGCCAAGCCGGTAAAAATCGCCGCAACGGCGGAAATGTATGTATTTGTATGGGTTAAACAAATATTCAGGGTCCAAACTGGCTGGAGAATATGTTAAAAATGTATGTTGAAGGTAAGGGGGATCTGAGTCAGCTGAATGCAAATTTAAATATCACGCGTTATATATTACTTTAAATATGTTAAGAAGAAGCATTTTTAAGTCATTTTATATTTTAATAAATATTTAATACTCTTTCATATTCTTTATAGCTGCTCTAACTATTCCATGTTAGTACTTTGATTCACTCCTACCACTTCCGGGTAACTTTTCAAATTTTTTCAATGCCCAACGCCAAATCAACCGTCTGATTCGACTACAACAACCATGAGCTTCATAGCATGGTCACAAACTCCACAACAATGCATTAGATCATTATCATCAAGACAGCTACAACCAGCTGTTCGATTTGCATCTTCCATTATGGGTTCTTTACAACCTGCCCCTGGTTCCGTCAAGGAAGCTCGTAGAGAAGGTCGTGGTCCGGCATCTGGACGAGGAAAAACTGCTGGACGTGGTACAAAGGGTCAGAAAGCTCGAGCCAAGGTTAGGCAATGGTTTGAAGGTGGACAAACGCCGTTATTCAAGCTGTTTCCTAAGGTGGGATTCAAGTCAAAGCTTCCTAGATATCAATACCTCAATCTAGACCGACTACAAGATCTAATTGATAGCGATCGTTTGGATGCATCGAAACCTATATCCATGAAAGAGCTTTATAGAAGCCGGTATTTTGGTACAATGCCTGTTGGAGTGAAATTATTGGCTGGTAACTTTGATAAGTTCAAATCAAAGGTGAATATCAGCGTATCAAAAGCGTCAAAACTTGCCATTGAGCAAGTGGAACAAAATGGAGGGTCAATTCAAACCCAATATTATACCAAGTTTGGTCTCAGAGTGCTGTCTAGACCAGAAGCTGCATTGAAGAAGTTTGGTCGAATCCCATTGCGTGCTAGACCAATTGATCGACGAAATATCGAGTACTATAGAAATGAAGAAAGACGAGGATATTTGGTTGGAAAACCGGGCTCTCCTTCTGTCAAACAAACATATGTGCCAAGACCTAAAGTGTCGCCTTTATTGGAAAGCCTTCAACGATTAGAACAGGACACAAAGCACTATTCAATTGGAGCCTCAAGCGGCTTTTATCGTCATTATAAGGTTTAATTCTGCAATATCTATTGCAATGGGCATTTTATGTACATATTGACCAGACAATTGCATATGTAAATACAGATAATAATTGTGCGAAAAGGCTTTGTCTATAAAAAAAATGCTACTACAGAGAGAAAAGAAAAAAACCGACTTGTTCAAAAGTGGGGGCCGCACTCCTCGTATCTGAAAAGGTTATAATATAACGTTGAGCCGTATCGAACGTTGCGTTAATTTGGGGGTTCGATTCGGAATGCCGAATATAATACGGACAAGCTACGAATCAAATCGATTACATTGCCACGCATAATTGCTTCTTTCTGTCGGACTTTTCCCGGTCGATATCTCTAATGTTGATTGGAAGCGGAAAAAGTTGTATTGAGATATCTTACGCCGTGGAATCACTGGTTGTGAGCAGTAGGTGACTCGGGAGTCGGTTCTCCGACCTTGGCCGGCTCCCCGCATCTGTGAAAACTGCGCGTGTTAGTCACCCAGTTGTGCCTACATAGCATTCGCAATTGTAAATGTGTATTCTACAATTGAGAAATATGTAGAATTTATCTCTTCTTTTGTTAAATCAATTGACCTTTTGTTCTTGGTCGTGGGTTTTTATATTTCTTGGTTCTGTACTTGTGGCTAAAAATTAATTCCAAGTGGGGCTATTAAAGAGATTAGATCGACATTCGTTTTTTCTGCTTTGAGGTTGGGTTAGGACCAGGCTGCCAAACAAGCCATTTCTTTTGAAGAAGAAGCTTGCATTATTTGGACAAAAGCAACAACAACACGGGTTATGTTGTTCGGTCCATGAGAAATGATAGGTGGATTTTAATAGGGTTTATTCAGGGTTATGAAGCATGATACTTTAGCAATAAAATGAACAAAGGAATTATATATTTTGGTTATTAGTTGCTTCGTTGCCATTTATCATATGATAGGTTTTTTTTATAAGAAAATTACTAAAGTGTTAGTGATGGCTCATGTGAATGTGTTGATTCTACTCTGACAAAGAACGGCACTCCAGGCGCGCTTTTTGTTTTGTGGTCACAACGGTTAAAAGAAGAAAATGGAATTGGGCCTTAAACAGAGTCAAATTGGTGGGTTTTTCAGCTCCAACAAATGGCATTTTTCCGGCTTAAAAACATACTTGAATAAATCTATATATTCTCAGCACGATTTATATCTTTCAGCTACTCCTTTTTATCTTACACCTGGCGGTGCGGCCCCCAATTTTGTTGCTTCAGCGCCGCACAGCGACCGGCATCCCCCATCCATCCAAAATGACCGACCGTTAGGGTCGGGTTGTTTTGTCATCGCACCACGGAATTCCGCCGTTTATATCCGATCGGATTTAATAAGCAGGCCAACCGCACCAAAATCTAGGAAAAACCATCACCTTTATTGACTACTTAAGAATTCATAATTTACCTTGAGTATTTTGTGAATTATTCCAAATATATTTTGGCGCTTTTCCTAAACTTTACCTTTGTAACAGGCAATTAACCAAAAGTCGGAGGGCCGGACTTGCTTCGATAACCGAAACTTCTTGTTATATATACTGTGGGCTGACTCACCAAATTGCTGGTCTAAATATCCATTAAAAAGTTCTTTAAATATTAGAACTTTTGCAGATATTTATAAAGCATTTTATTATAATTGAATTAGAATTTGCTACGAATTCTAAGCGTGGCTTTCGGTTGTTTCTTATTAGCTCAACCAAACGGAAAACAAGAACTCCGTTTGTTCTCAGCCACCGAAATCAATCATGTATGACGCTGGAGATCAACGGAAGAAACGAGTCGGAAAGGCTTGCGACTCATGCCGAATGAAAAAGACTAAATGTGATGGTCTTAAGCCTTGTTCAAAGTGTTCTCAGGATAACAAAATCTGCACATATAGTGATAAGAAGAAGATGCAAGAGAAGACTTATTCCAGTGATTATGTTGAGCTGTTGGAGAGTCGAATAGATATTTTGCAATCTTCGCTGCAGAAATTAGTATTTATGATTGCCAAGGACGAAGACGTTGCTAGATTTGTTCCTGCTGACGATGGTGATATTCTTTCTATAAACAAGGTCATTGAACTGTTGAAAGACGAAGATGAACCAACCAGTGAATCTTTTGATCATTCCCCGGGTGAACATGACCATCATGACTCGGCCAATGAGGATTATGACACTTCAGACCCAAGTGGATCATCGTCGGCCCATGAAGTATCACCAGAAGGCTTCTCTCCATTATCCTCAATTGATGAAACCGACTCAAAGGTAATCGATGAGACAGATGCCAAGGCAGCTGTCGATGAGGAATTCCCTCTTGCATATGATTCGTTAGGCGAGTTTTCAAACGATAGTGACGTTTTGACAGTAGTTACTGGTGGCATGAATAACTTGAGTGACATGCCATTTGCTAAAGAAGACATCAGTTCTTCTTCTTGGGGATTTGTTTCTCCTGCCGACTTGGAATCTCCGCCTTCTGTCAATTCTCTCAGTGAGTTCTTGTCTGGTGCCAATGCCAATTCACCTCTCAGTCCAGCATCTCGCACAAACAGTCCGACCACACAGCCTCATCATCTTAGCAAGAGCGACTATCATGGTAACCTAAGCAAAGTACATCGTCCTGGACACTCACAAGGAAGTCCATCAATGACCAGCATAAGCATGCAGCAGAAGGGCCCATATTCTATGCGGGGTTCACGATTGAACCGACACAACAAAACCTCGCGAGCCCGAAGTACTGATTTAAATCCATCTCCTTCCTCACCCTTTGCACCTCCTATAGTGCCTGATAACATGTCAGGAGCATTACGATTGGCAAGTGGCCAATCATTTCGAGAAAATGGCAAGCCGTTTGTACATATGGATGATCTCAATTTGAACTTAGACGAATTATGGCTTGGGAATTTGCAGCAGTGACATTGCTTATGATTATTATTATTATATAGCTTAAATATTCTGTTAATATGAATGCGTATTTAAATGGGTATGGTATATGATCTGTGGTTCTATGTCCTGTTGTTGTTTATGACCCGTCGTTCTATGGTTCAGATAATCGGAGTTATGAGACGGATGTCCGAAGATAATCTGAGAGATTTTCCAGCATTTTTCACATGAAACATGTGCCTTTTCGGATCTCCGAATCCATACATGAGTCAGAAAAATATCACCTTATTTTTCAATTTTATTTACGCAAATCCGCATAAAATGATCTGCATTTTCGCATGCCCTTGTTGTCCAAGGTGTATTAAATTTTTTTTCATCAAAAAATAACTTGCCTGTAATAAAAATAATAAATACCTTGGTGGAAACAATTATATTTAT
This sequence comes from Trichomonascaceae sp. B5901, assembly GCA_037040845.1. Taxonomy (NCBI): domain Eukaryota; kingdom Fungi; phylum Ascomycota; class Dipodascomycetes; order Dipodascales; family Trichomonascaceae; species Trichomonascaceae sp. B5901. Next base: position 2,832,492 of record JAXQHN010000001.1, read on the forward strand.
AGCCATTGATAAATATAACTTGCAGATATTTCTGCCCTCATAGGGTTCGTTCCTGTTGTAGAGGGTAGTGGTTTATCTCGTTTGTTGTACGAGTTATCTTGCTACTGAGCAACGTCATTTAGGTCCGAAATAACACCGGGCGGGGTAATCGTTTCTAAAAACAAAGTAATTGTTTCAATGCATTTCCAGTGCCGTTTCAACCCTTTCTGGTGCCTTTCTCTGTCTCCATGCAACATATCCATCCGGTACTAGCCAGCAATGGTCCTGTGTAAGATATGCCCGCGGCAGTCTCCCATGATTGGCTTTAGACAATTACACTGCCGTAGTTACCGACAGTAAGGATCAAATGAGGTTTGCTCTTTTGAATTTCATGGCTGGCAGAAATCCATGCTTCTGCATTGTTTCCTGCTATCACCACAAGTCCATTTCCAGCCAGATAAATTGTCGACATTTCTTTCTCAATTGGACCATGCGGAATACGAGATCCCGGTATACTGTCCAATCGGAAAAATAACGACGAAATAGCCCATGGTTTACATGTTAAGCCAGCAAGTGGCCATTTATCTGTTTCCAACTGCCTGACTTTCACTTGAATAAACGTATCCAAATCCGCTTGAAAGCGACAGTACTTCAAGAAATCCTTTTACTGTTCTCCAGTCTCGTTTGAAATACGTCAATACTCGTTCAGCAGTGGGCGTAGCCGAGATTCCTGCTTATATACTTTTACCACAGTTAGTCTCTCTACATCGTAGGTCGAGTAATTGCCCACTCGAATAGCCTTTAAGAGCCCCAGCCAATTTCCATACCAAATTAACAGCATCTGAAATGTAATATCCTGAGTTTGCTCCTTGACCAGCATATGGTGGCATTTGATGGACTGCGTCGCCGGCCGGGAATATTCGACCCTGTTGAAGCTTCGCAGCTAGTTTGGCTGCTGGCGGCCACGGCAAAATAGATGAAATATCAATGTCGATATCTGGCAGGCCCAAAGCAATCTTAAGTAATTCTTTGCATTTTCAGGGGGCAAAATCCTGCGGTTTCTAGCCCTTGGACGATCCGTAACTCAGATGAAATACCCATTATATCTTGAGTCACGTATATGCCATTTTCAGGGCCAATTCCATATGAAGTAACAATTGGAACTCCTTCCGATCGCCTCGTTTTCAAGATCTTTCTCAAGCACAGAATTGAGGGAATTCCAGAAAGAATTCACGTAGAAGAGCCTATTCTCCTACTGCGGAAGATCTCCATTGTACGAGCATTGACACTACGAGCACGGGGATGAATTGAGGTTCCAGAATGACGTTCGACAAGAAGCGAGTTGATTTCATGAAGAGAAAGAAGAACAGAAGCACATCAGCCGATATTACCTCCGCCGATGAGTACTACGGGGAAGTGCGCAGTATCGGGAGGCATGCAGAGTAACGAGATTATCCTAGTATAATTTGGTGTTTCCGTGGTTTTCTGTCAGATTCGTCCCATTGCTCGACTTATATACCATCTGCTACGTCTCCAATGGATAGAAGTTTGTCCGTTAAGTTGGCCGAAAGTAGCATATCAGTTGAACGGAGACGGAGCTTCACGATTATGTAACAAAGAGCGAACGGATGAGCCGATGACAACTACTAGAAATAGACGTAGATTCCGTGAATCGACTCTGTAATATAATAATAGAATCTCTAAGAATAAACTCTATATGCTTGTTTCATGTTAAGCTTATCCCTAAATCCCTGTACTACTACCCCTTATATATCTGCCACAGGCAAAACCCCGCATCCGACAGTAGCTCGGAGTTCACCGGCATTTCCGTGATTATACCGATTTAGCTTATCAGTCATGTATCTATCCCGGCTTATGACTCCTGTATTTATCCCATTTAGTCCATTAATCATGCCATTTTTCGCAATGACGTTTGTTTGTTATCCCCGCTTAGCTCCGACGTCACCCTGAAAACGACATTGAAATCCACCTGAGACATTTTTCAACGGAAATCTCACACAAATAACTTGCCAAGTTACATATACGTTGACGTGTGTTATTTGGTGTTTTTTTCTCGCACTATGAACTTTATCTAATTCTCTTTCAAAGCAACTCAACTCTATGTGTTTAGCAACTCTATGGATCAGCAATTCTATGGATCAGCAACCATATACTCTATTGATCATTCCGATGCAGGCAACCTGCGATGAGTCAACTGGGTGGTGAAATCACAAAACCGATAAATGATTTAACGACCCGGTTGATTTGACTGACGATTGCAATTATTTTTTAAACTTTCTCAAAAGCGGGGTATTTATTTTTGATACGGCCCTTTTTTCTGCGATTTCGCTGTTTTTTCGCCCAAACCGGCAACCCGCCGGGCGGCGCTTGTGGTTATGGAAAACTATGACTGAAAACTCCGGATTTAGAACACATCATCCGGACTTTTAGTTATAGAAAAGATATAAAAAGGCCAAAGTGACATTTGAATCCTACATCGGTTTGTCATCTAATTGTGCTATTTTCTCGTCATATCCTGCTGATATTTAACTTTTCTCTACTATGCCTACCGACTATAATGTCGCAAACTCTGATTTCAAGGTCCCTGATGATACATTTCATGAAGTCGCCGATAAAGCCTCTACCTATGTTGTAGTCAGCCTGGAAGACCGAAATCAAAAGGTTGATCAATTGGCTTTGCAATTTGGTATCAATCATTCAAAGCTGATGAGGAAGATCGACTTTCGTCTTGTTCCTGCCATTTGCTTTCTTTACCTATTGGCATTTCTCGACAGAGTTAATATTTCAAATGCAAATGTTTACGGAATGTCGGAGGATCTCCATCTCATAGGCAATCAGTATAATATTTGCTTGACCATCTTTTTTGTTCCCTATGTCTTGGCAGAGGTCCCGTCAAACTATCTGGTCAAAAGGCTCAAACCTCATGTATGGCTATCAGCTTGTATGGTGGTTTTCGGTGCTGTTTCAATTGCTCAAGGTTTTGTGAAGAACTTCGGCGGACTTATGACCACTAGATGGTTCCTGGGCATGCTTGAAGCTGGTATGTTTCCCGGTTGCTTCTACCTATTATCCATGTGGTATAGGCCAATGGAAGCTCAAAAGAGATATTCATTCTTCTTCTCATCAACTTGTCTTGCCGGTGCCTTTGGTGGTCTTATCGCCTATGGTTGTAATGAGATCAGTGGTCATAGAGGACTTAGTGGATGGAGATGGCTATATATCATTGAAGGTGCTATTACTTCTACAGTTGCCATCATTCTGTACTTTTTCATCTCAGATTTCCCTGAGGATGCAAAGTTTCTCACTGAAAATGAACGAGAATTCATCAAAAAGAAGCTCGAAGTTGATGTTGGCACTTCTCTGGCAGATCACCAAATTACATTCTATGATATTCTTAGTGTTTTCAAAGAATGGAAAGTATGGGTTATTGGCCTGATGTACTTTGGTCAGATTGTCCCTGCCTATGGTTATGCATATTTTGCTGCACCGATTATCAAATTGTTCAACTATTCTGCCGTCAAAACCCAGCTTTACTCAGTCCCTCCTTGGGTAGCTGCATTTGGATTATCCATGACAGTTGCCGTAATATCTGATCGAATCAGGCATAGATTTTTCTTTACGATCTTTTGCTCACTGGTTTCAGTTGCTGGTTTTGCCATACTTCTGGCTGAGCATCATAGTGTCCACGTCAGATACGCTGGATGTTTCCTAATAGCTATGGGTGCATATACCGCCATGCCAGTCATTGTATGTTGGACGCATATGAACCTATGTGGTCATGTCCGTAAGTCTGTTTCTACAGCATATCAAGTGGGATTCGGCAACATTGGTGGTATTATCGCTACGTTTTCGTTTCTTCCACAAACAGCCCCTCTTTATATAAAGGGTCTTTCAATCGGTCTTGGTTTTACCGTTTTTTCTGCTCTTTCATGCTGTGTTTATCTTTTTGGTATAATGTACGAAAACCGTAAAAAACGTTCGGGTGCCTGGGCTAGGAAGTTTGATAAAAAATCTGCGTACGATAAGATGATCGCCGGTGACTTGCGTCCCGATATCATTTATGATTACTGATATGTAGTGCACAAGAAGCTGTTTTTCCTGGTGTTATTTTTAGCTTTCTTCAGTGTCTTCGTCTTCTGGTTCATCTGTAGTTTCTTCAACTTCGGCAGTGCCGTCGATCTCTGGCTCTTCAGCTGCTTCGACCTCTGCTTCCGTAGTGCCATTTAATTCCGCTGTATTGTTTTGGACTGCTTCAGGCTCTGGTGTCATGTCAATCAAGTCATTGCTGGTCAAATGATCTGGTTGAACCTTTGGGACCTTTTGACCAATATTCTCAGGAAATGAATCAGGCTCTGTGTCCGGCGATGCTATTAGTGCCGCGATTTTGCCATGTCCAGACTTCTTTAATGATTCTTTCCATTTGTTGACTGAAGAAAGAACGTCACCTCCATATGTCAGAGCTAGTAAGGATGCCTCAACTGATCTGTTTGTTTGATTCAATAGATCAACGCAGCCGTCAACATCTCCAGCGTACCATTGAGCATTAAAGGCAATGTTGTATCTGCCGCCATCTATACTTTGTTTAGATAATGATGGCAGTTTGTCCTTGTTACCTGTTGAGGTATAAATGAGAAGCAGAGAATCAAGATCTCCAGCTTGTTCAAAGCACTTTTCAGCTAGATCAACATTCCATTTCTTTAGTGCAGCATCACCCAGTGACTGCCACTTAGAAATTGCTGATGTTTTATCATCGCCAGACAACGATTCAACAATTTCCAATGCAACTGGCAAGTTGTCATGTTCTAGTGCAAGCTCAAACTTATGATCAGGATCCCTGGAAACTTCAAGAGCCAAATCACTGTAGCCCTGAGTATCTAGGAAACGAGCCATCTTAGTCAGCTCTGACTCGGGGACTTTGCTCAGCAATTCCGCTGCATAATCCATTTCTCCACGCAAAACAACAGTCTGGTACTCAACCACAGCAAGTGACAAGTGATAGCTGATCACTCCTATATCCTTGTCGCACAAATACACGGCATCATCACGAGGAATGTAGCCTAAAAAGTACATCTGTTGGTCAAAGTGGCCAATAGTATAAGTGTGCGAGCCAACCAAGTAGTTGAGCCGATTGGACAAAGTGGTATAAATAAATGAATCACCAGCCCACTTGCCTGTGCGGACACCCTCAGCGATCTCCTGCTCGACTTCAAATGCGCTCTCCACACCTTCATCTTCATCATAGTCGCTGCTCTCAAGTCCCTCTAAAAAGGCAACTCTGTCATATCTAAGTACATAGAAGCTTTCATCCGAAATTACCACCACTAAGTCGCCGCTGTCATTCCATACAATCTGCGAGGCCTCTACATCGATTCTTCGAACAAGTTGGCCCGAGTTCCAATCATAAAAAGCTATGAATTCATCATCTCCCTTGACACCCAAAAGCGCACCTCCGAAAATTCTCACAGCATTGAAAGCAACATTAAAATGACCAGCAGGTCTTTCCTTGAAATTTTTATATGCTCGAAGAGTACCAGATGATTCGCGAGCGACATACTCGTTTGAATCAGCAGCCCAGCATACTTCGACACCGGTGCCAAACGCTTTATTACGCCAAGCTAAGGCGGTATATATGATATATTCACCATCGCCACTAACAGCAACAAACCGGCCGTTTGGCGAATGAATTAGTTGCGTTGGGTAAACCTCGACGGTTCCAAGCTCCTTTTGACTCAGAGCTAACAGTTCACCATCATTAGAGTCGCTTCGTTTAACAATGCTGGTAAATACTTCCGAGTGCTTAGACCAGATAAGTTTTCCATTCGAGTCCATAGATACTGCAGGTTCTTCATGACCGAGTTTCAAGACAGCAGCACCAGTATCAAAACCAATAGCTACCAAATTGCTGCCAGGTTTGCAGGTGACACACCAGGCACGTTCTAAGCCGTAATTCAAAGTTTGTTCAAGACGATAGGTGCTCGCATTCCAAACCTTGACAGTGTTATCTTCGGAACCAGACACAATGATTGGCAATTCAGGGTGGAATATAGCAAATGATACATTGTGGCTATGATCGGTCATGGTAGCCACACAACTCTTGGTCTGATAATCCCATACTCTGATAGTCTGGTCATCAGACGACGTAATGAGATATGGCTTATCAGCACGAGGATAATATTGAACCCAATTAGCACAAGTGGCATTTTTTGAAGGAAGGGTGAAGTTTGCCGTTGAAGAAGCCAATGACCATACCTTAACGGTCTGATCCATACAACAAGAAGCAAAAGTATTGGGGTCTTTAGGATTGAATGCAACGTGCATAATGTAATGATTATGGCCCTCAAACGTTTGAATGCATTTCCAATTGAGATCCCAATTCCAGAGCTTGATGGTCATGTCATCACTGCTAGTAAGCAGATATGGCAACGATGGATGCACATCAATCGAACGAATATAATCAGGATGCGCCTCGAATTGGTGGACCTTTTCAGCAGTGTTATAATTGTATACACGGATATTGAAGTCGTCACCGCCAAGAATGACCCAATTCTTCCTAATCACAAACTTGGCAGCACGAATTGGCTCGTTGCTGGCCTCAAATGTCCGAACCACAGCCTCGGTCTCATAGTTCAAGATTTTGGCCGTTCCATCATACATTGCAACCAGAACCCATGGCTCTGTAGGATGCAGATCGATGGCTTTGACACGTTCAGTCCTTGGTTGAAAGATTTTCTAGAGGGATATTAGTATGGATTCATGGGTGTCATTTGACAATTATGCTCTCTCCAGTATCGCCTTACTCACCTTGATATCCAACTTCATGGCTGCTGTTGTTGGGCTTTAGCTGGTTGAAAAATCAAATAAAGTGTTGTCGTGTTCAATGATGAAAAAAGCCCTCCCAAATGCTCCAATGGGGAAGGAGCAGAGAGAGGGGAGGATGAGAAGGGTAGTTTTAGGGGGGAAATTTTATATATAAAAGAGTGGAATGTGTTTGATTTTGTATTTATATTATGAATTTATGGTTTTTTTGGAGTTTTTTATAGCTTTTCATGCGGTAATTTGTCGTTAGAGGCAGTTGCTGAAAACACTGTGAAATTTCACTAAGGAAGCAGCAAGGGGATAAATAGCGAAGCCATGATAGCAATCAACGATGAAATTCAGGACTTATAGACAAATCGTGATTGTCATTCTCTCTCAGCCACTAATTCTCCTTCAAAAGGACACCAAAAAAAATAGTGACAACCGAGGGATTCGAACCCTCGCCTCCGAAGAGATAGGAACCTTAATCCTACGCCTTAGACCAACTCGGCCAGATTGCCAGATACTGGTAGACAAGAGGCAGAAGGTCGTTGATATGGATGAGTCGGTTGAAAATGCGAAATTTGGGCGTTTTATGCAGATATTTATAATTATTACATGATTTTATACATCTTGACAGGTTTTCATGTGCGTACAAGTCGTTTGTGGTGTTTTGTGGTTCATCTTGTCAAGCCGGTTCATATGGCGAGACTAACCGAACAAGCAACAAGTACTAGAACAGTTTGGATTTCGATAAATATATTGATTGATTTTTACTTGTAGTTCTGAAAAAATAAACCTAATGTAATGGTTTTAATTACAATCCTGCAAATGAAGACTAAATAAATGAATTCTATTTACAATCCAGGACTGCAGCACATTCTTGCATCATCGCCGTATTGAAGACACTCAATGATCAAGTAGCAATATAAATAGTTTCTGATTGCCGAAAGGCTGTTCCTTTAGCTCAAACTATCGACAGTCCGGCCGTTTATGTCATATTATCGATAACTCATGCACATAACTATCCCCTTATCGGTAAAAATCCGGCCGTTTAGCATTCAATCCATACTCTGACAAAGCTGACCCGAGATCCTCCATTGTCAGTATTAATTTACCTTGGCTTGCCCCTGATGACTGTGCTGATGATCCTGCTGGTCCTCCTTGTCCTGGAGCACCTCCCTGAGCCCCTGCCATCAAAGAACGAGCTCGAGCTTGTGGATTAGCAGCACTTGACACTGAAGATGCTGAGCGTATTCGAGAATATTGATAAGCATCAGAAGCTATATCTGAGATGAATTTCTGAGTTGCTAGAGCTAACAGCCGTTTGATTCGACGATCATTGGTCTCAAAGCCTGATTTTGCAAGATAATAGTCGGTAACAGCATCAGGAATAATAGGAGCATATTCATCCATGCTATTGAGGAATTCCTTCAATGATTTGTCTTTTCTCTGTAATGGAACAGAAGGCTGTTCTTCCTTGCCTTGATCTACATCCTCCGGAGCAAATGTTTGTTCATCGATATCGATGTCGATATCATCAGCTGCACTCATGATTCAGAGAGAGTACGATTACGCGTTATAAAGTAGAATTGACGGTTCAAGTTGATGTTTTAGAACTGATGTTTTTTCCAATGAAGAACGGCAAGACCACTGAAAATTCCCAATTTTCCTTTGTTATAGCGTAAACTGGAATCACGTGATTTGAGTCACTTGAAAAATCATGTCATCTAGGAATTTTTAGCGGACTTTCTCTATTTATGCAATATATTTTCCATAATTTATTATTCTCAGCCTTTAATTCCATCCTAAGACGCTTAAATACCTCCTTTCCGCTTTCCTCCTCCATCCTTTCTTCCTCCCTCTTCCGTTGCGTTCTCCATCTCATCTCGGCTATCTCATTATAAATCACAATCCAAATCCAAACTTAAATATCCCGTGGATATCCACTTTTTCTACAACAATTAATTCAAGAATTTCTACCCGTCTCGGCTCAATCGCAAGACATCTCACTAGAAACATGTCCTCTGCACCTGAACATTACAAATTCCTAGTCATTGGTGGCGGATCAGGGGGGGTTGCTACAGCCCGACGAGCTGCAAAATATGGCACCAAGACTCTGCTGATTGAAGGAAATCGCCTTGGAGGCACTTGTGTCAATGTTGGATGTGTGCCGAAGAAGGTCATGTGGTCTGCCAGTGATTTGGCCAGTCGTCTTTCTCATGCTAATGCTTATGGATTCACTGATGTCAATGCTAACAAAGCTGTGGCTGACTACGATTGGACGACGTTTAAACATAAAAGAGACGCTTATATTGAGAGATTGAACGGCATTTATGCTCGAAATCTCGAAAAAGAAGGCGTGGATTACGTTTTTGGTTGGGCCAAGTTCAAAGATGCTCATACTGTAGAAGTTGCTCTTAAAGACGGGTCTGGAACTAAAGAATATACTGCAGACATTATTCTGGTGGCTACTGGAGGATCACCGAAGATCCCTGATGGAATTCCTGGCGCTCAATATGGTATCACTTCTGACGGGTTCTTTGAATTGGAAGATCAGCCCAAATCCGTCGTCATTGTAGGCTCCGGATACATTGGTGTAGAACTTGCTGGAGTCTTCAAGGGTCTTGGAACAAAGGTCGATTTGCTTGTTAGAAGAGAGCATGTTTTGACCAAATTCGATCCAACAATTCAGGAAACTGTCACTGATATCTATGAGAAGCATCATGGTATCACTATTCACAAGAAGGCCATTGTTGATCAAGTTACTGCTGATGCTGATGGTAAGAAGAAAATCGTGTTTACTACTGACGGTAAAGGGAAATCTTCCATCACGGCTGATGCTCTTATATGGACGATTGGTAGAAAGCCCGTGAGCGACAATTTGAACCTTGATGACGTAGGTGTTGAAGTTGACAAGCAAGGAAAAGTTGTGGTGGACGAATACCAGACATCGTCAGTTCCTCACATATTTTCACTTGGTGATCTTGCTTCCGATATCGAACTTACACCCTTGGCCATTGCTACTGGTCGAAAACTGGCCAATCGTCTGTTTGGTCCCGAGCAGTTCAAGAACCAGAAGCAGGATTTCACCAACATTCCCAGTGTGGTATTTGCACATCCTGAGGTTGGAAGTATTGGACTTAGTGAACCTGCAGCTAAGGAAAAGTTTGGGGAATCCAATATCAAGGTGTATAAATCACAGTTTGTGTCCATGTACAATGCCCCACTAGAACAGGATCAGAAGATCCCCACTGTTTACAAGGTCATTTGTGCTGGTAAAGAAGAGAAAGTAGTTGGACTTCATATCATTGGTGAAGGATCGTCTGAGATTCTACAGGGATTTGGCGTTGCTATAAAGATGGGGGCTACCAAGGCAGATTTTGACAACTGTGTAGCTATTCATCCTACTTCAGCTGAAGAATTGGTCACTTTGGTTTAAGTAGATCGTGTACTAAACATTCTACTAAGCATCTATGACACTGTCCCCGTCTATATGTTATGTTTCTACTCCTGTTGTTCCTGTTCGTCCTCTCTATCCAATGATCTATGCAGCTTGTGTTCCTGGACGATGGATTGAAAACAAGCTGATATAAAGATGAGAATTACTCCAAAGACATATACCGATCTGGCAGCATATAAATATGAAAGAATGATGTCGGGTTGATACTCTATGGGCTGTTCTCGGATAGCCTCGACGGAATCAACGACTTTCTTGATGATATCCGGATGATCGCTTATTCTACTTTTTAATTGACGAGCCAGAGAATTGGAGAATATCGATGATCCTATTGCAACACCCAATGTTGATCCCACACCCCTGAAGACGTATTGTATGGAGGTGGTTGTTGCTTGAAGTTCACGAGGAACGGCTGCGATCAGTGCCAACAGCGTTACCGTGAGCATAGAAGCAAATCCCAGACCATCCAAGGCTCCTGAGACGTATTGTTGAATAATAGTTATCCATGAAGTAGAGAATGGGCGTAGTGTAATACGCAGAATTATACCAATCAACGGTATAAACACCGAAATAATCCCCAAAGTATAGTATTTTCCAGTATGTCTCATGTAATAACCAGAAAGAAATGATCCAGATGCAACACCGAGACAATTAGCAATCAATCGATATCCAACTTGTTGTGAGTTATATCCATATACACTGGCCAGATGTACCGGAGCAAAGAACAGTAAGATATAGCCCACCATAGTCATGAATAAAGAACAGAAAGCAGATCCCAGAATGGTTTTATGACCAAAAAGATTTAAAGGTAATACAGGTTCAATGGCTACGCGAAGTTCGACGTATGTAAATATGATGAAGCTTATGAGAGCCAATACAAACGACGAAATAATCAAACGAGAAGTCCAAGGAAACTGCACACCTCCGGTAGCAATTGCAAACATGAGGAAAAACAGGCCTACCACGAGCCAGAAAGAACCCAGAAAGTCAATTCTTTGCATACTGTCTCGAGGCACAAAATGGGTTGCAGGGCGGCCTTCATAAGCATCTTCCAGCGACGCAGGATCGGCTTCCGGCACCAAATCATGCTTTACAGCTTCTCTACCAGGAGCAACCAAGAATATAGCAAGAATAGAGAAACCAATAAGAGGCACTTGGCAGCCAAAGGAGATTCTCCAGCCCCATTTGGCACTAACAGCTCCTCCGAAGACCCCGCCGATGCCGGCTCCGCTGCCAAATACCATATTACCAATACCTTGATATACGCCACGATCTCTCAGGGGAATGAAATCGCTGATAGTAATAGTGGATAGCGACAACATACCACCACCTCCAACTCCACTAACCACACGACCAATAACCAGGTCGACCAGATGCCTGGACTTCCAGCATATCAGGCATCCGACTCCGAAGGAGATATTACAGAATATCAACAGGGCTTTTCTTCCGTAAATATCCGACAATTTCCCAAAGATGGGCTGAAACGCCGTATAGGCAATCAAATAACCAGAACCAATCCAACTAATTCGTCGAAGCTCATTGAGCTCACTGGCTATATGGCTCATCAATCCCGTGACCATGGTACTATCCAGGGCAGCGATAAAAACACCCACATATAAAGACGCTACTAGTATGTAGACGCCTTGTCTAGAAAGCGGTTTCTTGCTTGTGTTCAACAATGGCTCGGTTTCGCTCGCCATGGTGTGTTGATAACAAGTGAAGAAAGGCGTTATCAGGGCCAAGTCGGAGTTTATCTTGGCCAAGGCTGATTACTAAGAGATGACGCACGACAAGAAAAGGGGTAAAGAGGGGGGGAATTATGACATATTTATAGTTTTTCTGAACAGGAAATTCGTTACAAAATGCAATTATTATATAAAATACCCTTTTTAGTAATTATTTCGGCTTAATTCACGATCCATCGGCCAATAACGTGCCGATGCGTCATACTGGTCCCGAAGCAGTAAATGGGTCATATTTCAGCAGATAACTCATCTCTCAGCCAATAGCTCATCTCCAGATCATTCTACATAACTATTCTCAAGCAATAGACCATCCTACAATTCTCTCCAATGAATCTTTTGGCCCTCTACAGCCAATAATCTGGATTCTACAATACATAATATTCATCATCAATCAGGTAAAGAAATATATATGCTGCACAAGTATCAAATAAACTATGATCCCCCTTACTCTTGTCCAAATCCAACCGTCTCCTCAACGGCAATCGATAACTTTTGTACCAGACTGTCATAATCTCGATATGGTGGCAAGTCAACTCGGTTAAAGCATGTATGAGACTTGGGCAAATGTTGTGCTTCCCCGGCCTTTTCAATGGTAAATCTTCGCGGTCCGTCTGATCCTTGCAAATCCTTAAATCCATTCACTGGGATTCGCGAAGTTCCCGTGGTAAATTGTAACAGTCGAGACTTTTGCTCTGAATCCCAATTCTTGACACACTTCCAGAACCACTGAATGACTTCATCACTTTCCGAATAGCCTCGATAATCAGTATGTTTCTTCCAGTCATCAATATCTATGTCGGCAATACCACCAATCAGCAATTCCAATTCCCTTTCATCAAATACATTGACCAATTCTTGTGGAATCAACTCGTTGAATCCTGTAATGAATGCATTAAACTGGTCCTTGACTCGTTTTTCAATCTTCCATTCTGTCACAAGCTGCACATATTCCAACTTGTTGTCATTAGTCACAGGAATATCAGCTCCACCTGGTTTGAGCTCAACTGAAACTATTTCTCCAAATTGGTCATCCTCTGCCGTAAAAGTAAGATCCAAGATATCTGTGATATCGTTGTCCAACGTCCACTCCAAACTCTTGTAGAATTCCGCATCGACACCTTCCATGTCTTCCATCACCACCTTCTTTCTGAGCATCATTTTGTAGAAAGCTCCAATGAAAAATGCATCCAAAAATCGTCGGTGGAATATGGCCAAACCCACCACTCTTCCAATGAATTTAAAATAATTAAGATGCTCTGGGTTGATGCCCGAGTGAGGGTTGATTTGTAGAGTATAGTTATCATGAGCAGAATACTCAAACAAGCAATAAAAAGGATTAAACATTTCATGGGATAATAGGAAGAAGAATTCTCGAGAAACACCACCATAATCGAGTCCTTCTTCGCCATCAAATTTAATCATCAATCGTTTTTTCAAATCCTGAGAGGATTGTCTCATAATCTCTTGATATGAATCCTCGAATATGTGATCTCTTCTCACCTTGATGTGGCACTGCCCCGGAAGAATTCGCAGAGCAGGCTGTGATCGGAAATATATCAACTTTCGACGGAAGTCCCGCTTGTATTGAGGTACATTCTGATCAAGACTCGATGGAAGTCTCGGATCATCCCATGTAGTAGTTTTAGTATTATGATCAACAAAGTAAACTCTAGCAGTGTTGGTTAGACGCATTTCCCACCCCGAAGGAAGAGGACCCAGCTGAGACACAGGCTGCTGCTGAATGGTGGCCGAATTGGTATTCGAACCATATGTGCGAATATACTGCTGACGTCTTGGATCGACCCACGTAGTAGTTCTGGTATTGTGATCAACAAAGTACGGCCTTCCCTCCGGAGTGACCCGCTGTTCCCAACCTGGAGGTAGCTCTCCAAGGCCAGCGGTAGTAGTGCCTGAATTCATCATTTGAACAGCAGCAGTGCTACTACTAGCAGAGGTAGCCGATGTGGCCGGTGATGTGGACCTGTTTTGAGGAGATGATGATGAGGTGGTTGAAGCAGAAGAACCTTCGGGATGAGGAGAAGCCCCCCTACTACCCTCACCTGGCAAGGTTCTATTTTGATGACGCTGTCTCTCGAGGTCAGTGGTATTCTGACGAGCTACCCGTTGCTCACTTTCATTGAAATCAGAGGATGGTCTCGTCCAAGTGGTGGACCGGGTATTATGATCAACATAGTAGGTTCGACCGAGATTATCCGTTCGACGTTCCCATCCGGCCGGAAGACGGCCAAATTGATCTTCAAAAGAGCTCAAGACTCGAGTAGAAGTATGAGAAATACCGTTGGAATGTTCAGCGCCATTGGTGGTGGTATCGGCGACTGAAACAGGAGCAGCGGTTCGACCATCTGGAGTGCTTGCTGTAGTGGTGGAAGCAGGAGCAGCACTAGGAACAGCCGGAGCTACCGAAGTACCATTTGTAGATGGACCGGGTGCAGAACTGGAAGACTGATCAGCATTAGTACTGAGATTTATAATGAGTTTACCGTTGACAGCGAGATTATCATTGGACTTCTTCAAATCTCTAGTGAGCATTTCATCGCCGCCTAAAGACAAGTCTATGACTTCACCAACGACAATATTGATAACACCCAGAAACCCCTGGTCCTTCTTCTTGAACTTTTTATGATCAAAGATTTGGATAGCTAGAATGCTGCGAGAAGTTACATTTCTAAAATACTGTTAGTTTGAATAAAGTGAGGGGGGCTTCATCTTGTTATAACTTACACATCAAAACTCTCATTCCAATACGGATTCAGAGTCTTCTTTATCACACTGGTCGATTTGGTCTGACTTCCATCGACCGTAATGACAGCAAAAGGATCGGGAAGGCCTAAGAGTTAGCAACTATTGAGAGGTATATACGGGCGGCGGCCCACTTATTCCATCTACTTACGGAACACATCCCGTTTATATAATGCATCGGCTGCAATGACTGAATAAAATTAGCATGGTTTTCTTATCTATTTCCCTTCTGTTTGTCTAAAACTTACCCGTCACTCGCAATTTCGTGGTAGCCATTGAGAAGTTTTGGTTTCTGTGTCACAGATTGGAATTGGTTTAAAGAGGGCTTATTGGGTCACAAAGCAAAAAAAGGTGGGATAAATTATGAGAGGGTAACAAAGACCGAGGGGGATATTACCGATTAGAGGTGATATTTTATATATATATTGTAAAACCGTTTAAAAACCATATAAATGCATCCGAGACAAAAAAACTATAAGAAAAGATAAGAAATTGGTTGAGAGCTGAGAATTTAGCGTTGAACAGACAAGTTGATAGTTCCTCTCCCCCCACCTAACTTATTCTGATAAATCATTCACTTTGGCCGCTTTTTCCTTATTGTATAACGCACTGTCTGTGCTTCCCGGTACTTCAACTGCATCATAGGTTTCATCAGCGTAGATGGTATGATCGAGATTGACCTTAGGTCCCTTAAAGAAAGATTTAGCATAAGCAAAATACCATATAATTGCAAATAACATAGGTCCAAAGTATACTAGTACTGTCCAGTTCATAGTCGAAGCATCTAAATCAGCGCCACGGTATTGTGGGAAACATAGAATAGGAATCATCAGCGTTGTGAAGGCTACTGAAATATAGCCACTAATGCCAGAAAACCGGCCCAAATTCCATGGTCCCTTTCTGAACTTGTTTCCTACAACAAATACCTTGATACCAATTGGAATGGTGAATGCAACATAAGCTGCAATGGCTCCCACTGAGAAAATGGCTCCAATGGCAACATCCCCAGCAAAAATAAGCAGAAGAATCAAACCTCCTATAATACCATTGAACCATACTGCATTCACTGGTGTTTGAGTGTAACTGTTGACTCGGGCCATTATAAAAGAACAAGGAAAACAGCCATCTCGTGCATAAGCATAGGCTACTCTTGAAGCTGCAATCATGGATGCTTGGCCCATGAAATATGACGATATCATTGTCAATGCAGCAATAAAATATACCAAACTTGTTGATAAACATTGAGTCAAATAGGTGATAAATGGCTGACCAAGCTCATCATTAAGCACTGCATTGATATCCACGACGGTATAAGCCAATGCAAGCATAAAAGCCCAGCCTAGAATACCTCCAAGAGCAGAGGTCATAACAATGGCTCGAGGAGAAGCAATATTGGCATTAGAACATTCCTCAGCAAGATGGAATGGGGCATCATAACCTGACATTGTCCAAATGATGGAGATAAAAGACATCAAAATGGCAATACCATTAGGCCAGTCGGTCTGATTGTCAATGACACTCCAGACGTCATGGTTAGAATTGTATCGAGGAAGTCCCTGGGATGTTCTGTTATCAGCACCAATAATAATAAAAAGAGCTATAATCAGAGCAATTCCATTGATAGCAGTGCCGATCGTATTGAATCTAGCAATGAATTTGGTCGGCATGGAAGAAATGACACTCTGAGAAGCCAAAATGGCGATTGTCAGCAAGAAAATCTGATAATTAGACGCCGAATATGAGGGATCATGCATGCTTTTCATTGATAACAGCATGCAAGCCAGCGCATAGTCAATTGATGGAGCTCCAGTCACTTGACAAAGCCAGTTACTCCATCCAGTACACCAAGCAGCAAAAGCACCATATTTTGGAGGTGCCAAAACGGCAGATGCATAATAAAGACCTCCCGAAGTCGGCATTGAAGAACAAAGCTCGGCCATTGAATTGGCAACGGCTTGAATTCCTATCATAGCGATAAGCCAACCCCATGTCATACCGGCAGTTCCAGCATAACCCATTCCATAATAAATGGTACTTGCAATTGAAGGAAGTAGACCTAACAAGGCAAATGAAACACAAAATGAGGAAATAAGACCGAATTCTCGTTTGAATTCTTGCTTATAACCAAGAGCAACCAGGGCTTCCTCATCACCAGTCATAGCATGGTCTGTGACTACAGGATGAACATGACGCGCAGATAATACACTTGTTACAGGAACAGCTTCAAGGTCGACCTCTCCGGCCATGGAAGTATGGGGAGCAAGGTCATTGTTGAAGTTTTTGTGAGACATTGGTTTTAGATGGATATATCAATGATGATAAATATGTGGAAAAATCAAGTAATATCAAACGGGGAAAAAGCCTCAAATATATATGTGAAAGTCAAAATTTTTCACTTTGCCGCCTATATGTGACGATCATCGGGTTTTTATCTAGAAATGGGGGGTCTGTTATCGAGATTGGGGTGCGTGTTAAACATGCCTAATTGGGAAACCGCCTGTATTGCCAGATACAACGATTTTCTTCTTCTTATCAAGAGCGAATCCGGTGTGAGCCAATATGCCACAAAAGGCAGGTTAATCCATGGCATGTATATATTTAAAATAAAAATAGTTAAGCTTATATATATATTTATAAAAATAGTTAAGCCCATATATATATTGATAAAAAATGGTTAAGCCCATTCTATCATCTAGATAATGTCAAGACTTGGCAACATCCACTTCCAATATAAAGTCTTTGATACAGCTGATAAAGAGTCTCCCCGCCTGTTTTATATTGACCCACGTTAACATTCATCAATAGCCATGCACCTAAAATAATGGTGCTGCGGCATGTTATAAGTTGTCCCGTGAAATCATTGGGTGCCACAAGATCCGATAACCCAAGATAAGGTTCGCCAGATCGTCGTTGAGTTTTGAGCCATAAACTATGTAAATAAAACGTGGCATCCTGAAGAATACGCGGTTCATTGAGTTTACCTATCACGCCTGCATGATATCCGTCGTTGTCCACATCTATCATCTCCGGTATCATGCCTTCGTAGTGAAAAAACGCCAGACTAAATATCCATATGATTAATACCGCATAATAGGCTGTCAGTCCAAGTAACAAATTCTCGGGCCGATCTCGCACAAGTAGTGGTTGAGCATGGATAGCTCGAGTCAAAAACAAACAGGCAACCGATGTCACTCTTCTAGCATCTGGAGTGTTTGCCCATTTTCGACATAATTCCAGATCCAGATTATCAATTATATTTGCTGGTTCCTGCAGAGAAATCCAAAACGGTATTCTATTGGCTATTGTCACAATCATATGCAGGTCATCGTGCATCAAGATTTGAGCTGCATGATTATGAAGCAGAATTAATAGAATATAGCTGGAGAAAATATCTCCATCATGACGTAACTGTATTTGACCCATTGGATCATTCGATACTGTTTGACCGTTTTGATTGTATGATCCTCCTGCCTGTTCTTCCTCCGCCTTATTGTTGAAAAGAACAGCATGATTCTCTTGCATACCCAAGCATCTATTATAATATTGATTCCAAATATCAAAAGCTCGGCTAAGCCGGGCTTGAATTGATCTATTTTTGAACTCAACATCCCATCGGCCACTGATGCCTGCATTGTTCAACTTCTTAACAACACTTTCCATCGTAGTATTGGAACCCGTCATTGCTCGAGTTACACTCAATAATCCATAAAGAATGATAATAAGTGCAAAGGGAGGCAATAATCCCGGGATGGTTGAAGTTGCATAAGGATCCATACATCCTGGTAGTCTCAGTATGCTCTTTATGACATACAAATAAGGCACCGAGTGAATGATTCTCTCTGGTCCAACCAATCGGAAAAAATCATAGGGATTATTTATTCTCCAAAACCGATCTGAACATGGCATGTGCGTATCAACGTCGAAAATTGACAGTTGCATAGCAGCATCTCCATCCTGAAGCATATGTACACAGTCGCAATATAATGCAAAGTGCACTGCTCGTTTACATGCTTCATATTTGGTCCATTCAAGCCAAGCTGTATAGGTATTCACACCATCGAAAAATCGGTAGCCCCCTTTGACGGCTTTGGCTGTGGTGAATGGCTGCTCAGGGTCCTCATCCTCATACATCGATACTCTGGGCAACAACAGCCACATATACCGCTCGAGAAGCCATTTGCTCTTAATTACAACAGGCTGTTTTCTGCCAATTCTTTTACTGTCAGAATTACCGGCATAATTGCTAGATCCCTGGTGCTCATCGTCATCAGAATCATGGCGACCCTCATTAAGATGATCTTCATATCTCATTAACAAGCAAAAGGCCTGAAGAAGGCCCACGTCCTCCTGAAATTTCGGCAGTTCTTTATTGTTGAGAATGAAATTGAGAGAATTTAACAAGTTTTGATGGGCTCGAGTAGCAAATCGTTGCACTCTCTCATCTTCATTTAAAGACATGCTTAGAGTCACCATGACAGCTAATAAATGAGTATTTTCCATTTCCGCGCTAAAAGTTGGATAATGCACAAATAGGTGGATTGGCTTTACAGCAGACCAAGCATGATCAATATAGAAACCTATGCTAGAAGCGTCCAAGTTAATTTCGCTTTGAGGCATAAAACAACTGCCCATTAACAATTGGATGACTTCTTGCGCTTTATTTTCCGATATTATTGTCGGGTGTGTCAATTCTACCTCTGCGCCTTCCACTACAACACTACTTTGACTGCCGGCAATGTTTAGCTCTTTTACTTTATCCTCGTACTCTCTCAGAATAGATATATACTTAACATCATAGTTTCCGGTATCACTATCTCCTAAGATACGATCTTCAAAGAGCCACTCATAATTAGGTGTTGCAGGTACCTGATGAGAACAATTGGTTCCTCGATAAATACTGTAAATATTGTCAAGTTCATCCAATGCAGCGTGACTGATACTACTTTCACCATAGATCATTTGAGAGGTTCCGAATGATTGATCTTCATAAAGGCATGGATTTGACTGAAATCTTTCATAGGAGGAGAGCATTGGATCATTGCGTTCGATTTTGACTACTGATGGCTGTTGTTGGTCATTGACGATAGGATCATCCAGAATAGATATTGGTGTAGTCGGAGGATTCTTATCATCAAATAAGCTATCTTCAAGGCCGGTGAGGTTGTTTGGCATGAACTTTTTGTTCCGTGTCGGTTGAGAATCGCTGTTGTG
The DNA here is from genome assembly GCA_037040845.1 of Trichomonascaceae sp. B5901. NCBI lineage: Eukaryota > Fungi > Ascomycota > Dipodascomycetes > Dipodascales > Trichomonascaceae > Trichomonascaceae sp. B5901. The sequence continues at coordinate 2,852,463 of JAXQHN010000001.1, forward strand.
GGGCAGCTTTTTCCTTAGACGCATCTTTGTTGCAATATTAGACTGGTTTTCAGAAGCGCCCCAAGCACTTCTTTTCTTGTGATACTTGGTATTTAGATGGCTATTGTAGTTAGTAAAAAAAGAGTTATTTTTTTCAAATTTTTTTCCGTTGGTGGCACCTAGTAGACGTTAACTTACTTTTCATAGAGATCAGCTCTGGCAAAATGCCTTTCACACCAATTGCAATGATAAGGCTTAATATCTAGATGATTGGCAGAATGCCTGTCCAGATAATCTCTTCTATTAAAAGACTTATTACAGCCTTCGAATTTACAAGCAAATTTCCTTTTCTCAAAATTGGTCATTCTAGAAGTAGTTGAGTTTGGAGCGACCGGATAGCCAAACCTAGATTGACTTTTGACCAGCTCATCCATCATATATAACAAGAAATCAGGATTTTTGTTGGATTTTTCACCCCCCTGAAATTGATCCTGAATTGTTTTGAATTGATTGGATGGAAGAGCTTTTGTGGGTTACAAGATCAGAGACTGCTATTTAACACGGTCGATTTGAACTTTTTAGAAGAAAAGCACAATTGATTTTTTTTTTTTGACAAGAAAATTGATAAAGATGAAAGGATTTATTGTTCAAAAAGTGACCGACTAATAAATATCAGGCCATCTTTATGATACGAGTAACTACGTCTGAAGAAGGGCCTTTTTCTGGAATAGGCACCGGAAGACGGGTACCGTAATAGACCAAGTATTGATCTTTGCTGTACAAATCGGGCAATTTCGTCACAGGCTCAATCTTCCAACACGGTAAACTAGCAGATGAGGGCCTAGAAATGAGGTACCGAATGGGGTTAGTTGCTTCTTGCAAGATGAGGCTCACAACAAGCTGATTGAAATCACAAAGACCTCAATAAAAAGATTTTTACTTCGTATTCTAGATAATTACTGTATAAAGAACTTTCATGCTAGCGGGTTGCGGTCCAACAGTTCTTGGCGTGTGTTTGGTGTCGTGCCGTTAAAATTCAACAAACAAAGCTTGTAGTGGCGTAAAAAAAAAATAACTAAAAAACAAAAGTATCTTGTTTTTTTTTCCATTTGACATATAACTCTATAAGCTAATTAGGAAAAAAGAATTATATTTTTGAAGAATGTTATATTTTTTCTTTTGGTCAAATGGAATGCTTCTCCAAAAATTCCGTTCAAGGCAACAGGAGAAATAGTGGGTAAAATAGCTGCTTCGTCCTCAATTGGAAGAAGCGACCAATCTTGTAACAGTCAAGGAGGTTCAATGCAACCCTAAGAAGGTACTGGTGCATAAGTCGTATTAGAATTTACAAGGCTGAATTGGTACAGATACTTTGAGACAAGAGACGCTTGCCCACAAGTTTACCATTGTGGCAGGACTTGTGGCAAGATCTGATTAAATTTTTCAAATCCGCCCAGACCATACGATTACCGAGAAGAGTAACAAGAACCTTAAGTGTTGCAGGAATGCTTCATCGAAGACAAGGGTTGTGGAAAATGGAATATATATTTGTGTGAGAAGGTCGTATTGTAGAAGGAAAAATTGATAAATGGAAAAAATAATTATTGACCACATGGAGAAATGCATGTAAAAAGTTAAAATCTTGTTTATTTGTTTGTTTTTTGTTTGATTGTCTAGTAATTAGTTGTATTTTTTGTTTTTTGTTTTTTTTTAGAATTAAACAATATGATGATACTTTTTTTATAAAATGGCATGTTTTCAAAATATATCGGAACATGAGATTTCTTGTTTGTTTGTTAACAATACATTTTGTTAACTTTTTTTTCATTTTGAATTTTGAATTTGATGAAAGTTGCATACGAGAAGAGTTATTTTAGGATTAGGGGAATATCGGCTTGTATAACCATAATGGCCGCCAAGGTTAGAATAGGGGGAGTAGAAAAATGTCATGGAAGAATAATGCCGGGGATTAACTCCTAGCCCCGAAATGATATTATCGTGGGGGATGATGAGGTTGAGATGGAAGTTTTTGTGTGTTACAGGTTTTTTTTTTGATAGCATGTAGTAAGATCGCCTAACCCCACCACAAAAAGCATGGCATTGGGGCGTGAAATAATAAAATAAGTGAAATATATTTGCAAATAAAATGAAAACGCGATTGTGTATGAGTAGTTCGGGCAGGAAATCAATCTAATTTCTTACGTGATTATATACACCACCCATTCCAACGTGCTAATACGTGATTATATAGCTAATTGAAATTTCACCTTGAAATGAGCATATTTTTCTTGCAAAAAAGCTCGTTGGGTAAACAAACCGTGACAAAATCTTCCCTAAACGTGCGTGCTGGGCAAAAGCAAACTGGTCAGACAAGGTACCAGGGTTATTAAGGGTTATTAAGGGTTAAGATCTGGGTTTAAAAAAGGAAACAAGAGTTCCATGTTATGGGCGTATGATGAAAATGAAAAGACATGATATAAATTATATATATTTATTATAATCTCGCCAAGGTTTTTATTTTTATAATCCCTGTCACCTTTTTCTTGAAAAGTTGTCTTCTAGCTTGCGTGCCACTGCCCCCTCCCATCCTCCATTCCAATTCCGTCATTGTCAGGTGTGCTTGTGTTGTGCTGTTGGGATTGGTGCCAACTATTGACTAATTTTTTTCACGCTTAAACCATATTAAGACTCATCTGGGAATATAAATGAATTATCTTTGACAAATTTGACTTTGCCTCAAAACAACAACAAAGCCCTAATAGATTTTTGACAAAGGAGACAAAAGACTATATATAAACAGGAATTGGTATCCATTTATTAATTTTTCTGTTTGTATATCTCCTAATGTGGTCTCACGATTTCTGCACCGTCTGCGACAAACAATGTGCTTTAGGCGCAATGTACTGTTCTCACGAGTGTCGAATGGTCGATACAAAGACAAATAGTGGTCAAAACATGGATTGGATATATTCTAGTTTGAGTCATACCAAGGCTAGACATTCTCTGAGCTCGTTTCCTGTAACTCAGAATCATTTTGATGATGAAACATCTGCCATGGATAATACGATTATTGCGGGGCCGCCAAGCCCGAAATCACTGCCTAGTCAACAATCTTCTTGCGCAGCAGTCCCCTCAAAGAACTTTCTCTATGCAAGTCCATTGTTATTACCTCAGTCTACTTCTAAAAGGTCATCTTTGATCAGTCAGCATAATAATAGTGGCAATCATGCTAGTTTGGCCTCACCGCCGCCATCTCCGTTACTCATGAGCCTCAACCATGAAGATGAAGACGAAGACGACGATGCCGATTCGGAATTTGAGGGTTCGACTCCTGTTTTTTATACAGCATTGGAATCAAAGGCTCGATTATCTCCAATTCACTTGGTGGATCATGCATCTGACGATCATCTCAAGAGCTCCACAAATTATCGGCGTTGGCTGACAGATGTATGATCATCACGTGTCAAAAGGCACGATTTGTGTACGGCAAACACAACACACAGCCAAATCAAACAAAAAAAATGACATGACATGATAACGAAAAGCAGAAAAAAAAAATTATATCTAACGCATGGCTGTTTTGGATCTTTTTCCAGCGCGGCCTCTTTTTTACTCTAGTCTGTTGTTTGCCGTTTATTATTGTAAATAATACGGTAGATGTTCTCACACTCTCTCTCCTCTAGTCTAACGAGCTCTCTTAGATATGACATACGTTGCTATTTATTATAAAATAAAGACTTATTTGCATGATTTAAAAAATAAAGTTTATATATGATGATTGTTCAAAAAATATAACGTTCTTGAATGATTTAAAATAGTGATTTATTTATAGTTATTCCATTTTTTTAAAGGGTTTTTCGAAAATGGCAAAATGACTGTATTGCTTAAAAAAAAAAAAACCCTGTGGTTGAACAAAAAAACTCAAAACACCACGTTCAAAGCACAAAATTCACATAAAAAAAGTAATCAATACATGATTCATGCATAATATCATTCAAAGGAGCCGTTAACTAAATCCAATTTTGTCTGTTTATATATGCACGGCGTTATATTTCATAGGTTGTGGCCGTTCCCCATTCTGTCATCAATGAAGTACGCTAACCAGCTTATATGAGTGAACGGAGAAGGGGGAGGCTTCAAAAGAAAAGAAACCAAACTTCCTTGTTTACCCAAATTATTTCAACTCAATTCCATGTTTTGTTACCTTATATAGTTATAAAGTTTAAAATATATTATTATTAGCCTATTTATGCTGCATAGTTGAATGTCGGTTGTTTTTTGTCTTGCAATTTTTTTGCATGTTTTTTTTTTTTTCACTCCTCTTCTACCCCTTATGCACCACAACAGCCGGGTAAATCGAGCCACTCCATGTGCTAAAGGAGTAACCACCCTTTTATCCTGAAAAATCCGCACTCCTGGCTCGGGCTTTTTTTGCCTTATTCTTTCCAACCAGCAGAGTGTTGGGCTATTATATATCAATTGGCAAACTGAATCTTTTGCATATTGATTCATCTGTGGTTTCTATATCTACTAGTGCGTTTGCTGGGTTTTGCAGCCATTATCTTCTTGCTATTCGCCAAAAGTTTCCCCCGGTTATTTTTCACTTATCTTTCCACCACATCCACCGGGTTTGAACATTTTTTACTTTGTAAAGGACTTTTCTTTAGCCTGTCACATTCATGGCCGGCGTATATCACGACATGGTTCGACCTCCTTCGCCGGATGACGATTCGTTTGATTTTAGCCCGACTACCGGGTCGGCTCGCAAGCAATCCTCCACGCGGAGCCATTCTGACGCTCGAAACTCGAGTATACCGCGTTCTGTTAGATTGATACCTGCTCGAAAACATAGCAGGAACTTTAGCCTGTCAAAACCGAGCCAATTCAACTCTATGGTGTCGGCTTATTCGTCTCCTCCTCTTTCTCCTGAGCCCGTCAGTAGTGTCAGCAGTGTCAATGGCGCTTCTGTATCATTCAATGACTCTTCAAATGACGCTAGTAGTAGCAGTGGGACAAGCAGTGTACGATCCTCGGCCGTTTTGGCCCATTCCAAACAGGATTCCGTTGACATGAGCAGTGATTTGTCGGTGGATTTCCCCTATCTTCGTGCAACCCATGCTTTCAACCCCCAGGACTTATTTCAACAACACAACATTGAAGCCGATAATTCAAGTGTATGTCTTGCATTCGATGAATTGGACCTTGTCATATTGCATAGTGTCCATCCTTCTGGCTGGGGTGATGCGACCTTGCTATCTACCGGCATGAGGGGCTGGGTTCCAACGAACTTTTTTCTTCCTTACGTGGAATCTCAAGCCGTGCCCTTATTGGCCGCTGTTTTAACGTTTATTATAAATCCTCGATCTCGCGAAATATCTCGTGATGTCGGCGAGAATTCTAATCAGTTAACTTTCAGTCAAACTTCAATCAGTAACATTGTGGCCGGCGTAAGGAGCCTTCTTGAACTATGTGGATCACTTACTCGAGATTCTCTCGCTGTTAAGAGATCTCCTTCCGTTAGAAAGTTAAGAAAAGCTTTGCTCACCGAGTTGGCCCTTTTGGTATCAGTTGCCCAGCAGAATAGCAACTCCACCGATAATTTGGTCATAGACAAGCTTTTGCATGGATGTTACAAAATCGTCATTCGAGCCGTCATATTCTTAGATGTCTGGTCTATTGAGAATGAGTCGAAGAGAAAACTTGAAGATAGTGCTGATGATGAGCAACCTCAGTCTCCTTTGAGTCCGATTCGTCCACAACCATCTTCTTCTGCATCGGTCTATTCCAAGACTTTGTTATCCATGGCTCAAAGTCCGACTCATATCAAAAATATGAATAGAGCTAGCGTCATTTTCCACAAGGGGCCGCCAATGGCATCGAGTCGTATTGAGGAGGTCAACGAAGCTCTTACTACCTATCTTGGCATATTTATTCATCGCATGTCCATTCTCGAAACAGACCCCTCAGCATCCTCAGAAATTCTCCTCAATACTCGCAAATCCATGCTTGCTAGCAGGGAATTGTTGGCTTGTGTAGATGCAACTGCTGGTCGTTGTGCCCGGAATGCCGATTTGGAAAGATCGAAACAAAGCCTCTACGCAAACGTAAAATCCCTGGTGCGTGTCGCTCGTGATGCTGCAAATGAGTCTCTACGTGGGTTTGAAACTAGTGAGGATCAGCAGCAGGGTTCTGAAAACCCCAATCACGCAAAACTGGTTAATGTTGCGGTGGATTGTGTCCGATGTGCTGGAGAGTGTGTGGTTCGTTGCAAAAACATCCTTGCAAGTGTTGGCGACTTTCAAATGTCTGCTTCTCGGGAGTATCCTGATTTTTCTAATGGTTTGATGTTTGTGCCTGGTAGCAATTCGGCTTCGTCTTTGTCGTCGTCCAAGAGTGAAAGTGATAGTGGTACAGATTGCGATACAACTGCTACTACACCTATACATTCGAGTGATGAGCAGTCTTCAAGTTCTTCTACTGAACAGCAGTCAACACAGTATTCGGCTTCAGCTAGTCGAAGCCGAGTAACTATTGACACTGTCGATGATTATGAGTTTTCAACTGACGATGTAGTATATGACAGTCGTGGCAACATTCATGGAGCCACGGTTCAAGCTTTGATTAGTATGATCATTGACGGTAATGCTAAAATGGCTCCTTATAAGGTCTCGGCATTTTTCTTGGTGTTTCGAACGTTTACCTCTCCGGAGGAGGTATTGGATATTTTATTCAATTTGTATGCACCCGATCAGGAACTCAGTAATCTAGATGATTCTGAAAACTCGCTGCTATCGAAAAGACGTCTTAATATCTTCTACTTTGTAGAAAGGTGGTTGAAGTCTCATTGGCAATCAGACACTGATAATGATGTTCTTCCCAGAATACTAGAATTCTCGGACGCTAATTTCCAATCTGCCACGGCTAAAGGTGCAGAAGTCATTCGAAATCTGTCTCGGCAACTAGACAGCAATCAACCTATTCTTCACAGACTGATTGATATTAATAATGAGTCGGAATTTTTCTCACAAAGAAGTACTGCAGATGCTCTGGGAACTAAGAAATCCATGACCAATCTCAGCAGATCTCAACTTAATCAGCTGCAACGTTATTATGACATTGCCAATGGTAATACTGTCAAGCCGGACAATTCTGAAGATAGTTTTATAAGTGGGATTCCCCGACGTCAATCCAATGTGTCTAATTGGGCGGCCACCCTTCGAAGGGCTTCTAGCTCAAATTTGGCTGCTGCTGCTAGTTCTTCATCACTTTTATTGCCAGGAATGAGCAATGACGGTAACTTGAGTATTTTGGACTTTGATGCTGCAGATCTAGCTCATCAGCTGACTTGGGTTGACTATAATCTGTTTTCTGCTATTGAGCCCAATGAATTGGTCAATCAACATTTTTCTCTGCGCAAAAGGGACCTTGGTTTGGCCAATAATGTGGTTAAATTGTCAACTCATGCAAACAAGCTATCGTCATTTGTTGGTGATTCGATATTAGGAAACACAGAGTCTCGATCAAATGTCAGCATCAAGGCTAGAGCGAAAATTGTGAAGCAGTGGATCAAAATTGCCAGCAAATGCCATGAGATTGGAAATTTCAACACTACTATTTCTATTGTGTCAGCTCTGCAATCCGTAAACATAATGCGGCTCAAACGGGTGTGGGATGCTCTATCTGCTAAACATCACGCTACATTTCAGAGTCTCAAATATCTCCTTGTTCCGGACCGCAATTTCAGCGCCTATAGACAAAAACTGAAAACCCAGCCATTTCCGGTCATACCTTATCTGGGACTTTATCTTACTGATTTGACGTTTGTTGAGGAGGGAAATGCGAAGTTTAGAAAGCAATCGTCTCCTGATGCTCCTAAATTAGTCAATTTGGACCGGTGTGAGCGAACGGCCCGTCTGGTGGGTGAACTACAAAGGTATCAAATGAACGGTTATAACATTGTTCCTAGCAAGGAATTACAATTTTGGCTTCAGCATGAAATGTCACGCTCTCATGACACTGTTAATAACGACCATCAGGCCCTTTGGCGACGTTCTTGCATAATTGAGCCTAAAAATTAGATTACTATTTATATATAGATATCTGTATATATCTCTTTTTTATTTTGCCCTATCAGGGCATATCACAGTCATTACGGTTCATAGAAAAAAGTTATGATTTTCTTTAGTGATTTTTCCGTTCAATTCCCTGTTACTTGCTCGTTACTCTTCGATTTCTCGCTACTTGTTCTGTCCAATGATTTCCCTACTTGTTCTGTCCAATGTAGTTTATAGCTGATCCGGCCTTGAAGAACTGTACCTGATCCTTGGACATTGTATGCTTGGCAGTCACATTGAATGTATCTCCAGTATGCTGTTTAGTAACGCGTAGTGTTAGGGTTCCCCCGTTGTTCCCGTTCTTGTTGAGCATATCCAAAAGATCAACAGTCTCTATCTTATCTAAGGATGAAATCTTATCATAATCATCGGCATTTTCAAACGTTAACGGAAGCATTCCTTGCTTCTTGAGATTCGTTTCATGGATTCTAGCAAATGACTTGGTCAGAATGATTTTACCTCCGAGGAACCTTGGTGATAATGCGGCATGCTCTCGGGCCGATCCTTCACCATAATTGTGCTCGGCAACCACTATCCAAGGTCGATTCTCTGTTTTCCACTTGATCATCAGCTCAGGGATGCCCATATTTTCTCCATCAAAATCTCGTACTTCATTTGTTTTGCCAGTTTCTTGGTTCACGGCACCAATCAATGTGTTATACGAGATGTTTTCCAAGTGACCCTTGTACTTGAGCCAAGCACCGGCTGCAGAAATATGGTCTGTGGTGCATTTCCCTTGCACCTTTAAAAGTACAGTTGTTTCTATCTCTCTGTTATCAAATGGTTCAAATGGTTCTAGAAGCTGAAGTCGATCTGAATCAGGTGATACCTTGATTTCAGCAGTAGTGTCAGGAACAGGATCCTCCATGACACCAGTAGCAGGGTAGAACTCTGATCTTGGACCAAGAGTAAATCCTTGAGGTGGAAGTTCATATCCTTCTGAAGGAGGATTGAATTTGAAAGTTTGAGAGCCAGTTTCAATGGTATCGGTCATAGGATTGAACTTGGTGGATCCTGAATAGATCATGGCCGTCACCACTTCAGGGGACGTGAGGAAATTCATGGTTTTAGCATTTCCATCATTTCTTGCCTTGAAATTTCGATTGAACGATGTAAATATAGCATTTGTTTCCTTGGGGGCATCATCTCCTCGATCCCATTGGCCAATACAAGGTCCGCATGCATTGGCAAGTACAATAGCACCATTTTTCTCGAACTTTTCAATTAGACCATCTCTCTCCATAGTAGCTCTAATCTGCTCAGATCCGGGGGTGACAAAGAATGGGATTTTGGGCTTTAAACCTGCGTTTTCAGCCTGATCTACCAAGGATGCTACTCGAGTCATGTCTTGATAGGAGGAATTTGTACAAGATCCAATAAGACCAGCTGATGCCTGTTCAGGCCATTGATCCTCTTCCACCTTTTTAGCAAAGTCGGAGAGTGGCGTAGACAAATCAGGTGTGAAAGGGCCATTTATATGAGGCTGCAGTTCAGATAGATTGATTTCAACCACTTGGTCATATTCAGCACCGTCGTCAGCTCTAAGCAGGTCAGTAGTGGCAGCCACTTCGTCCACTACAGCCGCAACAGGTCCTCTATGAGTAGATTCTAAATATCTCTTCATAGACTGTGTATAAGGAAAAGTAGAGGTAGTAGCACCGACCTCGGCACCCATATTACATATGGTAGCCATGCCAGTAGCAGATAATGACTTAACACCTTCACCGAAATATTCAATGATAGAGCCAGTTCCTCCACGGACAGTCAAAATTCCTGCCAATGTAGTAATAACATCCTTTGGAGAAGTCCATCCGTTGAGGGTCCCAGTTAGTTTGACACCAAGCATGTTTGGAGCCTTCAATTCCCATGGAGTTCCTGTCAGGGCATCAACAGCATCAGCACCTCCAACACCAATGGCTATAGCACCGAGACCACCAGCATTTGGAGTATGTGAGTCAGTTCCCAGCATCATGAGGCCTGGTACTGAGAAGTTTTCCAGGACAATCTGATGGATGATTCCGGAACCAGGGCCCCAGAACTGGATGCCGTACTTTTTAGCACAGGATTCCAGAAAGTCAAAGACCTCTTTATTGATGACTTCTGCTGAGACCAAGTCCTGTTCAGCGCCATTTTTCCCCACTATAAGATGATCACAATGGATAGACGCAGGAACCTTGGTGGAATTCATTCCACACGTCATGAATTGTAATAAAGCCATTTGAGCAGAAGCGTCCTGCATGGCCACTCTATCTGGATTCAGTTTCAAGTATGCATTTCCTCGGATATGTTTAGAAACGAGTGATTCTTCGGGCTCCACCAGGTGAGAATAGAGGATTTTCTCGGCCAAAGTCAATGGACGGTCCAGTATTTTACGAACATTGGCCAATTTATTCAATAACAGCTCATATGGAGGCGTTCTTGACCTCAGTTGTCTAGGCAAAGAAGCCAAAGAAGCGAGGTTTCGGGCCATTGGTGGGGTAAAAGTGACAAAATGATTCACCGGCATATTTTTTTTCAGTGTGTTGGTGGGGCTCAAAGGCTGAGAAATGGGCCATCAAAGATTGGAGGAAGGAGGAGATGGGGGAGAAGCTGGGGTTAGAAGAGGGAAAAAGTAGAAAAAATTGCAGAATTGTCCTCTATAGTATCGTGTAGTCCCTCGGTCAATTTTCAGCTCTTTTCTTGCCCTTCTCGTTGCATTTTTCCCCGGCATTATTTTCCTCCGTCCTTCCTCCTCCTTCTCCCATAGTTTTGAGTTTTTTCCCATTAATCATCACCATGTCTGAAGATCAGAACACCAAGCTTGCCGAATTCGTCTCAATCACTCAGCTGAATGCCAATGAAGCTCGGCAGTTTCTGGAGCAGACGAACTGGGATATCGGAGTAAGTAATTTTGAGAATTTGACGGTGTTGTCGCGCGAATGCTGATGATCTAACTTGTCCAAGTCCGCTCTAGAGCTCTTTTATGCTGCTGATAATGACGATCAGGATACCGAGGAAGACTATCGTCGTGAATTGGAATCCAGTCGTGTAGGAAGAACCTGGTCTCCTGCTGCTCCGGTCGCCACTAGTAGCCGAAGCTCCAGTCAGGCCACCAGCGGTACCTCAAAGAAGCGCTTTGCTACTGTAGCTGACATCCGTAATGAACGGGATTCATCGCCTGTGCATCCGGGATCACCTGATCCCGAAAACCTGTTCACAGGAGGCGAGAAGTCCGGATTGGCGGTACAGAACCCCGACGATGGCAATAATGGTTCTCAGCGTCCTGGAAGACTAATTAGCGATATTTTCCGTCAAGCTCGTCAAGTCCATGATAATGGCGATGATGATCTATATGATGGTGCTGCTAGTACTCAGCCTCGTCAATCCCTTAATACTTTCAGTGGAACTGGTTATACATTGGGTTCCGAGGATATGCCTTCACGAACAATCTCCAATGTGTCCAATGATCCTGTGTCATCATCTCAGAATGCACGCAAGGAAACCTTTAGAAAGCTGTATTTTTGGAGAAACGGGTTTTCTGTCGATGAAGATGGCCCGCTTTATAGATACGATGATCCTGCTAATATCACTCATCTCGAGGCCATTCGTTCTGGACGTGCTCCTCTTTCGCTCCTCAATGTTCAGGGTGGCGAAGATGTCCGAGTAGATGTTTATAGAAAGGACGAGGATTACGTGGCTCCTAAGAGAAAACCTGGAGGTTTTAGTGGCAGGGGTCTTCGACTAGGTTCACCAGTTCCAGGAGAAGCACCTGTTTCTCACGAGCCGGTACCATCAATTCCTGCATCTGCATCTTCATCATCCGCTCCTGAATCAAGTACAAGTGGTTTGGGTCAATCTGGTGATGCAGCCGTTCAACTTCGTTTGGCCAGTGGTCAGGCTGTTCGGCTAAGATTTGACTCTGGAGGTTCTGTCCAGCAGCTTTACGATTATGTTGAAACTGAACATCCATCCACCAGAGCGTATATTCTGCAAACCACTTTCCCAAACAAAGAACTATCTGATAGATCGGCTTCTCTTAAAGAGGCTGGAGTCGTTGGATCAGTTGTGGTTCAGAAATGGGTATAAAAGCTTATTTATACGATAATGGCTGTGATGAAAACCAAAAAGGCTATTACTATCATGTAATGTCTATTCATAAAAAAAAAGCTAGCATGTTCATATGCATGATGTATTTAAATCAATTGAAGTCCATACTTTTGGCATAGCCGGATTCAAAGTCCTTTTCTACTCCTCGGAAAAATGTTCTCCAGCTCTGTTTTCCTTTGCTTGGACTGCCGGTAGAAGGAATGACGGGTACTTGACCTGTTGCGTTTACTCGTGATATTCTTGGAGTGCTGGTTTTGGCAGCATGCATTTGAGCTGGTGGATTAGCAATGACTATGCTTTCGCTGTTTTGGCGATTCAACCACTGTTGCATGTCCATCAACCCGGTTGGCGTATTGACCATCATGCGATTGTTTACCATTTTCACTTGCAAAGTCTGAGAAGATGCTGGTGTGCTTTGTGGTTGTGTGTTGCGGGCCGGTGATGGTGATGATGGTTTGGGTGCTGCTGGAACTCCTCTATGATGCTGAAATGGGTCGTGATGCGCGCCACTTTTACGTTTAGTCAAATCAGTAGATGGCGAAGACGTCAGTGCAGTAGCACTGGAGCCGGATTGTTGAGATTGTTTTGTTGATCCTGATTTGAACGCAGCCATTAAAGAAGGCAATTCCTCAGCTATGCTCGTTTTAGCCGTTGAAGGAGAAACAGTCGAATCCATGGAAACATCACCTGATGAAAATGTTTCTGAAAAGTCTCTCTTATGGGTTTTTCCTTTGGAATATTCGTTCCAGTCGGGGCCTCCGGGTGTTGACGGCTCTTCCTGGAAGTTGGGTGGAGCCTCCCCATTTGCGGCGCTGTAGAAGGATAAGAACATATGACGAAGATCATGAACAACCTGAAACATTTCCTGCTGAACGCTTTCAAAAGGGGTGGATTCCATTTCATCCAGTAATTGCTTGATAAAACTTCTATATTTGAGGAGTAATGGGTTATCTTCCTGGGGAATTTGATGTGATAAGCCCAACATCGACATGAATCCACCACTGGATTTGCCTTTATTGCCGACTTTTGATAATAAACCGGTCAACTCGTAATTGATTTTGATCAGAGTCGAACGTGATAGGGCCAATTGAAGCTTGAATTCCAATTTGCTGAACTTGGATAATATTCTAAGTACCAGAATGGCTAGTAAAGATGCGGCATTTGATGATACTATACCTCCACCAGCTCGATGGACCTTTCTCTTCAATTTGCGAATATTCCAATTATATATTTCATCTAGAAGAGTCTGAGATCTTGCCCCTACCTGTACAGCCAAATCTAGGTGGAATTGGTCAACATCGGTATTGGTGTCAATCTCATAACTACTAAGCAGAGAAAACCACCCAGAATTGGCTTCTTCTGTATATGCATTGACAGACACCCATATTTTGAATGCATACAGAACATCGTCTGCCTTTATATTGCCATAATCGTCACATAATGCCAGGATATCTTCCTCGGTGATGCGGCTTTTGTCCAGAACAGCCAGAACTGGGTCGGAACTGGCAACCAGAGCCATTGATTTCGGAACCAATAGGAGAGATTGTATAAAGATGCTAAGAAGAATGCAAATATGCAAAAAAATACCAAACTGTCCTAATTATATAGATCACAAGGGTATATCAATAACAATGCTAAATATAGGGGAAATGCCTTGCAATATATATTTTTGGTAGTTATCTATAAATATTGAATGATCAGGTCATGAAAACAAATATTTTGGCTGGTTTTTTGAGTGGTTTGTGTGGTGGTTCTGAGAGGTCACGTGAGAGTCACCCCATTGGCAAAAAGGAGGGTTTCACGAGATTTACTGTGATTTTTTATATTTTTGTATCATTTTATGATTCTACTCTCTGCATTTTATTCATACATCTATTTTTTAAACTTTATCTTCTTTTGTATTCGTACTTTTGGTGCTCCTTGCACTCTTCCTCTTTCGGTAATACAAACAGTCTTTTATGCCATCATAGTTAATTCCATGTCCATTCGTAAATTCATAGATATCGGCATCAACCTAACTGATGGTCAGTTCCGTGGTATTTATCATGGCAAGAAGTACCATTCAGAAGACCTCCAAGATGTTCTAGATCGTGCTCAACAGAGTGGAGTATCCAAGATGCTGGTGACTGGATCAACCCTGCAAGATTCCGTACAAGCTCTAGAACTATGCCAAAAATACTCTCGGCCCGGTATTATGGACTTGTACTCGACTGCAGGAATCCATCCATGTCAAGCTGCTGAGTATGACACTGAATATCATGGCGATGTCGGTCCAATCATAGAGCTAATACGAAAAAGCCAAGATTCCACCAAAACTATACGAGCATTTGGAGAAATCGGTCTAGATTATGATCGATTACATTACTCGCCGGCTGATATACAGAGAAAATACTTTGATCTACAACTACAGTTGGCGTGTCAGGTGAATCTGCCATTGTTTCTGCATTCAAGAGCTGCAGCCCATGATTTTGAAGCCATTCTTTCTCCATACATCAAAGGCAACAAACTATCAAAAGGTGGAGTTGTACATTCCTTCACTGGCACAGTTGCAGAAATGAATCGTTTATTAGACTTGGGCTTATATATAGGGATCAATGGTTGTTCTCTTAAGACTGAGGATAATCTCAATGTCGTCAGACATATTCCTCTCAATAGATTAATGCTAGAAACAGACGGTCCATGGTGTGAAATCCGACCAACCCATGCGTCTTTTCAATATCTTAAAGACCAGGTGTTGCCTTATAAAACAGTCAAGAAAGAAAAACAGGCCCCCGGTTGTTTGATCAAAGGAAGGTGTGAGCCCTGCTCAATCTCATTAGTAGCAGCAGTAGTTGCTGGAGTTAAAAATATCCCCACAAGCCAGGTTATAGAAGCAGCATATAACAATAGCGTGGATCTGTTTGATTTCTAGAATACACCTTCTAAAACCAGCATGTATTAATGAGAATGATGACAATTGCATATACAATCATCACGGTTATAACAATGGTAGATTTAAGAATAAATATTTCATATCTCGTTAAATCATAGAAGCACAAAAAAATGAAAACCAAATGCAACGATGATGAAATGATCTATGGTGATCAAGAGGATGGTGGGGATTGAGAAGATACTTCCTCAATTCGCTGCTCTTCTATTCCTTCTCCTTCATCCTCGACCACTTCAATGTCCACTCCCTGTGTATCATGTGTATCAGGACCTCCTCGTCCTCCACCAACTCCTAGTCTTGATAACAGAGATGAGGCGTTGTCTGCTTGAACAATGTACGATGCTAAATCAGGTCGTCCTACAATAGTGATTCCATTTCCAAACAATTGTTGAAGCACATTGGATCCTTGAGACAACGGAGCACTGTCCCCATCTTCGTTAATGCCATCGTTGTTATTTCTGTTGTTATTGTCTCCAGAAGAGCCTGAAAAGGGGTTTCCAGCCAGAACTGCTGCGCCCTCAGGAGCAACGGGACCATCCCCCTTTTCAACTCGTTCGGCAATCATATCATACCATTCTTCTTTGGTTTTGCCATTTAGAATAGCCACAATTATTACAGTCATATTATCACAGCCGATTCCGGTGATGTCGCTTTCAGAAGCTAAGCAATTATCCAATAAATTTTCGCATATCAGATCCAACTCCTGTCTAGCAGCAATTCCACGTCTAACAAACTCAACAGCAGTCTGTGAAAACATACAATCCCAAATTCCATCACATGCCAGAATCAAAAACTCGTCTTGAGGAGTTATATGATGTTCTAAAATGTCGGGATATGCAGACACCACTTGTTCTTCCGGGGGTAAATCTGGCGACTTTTTGAAATCAAAGTCACCAATTGCTCTAGAGAGGGCCAAGTTTCCATTGACACGGCCAGACTCAACATAACCACCAGCAGCACAGATTCTGGCTCTTTCACCTTCATTCTGAGGCTTATGGTCATAAGACATTGCCTTGGCGGTGCCTTTAACCCCCAAGACGGTTCTGGAATCACCGGCATTGGCAACTACAATCATATCATCGGTTATGATAGCAGCAGTAGCAGTACATCCACTTTGATCTTGTTTATATTGACTATCGGCCAAAATGGCCGAATCGGTTCCGAGAAACCCCTTCTTTAGGGCTTTTGCAAAGTCGCCTTTTTCAAACTCGTCTTGTTGAGCAACAATGCTATGAAGATGTTCTCCGGAGTACAAAGCGACTTTATCACCTCCATGACCATCATAAACCGCGAAAAAAGCCACCTTTGACTTTGTATCCTGAGAGCCGGGACCCGGAGATTGCAAATCCAACACGGTAGCATGAGCATCTTCCATGCTTACACGCCATCCCTGCATTGCCGACAATCCATAGTATAATTTGTCATCTTCTCCATGCTCCGACTGTTTGTCAACGACCGGTTGCGACAAGATTTGGCCCATGATGAAGCGAGAAAAAAGTGGTTTGTTTTAAAAGGGCTATCAAACAAAAAAAAGGGTGTGAGTTTTGCTCCAAACCTCAATTACACAAAAAAAGAATAGCTGCTTAATATTCTAACTTGGTTTGGAAAAGTAACCTTGTTTCTTTTTTTTTGGTATTTTGGTTCAAAAGAAAACTTAATCAAGTTATGCAAGCTGCTATGCAAAACTTTTCAAGGTGGGGACAGGAGGGGAACCGGAAAAGGTCAAGAAAGAAAAATTTGTCTGAGAGTCAGAGGAGAGAAGGGGGGGAAAGACATGCGAAGGGGGGGAATATAATATTATCTAATCGTTTTACTGCTTATTCTGATCTTCGAGTTATACTATTTTACTTATATATTATATATAATCATGTAAGATATTATCAGTTTTTCTATCAAGATGGTATTTCCTGATTGAGTCAAATGTTCTCAAATGTACGGAGAGGAAGAGAAGAAGGAAGGGCAGATTGGAGGAATGGGGGGAATATTTTTAGATTTGGGGGTCAGTTTCATTATAAAACGAGTTTCAATTCCCTATAAATCTCTTCTTTATCTTCTTAACTCCTCTGTTGGTCTGTTTTACCATTGACTCATTCTTCTTCTTCCTCGTATAACCCATCAGACGGCTACCACAACCAGCCAAACTCCACCATCACCAAAGTCCTTGACCACCATGACCCCAAAATTACACCCTGATATTCAGGTCTTAGAGCACGAAATCAAATCAGACATAACTGCCATTTATAGCACTTATCCTATCTATTCAACTATTCTGGCGGAGTCCCTGACTCCTCATGTTGCATACCTTAAACTCACTAGATCTGCTCCAAACAACCCGGTCCCGAGCTTTTTGCTCGAGTCGGCTGTTTCTGGGCAATCTTTGGATCGTTATAGCTTCATAGGTGTGGGTCCTCGTAAGTCTATAAAGACTGGTCAAGGGTTTGGTCCTCAGGTTGATCCATTGGTTCTATTAGAAGATGAGCTTAAACAATATCGTCTATGTAAACCCCTAATTACTTCTGCATTACCTGATTTATCCGGTGGCGCTATAGGTTATATATCCTATGACTGTATCAAATATTTCGAGCCTACAACTGCTACTGAACTCAAGGATAATGTGGGGATTCCTGAGGCTTGTCTGATGCTCTTCGATACTATTGTGGCTTTTGACAATGTATATCAGAGAATAGTCATTATTCATAATATCCATGTAGCTGATGGAACTGACCGGGCTCAAGTAGACGTGTCTGCTGAATACGAGAATGCTCAGAAGATCATTGCTGATATCATTGATCGTCTAACTTCTGACAATAATACCGATGAGCAAAGTTATTTGCCTTATCAACCACCTGTCAAAGTTTCTGACGTATTTACTTCGAATATTGGACAAAAAGGATATGAGGATCATGTGAGAAAACTCAAAGAGTACATTGTGAAGGGAGATATCATTCAAGCTGTACCTTCTCAAAGAGTCACTCATCCTACCAACGTGCATCCTTTCAACATCTATTCTTACCTGAGAACTGTCAATCCTTCGCCATATCTTTTTTACCTTGATTATGTGGATTTTCAAGTCATTGGTGCTTCTCCAGAACTACTAGTCAAGGAAGAAAAGGGAAGAATCATAACTCATCCCATAGCAGGTACTATTAAACGAGGAAAGACAATCGAGGAAGACGATGCTTTATCTGCAGAACTTTTAGCTTCTACTAAGGATCGAGCTGAGCATGTAATGTTGGTTGATTTGGCTAGAAACGATATCAACAGAGTCTGTGACCCCAAAACCTCGTCTGTGGATCGTTTATTGACAATTGAACGTTTCTCTCACGTCATGCATTTGGTCTCTCAAGTCAGTGGAGTCCTAAGACCTGAAAAAACCAGATTCGATGCTTTTCGCTCAATTTTCCCTGCAGGAACAGTGTCTGGAGCTCCAAAAGTACGAGCAATGCAGATCATTAGCGAGATGGAAGGCGAAAAACGTGGAATATATGCCGGAGCCGTTGGTCACTGGGGCTATAATTCAACCTCTATGAATACCTGTATTGCTCTGAGAACAATGATGGTTAAAGATGGCCTGGCTTATTTGCAAGCTGGAGGAGGAATTGTCCATGATTCCGATCCATATGAAGAATATATTGAAACAATGAACAAGATGAAGGCCAATAATCAAACACTCAAAGAAGTCGAAGCCATTTTACTGGATAAACAGGCCAAAGCATTGAACAAGAAAAAAGAGACTGTCAGTCCGTAAATAACAGATGAAAAATATAGATTTTTAGATTTTAATACCATCTCAGGTGATGAGCTCAACGTATCGGCAGCTTTTGTAGTTCATTAACAAAGTTTTCTCCCCAGTAAGCCGCTGTATATTTTGAAACATACTTGAAGAGCTTTTTGAAGTTGCCATCGCGTTTTTCTAGGGGAATTGTCAACGCATCGTATATTGCCTCTGCCAATTCGTCAGTGTTCCATGGATTGATAATTATAGAACCATTGAGATTCTGAGCTGCTCCTGCAAACTCCGACAAAATCAATGATCCATGCTTTTCCTGCTGGCATGCAACGTACTCGTAAGAAACGAGATTCATACCGTCTCTGGTACTACTGACGAGACAGATATCGCTGACAGCATACAACGCAATAAGCTCGTCAAATTCAATGCTTTTGTGAAGAAAATGTATCGGAGTGAATTCTATGCTGCCGAATTTACCATTGATCCGACCAACAAGCTCATTCACTACTGCACGAAGGTTCTGGTACTCTTCAACATCCTGACGAGATGGCACTGCCACCTGCACTAGGACAACTTTCCCTATCCATTCCGGATGCTGTGTCAAAAATACTTCAAATGCATGTAGTTTCTGCGGCACTCCTTTTATATAGTCTAACCTGTCGACACCGACTATGATTTTGGTCTGTTGAAACTTGGACTCCAATTCCTGCATTCTATGTCTAACTTGAGGAAGTTTCAACCCATTAAGAAACTTATCACAGTCAATTCCTATAGGGAAAGCACCGACAGTAACACTTCTACCTTCAATTTGAATACTGTTAGGAGATGTTTCATAATGAAGAATTCTAGTCACAGACGAGAGAAAATGACGAGCATAGTCATATGTATGAAACCCAATTAAGTCGCATTGCATGACTCCAAGAAGAACCTGTCTTCTTACAGGAAGTACTCTATACACTTCACTGGAAGGGAAAGGTGTATGCAGAAAAAACCCAATGCGTATCTTCTTATCAGCAACCTCTTCTCTAAGCATTGCTGGTAAAAGCATAAGATGATAATCATGGATCCATATAGAATCACCATAATCCACTAGAGGAGCAATTGTCTTTGCAAACAGGCGATTTGCCTCGGTATATGCCTCCCAGGCGACCTCATCGAAGCTCATTTCTCCGGGATGATAGTGAAAAAGAGGCCATAAAATGGAGTTTGAGAAGCCGTTATAATGCAATTCAGCAACCTCATCGCTCAGAAAAACAGGGTAACAACTGAATTTCTCCGACAAATCTTTATACACTTGATCTTTTTCGGAATCAGGCACTTGGAGTCCGGGCCATCCAAACCACTTGAAATCTTTATCCTTTTTTACACCAGATAATGCAGTAACAAGACCGCCTGATGACATACTATAGCTATATGAGCCGTCATCATCACGCTTGATTGTCACAGGCAATCGGTTCGAAATAGCCAGGACTTTTCCACCCATTAAACTTGTTGGTCTTCAGGTTTGGTGGAGAGATGGTTGATATAGGATAGGTGGGTTACCCTGAGGTGGACAGTCACGTGATGAAATAAACTCGAATAGAATCATTTATTAGTGATGAATAATTTGGCATTTAACTCTATCAGTTTATTCAATTGATTCTTAATAGTTTCATATTGAACCTACTATTGTATGTATCATTGTTTGTGGAATCTTCTCAAGCTCAATGATATGATCTGCTTGTATCTCAGCCTGATTTGAACAAAATATCCTACCAACTAACCAAAAACAAGAAAAGAAGAACGGCCTTCTAAATTTCCCGCGTTTAAGTCCCACAGTCCTGTCATGCCCTGTACTTGTCATATCTATGAAATCGATGCTCCATATGCACACTCTTCCACCAGCTGTCGAACGTGAACTCCTGGTGCCCAGACGTCAACCAAATACGAAAGCCTCTACTATGATCATCAATGGTGCGATGTAGTCTTTTATTGTGGATAGGAATAAATCTTTCGGCTGCAGTAGTGACAAATCTGTCATAGAAATCGACGGCCAACTCGTCGTGTCTAGGAACAAGACTTTTTAGCTGGTTAAAGGCTGCTTCTTCGTCTTCCTGTAGCTCCACTTCGTCGATAATGACGCGAATGAAGTCGGGCCAAGAAAGCTGGCTGTGGATATTGCGGTTGTTGGTGTATTGCACAGGGAGAAACAGGCATCGTTGCGCGATTACAGGATATCGTGTACTGCGGGCGAACGCATATTGACCGTACTTTACCCATTTATCAAATGGTATATCAGCATACATCAATGCATGTTGGCATCGAACAACTAGCTCTCTGATAACGCAAGTTGTAGGGATGCTGCGTATATCGTCCTTGATACCAGCATAGTCAGTACAGTTGGGATTATGCTTGAATTCGCTGACAAGCTCGGGAAGGTAATATTCCATTTTCCTCACTCCCATGAGGGCGACCAAAGGTGGCATCTTCTCCGAATCTATGAATGCTGTGTCGGTAGTAGGAGTTGTTGTATTGGCTTGAGCTTTTTGCGTCTGAGCAGCTGCGGGCTTCGTTGCAGTTACCGATGGCGTTGTGGCCCTGGAACTGACTTCACTTGATGAAGCTGTGGGTGTCATTGGTTCAGGGTTTTGTGGGCTAATTGAAAGACTCGATAGATCCAACTTGGATAGGGATGTCATATTTACGTTTCGGTCGTCAATTGGAGATGTGAAAATGAACTTGTACTCGCGAAGAAAAGTTCAAATTCTAGTTTTAAACAATTACAATTTATGAAACTCTCTGTGTAAGTTATGAGGGGTTGCAGATCAGGCAATACGAGATTGTGACTTATACGTGATATACCTCCACAGAAATGTGTCTATTATAATAAATAATATAATATAAATGAAGAGAAAAGGCATATGAACTTATAAAGGCTAAATCATGACGTGTATACAATGATAATATAAGAAATTTAGCGTCTATAGACGAATCTTACAATACTGATCTGAATCCGGGTAACTTCCTATTTAGGCAGCATGCATATTTCTTGGCTGATTCTGATCAGTTTATTCACTTATAATTCTTTAAAAAGCTGTCAATTAGTCTCTTATCATGTAAATATATCGAGCCTAATCATATATCCATATCACAGTTGTCAGTCATTTGTTATCTTTCTTCATCGATAAATCAGCCTCTGCCTTCTATCCACCTGCCCACCACCATGCCAGGCTCCTTAGCACAAGAACATTCATTGGATTTACCAAGAGCCATTTCCATTGAATTCCCTGCTAAAGTTCAAAATGATGTCAAGGCTCTTTCAATGGTAGGCGGCCCTGTAGCTATATCACGAGCTGCGGACAAGCAGGAGCCTCTACAACTGAGATTGAGACCTGAAGATCCGTTTGAACATCCAATCAACTCGCGTGTTACCAAATATCAGAACATTCTTCTAAAGATAGAAGTTCCAAAAAAGTGCCTGGAAGAGGCCAATTACGATATACATGAAGCAGTTAAGCTATCTCAGGGCCATTTCAAAGCTGCTCCAGTGAGAGTTCTCGAGACAAACTTCCGATTCCGAGAAATGAGCGATTTCCAATGGAATACATCGTCGTCTCCGTTTTTGTCCAGGGTCGGCCCGAGCATATTCGCTGGAAATCTCAATGAAATAAACAATCTTAAGCTCAATGAATCAGACAAGGGCCCACTGGACGCAATGCCTCCTCCCCGATTTTCCCAGATTTCGTTTCCTTTCAATTACAATTACAGGCAGAATCCGCTTGTGACGGCAGTCAGTGACGAATCGGGAAACTCGCGTCTGGTTAATCAGTCCACAGCTCAAAAGCTGCATTCGACCATGATTGGATGGGCCGACCCTGCTCCGACTGCGCCACCGGATTCTCTGCCAGAAAATCCCGAAATAGCCGTCAGGCATTGTATCAATAAGATTAGGGAACTTTTCGAACAAAGGCCCTTATGGACAAGAAAGGGTGTTGAAGCTAATATACATCCTGATTTACGCAACGTTCTCAAATACGCATTACCTTATGTTTCTTACTTTTTCAAGTCTGGGCCTTATCGAAGCTCGTATGTCAAGTATGGAGTTGATCCACGGACTTCCAAGGAATATGCAATGTATCAAACTGAGCATTTTCGTATCTTAAGGAAGAATGATAATGAAGACACGGATCAGAGCTATGATCAATCATCCTTAGCCGAGCAGGTTTCGGTATCTGAGGAAAATCGCGAAGAAATTACGGAAAAATCCTATATTTTCGATGGGTTGCATTTGATAAAGAACAGAGTCATTGAACTATGCGACGTTACGGATCCTCAAATCGTCCCATTGATCAAGAAAGCCAAGCTACGGGATGAGTTTACTGGTCCGTACGATGGCTGGTTTGATACTGACGATATTGATATCATAAGAAGGGTCCTAAGAACCAAGTTGTTGGCTATAAAAGAAGGTCAACCAGTTGATGATTCGTTTATCCAGGACATTATTAACGAAAAAAGATCAAGACATAAAGCCACACCTGTTCAGGCTAAAGATGCACTTCTTGAGAAGGTTTTCAGTCAAGGTGGAAATTCAATGGCCGTACAAGATCTTGGCAACGTACTACAACAGATGGAAGACGAAGAAAATGACGACGACGATGATGAAGATGATGAATAAATGCATGCAATTTGTACTAATATAATGATAATAGCTATATGTTTGTTTTGTTTTGTTTGTGTTATCTCTATGCTTCTTGAAATATGCGATATGTTAGCAGAATAAATATTAGCAATAAGTTAGAATAATTTAGAATAATTTAGCAGAAATGAAAAATCGCCCGAGAGATAATTGAATTGGCATGCATGATGGTTGTTTTCATAGCGATTAGTACGCCATACATACAGAGCTCAAGAAAATCATGAAGAAGTATGTATACCGTGGGCTCTTAGCAACAGAGTTTCCTCGACTGCTTGATCTAGTAGTCGTAGCCGAAGGTCGGGTAGAAGACAAGGTGCTGGAGGCTGCATGTCTAGAACTAGGAGAAGCGGCCGTAGCAGTAGCAGAAACTGAGGCTGCTGCAGTTCCGGCT
Organism: Trichomonascaceae sp. B5901; assembly: GCA_037040845.1. NCBI lineage: Eukaryota > Fungi > Ascomycota > Dipodascomycetes > Dipodascales > Trichomonascaceae > Trichomonascaceae sp. B5901. Next base: position 2,876,367 of record JAXQHN010000001.1, read on the forward strand.
GTAGTGATAGATGCAGGTGAGGTAACAGCCGGTTCGGTGACTGTCTCGGTATAGGTGACTGGTGGTAGTGTCACATCAACTGTCGATAGCGGGATTGTCACGTCAACGGTAGATAATGGTATCGTCACATCCACTGTGGTTGCTGGTATGGACACCTCAGGCGTAGAAACCGGCAGGGATGCGCTAGGTGTTGAGAAGGGCAATGTCACGCTAGGCAATGTCAAATTAGGTAACGTCACGCTAGTTGCCGATGCGCTTGGCAATGTCAAGCTAGGTACTGACAAGCTGGGCGCGGTCACGCTAGGCAATGTCACGCTAGGTAATGTCGCACTAGGTAATGTCACACTAGGTAATGTCACACTGGGTAATGTTACACTAGGTAATGTCACGCTAGGTGTAGAAATCGGCAAGGACTCAGTAGGTATAGAGCTGGGTATCGTAATGCTTGGTAGTGTCACGGAAGATATAGACAAGCTTGGTACTGACAGGCTAGGCAATGTCACGCTTGGTACTGACAAGCTAGGCACTGATAGACTGGGTAACGTCAAACTAGGCAGTGTAAGGCTCGGTACTGACAGACTAGGTAACGTTACACTAGGTATTGTCACACTTGGTATTGACAAGCTAGGCGCTGTTACGCTTGGTATCGTCATTCTAGGCGCCGTTACGCTCGGTATTGTCACACTAGGTAACGTCAAACTAGGTAATGTAACACCAGGAGTAATCCTTGGTGTTGTCACACCCGCAGAAGACGAAGTAATTCTGGCAGAAGAAGACGTTGACTGTTGTGCCGTCACAGCCGTTGTGGTTGCGGCGGAGGTTGTTGGCGGCAAAGTGGAAGTCCCGACGCTCGACACGGTGGACGAATCCCCGGGATTAAGAAATGGAAGACTGAAAGAGAGCACACCAGTAGACGGAAGAACACTGGCAATGTTCAGAGGCGGGAGTGATGGTTGCGGAACGGTGTCGAGGTTGGTCGCGTAAGCGCTGCACACGGCGCCGTTGCAGTGGAAGCCGCCAGGGTTTTCATTATGAATTCCCGGGCAGATCGACTCGGCATAAACATTGGAAATGGTTGGATACAAGCTGGTAACGGCGGAAAGATTGGTGATACACTGGTTAAGGTCATTAAACTTGACCATGTTGTCCACTGCACACACTAGCTGGCTATGATCGCTCTTCGAACACAGAGGATTGGAGAAGCTATCACTAGCAGCAGAGCAGCATTGGGTAGCACCACTGATATAATTAGACGGGATAAACGGGTTCGCTACTGAAATAACAACAGCGGGAATATTACTCATTGTTTAGGTGGTGAAAAGGAAGGAAGAAAACGGGGGGATCTGCTGAGGTTATATAGAACTGCACAGCCGTACGTCATCTCTATTAAGGTATTGTGGATCAGCGGAAGGCTGGCCAATGGGCTCAATTGACGATATAAGGATGAATTCGGGTGATATTTGCAGTTCGTTAGATGTATTAGAAGTCAGTGTCTAAATATAGTACAAATTTCCTCCGAGTTTCTTCCGTTCCTGGTTCCTTCTCTAGCTCTTCTCCACATTTGGCCCACTCCACCCTGCATAACACTTAACTTCTTACCATTCACTGCCATGAGAATCCAACCAGCAATACGGGAACCGACTAGTGTGAGAATTTATACTCATAATATTAGATATGCGACTACATCACCGTTCAAGGGAGAGAAATTCTGGACGGATCGTCGAGCAAAGATTGTTTCAAGTATCCTATTGAATGCTGCTGTAGCTCCTTTGACATTTGTTTGTCTACAGGAAGTTTTATATGAGCAGCTTCAGTATTTGGAAAAGGAACTTGGATCTGAATGGGCATATATAGGTGTAGCACGTGATGATGGTGATAAAAAGGGCGAATTCAACCCCATATTCTACCGTAAAGCGGATTGGAAGTTGCTTGATCATCACACCACTTGGCTTAGCGAAACTCCTGAGAAGCCCAGTAAGGGCTGGGATGGTGGATCTTCACGTATGCTGAACTGGGGTTATTTTTCTGCTCGTGAGGATCCTAAGGTGAAACTTAATGTATTCAATACTCACTTGGATGATTCCGGCAAGACTGCTCGTCGAGAAGGAGCCAAAATCATCATTTCTGAATACAAGAAAAAGTCTCAAGTTGCTCCTTTGGTTCTTGCAGGTGATTTCAATTCGCCTCCTGACGATGAGGCGTATCAATTGGTGTCGCAGCATCTTGTTGATAGCTATTTGTCTGTAAAAGAACCATATCGGTATGGGCATTATATAACCTATACGGGGTTCAATGATGACGAGCCCAATAAGCGAATTGATTTCATTTGGACGTCTTCTAAGGTTAGGACGTTGAGATCAGGTGTTCTTCATGGACAATTTGGTGATACGTTTATCTCAGATCATCGGCCGGTGGTTACGGATGTAGGGGTTTGAGCGTTGCTATTATGGCATTGTAATAGTATATTCTGTGTACTGTACCATCTGTATAGTATGCTATCTGTGTAGTACACTATCTGTATATTTAAATATCATAGTTGGTGATATTGTATTGAGCTGTTGCCATTAGCTACAGTACAATGCTCCTTTAATCCGCTGAAATACAACTATTTTGTGTTTTCCTGTCTCCTCGATTTGATGGTCTGTCTACTTCCGCGCATTTAATTTACAACCTTCATTTTGCACGTTCTCACATTCGAGGAACGAGGACTGTCTCGGCCCGTCACACTGGTTGACACCTGGATGGCCATGCTTGCAATAACAATCAGCTCCCATGCATATTAACCGGATGGAAAAGGATCTAAGGAGAAAGGGGTTTCAACGGCCCAGGTTGCTCTTGCTTGGAGTTTGAAGAGAGGGTATATTGTGCCAGTTGGGGCGTCGAAGCTTGAGCAGATTGATGATGCATTGGCGGCTTTGAAGGTTAAGTTGAGTGACGAAGACGTCAGGTATCTCGAGGAGGCATATATTGCTCAATCGGCGATGTTCAGAGGGGCAATCGGCGATGTTTAGAAGTTTAACCGGGTATCTATGAGGTATTATACTCAAACCAGGGATAGTTGCATACATCTCTGTAATTACAGTATCTAAGTAGCTACAAATTTAAGTGTTTTCATATATATATATATATGTGTCATATTTCCTTGCTCATCTCTCGTTCGTCTCTGTCTGTCAAGAGGCCAACTTTGATTTTCGCTGTGCTTCACTTTTTCACCCAAATCTTAAGCTGAAATTTTCAACTTCCACCAAATCCTCCACCAATCATGTGGAATTTCTCAAGACGTCCAATAGCATTAAGTGGCGTAGTTCCATCTCTTGTTCGTACTGCATATGTTCCTCCAGGAGGTCGTAGTTTATTGCCTAATAAAAGAGCTCTTCGTAAGCTAAAGGTAGGACAACTACGACCAGCTATATACTATAAATTCGATTGCACAGTAGAACTTTCCGATGGATCAACAATAACTCGTCGAAGCCAGTTTCCGAAGATCGAATGGCGGTATTTGTCGGATCAAAAGACGCATCCTTCATGGAATCCATCGAGGCCCAATATCAAGGCTTTGGAGGCTGATGCTACCGGAAAAATGGCCAAATTCAAAAAGAGATATGGAGAATTTGATAGTTCGAGTTCTGTGGGGGCTGAAGATGGCTCTGGAGTGGAAGATGGGTCGTCATTTGCTGATATGATGGAAGAAAAGGCCGTGCCAGTACAAACAGGAGGACATTTGATGTCGACGTTACGAAAGAAGCGTAAGGGAAAGAAGAAATAGGGTGGTGGAACTTTCTTGTGCGTGTCATATTATATACATTTATGTTATTTGTAAATACAGTTATTCATATACGTTGAGTGATGTACGTTGAGTGATTCTGTTACTGTGATGTTACCGTTGCATTGGATCATGGCAGCTGGTACAGGTACAGGCAGGGAATAAGGTCATTAAATTCCACGGAAACAATGTAAAACACAGTAAGTTAGCTATAGATGATGTTATACTAGTGACAACATCCCGTTTTCTGCTTTTTCTTCTTCATTGTCTCTTTTTTCGTCAAAATCCCTCGACCTTTCTGTACGACGTCCAGTGATATAACAGCTAAATTATCAATGTACAAGCCGAATATCAACGGAATTCCACCAAACAACCGAAATAACGCACATCAACACAAATATACCATCACAATCAATAAATACAATCACTCTCATTTCAAATACTTAATATCTTTACAAGATTCGTAATACAAACTCACTAAGTTACAAACCAACTTGGCTTCTTTGCCGCACCGGCAGCGGCCTTCCAAAGCCAATACATCTAAATGCACAAATGATGAGCCAAAAAACAATCGACTCGAATGATCCCAACTCTAATACACCGATTAAATTCATTCTAATTCGCCAAAATCCCATACAACCAAACCCAATGCGTTAATAAATGCTATTATGACCCCCAGACATGAGGGTCATCACCTCTAATAAACATCCACTTGAGAATATTGGTTCCAATAAACGTCCTCTTCATCCTCTTCGCTAGATGAATCATGCTCGGTAGTCACTTTTGATTCAAACAACGAGCTAGTTAAAGCCAAATCACGTAAACCATCAAGTACTCGATCAGGAGTTGCACTGGTTCCAAGTTGGATTTTTCGAGTCGTTTTTATATTGAAAGATTTCCTAACAGAATAATCCTCTTCAGCCGATTCAACCGATGAACACCAAGGAACCCAATAATACATGTCATCATCGGCATCTTTAAACATAAAATGACATAAAACATAGTCATTCACAGACATTGAACCAATCGACCAAGACTCCCATACAAATGCAACATCATTGGACATTTCACATAAAGCTTGGAATTTATTGGCCGTTAAACGGCGAAAACTCACCGAACAACAAGCTTCCTTTTCATCCATATGACATAATTCCCGAAGTTGATCCACCGCAGTATCACACGCGACTTTTGACGTCATAAACATCTTTGCAAATATCCGTATTAGCTCATCATCATTGGCCGAATTTCGTCGTAAATATCCACCTCGCTCAGAGTCCAAATGCGAAACCACCGAATATAATTTATTAGCATTCAGCGACCGTATTAATTCATACGTCAGTCTTTCGATGCCCATTCTCGCTATGTTGTGGGTTGTGCCGGCCATCCCATTGGCTTTATATCTCATTGCAACCCCACCCATCCGTTTCTCCGAAGGTAATCAAAAACAGGAAAAACAAAATTATTCAAAACACCCATGTGAACAACGGCATCGGTGGGGGGAGAAATGAAGATTTGATGGAGAATAATTTAAATAGGAGATAAGAGTGGAAAGTGGGGAAAATAAGCGGGACATGGCATCTTCGATGGATTTATGCCCTGATTGATGATTCTATGCCATGACTCATGCCACGAACATCTATAATGCACCAAATAGAAAATGCCTCATGGACAATTACCAGTAATGTATGTTCATGAGACCTCGTTCATGGGCCTTTTTCAGGGGTGTTGTCGTTTTACTGCCATGGGTTTTCCTCTCTGACCCTCACCTCAGTATAATAATCCAATAAATTGGTATAAATAAATATGCAGACCTAATTTACACAGTCATTACAATGAACAGTATGATGACAAAATAACCATCATATTGTCTTTTTTTTTCGGCAGTCGACAAGCCGTTAAGAGTTCAAGCAAAAGCCAGTCAAGCAACAGCAACTCCAATGCTCCAAGCACTCACACCGATTCGCATGCCTCAACCTTAAATCAACTCACTCACACTGATCCGCGTACTTGGACCTCTCGACTCTCCAACTCCACCTGCTGATCCCTCTCTCAATCGCGCCACTTCCTTCTGCAGATCCGCAACCTGCTTTCGGAGGTAAAGCTCACTCTCTCGAATAGCATCTTCGGCTCGTCGAGCAGCCAATTCACTCTGTTCCAGCTGAGATATCTTGTTTCGGTACAAATCATTCACAATTTCCAACTCTGAGATGCGCGTATTCAAAGCTTTGAAATCATTGCCTCTAACGTAGCTACTACCATCCTGCCTGACCCCCAAGTTTGCCAAATGGGGTCCTTCTGAATGATCAGATTGTAAATGCCTCAACACTGGAATCCTCTCTAGTCCCATGTCTGGTGGTGATCTAGGTCGCAATTGCTCGCTCATAAATCCTTCACGTCCAGTTGAAGTACCTCCTGGTCGACGTGGAGGAGCTCTGCCAACATTGGGGTCGGCTCCATGTGTAGCACCAACAGGCTTTGACAAAGTATTGAACGCACCTGCAGTTACAGACATTGTTGTCCCTTGTTGAGGAGACTGCGGATGTGACTGTGGCGTAAGTATATGAGGCGAATGCACTCTATTATAAGGCGCACCAACTTTATTAGTGACAGTAGTGCCTGTAGGTGAAACTTGTGCGTGATTCACTGCAGCATTCAAAGAAGCAAAGCTAGGAACAGCTCCATTAGAACCGTTAATGGGAACCAGTGACGGAGAATTATGAGTCGAACTGGGTATCCGCAAGGGCGCACTCACCATACCAGTCACAGGAGCAGCTGAAATAGGAGGCAACTGTGAAGTGGCCGGCAGAGCATGAGTAACAGGTGCATAATGAGGCTCTAGAATCGGGCTACCGGGATATGAGAAAATCGTCGAGGGAGTAGACACAACCCTCTGAGGTGCCGTTCTATCAACCACAGCACCACGAGGTTTTTCGTTCTCATGTCCTACGGCAGATAATCGTAAGTGATCGATATTGTTCAGCTCGATATGATGTGAGGCACTTGTCTGAGGAGCCGACAGAGGAGTCCGAGCCGGACTTGCCACTGACATAATTTTTGGTGAAAGAGACGGAAACGAAGGAGATCCATTACCTCTAGAATCACCCCGTGAATTTGTCTTTAGTCGTTTAACCGCCACTGTTGTATTTCTTGTTCTGTTTCGAGATTTTATCACATCAGTTTTTAACGAGATGGGCCTTTTTCGACCATGAAGCTTGAGAAACAACCCACAAGCATTACAGAGCACTTGGCCATTTTCATCTCTTCTCCATAGAGGAGTAGTAGTAGTTTGACAATTAAAACATACAGTTGCAGATGAGTCATTCGAATTCAAGTCGGCACCATACTTTGACCCAGGGAACTCCGACAAAGTCTCGGGTTTGTGGATTTGGTGGTTTTCATGAAGATCTCCATGTTGCTCGGTTGGTTCGCCTCCTGACTCATTGTGTGTCTTATGCGGTAATAATTGGTGAGTAACATTGTTGTTATGTTGGGAGTCCAATGACAAGCCGGGATCCGAAGTAGAAGACATGTCGACCATTGCTGTAGCGAAGAATAGATGGAATATAGAGAAGAGAAAAGAAATTAAAGTCCAATTCCAGGGTAATCCAAGCGTGACCTGCACAGTATATCAGATTAGAAGCGGGGGAAAAGTTTAGCTGGTTGAAAGGGGGGATTTAGATCTTGACTTCTAAAGCTTTTTTTTTGAAAAACCCGCTTTTTTTTGAAAAATTTAACAAGTAAAGTAACTTGCTTCAAACGAAACAAAGCCCCGGGATTTCCCAATAATAACACTTGGTTGATGTTGTTATAACCCTTTACCGATACCAATCACCTGAAAATTTTCTGATCTCTCCAAGGCAATTGTAAAAAAAAACCAAAAGAAAAATACAAATATGCCAAAAACCCCTGTAAATTCAAGCAACCCTGATCAAAATGCTTGACTACAAATGGCCCCTGATATAACTGTTTTTTTTTCAATACCAATCAGTAGTGGCAACACAGTTTTACCTCCAAAGATGTGAATATTATCAGATTATTGAAACACCAAAACCCCCAAAAGAACCCAAATAACAACCGACACACCAACAAATATAAAGGCGCTAAGGTGGTGCTGTTGGTTTTGTTTCAATTAATTGTTCTGTAGTGTTGCAAGGTTAAAAGGTTGGTGAGGGAATATTTTTTTTATCTAACGAGGTTCTCGTTAAGTTATTAAATATATCTTAATGAGGCAACTATGTCCGATCTTATCGCCTTTGTTCCGCAGCAGGGTAACACAGCATGGCTAAGATGGAAATTTTGGGGAGAGGTGAAAATCGTGGCCTAATTTGGGGCTTTATATTGCTTTCTAATTAAATAATCAGTCGATGAATTTATGGTTTTTATTTAATATGTTGGAATAACGGCCAGTTGTTAGCATTGATCAAATCGCTCTTCACTGTCGTTTCTGCGGCATAATACCCAAAATACACAAGTATCGCCTTGTATTGTTACATATTTCTATCCGAATGAAGCTTGTATTGAATCCGTTGGGCCCGGATTATGTGGGTTGAACTCTAAACCAGTGCCGATCTACCCTGCATATTTGCCAAGGCGAGCTCACTTGACCTTGTTACCCAAATTGAAGTACATGTTATAGATTATTATTTACTATTTGGCAGTTATACGTGATGGTAGTATCAATAATCAGAATGATTGGAATGTAGTGTAGATCTGTAGGTGCTAGTCGTAGTTGTTGAAACCTTTATTATTCATCTATCGATCCAATTGTTACAAATTAAACATGCAAAAAATAATAGGGATACTTGTATGAGGGTTTACAAAGTAACTGAGACATACATGAATTAAGAAAATGGTTTCTTCGGCTGCCTTGTAAGCTCGGTTTAAGACTTGCAGTTTCGTATCCGGCACACGGCACAATGTAAAGTTTTACAATTTTTCGCGTAATTTACAATAAATTTCCTAGAATGGATTTTCTCGTTTATTTGATTGCCGTTCAGTATGTGGTATTATCAAACATTGACAATCATAGGTGCTATTGAAGTTTTGCATTCCTCTCCCTAATACACTATGTATAAAGAAATCGTTTATTTCCTGTATATTACTCATCTTCTTATTGTCATATTATTTTCTCCACTTTCGCCAGCGGAAATTTTCATATAATGTCTCAGTTATTTCTAATTACATACAGTTGCATCCTGCAGCCGATCGAATTTGTCAGATTTCACGATTATCTATTGGACTACTCCATTAAATCCCCGCCATTTGATAATGCATTGTATTCATAACAGTAATATTTACAAAGAAAAACAAAAAATAAATCGTAACCGATCAAGTCAGATCAAAAGCCATAGGCTCACTTGACTCCACAAAGAGATGATCGATTCCAACCCTAGGATGACTCAAAGACAAGAAAAACAAAATAAATTATCTATTAGTCGAATTGTATCGTATATGACATTTGTTACTATAGATTAGTAATTAATAATCTTATTGGATGAGAAATGGACCTAGATCTAGCTGCTAACGTCCTAGCATCATACAAATACAACCTAAGACATCTGTACACGTATATTGTATACCGGAAGTAAACGTCAGCACAATACAAACGTCCATAAGTAAAATCTCTTTGTTTACAGTGGAAAAAATTACGGAATTTCCAATGGGGTTCGGGAACTTCACCACCACTATAATACCAAAAGCAGTAGCACAATATAGTAAACAAAATAACTCGTAACCTCTGTATTAAACAGCCATATAGATATATAATATAAATACGTTCCAACCAATTAATAAGCAGAGCCAAATCAATCCAAATAGAACTCATTTAAGATTTGATAAACCAAAAGACGGAAACAAAACATGCCTCATATTAATATATCAAATACATAAATACCGATAAACATAAACCCATGAGCAACCTCCCAGTATAAGCCATCAAGCTTACAATTCCTGGCTGGCACCCTTGACCTTGGCGGTCTTCTTGGGGAGCAGGTTCTGGTGAATGTTGGGGAGCACACCACCTTGAGCAATTGTGACGTGTCCAAGAAGCTTGTTCAACTCATCATCGTTTCGGATGGCAAGTTGCAAGTGTCTAGGAATGATACGGGACTTCTTGTTGTCACGAGCAGCATTACCAGCCAATTCGAGAATTTCTGCAACCAAATACTCGAGTACAGAAGCAAGGTAAACAGGAGCACCAGCACCGATTCGCTGAGCATAGTTACCCTTTCGGAGAAGTCTGTGGACACGACCGACAGGGAAAGTCAAACCAGCCTTGGCTGATCGAGATTGAGTAGCTTTAGCGTCATCGCCAAATTTGCCTCCAGCTTTACCACCAGACATTGTGTGTGTTTTATATGTGTTTAATAAAAGGTGAACTTTTTAAATCCAAATAATTAAACCGACTTGGTTGATGTTGGAAAAGAAAGAAGAAAAAAAATCCAAATAAATGCTTGGGAATAGCTTGTTATTTATATGTAATGTGGCAATGGATTACATCGATGGATTTGACGTTTATCAGGCTGGTGATGTGATATACACCCTGTACATCACAGCACTGGCCCAAAATCCTCCCATCATTTCCAAACGCCACAAGTATATAAACACATGGATTTGTTCCAGCTTCCCTTCCTTTTTGATTTCCGCACTATACTGGTTTGTTTTGCACCAATTCCGGAAAAAAATTAACCACTTTTTTTTACATTGAAATATCTTTATTAAACAATGGCACCCAAACCTGCTGAAAAGAAGCCCGCCTCCAAGGCCCCCGCTGGCAAGGCCCCAGCTGAGAAGAAGGCTGGAAAGAAGACCGCCGTCTCTACCGACAAGAAGAAGAAGACAAAGGTAAGAAAGGAGACTTACACTTCTTACATCTACAAGGTCCTCAAGCAGACCCATCCCGATACCGGTATTTCCAACAAGGCCATGTCTATCATGAACTCGTTTGTGAATGACATTTTTGAGCGAATTGCTTCTGAAGCTTCCAAGTTGGCTGCTTACAACAAGAAGTCTACCATTTCTGCTCGAGAAATCCAGACCGCTGTGCGTCTCATTCTCCCTGGTGAATTGGCCAAGCATTCCGTTCTTGAAGGTACCCGATCTGTTACTAAATACACTTCTTCTTAAGGAGTGATGGTATTATTGGTGGTGGGTTATATATATATGAACATATGTAATTTGGCTTTTATTTAATTAATGGTTCACGTATCGGTTTTTTATATATTATTGTCCAAGTTTCTTAATCACTGCATCTATTTTATCCTGAGGTGTTTGATGTTTATCAGTTCTGTTTGTTAGTATATCATTCGTTTATAAACCCGTGTTTTTTCATTACTCACCGAGTACCAATACGTATGTCACTTTGAATTCTCGCCACCCCTTGTTTATGTAACTCCTCATGGCATTTCCCAATTAGGGCAGTCACCTGGTCCCATGGCCCTTCGATTGTTGTTCCTGCTGAATGAAGAACGTAATGAAGTCCGGACTCTTTGATGATTTTGACCACTTCTGTCACGTAATCTGAGACTGACGAGGTTGGAGTGCCAATCTAATGATTAGTTTGTATATGGATTTTTATATTGTATTTGGTGTACTTACTGGAACAAGACAGACGTCGGCTAGGCAGTGGAGGTTAGTCATGATTGGGTGCTGTTGGTGGGTGTTGGTTGAGGTAACACTGACAAATTCCGTTTAGTCCGGGGATAATGGGGGTTTCGGAGTTAGGACGTGGAAATCGTTGATATTATTGACGTGTCGCCATATTGATGCATTCTTACGCTTATTTCGGTAGTTTTTATGTGTTTCTTGTCGATGTTTGTATAGTTCGATGGTGTTGTAGTTTTAACTTTATGGTGCATATAGCTTATAGTGTGCAGCCTGTGGAGGTGTCGACTGTGGGTATGGACATGCAAGGCATTACTGCATAAATCATCTGTACTCTTGGCTTTATTTGTCATGTGGCGGTTAAATGGGATCATGTGAAATCAAATCCGGTATTACTTTTAGAAATATTCTTTGTTGAATACCGTTTTAACATGGCTATACTCACAGTGAAACAGCTATGCATACTTCTGCTTTGACTTTTACGTGTCAGAACATAGTGCTTGGTTTGAGTTCGTGCATAAAATCCCATTTTTCTCTTGCGTCATTCTATTTAGCTCCCCATTCACACGCATAGTAGCTTAGATATGCTATTCCTACTTTCCGTTGATGGCCGTTGTTGATTGAAGCTCAGCATACGGTAGGGCTGATGATATGACCTGAACAGACTAACTATCTAGTCATACGCCCGACTCTCCTCTACTATCAATTCTCCTGTATATTTTTATTCATTCTTCTTCTCTAGTCTCTTCATTCAATTTCACTCCTGCCGTTTATCATTTCCTCTTCCTGCTTCTTATCTATATAGCCCGTCCTTGTTATCTGATGTGATATGTTGTTGTCTAGGAAACCAACCAAACGTATGTCCAACCATTCTAGCCAGTGTACCCCTTTCGCTCTATCTTTTCTGCCTTTCTTGTGTTCCATTTTTTTCCTTCTTTTGATCTATGCTTGTTTACACTAAAATGATCTCCATTAATGTCAATTTGCCATTTTCTCTCATACCTCAACAGGCTCTCCATGCGACTCTCCGGCCATATTTTTCATAAAATTCCAAAATTTCAACTATGCAGCCAAATTAGCCAACATACAACAGCGTCAGTGCCGGGTAACTTTCCACACTCCACTGCCGGGTAACATGCATCCTCAAAAATCTATACACTGACAAACTCAAACTGTTAGTAAACTTCAACTTTAAACCATCAAAGCAATGGCATCAAAAAGACGAAGATCAAGTAAGTAGAGACGCTTAAAAGCAAGTGCACGAAAACGCAATGAATTTATGTAAAGACACGATCACACAGAACCCTAACACTATAGCACGATCTCAAGAACCAGAAACCGAAGAACCAGAAGAAGAACCATCCTTGGAATTGGAGGCTGATCAATCAATCGATGCTGACCAAACAGCCGACAATGACTACGAGGAAGACGGAGAGGATGATGAGGGCGGTCATGTTGTCGAGGAAGAGGAGGATATCATGATAGATGACGGTGACGAAGAGGACGAATATGAAGAGGAGGAAGACGAGGAGCCCAGACGAACAGGCCGACGAGGACGCCCACCGGGATCGAAAAACAAGTCCACACTTGCACGAGAACGTCTTCTCTCTAGTGGCGGCGACATTGAAGAGTTGACCAAGGCAAACAATGAAAGAAACGGCATGCCGGCACGTAGAGGCAGACCGGCTCGAGGATCACACGCCGGTAGAGGAAGGGGCCGTGGAGGACCTTCACATGTAACGGCAGTACCGCTTGATGAGGACGGAAATCCCCAACGAGTTGAAAATGACGAGCTGGTGCTGAAAGTCGACGAAAACGGAGAGAAAAAAGTGGATATGCTTGGAAACCCACTGGGCGGACGTGATTATCGAGTACGAACATTCAAAGTGCTCGGAAGAGGCGATCGTTTATACATGTTGTCCACAGAACCAGCCCGATGCATGGGATTCCGTGACTCGTACCTGTTGTTCCAGAAGCACAAGAAGCTATACAAGATCATAGTATCAGAGGAGGAAAAATTCGATCTTATTGACAGAGAAATCATTCCTCACTCGTACAAAGGACGTGCTATTGGTATTGTCACTGCACACTCGGTTTTCAGAGAGTTCGGAGCTAAAATCATCATTGGTGGAAAGAGGGTCACCGATGATTACTATGAGGAAGAAGCAAAAGAAGCTGGCTTTCTTCCCGGACAAATTGCAGATCCAGAAGACAAGCTCCCGCCGCCAGGACAGCCATACAACAAGAACCAATATGTTGCATGGCACGGAGCATCTGCCGTGTACCATCAATATCAGACTGCACCACCACAGACGAGAGATACGATGCTCAAGGAGTCCAGTCTACTCAAGAAAAAGAAGGTAGTAATCACCGACGAGAACTGGATGTACGAGAACGCGTCGACGACCAGCCAGTATAATACAATCATAAAAGACATGCGAGCAAGGTCGTGGAATATCAACGGTGCGTATGAGCCGAACACTGGCATCAACTTCTACCCTGCTTTGACACAGCCGACGACAGCAAAGAAGGCACGAATTCCAAACGAATCTGCCGATGACAAGAAGCTCATCATCTCTACCAATGTAACTGTACCGAACCCATTCACCAGAACAGGACTAGTCAACGTTGATCGCAACATATTCGAAGGAGTTGTCGACGACACCATTCTCAGTGCTATTCTACAGCAACAAAGCGCAGAGAAGCAATGGATAGATGCTACAAGTTGATGAATTCTGCGATATCGATTTTGTTATAAATACAATAATATATAAAACTATACAGACTATATATATCAAATCAACCGTCTAGTCCAACGTCGTTCTTGTAATGTCAATCGTAGTCTGCCATACACAGCCGTCAATATACTCTCGCATGATCTGTTTAATAAGACTGGGGACAGTCTGACGTAGAGCCTGCTCATCGTCATCAGTGCCAGACATGACGATATTCATACTGGCCAGCCATAGCCCATGATGGACCTGCCATAAAGAGATACGAGACACAGACTCCACCAGTGGAGAGTTCTTCTTAATAGCCGTCTCAATTTCACCAATATGATCCTCACCAGGATAGCTCATTACCAGCATGCCACCAAGAGCCTTTGCCAGACTCCAACCCATGTAAAACATCGAAGCAGAGATCAAAGGAGTAAGCAGAGTATCAACGAATCTATAGCCAGAAACACCCATCAACGGAAATAACAACAGAGCAAAAGAGAAAGTCAAAGTGATGAAATGACAGGGGTTTGAAAGCACACCATATAATTGACTGCTAGAAGTTCCAGCTTCTTGGGCCAATGAATTACTACTAGCACGTCTCAGAGTTTTATTGATCCGAGAATGATTGTCCAGACCGATTGCAGACACCAATGTGACTATTATGGCAAGAATGACTCGAAACACCATACCAAGCCACGACAGAGGATCATGATAGTCTGCAACGGCAGAATTGGCATGATTATGAATTTCCTTGCCATGACTGTGAATATGCTCACCTGGAGATGCATAAAGAGACTGAATCATATCCTGCAGAGCATGAGACATCATATCACCACCCATAAACAGCAGAAAGACAGCCAATGCATAGCCGGCCAGGACTTCGATTCGTTCGAGGCCAAACGGATGATGAATAGAACTTTGTTTCCAGACATCAAAGTTAGATAAAACATCCACAGCTACACATAAAGTGGCACCGACAGCATCATATAGCAACAGGTGTGCTAATGCAGACAATGCAGTAAAAGGCATATCGCAGTTATATACCAAATAACACACCACGAAATGAAATCCACACCAAGCTGCACGGATCCGCTGATCTTTAGACATGCTTTGTATGCATTCGTTGAAGTTGGGGATCGGGAGTGATTTGGGGATTGGAAGCGGTGCTCTAGGAGGAGGTTCCTGAAAGAAGTTAAGAGATACCGATGAATGCTTATATCGATGACCTCTTCGCTGTGATGTCGTGGTCTTCATCACAGGAGAAGAACTTCTGATCACAGTAGACTGAAAATCAAAGGGATTTGAAGCATCTGGAACAGATAAATGACTAGGAGAACCAGCTCTAGAAGCCGGTCTTGACGGCGGGCTCGAGCCTCCACCGTCTTCATCGAATAAAAATGGCATATTAGGAGGAGCCAAATTGGGTATAAACCCCGAAGGTGCCAAGAACGAGCTGGGACGTCCCGTTCGAGCAAGATGTGCCGAACTAGGAGACGAAGCAGGCAGTGATGGCACAGGACTGGATGATCGAAAAGGATAAGAAGCCGATAAGCCATCTGATGGATCCATGACCGGTATTGAGTTTGATTTGAAGCGCTGATGCTGTAAAACTGTCGATTTCATGCTAGAAGTGGACCAACGTTTAGAAGCATCAGAAGCTGCCGGCGATCCCGATCTGGCAGGAACATATTGCGTGGAATCATCGTCAGTAGCAAAAACCATTCCATTATTGGAATCCATGACGCTGACCATCGTGGAGTATCAGGGGGTCTCAAATATGCATATAGTGAGCGATCAGATAGAGCAATAGATGAGATACCTCCAGTTTTTTGCAATATAAACCTTAAAAAAACGGTTCGAAATAGCCTTTTTCAATAAATATCCCTTGTTTCAATTCAATAATATCTCCTGATTAATTTGGGTATTCATACGTTGATTCTGGTGAATATTTTAACGTACAAGGTAGAAAGGTCAGTTAACGAGTAAATTAAGCATGAAATCCAAGGCCCTGGAAAGCAAACATGGGGGAAGGGAGCAAAAGGGAAAACAAAAGAAATATGGAGATTGAAGAGGAAAAGAGCCAGACGCAGGTAGGGTAAATGGGAGAATAGAGAGCTTTTTATTGAAATTTTATACGTTGTTGGTTTGTTGACTGTCATGTCGTACAATGCGAGGGTTTGTGCGTGTTTCGTGAGGGACCCCGCTGCTTTGGAACCAGTCAATGCATACCATAAGTGGAGAAGACACAATGACAGAACAACGAGGGTTCAACGAGGAGAATTTGGAAAAAAACCGTCATAAATCATATGAGACACCATCATAAACAATATTAACATCATATAATTTACTCAAACCAGCCCAACTCTCTTTTCCTCGTGTCTCCTTCCCCCTCTCGCACGGCTGTGCATCCTCCTCCTTCACCCAGCCAAAATCTCTCTTCATGACTAAATGACCAGCTTAGTACCACAGCTCTTAAAACTCTCAGAACAACCTCCTTCTTTGACTCCAGATGATCTCGTAGATGCCCTGGATGTAATGATCCAAAAGAAGGCCAATGAGGTCCAGGTGGCTGCGTTTCTGACCGCAATGCGTATCACAAGACTGGATCAACATCCAGAATTCATTGCAGCCGCAGCTCAACGTATCTTCCAGGAGTCTCATAAGCTTGACAAGGCTCAGTTGGATCCAGATGGATATGTTGATATCGTAGGCACAGGCGGTGATGGTCAAAATACATTCAATGTTTCGACTTCTTCAGCTATCATTGCAGCCGGAATGGGTATTAAGATATGCAAACACGGAGGTAAAGCGTCGAGCTCAACGTCAGGAGCAGGTGATCTTCTGAGCTCTCTTGGTGTCAATATGTCAAATGTCAACCATTTGTCAAGTCCAGCAATTCTCAAGCGTTCAAGTTACTGCTTCCTGTTCGCACCAGTATTTCACCCAATAATGGCCGATTTCGCACCTTTACGGAAACAATTGGGTGTTGGCACTATTTTTAATGTTCTAGGCCCTCTTTTGAACCCTGCACCATTGAAATCCCGCATAATAGGTGTATATAATGAAAAACTGGGCCCAGTGTTTGTTGAAACAGTCAAGAAACTCAACGAGGCAGCCAATCGACCAGAATCCACAGCTCTCATAGTATGTGGAGCCGAGGGACTGGATGAAATTTCTCCTCAAGGCGAAACAAACGTATGGCAACTGAAAAGCGGCATCATTTCCCATTATAAGATACATCCACGAGACTTTGGATTACCAACTCATCCTATAAAGGAATGTGCTTCAGGAACACCTTCAGAAAATGCCAAGTTATTGAACAAGTTGCTGGACAACGAACTTCCAGAGAACCATCCGATATTGGATTACGTGCTATTGAATGCAGCAGCACTTGCGGTGATAGAAGGCACTGCCAAGGACTGGATACATGGAGTAGAACTTGCAAAGGAAAGTATATCCAGTGGACGGGCCAAGAAGGCATTAGAACTGTTTGTAGAGTATTCTCAGAACCTGCCGACAGAATAGCGTGTCGCAGAAGAAACCTACAACTTCTGTAAATATCCCTGTTGAATCAGTCTCTGCACGTCTGCTTGTCGGACGAAAAACTGACTGTCTTTGGTCAAATTGAACACTCCATATTCTGTTTGGATTTCTCCAGCATCTTTAAGTACTCGAACATCAATAAACAGATCTTTAGGAGGTTCCATTGGTCCTGTCAGATCGATATCAGTCCATTCACCCTTATAGTTGACAACCAATTCCGAGTATCCTCGAGCATATTCATGCTCATGAGGACTGAAGTTCGCAGAAACCACCGGATCAAGCATATCCATGTCATCCCAGACCATTTCCATCATTCGGTTAGCACGAACCTTCTCGTATCCAAGTAGACATCGTTTATTTCTTCTCATGCATAAATGTATAACAAACAAAGCACATGACGTTGTTCTATCTTGCGAAGGCTCAAAACCATCATGATATCTTGCCAAAATACCTTCCATTTGTCGTTCCAGATCTCGTGTTTCTCTCGTGATAGACCTGATCATTTCTTCCTGAAAGAGAGGAAGGCTCTCTAGATTGGTAGTTCTTTTAGCGTCCTGAATCAGTTTAGCTGCTGTATCACCGTACATGATGAAAATGAGCCTATTGAATTCTTCTCACGTGTTTTGATACGCGAACAGCTGAGATTTGTCGCGAATGTTGAAGTTCGGTACGCGAAAGGCTGAAATTTTGGTACTTTGGCCCCGTTGTCCTGACAACCACTTTTGTTTACTTCTTCAACATTTCACCATACAAAACAACCAACCTATTTATTTCTTAACGACAACGCTTGCAAAATGCACAGATATGCAAGTCTTTTGAACGATTCAATTGACCAATCAGGTCATATCAGAGCCTTGCCGAAACGACTGGTGGAAACACCGAATCTCGACAAGCCTACAACCGCTGCATCCTCTTCAAGAGAAACAGAGTTCACGCCAATGCTACATACAGTGAAAAAAACCGATGAAAATACGACTCCAACGGCTGCTAAACCTGTTAATATTAGAAATCGGCCAAAATCTCTTTTCAATTATGTTCGAGACGGTAATGGTTCTAGCATGATCAGCATTGGAGACTCTTCCTCGCTTAATCGATCCGATAATACCCCTATTGCAAAAAATACTAATCTTAAAAGAGCAATGGTTGCTGAGGACGCTAGCACAATTCCTCTGCGAGAACAAGCCAGGCATATTGAGTCGTTGGAGAAGGAGAATACTGATCTTAAACTGAAACTCCAGCTAATGACCAAGAAACTTGTCTCCCTGAGCCATGGACAGCCTCTTAAGGAAGTCACAAACGTCGTTGATGTCGAGCATTTGCAGTTGAAATACGAAAAATTGAGCAGAGAATATGAGAGTCTGCGGAAACAATCAACAACTGCTTCAGATGCTCGTCAGACTATCTCGGAACTGCAGAATGACCTTGAAGACCGCGAAAAGCAAATTGCTGAATACTCTGACAAACTAGACCAATACGAGACAAAGGTCGATGAAATGACAGAGGAAATCAAGCTGCTTAGAAGAGGTGGTGACAGTAATACCAATGCAGCGAATCAGGAACAAGTCGACGAACTTATGGAGAAAGTCGAAGATCTCAACTATCAGAACCGTCAATTAGAACTGCAAGTTGGTGATCTTGAAGAAGAGCGCGCTAAATTGAGAGAAGAGATTGAATCTTCAACCGGTAATGATCCTGAACACCTCCAACAACTAGAAGAAGAAAACAATGAAATCCGACGAAAACTAGATCAACAGAGTAAGGAACTCCGGCAGAAGATGAACGAGCAAGAAATGGTGCAAATAGAACTCGACAGAGCCAAGAATGACCTTCAAGATGCCAGGCGCCAGATTGAGCTACTGGAAGAACACTCGACAAAGAGAAATGCCAGCATTAATAGGGATTCCTCAAGCATTCACCACAATAGTAGTTCATATCCTCAAGGAATGAGATTTGAGCTTGAGCAAAGACAGCGCGAATTGCTGGACGAGGTTGACTATTTGAAACAGCAGTTAAGTGAGCAGAAATCAAAGCATCTGCTGGATTCTCAGAAGGTTCGTGAACAAGCTGATGAAATCGACTCACTAAAGCAAGATATGGTCGCTGCCAATGCTCTAGCCAAACGACTCAGAAGCGAGTCTGAGAATGCCATCAAAGAGAAGGAATACTTTGAAGAGCAGTACGATGAAGCACAGGCAAAACTATACAAATTCTCAAAACTGGCCAATGAATCAGTCATTATTAGGTACAACGAGGAGGAAGTCGAGCGAATTAAGAAGGATTATGATGAGTTACAGTCTGAGTTCAGACTTCACAAAGCAAGATGGGACGACGAAAGAGCCAACTTTGCCGATAAGATCCGTGGATTGGAAAGAGTCAAAGAAAGTTCTGAACGACAATTAAATAATTTACTTGCTCGAGGTTCATCTCATTCAGACGAAATCTTAAGTACGGAAAGGACCAAGTTCCAGCAGGAGAAACAGCTGCTTCAGCGGGAAATTAGCACTCTGAAACAGCAATTGGGTCACATCACATCCGATAACAATGCATTGAAACATAAATATGAGGAGCTCAAGTCAGACCTAGAGAAGAAGACGCAGCGTGAAGATGAACACAGTCGAGAGAAGCGATCCACGGAATTGGAAGTAGAGACTCTCAAGCAGGAGCTTCAAGAGTGCCAGAGATTGTCGTTCAAAAGGCAGACTGAAATTGATTCTCATGCAGTAACTATTGATATGCTGCGGGAGTTACAGGCTACTGATAAGCAAAAGTTGACATCTCTGGAAGAAGAGTGCGAGAACGCCAACAAGCAATTGGAACTGGTTAGAAATCAGCTCAGAGAATCAGAGCGCCAAACCTCAAGACTGGAATCGAGACTGGATTATTCAGAAGTTAAAGCTGCAGATGCAGAACAAACGAGACTTGATACAGAGAGTGATGCGATGACAGAGCTGAAACGTATCCGACGAGAACTGGCCGAAACGAATGAAAGCATGAGACAACTCGAAGACAATTTTGAGAAATCTCAGAGGGAAGTGTCCAAGTTAAAACGAGAAGTCCTGAAAGCTGAAAGGGCAGCAGATGCTGCCAAACAGGATCTTATTCGATCAGATGCACAGATCAGTCGACTGACTCAGCAAATAAAACAGAGACCACTACGAGAGTCGAATGATAGCAGAGCCTACGGCAAAGCTGACGACGATCGAAATTTCAGTGCCAAGGAGAAAGGATACCAAGATTTGATCCGTCTGTACCAAAGTTACGTCAGTTTCAACAAGATCCACCTGCGACGGGAACTAGCACTGAAGGAGGATCTTGAGTTTACAAAAGCATATCTTATGGCAAAGAGCGGGAAGTTCCTGGCTTCTAATATAACGACACTGTCCATGTTTGCCAACATTGGATTGTACCCTGATTATCGGAAACTTGCGACACAAAAGCGCACATTTAGAGCAGTTGCATGTACGGTTTTGGCGACGATAAAGTTCCGAAAACGAAGCGAAGAACATCGTCGATATAAGCAGGAGTACAAGAGGGTGCAACAGATGAGAGCAGTGTGTTAGGTAGGGAGAGTAATAAGCATGAGAATGAGCATTGGCTCGTGTAATATAATGACCATGGGAAAGAGATAAATAAGTATGTTATTATCATCTAACTCGCAATTTCCCGATGATAATGAGATATTCACGGAAAGTCGTAAGTCAATCAGTCAGTAGGCCCATCAGCCAATGAAACCCCCTACAGAACGTCCAATTCCTCTTCCAAACGAGATATTCGCAAATGAAACCCCTTTGCAAATTCACCAATAAGCCCTATTTTCACAAACTCGTCCTGAAGCTCATCGCACTGTTTGACCAGAGATTTCAGCTGAGCAATTCGACGATCTGCCTGAGAAATGTCATTAAGAACCATTTTATGCGTACTAGAGCTACTAGCATGAGCTTGCTCACTCAATTTAATGACAGTAGCAGACATTTGTCGTATCAAATCATGGAAATGCTGTGATAAACTGTCGATTTGATCGGCATAAGATTCTCCGGCGATAGAAATACCGGCATTTCCGACATGGAACGATATGTTGGAATCATCCTCGGAGTCGGAAGACATGACAGGAATAAATAAAGTTTACGGCTACGAATAAATAAGCGTACAACTATCTAACAGAGGAGAAAGAGCATTTTGCCTACCCCGAACCACGTGACCATTTCCCACCCACAACTCCAAGCCACACCACTCAACTTGAATTAACCTCCGGTTTTATCGAGTTTGTCATTTATTTGCCTTTAAACATTAAAAGACTGCCTGATATAGGCTTTAGACTGCAATTATTGATAGTTGTGTAAAATTATCATGAGTACAAATCGGTATTTTGATTCTCAGCAGCGTGGTGGCGGGGATTACTCTGACCGGTTTCGCACTGATAACCATCCAGTTCAAATGTCTCGCTTTAGCAGCGGGTCTTCTGCTACGGCCTCTGATAGGCTGAAATCTATGATTGAACGGGCATGTCGGTCGACGTTGATTGAGCCGGATTTGGCTCTCAATCTGGAAATAGCCGACCTCATCAACTCCAAGAAGGGTAATCTGGTCAGAGAAGCGGCATTGAAGATTGTTTCTATGGTAAATAATCCTAATACTCATGTGTCGATTCTGGCCATGGGTGTGCTGGATATCTGTGTCAAGAATTGCGGATATCCGTTCCACTTGCAGATCTCCAGAAAGGACTTTTTGAACGAATTGGTTCGAAAGTTCCCTGAGCGGCCCCCAATGAACTATACGCGGACTCAATTGCTTATTCTGCAAGCTATTGAAGAATGGAGAGAAACCTTATGCCGTACAAGTCGATACAAGGACGATTTCGGCTATATCAGGGATATGCATCGACTGCTATCTTATAAGGGGTATACGTTTCCTGAGGTTAATAAAGATGACGCTGCCGTCTTGAACCCTTCCGACTCGCTGAAATCCGCTCAGGAACTTGAGGAAGAAGAAAGAGATGCTCAGTCGGCCAAACTAGAAGAATTGCTTCGGCGTGGCACTCCTGCAGACCTTCAGGAGGCCAATCATTTGATGTCCATCATGGCTGGCTTTAGACAGACTGCCGGCAATTATCGGGAGCGAGCAGCTAAAGAATTGGACAAGGTTCGTCGTAAGGCGGAAATTCTGGAGGAAATGCTTAACCATGTCGATCCTGCACATGGAATATCCGATACCAGTGATGTCTTCACTGAGATTGTCGACGCACTGAAAAATGCAAAACATAAAATCAAAAGGATGATAGACGAAGAAGGAAAACATGACGAGGAAGCAATGGTAAGGTTGCTTGCTCTAAACGATTATATCAGTACTTTGATTGACAAGTATGATTTGACCAAGGCTGGAAAATTCCAAGAAGCATCTCAACTGAAGATTGCAAACGTCCCTGGATCTGAAAACCGCAAAAAGGCGGACACTTCGTCCGTGGCTGCCATTACGCAATCGCTTATTGACATCGATGACGACGACAACGATGGATCAAAAGCAGTGTCTGGTGATAATCTCGCAGCTGGTGCTGCCGAACCTTCTAAAACTACACCCAGTGAAGATTTATTAGGCTCTTTAAGTGACTTGTCATTTAACTCTTCTACCGATAATCGCAATTCCCCGTCAATTTTTGGAGCTCCAGGTGCCATTTCGCTATCTACTCCCTCGCCTGGCCCATCATCGACTACTAACACCACCTCGGGAACTGATTATTCTGCATTAGAAGCTTTATCTCAATTATCTTCAACGTCTACACCTGTGCAAACAGCTCCTCAGACAGTGTTTTCGCAGTCAAATGGGCTTAGCGCGCTTGGTACCACTGCTACTAGCCAAAATAACCAGTCTCTCTTCGGTGATTCCGATTGGAATTTCGCTGCTAGTCCATCGCCAGTCCCAACTAAAACGCCAAAGGCTAAGTTGGACATACTTGACTCCACTCTGAATATTGTGGGTGAAGTGTATGGCGAATCCAACGACTCTGTTTCGGTAACTTTTCTATTTTCTAACAATTCACCGTTACAAGTCGTCAAAGATCTCAACTTTAAGTTTGCTGTACCAAAATCCTTCCATCTGCGCATGGATCCACAATCAGCGAGCCAGATAGCTCCTGGTGTCAAGAAAGGCATTACTCAAACTGTGCATATTACCAATCCTTCTCCATCAACGACCTCGTTCAACAGTCTCAAATTCCGATGGAAAGTCAATTATGCTCTTGGAAACAATAATATTGAAGAGGATGGCACTGTCGATAAAGTTCCGAATTTATAAGCATATCAAGTCAAATAAACGCTTTTTATATTTTTCTAATATTATCCACCAAATATTTACATTCTAGTAGAAAAATTATAAATAAGATCATCGCACATGATGGTGGAATTCATGAAATCCTCGGCTGGTTTCCCTGCTGTCTTTGCTGTTGTTGTTGCTGCTGAGCCCTCATCAGACGAGCCATCATTTGCTGCTGTTCTTGTTGAGGAGTCAAATGAACAGCTTGGCCCGCTCGTCGTTGTAGAAGTGCCTGTGCTTGAACTGGCGTTGGAACATTGAGTCCAGAGCCAGCTTGTTGCTGATGATTTTGCTGCAATTGCGCAACAAAACGCTGGATTTGAGCCAGGGCAAGATTAGCAATTTGATCCGCAGGAAGATTAGGATGCTGTGAAACAATTTGTCGAACAATTGCTTGCAGTTGTTGTTGATTAGCTACACCTCCTAGTGATTGTTGAAGAGCTGCTAACACTTGGCCCATTACGACTTGCTGAGTTCGACCACTACCAGATCCTTCTCCAGGCAAATTAACACCAGGAGATGACCTTGCAACGTTGGCAGCAAGAGCGGCGGGCGAATTGCCGTTACCATCAGCCGATTGTTGTCGAATAACTTGCCGACGTCTCTCTAGATTTATCATTTGTTCCATCTGTTCCTGAGATATACGAGGGTTTCTGACATTATTGAGCAATTGCGCCCGTTGTGACCCATTGATTGGTAATTCTATACCAGGCTGGGAATTGGAGACATCATTAGCGGGCCGATCACCATTAGCAGAAGCTGGTGCTGATGATGAACCGCTAGAGAAACCACTGGTTTCTATATTACTTCCAAGAGAACGAGCAGGTGCAGTACCTGGCCGAATCTGAGAAGATGCAAAAGGCAGCTGTGAATTCTTTTGCTGTTGCTGAACGTAAGCCTCACTAAGGCTCTTTTCCCGATCATACTTCATCTTTGAAAGTTCACTAGGAGTGGCAATATTAGCTTTAGAATTACTGCCATCTGAGGATTGCGATTTAGTTGGGGTTGTGTTGTTCCTTCGTGGAGCATTCTCCTTCTTACGCATGCTCTTTCTCATAGCGTCGAACATGCTGGCCCATCTCAGTCGTTTGTTTCCTCGTTGTATAGATTCTTGCCCCACACCCAAAGGCGATATTCTTCTTTTTGTGATCGCCTGAGTTTTGACTGCAGCCTCGAGCCATATTTGTGCTTGCTGAGCATAAGGCCCTTTGAGATCGCCAAGCGAGAAGCTGGGGTTCAGCTGATGCCATCGCTCGAAACATTGCCATGGCGTACGCCGCTCAATATTTGATGTATAGCCATAAGTGGGTGTAGGCAGCATATGCATAGAGACAACATCCCAATTGAACGAAAACTCTCTGACGAGCTTGATGAGTTTGTTATCGTCCTGAGGAAACCATATGGTAGGAGTTCGAAACTCCAAATATCTGATATTAGGGGGCTGAGGCGCACGAATGTAAACGTACTTCTTCTGATTGTCATAGCCAAAAATGCCAGCTTTCGGAGGCTCTGGCTGACCATGCTCATTTCTCTCTGCAACTTCAGGAATAGCCTGTAAATGGCTAGGCGAGTGCATGTCGAGGATTACACGCTGCCACTGTCTTCCCATATCTGGAGCAGCGAGGAATTTTGTCACAGAAGTTAAAGAGAGACTGTCAAACTCATTGATATACTGTGTATTAGAGAATGCAGTTGCCTGAGGTAGAGTCGTTAAAAGCTGTTGAGATAAAGAGTTTAGCTGATCCTTAGATGAAAATAATTTCAAAGGAATACCGTCCTGATGCTCAGCAGATACCTTGATGGGCACAAAGCTGGCAAGATGAGAATAATAAGTTTTGGCATCGTCTTTCATGACGTCAGCTGGATTGACAACGGCAGATTCCTCAGGAGCAGCAGGTTCAGAATTACTGTCTTTGGCAGCGGAAGGTTGTACAGGCACAGAATCTTTCTCTGTAGACTCTTCAGTTGATGCGGAAGGGTCTTCAGGCGCATTGGACGTAACAGTATCAGATTTGTGCTCAGTCTCTGGTTCTTCAGGAGCAGGTGTTTCAGACTCATCAACCTCCTCAATTACGGGAGAGACATGCCTAGTTCTAAACTTGACACAACAAGCTTCCTTGCCGAGAGTCCAGTAATCTTCGACAGCTTTTGCTATCTCATAACATACAGCTATCTTGAGTTTTCGTTCTTCTTTGAAGTCCATCTGCATCCACTTTGCTTCGTCTATCAGATGATCCCAGTGAGTCTTAGGACGCAGCGGAGGTCTCGTTTTGGACAACTGTCGCAGACTCCATTGATCTGCCCTTTTGAGTTCCTCAATTCGAGAGTAAACTACCGATAATTTAGCTTCTAATAAAGAAAGATGATAATCATCTGTAAATAAAGCTTTGTGAGATAAAGGAATAAGCTTTGCTACAGGTAATGTCTGAGTTGTATAATAGAGTTCCGATAGAGGACGGCGAGACTGAGGAGGTTCAGGGAGTCGGTCTGGCACGACTAGTACCATGAGATCAGAAGCTTTATCGTCCGGAAATGTTAATGAACGGACACTCTCCGATTTATGCAAATTAGAAGTCGAAACGCCGGTCCTTTTGACAGTAGAAACAGACCTAGGACGTCGTACAGGAACTAGCTGATTACTGCTCTGAGCCAGGATTTTGCGGGACACATTGGATGCAGCTCTTGTATTTTTCTCAAGAGAGGCCTCAATTGCCTGAGAAGCAACTGATTCTTTTGAAGCAGATTGTTTAGCAGTATCGACTCGAGGTCTTTTGGTGCTCGCGGGCAAGCTATCGGCAGAGAAGACACGGCCGCTGGAAGTTAGACACAGCAGAGAAACATAGCTGCACTTTATATAGACAGCTTGGTGAAAAGCTACATACCTTTTGAGATCGTTTAAATCCAAAAACTTGGCAAAATCATCCTCCTTTTCGTGCAATTGTTCCTTGGTTATGGGATATGTAGGATATAAAGATAAATGATATAAATCGGATAGCTTCCGTTTATAATTTTTGACAATATCACTGAAAAGTTAACATAAAAACTCCCAATTCAACTAGTTCTCCACTCACTTTGCCTGATGCTGTTTTTTCTCCAGCTCTTCTCGTCTGCTGGGTGTTTTAAGCTATGCAGTTAGGAAAAAATCCCCTAATAAAATTCCGATATGCCGTGGTTTTAACATACAGTAGACGCCATCACTATCGGTCAAAACCCGAACAATACGATGGGTATTTGATCAGAAATAACAAATCAGATGAGCTGCAAGGTTATTTCGCTGTTAATGGATAGATGTAGATGGTTTGTTTATCTATCAAAGATTGAAGCAAGTTGATGAAGTTTTCAAGAAGCTTGCAAATAGCCAACGAGTTACCCGGCCTGAACCTCGAGCCAAAAACTTGGAGAAGTTGAACATGAAATTTGCTTGTTTGAAGTCAATTAGCAATGGTAGTGAAATATCAACCTTTATTGTCGGATTTTCCTTTTCAAACAGATATACCTACGAGATTTCAGGACAATGATGTCAATTCCCATGTCAATAATGCAGCTTATTATGCAATCTATGATACAGTAATTAACAACTTTCTTCGGGAGAATAGTAGAGTTAAACTGGATAATACTGGACGAATGGCCTTTTTTGCTTCAAATGGTACTGTTTATTTGGAACCGATCCATGGATTTCCTCATCCTATAACAGTAGGACTTTGTGTGAGAAAACTGGGAAAGAGCAGTGTTACTTATGAAATTGGGCTGTTTCAGGAAGATGAGGGAGTTAAAACTACTGGTAATAGCCGAGCAAAAGCCGTTGCATCAATAGTTCAGGTCTATGTTGATGAAAAGGGAAGGCCATTGAAAGACGGATTGCCTGTTTATATTAGAGAGGTGTTTGAGAAAGTATTGAAACCAGAAGCGAAGTTGTGATCACTATTGTCATGAGCGATGGGGCTGCCTTGTTGTGCGGAGGTTGCTTCTGAGGCATGACTCAGACATGAGAGGTTCGGCTGTTATTATATTATATTCGTTATGATGAATTGATTTATCGTTGATTTATTATTGATAATATATATTTAATGACGGCATTTGAAGCCTATATTTACAATCGTTGATTAGAAATCAGTTGTGATGCTTTAACTATTCTGCCTTCGGTATGTGAATGATCGACATGATTTTAGCTCAAATGGGTTTATTTATATAAATTTCACTACAATGCATAAAAATATATTTATTACAAGCATTATTGATAATTGATGAATAAAACACCAGAAACACAAACATTCCACCATATATATTTCCGGGCATGTAACTTGCCATATCCGACCTAACAGCCGTCTATCTCCCTTCCTCTCCATTCACCACCATGCCCAACCAACTCACCATCATTGTGGCCGCGGCAATGCCAAGCTTAGGTATAGGCATCCGAGGCTCTTTGCCTTGGCGTCTTAAACGCGAAATGCAATATTTCCGCCAAGTTACCACTGGTGGTGTCGTGATAATGGGCCGTAAGACATGGGAATCGATCCCAGCTAAATTCAGGCCGTTGAAAGATCGACTCAATGTCATTGTCAGCAGATCTCCAACACTTGAATTATCACCTGAATGCATTCAAGCGTCCTCACTCGAGGATGCAATTGACAAAGTAGACGAGCATTTAAGGAAAACCTCGAAAGAAACATCCAAAGTATTCGTTATTGGTGGATCTCAGCTATATCTATCAGCCTTGGATCATCCTTTAACTACGCGTATTCTTCTAACACAAGTATTTAATGCTCCAAATGATTTCGATACGTACTTTCCTTCGTTATCGTTATGGGAAAAAGCACCTAGAAATGAACTTCTACAGTTTGTTAATGAAGGAGTTGAGGAGAAGATAGACGTACCTGAATCGTGTAGCGAGAATGGGCTTGATTACGAATTCACGTTATATAAGAGAGAATAGGATGAACGGGAATAATGAAATTATCAGAAAATAATCGAAAATAATTGAGATCTTTGGAATTACCAGGAAATCTCTTGGAAATAATTTACATCGAAAAGAAGCGCATCCTACCCTCCCCTATCATCTCTTAAATCTCGTTATCATTAAATAAATAGCCCAAACCGTCTGAATAAATAGCCCCCCCCCCTCTAATTGATATAAAACTGATTAAGCATCGTTATCTCTCGGCAAAATATATGCCAATCCACCTCCCGCAGCCAGCCATTCTTAGGATCTCGGTACTGCTCTTCCCATTTCAGTAGTTCATACATGAACCGAAGATTCGGCTGTATTATCACATTGAGTCGTCGAACTCTCACAAATAAATATGCTCGGGGTAATCCAACACCCATACGCCTCATAACTTCTGCAATGCACACTGTGGCCGATCGCGATACTCCAACTCGACAATGAACCAGCACAGGCTCCTTGGCTTGTAGAGCATCGTCCAGAAAATTCAGACAAGTAGACAGAATGTTGCGCAGTGAATCAACACCATCGTCTTGAACGTTGTCCAAATACAGAGTTTTGCCAGGTGGAAAAGGGCTTTCTTCCCACGACGGCTCTTCTCCAACACTTAAAACCCGCTTGATTCCCAAAAGTGAAAGCATCTCAGGGTTGTTTGCATGCGATAGTGATCCCAAATACATATGGGGAAGTATCTGGCTTGGTAAACTGCCATCTATCTTGTAGAACCATTCATGATGGCTAGAAGGTATTCGAAAGCCGTCACCGGCAGTAGTGGGCCCAGCCGCCCATAGTAGCGGCTCCAATTCACTGAGAAACAAGACATCCGGAGGAAAACAAAAGAAGCACCGCTTATACTTAACATGCAAATCAATCCAAGACTGAGCTGCTGAAACCTTTCGGGAAAATATCAGATAAGCTAATCCGAGTACCGATGATTCAGTGTATCCATCTGCACAGAATATAAGACTACCGGCAGGGATGCCTCCAAATGTCATCTGAGATCGTAAATGGATCAATTGGCACAGCAGCACGACAACCTTGGCATTGAGTTCAGAAATACCGTACGGCAACGACAATAAGAGCACTCTATCTAATTCGCTCTCTCCAAGGCGTTGCTTCGCCTCAATTTCAGCTATTTCCTTTCTAAGAAAAGCTTCCGAGATGGTGCCGCAGCCTTCGCAGCAGTTGATGAAAGTCGCCCAGTTTCTATCCGTCCAATAGGGATCAGGTTCTTCGAACTTTCTGAATTCGAGATTAGCTGCATCAAATAAGGCTTTGCTTACCATGTTCATTTTGTCCAGAGAGTTATCAAGACCTGAGAGGTTTCCAGGTCTGAATTCCGGCGACACCGAAGACATATGATCAACCCAATTTTCAAAATCGACAGTATTTCCAAGCCATACATTGTCTTCAAGCACAGTTGCTATGGACATCATGGACATTTCAACCCGCTCATGAAAAAGAAATTCACGACCCCAGTTTTTGAGCCTCCATTCATCTAAGAGCCACTCTCCACTATCAGTCCCGTCAAAAAAGGACATTGGAGGAATCGATATGCAATGAGGTGCTAAAGATAATATATCTGTTATGCAGGGCTTATTGCAAAGAAAGACAGAGTACCTCGAAGGACAAGCAATTTCGTTTTGAGCAGTCACCAAGAGACGGGCCACCTTTTCTGCATCATCTTGGTCTTCCTCTGTTGCAGCATAAATAATTATATCAGACACAGTAGCCCATTTGGATACTTGTACATGGAAATTGCGCAGACTTATACCTTCTTTGGGGTCCAAATCCATGAAGGAGCCAATAAGAGAGTCGACAGAGTCACCATCACTACCAGGCAAATATTCAAGAACCTCATGAGGAGCAACAGTACCGACGATGGAACCATAAAAGTCGGACTTATCTCCAGCCTTGACTACCAAAAGACCTCGAACCTCAGGAGGAGGAGTATATTCGACATCCATTATCTCCATGGCCTTATTAACATCGACGGTGTTATTGGCAGCATCTCGAAACCGCTTCTGAGGATCTAAAAACGCACGTTGCCAGATGTTTTCTTTGTTACATCCATGCATCCAAGGAAATATACGGTCCACATCGGGTAAAGGAGAGGTATAATGAGCATCGATAGCTTTGACGATTTGGTCAGCATCAATAGCATAATAACCACCAGAATGACGAGTACTCGAGACGACAATTTGATCTAACACAGAACCTTGGCCATTAGAAGAGTCAAACTGTGCTAATTCTTGTTCACTAGGAGGAGATGCCGGTAAGCGGGTTTCGGATATAACCGGGACAGGGCCCTTTTCAGACAGCAGGTCAGGAACCGCACCTGGTGCCTCTAAAGATACCTGCATGTGTACAAGGCAACAGGTATAAGAAGTGGTTGATTAATTATTAGGTAGGAGGGAAAATGTTCAAATGTGTGATAAGTAATGATAATAAAAGATGGGGTTGCGCCCCTGATAGATCTTTTGAGTAAGCGAGGGCCGGGTAACGGTGTGTAGATAAGATAGCCGAAATGACAAGCCCAGATGGAGCAAACAAAGAGGGAAAAAACGAATCAAAGACTTAAAATGGATAAAATGCCATAAGTTTGGGAGAATACAATCTGTTAAGGCTGGGAAGAAGTAAAAACTTGCAATTAAAGTGTTTTAATCGGTGGTTCCACATAATTAGCAAACAACTTCGACAAAAAATAATCCACAAAGAAGAAGCCAATTATTTGCTTGCATGATGCATGATGGGGCTGCATGAGAAGAGATAAAAATAACAAAGAACATTGAACGCATCATTCAGATGTACGATATTTCCTTGTTTCCGTTATTTCCTTCCGATCCTAATTTACCCTTTAAAAATAAGATTAGCCAATAACGTTTGGGGCCAAGAAGATGAGAAAAGACTATGCAAATTGAAGAGCAAAATAACTATATAAAATAAAGAAATAAAAACCCCAAACTCCCCCTAAAATGGACAAATGGCCAAACCTAAGCATCCGATCTCATGGCTCGGGTCCATAGATTCTGTGCGGCTCGAGATGCTCGGTCCTTTACGGAACCAAATGAATCCAATGCTGGTCGAACGTCCAGGAAAAACGTCGGCATTCCATTCGGATCATCTGGTCCCGAGTAATAATCTATAACGTATCGAACTTGTTGCCAGGCTGATTCACTATAGTCATTGGGATCGCTAGCAACATGCCTCAAAACTGTCCAGTCATGCCGGTCAAACGGAGCATCGCCAAACCGGTTAGGGAACAGTTTTCGTAGAAACTGATAATACTGAGCTCGAGGACTCAGATCATTGGGACGTCCTGTGAATCTCAACAGTCGAGGGGCCACAGGATGCTCTTGGATGTTCAAATAGGGAGCCTCCCATTTGAGAATCTCCTGCCAAGCACCCTCATTGAGAAAATTGTGTACATCCACCATAGATTCCACGGCATCTTCAGGAACCTCTCCACCTTTACGCAACATGGCATTTAACATCTGTTGAGGTGAAGGATATTCCCATACGCCCATTTCTCCTCGGGTGCCCTTAGGAATGGTACTGCTAGTACGCTCTGTTCCTAAAGTCAACCGCTGACCAGGTGCACGCTGCGATGACAACTCCGGCATATTGTTCATGGGATTCAACGCATCATTATCTCTATCAGGGCCCCTTGCGAGCCATTTGTTGCGCTTTGTATGATCCACGGGACATGCTGATGGGGTCACGGCATGGTTAACGGGACATGATGACTCACCCGAACGATTTATAGGACATCCGGAAGATTTATGAGAATCGGCAGACTGAAACAATTAATATGAACCCCGTAAATTTGTTCTACCTTTTATACTTACAGCCCAGAACCAACCCATTTTGTATAATTTGTAGTTTTTGAGCGGAAAAGAATTTGGAGAAATAAAAAGCTGGGAATTCGGTTCACTTCCGGGTAACTCCAACTCAACATTGAAACACACAAACAAGAAAATTTGAATATACAATCAATTGCTGAACGAGCATAATATATGAAGAGAAATCAGAGGATTTCACAGTGTTTGGATATCGTGGATATATATCGAATTGCTTTTTTGTGGAGAAATCATTGAGTGGTGGATAAGGATCAAACTATAAGCTAAAACCAAGACTACCAATATCAGACGTCATACAAAACAAATACGCCAATAACAAAAATTTGTCGTCTTTTTGTGTATCATGTCGTTAAATTTGAGCTACTCGTATAAAAATGAGTCGTTTGTTGAAGCCATGCAAGATTTGGCTGCAAGGTTCATCATAAACTGCCCTAAGGCTGATTTGGAAACTACTGAACGGCTGTACTTTCAAATCGAAGAAGCTCATTGGTATTATGAGGATTTCGTGCGAGTGGAGAATCCCTTGTTTCCTTCGTTGAAAATGAAGGCCTTTGCTGAGAGATTGTTTGCTTCTAGCTCGGTATTGTCTCCTTATAGTGCCGACGTGGTTGGAGATTTGACCAAATTCGTCTCTTACAAGAAATCAATCCCTGTTTGTGGAGCAATCATTCTGAATCAAGATATGAATAAAGCTCTGATGGTTCAGGCTTGGAAACCGGGGTCTGGATGGGGGTTCCCCAGAGGCAAAATCAACAAAGATGAACCTTACGATGAATGTGCAGTTAGAGAAGTGTTTGAGGAAATAGGGTTTGATATTTCGCCGTATTTGAACAAGGACGATTACGAAGAGGTCAACATTTATGGCAAAAGGGTGCGTCTCTATATTGTTCGTGGAGTACCGCTTGACACCAACTTTTGTCCTCAAACAAGAAAAGAAATATCGAAGGTCGAATGGTTTGATGTCAGATCATTGCCTGCATTTTCTGGAAACGCCGGTGGAAGAGCAAAGAAGAACAATGCTCGTTATTTCATGGT
Source organism: Trichomonascaceae sp. B5901 (assembly GCA_037040845.1). Classification (NCBI taxonomy): domain Eukaryota; kingdom Fungi; phylum Ascomycota; class Dipodascomycetes; order Dipodascales; family Trichomonascaceae; species Trichomonascaceae sp. B5901. The sequence continues at coordinate 2,910,138 of JAXQHN010000001.1, forward strand.
TGCTCCTTTCATGGCTGGTCTTAAGAAGTATATATCGAAACAGAAGGGCTTGGTTACCAACCTCACTAAAACCGAAAGTGACGCTCTCAAAAATCTGCTTGGTGTTGGTTTGCACGGCGATGGGGATAATGCTAACAATTTGCTAACTGACGGTGACAATGATCGAGCAGCTGCTGAATTGTTGGGTTTGCTTCATCCTAAGAACGACCAATCAAAGAACGAGCAGCCAAAGAGCGATCAAAAGGTGCTGTTGGATCTGATTAATCACGGAAATAATCATAAGACAGAGCAGGAGGATATGACCAGTGCTAAGCAGATCTTAAGTCTTCTTCGCAATGAAATGACAGAGAACCAGATCCAGCAGACACCACCAATCCCGGCCAATCCTGGAATGATATTTCCGCCAGGACCATTTTCGGGGGCATTTCCAGGGCCTTCGTCTGCTGGGCCGTTTTCACTGGGATATGGGTTTCCTCCGCCTCTTCCTAATGCAGTTCTACCTCCTCCGCCTAATTTTGTTCAGAATCAGCCAATGAGCCCCAATAGCGGCTTTGATCGAAAAGATACTTCTATTCAAGCTGAATACGAGGCGCCCTATCCTCCTCCACCGCCAAATCCTATGCTTTTGTCGGTGTTGCGTGCACGCAAGGGCAAAGAGAATAAGGGTCAGGAAAAGACTAGTGGATGGAATAATTCACCAAAACCTAGGAATGTTACGTCTTCTTTGACTTTAGCGGATGTGACTGGAAATTCTTCGACGGGATCTATTAATGAGAGTAGTCCTGGTAAGGCTGGAGGAGCAGCTTTGTTATCTTTGCTAGGCCCCAGCAAGCCGAGAGCTGTATCGCCGAAAGCCGAGCAAGCGCCAGGATTGGATGCAGAAATGTCAGCTAGTGGTGCTTCATTGATGCATTTACTTGGACCTTCTATTGATCGGCTGGTTTCTGAGTCCCCTGAGCCAGTAAGAAAGTCACCAGAACCCAGTAAATGGACGCCAGAGCCAATCGGACCACCACAGGTACATAACCGAAATGCATCGACATCAGATGCAAAGAACAATTTGTTGGGAATGCTATTGCCTCATGGATCGTTGAGCCAGCAATCTGTAGGATCCGACGGGGGGACTGAGAAGAAGAGTGCAAATGTATCAGGAAATGGGGATTACTCGCTGCTCAATTTGCTTACTGTGTCATCTGATTCACCTGGTGGTTCTCCGGCATCTAGTGGCGTTGTTAGCAGGAAGGAAGAGAAGCAGACGGGAGATTCATTGCTTAGTATGCTTTCGGCAAAACTGGCCGGGGAGACAACAGCTACGGAATCGGAGGCAAGTTCGGTCGAGGAGCCATCAGAGGAAAAGCCGAATGGCCATGTGGTGAACGAGCCGTTATCTCAGGGACCAATGAAGCCATTTTATGAGTACTTGAAAGGATTGACGTCATGAAAAGGACCAGTCACAACAAAAGTATATCACTAAGCAATCGATTGCGCTCTATTCACATATCAAACTCTTATCGGCTTCATTTCGGCGTTTATCGGGTTTTTCCCCCTTTGCTGTATGCATTGCTGCTTTTGCACTATTGTGTACCCAAATTGGGTATCTTTTCTGCCGATCCCTCAATCATACAAATTGAGAACCAACTTTGAATTATCGTAAATTTTCTTATCAACAACAAAGCAGCCGCCAAGACTTGGACGAGACGGAGAATAGGAAGGGAATTGCCAGATAAGTCAGCCGGATTGAAAGATTTTGTACAATTGCAAAAAGTTGCATTGTATTATATGGTATTTTTAGGCGGAGATCTAGCAAGGCAGTGATTTGGCAGAGATTGAAAAGTTTTCAGCAATACGCAAAGTAATTTTGGCGGAAAAGTCTTTCAGGGGCAAAGTTTTGGCATTTTTTTGCATATCAGCCTGTTCAGGATGAAAAATTGCATTGTCGGTGGGGAATTACACAGACCATGTAATGGTATGACGAGTCAATTGACAGGTGGGGAATATCACAGCAAAACCAGCAGAGATGAGTACGATGTGGATTTGGTCAATGAATATCTGTCGCATTTGGTCTCTGTGCAACGAATGACGGAAATTGATATATATAAGATGGACTTACAGCCGGAGATTGACTGGTCGATGCGGTTGATGTTGCTGGATTATTTGACCGATGTCCATCATTGCTTGCAGTTACTTCCTGAAACGTTATTTTTGGCTGTGAATATCTTTGATCGGTATTTGTCGTCTAGGGTTGTGAGACGTCGTCATTTCCAATTGGCTGGCATTTGCTCACTTTGGGTTGCTTCAAAGTATTGTGAGAAAAAGATTCATATTCCTAGCATATTGGATCTTAAACAGGCACTTGGATGTAAGGATGTGGGCTCGGGAATGTTTGTTGAGATGGAGAGAAGCATTTTGAATACCTTGGGGTGGTTTATTGGCAATCCTACTCATTGCGTCTATATTGACTATTATCTTGATAAGGGTAAACGTAACGATTGTTTGGTTGTGTTACCGGAGATTTGGAATACTGCATTGTATGTTTGTGAGCTATCCTTGTATGATAAGCTACTGTATCAATTTGCACCTAGTACAGTAGCAGCATGTGCAGTTACTTTTGCTGCCATTGTAACATCTGATGCTGTTGGGTATGATCTTAGGGGTAGTATTGTTTCAAATGCTGCTGGATTTTATAGTTGTTTGAGTCTTGTTTGGTTGGCCGTCAAGAAACCACGAGAGGTAGTGGTGAGAAAGTACTCCCTGCCACAATATCAGCAAGTGCATTTGCAAGTAAGTCGATATTTGGAGAGATTCAGTGATGATACACTGCCAGATATCTTTTTTGGGCCTCCGCCTCATCCTTTTATGAATATGCCACCCCGTTGGTATGAAATGGCACCTAGTCCCGCATCATTGTGTTCAGGAAGCGAGAGTGGATCGACGGAATCGAGCCCATTGACGCCGGATATGAGTGAATTATATTATTATGAGAGGAGAGGAGGTTACAAGTAATGGAAGGGGTAGTTAGAAATGATGCATATAGAGGTATAAGGAATAAGAGCATGTTAGTAAGACAGAGGAGCATAGCATATGACGAGATTACCCTACAGAATATAATAAATTTGTGAGTATTTGAAAAAGAAAAGACAAGAGATTTTTCAGCAATTCACGCCGCACGTGCTGTTGGATCGCACACTTCCCTCGCGATCTCTTCCCTACATATATCACAGCTTCGCTCATAAACTCACCCTCCTCCATGTCTTCTGTACGTTCAGCAGCTGGAGCTCAACAGTATTGCCAAAACCTCATAAAGTCACATGATCGTTCATGGTATATAATACAACAATATGTTCCTCGGCCTGCTCAAAACGCTACTTTGGCTATAAGAGCCTTTGGATTGGAGACGGCCAGGATCTCCGATTCAGTTACTAAGCCTGAGATTGCCAAAGCTCGCTATGATTTCTGGCGAAGTGCCATACAAGCCGCATTAGGAACTCAAAAGAAAACCACACAAGAGCCAATATCGTCGTTATTGTCGTCGTGTTCTGACTACGTGACGCTTTCTCGTCGATACTTCATTACGGTGATCCAAACCAGAGAATCGTATATGGTGAACAAGCCGTTTCGAACTTTGAATACAATGGCACAGTTCGGCGAAGGTGTTTATTCGCAGATCGGGTATTTGACTCAAGAAGCCCTGGATCCGTTGATTACAGAGGAAGAGTTACAGTATCAGGATCTGGCATCGGAGATCACTGCTCATATTGGACAAGCTACAGGAATTGCGCATTTTCTTAAAGCATTTCCATATTATATTCAACATCATAATTTGGTATCACTGCCAAGCGATATCTTGGCCAAACATGATATATCTCAGGAATCTATATTGACTGCTAAATATGATACCAATAAGCTAGCCGATGTAGCCTTTGAGACTGCAACTCAGGCTAATGATCATATTATATCAGCAAGAACAAAATTGAATACTTTGAAAGATTCAATCTCTTCGCATGCTCTTACAAATGCCATGTTCTTGCCGTTTATGGCTTCATTACCGGTCCAATTGTACCTGAATAAGCTGGAAAAGGCCAATTTTGATTTGCTGAATGCCAAATTACAACGAGAATGGAAACTACCGTATGCTACATGGAGAGCATATAGGAAACAGGTGATTTAGGGAGCGAAACTCATGGCATACGCATAATTACTGTAAATATATTATCTGTAAATATCTTACCCTGAAATAACTTACCCGTAATAACTCAACTCCAAATATCTTATCCGCGAATATCTGATATCCTCCTAACTTCCATATACATCTTCCGTTCTTTCAACGCTTAAAATCCGTCGTCCAAGGTTTCCGAAACATATGCTGCAACAAAATATCACAGAAGCCACCCATGCAACCACCGAAACATAATTATTACTTAATTCAGCAGCAGGAAAATGACTTGGTAATACTACTGCAAAGACAACAGTGCCAAAAATAGCCAATGTTGATGATAATATGAAGCCATTTCTTGTAGCATCTAACAAATACCACAAACAGGGATTGACCATACCCCAATAAAAGGCACTTTGAACTGTCGAAGTCCAGGAAAACTTGCGGATTCCGTATGCAACACCAATGAAAGCTGCCAGAGCTCGAATTATGCTTGTCCAGTCGTTTCCACTCTTGCCCCTGGAAACTCGATGCAACTTCTCAGGCAATACAGTGTCCAAAAGCGGTAAAAGAACACCGATAATTATACCTTCAGAACCCCATAAGAGCATGACAGGAGCAGAGAAAAGAGAACCGTCGCCGAATATGCGCTTGGCTTCATGATTATCGTGAAGATGCAAACATACCTGTCCGAAGACAATGCCAAACAGAAACAAAGTCGATAACCGGCTAATTATGGCGATTCCCGATAAAGGAACAACATGTTTGTCATCGGAAAAGCCTCTAATGAGCACCGATCCAGATAAGGAGCTGTTTTTGCGGTGTTGAAGCCGCCTTCTGGCAGCGATATCTTTAGTACTCGGATGCCGTGATGGTAAACCCTGATATTCTACAGAACTATCATCTCCGGCAAGTTCGGCCAGCGATACCTGAGACCCGAATACCGCGGCCAAAGCACTGGTATTTCCGGGATTTTTCATTCCAAGTTGTTGTTGGGTGAAATATTTATAAAGTTGAGTTTGTTTATAAAAAAAACCCGATGGATGCGATGCATCAAATATGGGGAACAGAGTATGGGATGGGGGAAGAATATGAAGGGTAGGACTGTTAAGACTGGCATATATTTAAAGTAATTGTAGTTATTGATTCCATAATGAATATTGCATAATATCCAATGAGGCTGGTTGATAGTTTTAACCTCAATTGACAAACTTCGTATAAATTTCAAATATTTTTTGTGTTGTCGTATATCAAGTGTTTTTTACAGTGTTAAACTGTGCGTTAACTCTTTGTGTATGAACTGTGTGTCAATTGTGGAATTTCTCTGTGTTTGTTGTTGTTTGCTGTGTAGATAAGATATGAGGAGAGGAGAATGAGCTAGAGACTAGGAGCGACGAGATATATTTTCTGGTTGATTCTACAGGTCTTATGGGTTTTATTGATATATTTTGAATACTCAATAAAAAGCTTGAAAGTTAATTTTCATATCGAACTATAACTGCTGATAATGGCTGTTATTATTTGTAGCTGCCATATTGGGTAATAACTATATACTCTATCAGATGCATGCAACGTCTGTAGCCTCACAATATTATATTATTAGGTTATTTTTTGAGTTGTTACGATAATCAGAAATGAATAATTATGTGATCGCTTTAATAGATACATTTATATTTATACACATACCTGTACGTTACAGCTTATACAACAGAGAATATCACATAAATCTATCCTATCTCACCACTATGACCAAGTAGCCCCGCTCAGCTCTCATTCCTACCAAAAACATGCATTCTTTTTTCATTCATTTCTATCATGCTAATTATATACTGCATTTCTCATTAATTTTTTTCTTAAAACCTTGACATAATCATCTTCTATGTATTTCATCCGATTCAATTGTCCTGTTCATCCATAACCCTGCATACCTGTATTTCAACTAAAATGGTATAACAAAGTTATCACCATGTTTCGTATACTTATCATAATATATTTGATAATAATATAAGAATGACGTTAATTCCAAATGATAGGTGCTTGCTCACAAATAGCCATTCTCAATGAGCTTAATCAACAGCCAAGAGATGCCACAAAACCCATAATTACTGCCGATTTGGCCAATCTACTGATAATAACAGTCTCATAAGCGCCAAGCCCATAGCCCACCGCTCACGTTCCTGTACTTACACCCGCAAGCTTGAAACTGGCCAACCATTGTGTCAACTCATCTTCGGTATCACAACATATCTTCATCTGCTTATCTGGTAAAACAACAAGCATACAATATATTTTCGATTTGCTCAAAGGATCAATTTCAACCACATCACCAATATCTGACAAATTAATCACCTTGAGCGGATTGCTATCACCCTTGGTCTTGTAGAATAATACTCTTTGGTTGGTCAGAACAACATACTGTCTCACCCAAGTCTTGTAACGACGCTTCAAACGTAACAAGTACCCCTGATTGATATTCTTCTCATTCTTGGTTTCAATCTTTTCCTTTTCAGACTTTTCTTGTGTAGGTCTTGGCAACGGTAGATTCTCATCTGATGTGCAAGATGATGAAAAGTTATCTAATGACGACGACAGTGCACTTGGACTCTGAGGAGTACGCAAATGATCCGAGTATGAAAATGCAGTGCTTCGACCCTGACTTTCAGCAGGAAGTTCACTCTCAGTATCATCATGAATGTCAGAAACTCCAGGATAACTATGCAAAAGCTCAGCCCGTTTGTACGATGACGTCATACTGCTCATCGAGGCAGCTTGACGTAGCTCGTCGGTCCAACTATGAGCATCAACATTTGTATCGGCTTTAAGAGTGATTGTACCTTCACTGGTTATTATAGCAAACTTAGCGCTGGATTGTACACTGTTTGCAGAGTCCCTGATCATAACAGCACTCATAATTTCAGCAGTCAAAATGATGCCTTCAGCCTTAAACTCCTGCTCATCTTTATAGAACGTCAGCTGATCTTCACGCAAAACGAACCAACGTCTTTTCCACCGATGTTCATCTCCTAATGTGAGCCATTTGGATTTCCTGCTCTTTCTGTATAACCAACCACTTCTGAGAACACCAGGCTCAGCTAAACCTGAATCTCGTTTATTTCGAGTATCAGGGATATTAATGCTATGATCCTTAGGAGTTTCAGAAGCCTCAGTAGCTTGCATTTTCCTCAAATTCCTAGTTAGCATTGATTCTCTAGCAGACATGATGATTATGGAGGAAGTATTATAACAAATTAAAATTAAAGAAAAAAAAGAGAAGACAAGAGATCGAATGTGAAAGAGTATTAAAAAGAAAAGTCAGCCGGTAAACATGCAAATTTAAACAAGTCTTAAAAGGAGATGAGGTGAAAGAAGATTGACAAGAATGGTTTGTTTATTATGAAGATGCATTTGGACGATTACGTAACCATTATATGGGGGAAAAAGGGGGGATGAAAAGAGGGAATTTGGGTTTTGGAAATGGGAAAAAAGATTGGTTTTGGAATGTGTAGCGTGTTTTATGGCATTATTTGTGTTTTTTTCTCGTTGAAATTGCCTTAAGGGGGTGTTTGCTGACAATCTGTTCATCTACTCCTGAGTCTCACAGTACGCAGGATGAGTATCATAGCATCAGGACATCTACAAATATTACCACAATTACGATCTTTTTGCCTATTTTAATATCTTATATCCATAGTACATCCTCCTCGAACCAGTAAGTATCGGTTATTATCATTTAATCAACACAGCTCTATGCATTTCACCCCTACTTTCCCCATACAAACCCCCCATGATGAGCCTATAAGCATCACGTCTCTCCAACTATCAAAAAACCCCGTACTACGTCATATCAAACAATCACAACATTATAACAATAATCCCCAAATCTCAAGTATAAATAAACCCCCAATTCCCCTCTAAAACCTTTAATTCTTCCCAATCCCTCATCCCCATTACCCTATTCTCTCATGCTTGCTGGAACTTCACCTCCCCTCATCCCATCATGTTGACCATATGGATCATATCATGGATATATTGTCTATCATATGCCATATCAGATGATTCTTTCATCAATGAATACTCTAAAAGATCCAATGCTTCCTTACTATGGGGTCCTTATAGACCGAATTTGTACGTTGGAATCAGACCCCGGATCCCTCAAAGTCTGCTGAGCGGACTCATGTGGTATAACAGTGATTCTTTTGAAGGAATTCAATCCATTCGTCATGCCTGTGAACAAGGTGATGATATCAATGGATATGGTTGGGTTCAGTATGATCCTCGTTATGGAGGACGTCAGGTCATCCATGATTCAGGCCATCAAGTCGATATCACCACCGACTATGTCAAAGATGACAATGGCAATTGGGTTCTAAGGGTTACTGGAAAGCCTAAAAATATTCTCACAAAAACCTCTATTGTTTTTTATTCCGGTTTAGAAGGTACTGGAAGCCTAAAACTCAATAGTGAGCTTGGTCCTCATGGCATTTCTGGAAATGCCGTTCTCAAGGGAAATTCTCGTGATTTGGGCCCATTTCAGCTCACTTTGACTGAATTGGATTCAAATGTTCATCCGACCACAGATCATCAGCTGGAATCTGACCGTCCAAGTACTTACACTTACTATGGATCTATTGCACTTCCCAAGAATTCTATATGGAAAGCTAAAGAGGCATTTCTTGCGTTGGCACAAAGCAGTGTCAGCAGACTTCCACCTGAATTCCTTGAAAATGACCAATCTTTGCTTCCACCATGGAATGTGTTTTTCCTAGCTAATAATCCAGCTCCTGGGGCTAATTTGCATCTGTTTCAACGAACTTACCGAGGAGCGTTTCAATTCGATATTGTATTTGAAAATCAGACTGCCACGGGCTTTGACAAGAGTGATGTCGCAATTAAGAAGAGTATCGATGCTAGTTTGGCCAAATTTGAACAGAAGTTCTCTCAAGCTTTTGATTTACAGCCTCCATATAATACGCCAAAATATGCCAAATTTGCTCAGGAAATGCTATCAAATCTACTTGGTGGCATTGGCTACTTTCATGGAACTCAGCTAGTTGATCGCTCAGATGCTGACGAATATGCGGAAGATGTTGAAGAGTTCTGGGAATCTGCAAAAGAACGTCTGAGAGCAGCTGTGGCCGATGCAATCGAAGAGGGACCCTACGAATTGTTCACAAGTATTCCTAGCCGTCCATTTTTTCCTCGTGGATTTTACTGGGATGAAGGGTTTCATTTGCTTCCGATCTTGGACTATGATGCTGATCTAGCTTTCGAAATCATCAAGAGCTGGTTCAAGCAGGTCGATGAGGACGGCTGGATTGCTCGTGAACAGATTCTTGGAGATGAAGCTCGATCTCGGGTTCCTGATGAATTCATGGTACAATTTCCTCATTATGCAAACCCTCCGACTTTGATGATGCTGTTTTCTGAAATTGTTGCCAAAGTTAACAAGGAGAAAGGATCTAAGGCAGAGGCGACTTCAGACGAACTTGGTAGTGTTCATCTTCATAATCCTGAACTTCTTCTGTCTTATGTGCGAGAGATATATCCGACATTACAAAGACATTATGAATGGTTTAGACGTACACAGAAAGGAGATGTTAAGCAATGGGATCGTAAAGCCTTTTCTACTAGAGAAGCATATCGATGGAGAGGACGAACACCAAGTCATTGCCTAACGTCTGGGCTTGATGATTATCCAAGAGCACCAATTCCTCATACTGGTGAGCTTCATGTGGATTTGCTTAGTTGGATAGGAATGTTCACTCGATCTATGAAGGTTTTGGCAGAGACATTGGGGGAAAAAGGAGATTTTGAGGAATATTCCAAGAGAGAGACAGCAATTATAAAGAATCTGGATGATCTTCATTGGAGTGAAAAGAGCCATGCTTATTGTGATGCCACTATTGATGATTATGAGGAACATCATTTGGTCTGCCATAAGGGTTATGTATCATTGATGCCATTTCTTATGAAGCTTATACCAGCAGACTCAGAAAACCTTGTGCATGTTCTAGAATTGATTCATGATCCCGAGGAATTATGGACTCCGTACGGAATAGCCAGCTTATCTAAAAAAGACGAATTCTTTGGCAAGGGAGAAAACTATTGGAGAGGTAGCATATGGATGAATGTCAACCATTTGGTGCTAGAGGCATTAAAACACTATCATGAACAAAGTGATACTGGTAGCAAGGAAAAAGCACTAATTGCTAAAATATACAAGGATTTGAGGCAAAATTGTGTTGATACAGTATACAAAAACTGGAAAGAGACCAATTTTGCTTACGAGCACTACGATGCTTTAACAGGGAAATTCATGGGTGTCAAGCATTTTCTTGGATGGACTTCTTTGGTGGTAGAATTTATGGCCATGCCGGAAAAGTTGACTGGAGAAGCAGTCAAGGATGAATTGTAGAAAAGATAGAAATTACATTGATCTATGATGAATAATATGGAAGAATCTCGTATTATGCCGTCTCTTATGCTCTTCAGTTTGATATGCCTGTTCAAAAACGCGGACTGCTTATTCAAATACCTGGACTGCTTGATGTCGATATATCCAGAATTGTACAAATATAATACCGTCTTCGAAGATTGTACCGAGAGAACCTAATAGCCAAGAGAAATTCAATACAATCCACTGTTTATCTTGACGATAGATTAGAATCTGAGCAGCATAGGTGATATTTCCCAGAACACTGAAGATGAAGAAGAGAAGAGATAGTCCTTGAACGCTTTTGCGACGATGATTTTGAAGAATTTGCGGAATTCGAGCTCCAAGATAGAATAAAGCAGACAAATATCCCAGCACATTAGCTGCAATGTTCGGTTTTGAGTCTGGAGGCTCAGGAATGGAGATCTGATCGTCTGACTTGGCCGATGTGAAGTATCCAATAACACCACAGCCAAAAACAAACAAAATAGGAAGCACAATACCCTTAATAATACTGGTACTATCGACTACATCACTGAGAATCGACTCCAGAGACGCTCGCCGAGCACTGTACTCAGGACTGTCGTTGTGATGATGATGGTGATGATGATTCAAGTTATCAACAGACGAAGATGCAACAGCGGCCGAACTTCTTCGGCTCAAAAGAGGCCTGGTAGGATCAGAAGACTCCTGTTCTTCGAAACTATGTCTTTTGGCCCGTATTTTCCGCACGTGAGCAAGTCTTTTATAATATGCATAAGACGTCAGAGCCAGACTGTCGGCAAAACAATACCAAACAGCCAATAAAACGACCTGAGGAAGTAAATGGCCGAGGAGAGCACCTGATAAGTTGCATATATCACCCAGAAGCCATATGATCAAGAAACCAATAGAAATGCCGTCGGCACTCTGAGTTCGCCATTGCTCAATGAGCTGAGGAAGCAATAAAACAATCCAACAGGCTAAAGACGTGCTTCCGGAAACACTTGAGAGTACAGCACGTATTTTCGGCACGTGAATGACTCCTCCACCGTCTATCATGGTGTCTATTGTAGGAAGATAACAAGGTTGGGAAACTGAGATAAATAGAAATGAGACATTGGTAGCAATGGTGGAGGGAAGGAGGCGGAAAAATAAAGAAAATTGGAGGAGGCAAGCGAGAGACGATTGTATAAGCTAGATCTGATTGTTTAAACGTGTTTGTAGTATGGAACTGGAATATTTCTGTATTTTATAGGCGATTGTTGAGAGATATGCCAAGAATGGACAATGTACGGCTGAATGGTGATAAAAGGAAGGAGAAGTTATTTTTAGCGAGCGAAGAAGATAAACATCGATTTATATGATTTTTGAAAAGTAGACAAATCTTAATTTTATTATATCCAGAAAAATCCCATTAACATACTCCCCCCGCTGTGTTTCTTCTTCCCTGCTCCGTCTGTCTGCCACCTCTCAACCGTGACTGCTTTGCACATCTCAGCACACCCAAACTCATATCAAATTTCATCCACTCTTTGATTTTTCCTTCAACCTTCACCAACATACAATAATGGTAAGTAAAACCGCTGAGGAAATGACTTGATGTAGCAGCTCGAAACCAGTCTCGGGAGGGATATGATAAAGCAAGTTAGGTATTAGTTATTTGTTGCAGAATTGGCTTTGTTACAGATATGCTATTTGCACCTGAACTAGCTATATCTACCCTCCCGTCACTATTTCTCACTAGTTATCCTTTGTAGGACTTTGAGGGTTGTTTAAACCCAGGCTGAGACTCTTTGATGAGTCTGTAGAGTGTTACTTCGGTCGTGAGCCTTTTTTATTTGATTTTTTTGATAAGCTTACTGACCTGCTCCATGATCCAGCCCCCAAAAGGAAAGAAGCCAGCCCCAGCACCCCTTGCTTCTAAGTCTGCTGCTACCAGCAAGCCTAACAATCCTTTGTTCGAGAAGCGACCTCGATCATTTGGTATTGGCCAGGATATTCAGCCCAAGAGAGACTTGACCCGATTTGTCAAGTGGCCTGAATATGTCCGAGTTCAGCGACAAAAGAAGATTTTGACCACTCGACTAAAGGTTCCTCCTGCTGTTGCCCAGTTCCAGGTTGCTTTGGACAAGAATACTGCTGCTCAGGCTTTCAAGCTTTTCCACAAGTACAAGCCTGAGACTTCTGCTGAGAAGAAGGCTCGACTTACCAAGGAAGCTGAAGCCATTGCTCAGGGCAAGAAGAAGGAAGATGTATCTGAAAAGCCTTATGTTGTCAAGTATGGTCTTAATCACGTGGTTAGCTTGATTGAGAACAAGAAGCCTCAGTTGGTTCTCATTGCTCATGACGTTGATCCTATTGAACTTGTGCTTTACTTGCCTGCTTTGTGCCGAAAGTTTGGCATTCCCTATGCTATTGTCAAGGGTAAGGCTCGTCTTGGAACTTTGGTCAACGGCAAGACTGCTACTGCTGTTGCTTTGACTGATGTCCGAGCTGAAGACAAGAGTGCCTTGTCAGCCCTTCTCAGCACCATTGAAGCCAGCTATGGTCAGAAACACGAAGATGCTCGAAAGAAGTGGGGAGGAGGTATTGTTGGACCTAAGGCTCAAGCTAAGATTGAGAAGAAGCAGAAGGCATTGGAAGCAGCTTTGCGAGTATAAGGAGAAGTAAAAGCTGAATAGCAAAAAAAGTAAGATGATACTGTAAGGTACGATAATACAAAAGTATGATAATGTAAATTAGGGAAGAGAGCCGGGTAAGAGCGAACCGGTAACGTAGCTGAATACCGTTCAATGTACAGTCGAAGTGTTATTCAATGTACAGTCAATGTGATTCTTCATGTACAGTCAATGTATTATTACTTCAATGTACTCTATTGCATTTTTCACTCGTTTTATCTTATTTGAGTTTTCGGAAAAGCTGAGGTGCTGTAATCTCGTCAATGCAGTGAGTAAGATGGAAGCTGTAGAGTTAGTAGTGCTAGGGAATAATGTCGTATAACGTCACTTACAATTCTTCAACGCAATCTAAAATGTCAGTTAGTTGATCAATTCATCTCGTTATTAAATCAGTTTATACTTACCTTCCTTGTAGTCTCGATTTTCATATCCTTCTTCCTCTTGAGCTGCTGTAACTCTTTCAACGCATTCTTCAAAATGATGCTTAAATGAAACACAGGGGCCCTCAGCAGCGGCTTGATAGGTGTTAGGGGGATCAATATTGCTATATAAAGCCGATTATATCACTTACCCTCTCTCAGTACTGGATATTGATCCTCAGGCTCGTCTTCGTCCTCATCGTCCTCATCCTCTTCTTCATCCTCCTCTTCTTCACCATCTCCTTCACTTTCACCATCGCCATCTTCCTCAGAATCCTCAGATTCTTCTGGGGTTTCCGGCTCGTCAGAAGATTCTTCCTAATGGATTTGTTAGCACTTGGAATGGACTCTCTATGGCTCAACTACCTACTTCTTTTTGTTCCTCGGCTTCTTCTTCCTCGGCATATGCAACCGTGGGAACCAAAGTCTCCTCCAGAAGCTCGCTAATTAAGCTGAAAAACCCCGACATGATGTTTCTTTTGATATTACAATGGGCTCAAATGGTGGGATGGTTTTGACAAAATGCGGGTTTGAAAAACAGCCACAATGATTGGATGGGTGGATGGTTGCCGGGACAACGATGCACACACTCACGCTTAGGGCTTCACCCTAATTTTCAATCCCACCCACTCAACTTGCAATTTGACTGTGGTTTTTTGTTTCCTTAACAGCCAATTTGTTATAAAACTCAACACGGTAAAGTAAGTAAAGATGATGGTACAAGAGGATATCATTTGAAGATTGGAGGAAATTCTGGATAAAATAGTAGAAATTTGGACGTTTAATAATGTTATACGATGGTGCTAGGCATGTGGTATTGGCATTATATGATCTGATGGATGTAACAGGCTGGAGGAAATCGTCATATCCATGAATTATTGTACGAATCATCGAATTATCGTACTATAGAGTGCTACTATTCCAGCTATATTCATCGTCTTTTGTCTCCAATCTTCAAATTCAAGCCCTTCTCTGTCGCTCCTCTCTCTAACACTCCAGAAATGGCCAAATCAAAGAATCACACAAACCATAACCAGAACAAAAAGGCCCACCGAAACGGTATCAAGAAGCCCAAGACTTTCAGATATCCTTCGCTTCGAGGTGTTGACTCCAAGTTCCGACGAAATCATCGACATGCTCTTCATGGAACCGCAAAGGCTCTTGCAGCAGCCAGGGCATAGAGTGGAGGAGTCATAGTTTAATATTGTCATAAAAAATGTATGAATTTAAATGCCATATATGCGGGGTTTTGCTGTGTTTTGCGTGACTCGTCCAAATATTGTGTTCCATTCATCGGACGATTCAGAAGAGTGATTCAAATTGAAATATATCGTCTTTTTTACCAAAGTTTCACTATTTTAAGAAATATTCAAGTAGTTCAAAAGGGCTCTGAAAATCTCCCTATTCGTAGTTGTTTGACTATACTATTTGCCCTGTCGAATGAAGACGACATGCATTCCTCTCTATCTTTTCTTTCTTTTTCCGCACATTTTATTTGCGGTGCCGATGCTAAAAGATCCGCAAAAACCTCTATTTATAATAAACTTAATAAATGCACTCTATCTTCGGGAACGAGATGGTTGAATATGCAGATAATCTTCACAGTTGAAGAACATTGCAGGCAGTAACACCAGAAGAATGTGACATGCCGTCGTGATAATACCCACTAATTAACTAGAGAATATTTATTGATGTACTATTTATTATTTACAGAATTTTAGACGCCTAGGAATTGGATATTCATGTGGACATATATACATGCTTAACACACTATCGCTACTGCTCGACCAAAAACCGCCAGTTTATTCTTTTAAAATTAATAAATCTTTATATTATTTTCTTCTTAGTAAAAGATAACTGCCAACGAAGTAGATGTTGCAAATAATTTCGAATAATTCCTTGACATTTCACCAAATTGTATCAACTTTCTCTATTATCATAGACAAACTCTAATTACTGTTCTCTACTAAAATATAAAATATAAAGAAATAATTTCCATCTTATTTCCAAATCTGCTTTGTCACATTAGTCAAAATGTTAAACAAGTGAAATATTAGAAATCCCGCACCAATCGATGTAAGAAAAAGACATCCTTTATATTCGATTGACATATAAGAAAAAAATACCAAAAGTAAGGAGATGGTGATGAAAAGCATACCGAAAGCTATTGCTAGGCGTAAAGCCAGCAGTGTCCACTTCTCCTCTTTATTATAATACTTGCGACGTAGCCTGACCCATACTTCACCAACATGATCTGAATGCTCCCATACTTCTGGAGAAACTACTAGTTTGGTATCACCGTCTTCAATCAAGATATCGTATACTTCCCAGTTTGGTCTAAAAACGTGTTCAACTAATTCGACGTTTAAATCGTCCACCAGCTTATCATAGTTCGGGCCAGGATGGCCTAGGAGCCTTGCATCATGATCAGGAAAATAGACAGTTAACCGTTTATAAACACCGGTATTTGGAGGTTGATATGATTTAAGATCCTCGACCATTGCGTAAAGAAAGAGAAGATGTAAAAATAAATTGATTAAATTTATTTATAATGTTATATTGTATAAATTTGAGCACTTGAGAGGCAGAAAAATAAAAGAAAAAAAGCCGTTTATCCTGGTTTTTATAGGAAAATTATAATTGAACTACTTCATTATTATTTAGATCGTTATTTCTAATCAGATCTGTAATTGTTATATTGAGACTTGTCATATGACGGTTCTGATAAGCAGTTGATAAGATATGAACAGACACGGCTGAGGCAGATGTGTTCAAGCAATGAAAAATATTGACTTGCGTAAGAAAAACAAGCAAGAAATTGACCAATGAAAGGAACGGGCTGAAACCAGACCTCAAAGGACAAAGTCTCAGACTGGAAGATCAACAAGTCGGAGCCTCCAACACATTTTTACATTGAATCACTGATTCATGGTCACATCATTCAGTCAGACTATTGTGATTGAAATTCCGCTTTTACTGATGCCAGGTTCGGAAGCGGAATGCAACAAATCACACTAACATCTAGTTACGCGCAAAGAAATGCCACATTTCTTAGCACTCTACTTTCCTAACGCCATTATATCCCCAGCTTGTTTGTTCCTTAACAAAAAACCCGGCTTAAGTTCCACTAAAACTGGGTGTTGTGGTGTTTTGTGTATATGCCACCAGCTCACCGTCCCATAACCTTTATAACCAGAAACAAATCACAAATTCTACCCATAAGTCTTTGCAAATCAATATCAATACCATTGAATCAGCGCAGTAAAGAAAATCGCTTAGAATCAACAGGTTTATGAGTGATATTAATGGCATTTCGTATATCAATATGACATATTATCGAATATGGCCCGACAGTACCCCCTCTATGTTTCAAATATCGACTCCATAATATTAGAGTTTCTCCGGCGCAAATCCATAATTCACATTTTTAATATATATATATATCGGTCTTGTGCCCAATTGTGGTTTCTTCCACAACCATGCCGATTCCTCATAATTTGTTATGGGATAACTCCAATGCTTCCCACCTTCATTCACCGCATAGCTACGATTTTGATACTCCAAACCCGCAAAACACCTACCCCGCTCTAAATATTTCAGGCAGGTTAGCTGAAGAACGGCAAAGAGCATCAAATATCGAATTAAATATACAAAGTTATAATAACGGTGAAGGAAACTCTTCTTTAACTCACGCACGTGACGGCGTCAATCTTGGACCTCGCTATCCTAGAATGATTGCTAGTCCTCAAGTCTTTACGAATCAAACTGAACAGCCTAGCTCACTTCCCATTGACAGAGAAACACGCCCACATTCGACAAATGCCCCAGGCGTTGTGGATACTTGGAGGGGCTCTTCCAACTCGGACAACCAGCATACTCACTTGCAACAAAACTATGAACTTCAAGCAGTAGAAATAAAGAGGTTGAACGATGTCGTCGACTACCAATCGCATCAAATTGCGAATTGGATCACAAAGAATTCCGAGTGGAAAAGTGAGAAGGAAATCTTGACCAAGAAGAACACTGACTTGACCAGTGACAACGAATATTTGTCCAAGCGACATAATGACTTGAACAAACAGAATTGTGACTTGACCATGAAGAATATCTACTTGAACAGGGAAAAAAACGAGTTGACCAAGAAGAACACTGATTTGATAAGTGACAACGAATACTTGAGCAAGAAAAATAGTGAGTTGATCAAGCAAAATTCTGAATTAACCAAGAACAATGACTACTTGACCAAAACGAATTCTGACCAGACAGAGAAAATTACTCGCTTGACAACAGATTATCATTACTTGAACAAGAAAAATACTGAGTTGACCAAGCAGAATTCTGCATTGACCAAAAACAATGACTACTTGATCCAGAAGAATACTCACCTAAAGGGTTACGGTCTGGTTAAGGAGAAAGATGGCTTGGCCAAGGATAAAATTCACCTAACCGAGAAGAATGAAGTCCTGATTAAGGAAAGAGATGGCTTCGCCAAGAAGAATGAGAACTTGACTAAGGAAAGAGATGACCTCTCCAAGGAGAACGGTGACCTAGCCAAGAAGAATGAAGTCCTGACCAAGGAAAGAGATCATCTGATGGAGGAGAAAGGTGACCTAGCCAAGAAGAATGAAGTCCTGACCAAGGAAAAAGATGACTCGGCCAAGAAGAATGAGAATTTGACTAAGGAAAGAGATGACCTCTCCAAGGAGAAAGGTGACCTAGCCAAGAAGAATGAAGTCCTGACCAAAGAAAAAGATCATCTGATCCAGGAGAGTCAGAATTTCATCAGTACCTTAATTGACGATATTGGCAAAGCAGTAGCGGATAAGGTCGACCAACAGGAGACGAAAGACTCACAAATTGAAGAACTGCAAAAACAAATTGACGAATTGCAGGAAGAAGCCGAAACCTTGAAGTCAGCTCAGAAGAAACGTTCAGTATGGCCATTTGGTAGAAAGGCCATCCGTGCCGATTAAATAGTTTGAAGTATGTAGAATATAACACATCGTGTAAGTCCTCAGACCTTGCCAACGGCCCGACAAAAGTCACGAAAATAGCCCATTCCTTACCAGTCATTCATTATGCGTGCGTTGCGGTGAAAATACGACCTTGTTCCACATGGCTAGCTGGAGTAGTGTAATGTGACAGGTCAGAAAAAACATGTCATTGGGCACATTTTGTAATCCACTTGGGATTACCATATTGGGATTGTTGAGGCAGTCTAGTTTTTCCCAATCGGTATTGGTACATATCGCTGAGAGGAAGGTCTACCTAACAGTTGACTTTGGTAATAGCTGAGAATACTTGTGGATATTCAGAGGATATAAGAAAAGAAGCTATGTACATAGAAATGTAGTAATAGAAAAGAAAATATAGTGGAAATTTTTACTGGCTCCTGAGTGTTTGATTGACGTCTATAGTCACGTGCCGTCGTCAAATGCAGCTTTCAGCTGAGATATTGAACATAGGCTTATTAAATTACAAATTTATATTATAGTATAAAGAATGATAATAAAGGGAGATTAGAATAATATACTCAGTTTGTATGTATTGCTAAGTAAGTTATTAATGTCAAAATCCACCGTGAATCAACAACACCTCCCCTTTTATTTATATGAAATATTTTGAGCATGTCTCTTTTTACTTATGATATAAAGTGTAAAAAGCAATGTCATGATTGAAATAAATGACGTGATTTTAAATGCCGTTGAATAGCATGCAGCTCCATCTCTACATATATGAGCAGCATCTGAATGAGAATCGTATACTTTACCAAACAAGAAGTTGAACGTATAGGAAGTCACGATTGGCGTAAGACCCAGTAAACCCCAATTTCGAGAAAAGTTCTTGAGTCCAAAGGATTCACCGATAATAGTTGGATAGACACCAAAGAAGAGACCATAAGCATATCCTAATAGAATAGAGATGATCCAAAAATGTAAAGGCTGCTCAATACGAACAGCTGCCAAATGGCCGAAAAAGGAAATTGTCAAAGCCAGAACTACTAGCCATAGTCTCTGGAATCCATAACGACGAGCTAGGCAATCTGATAGAAACCCCGAAGTCAATCTACCCATACAACTAGATATAGATATAACTGCCACTTGAATAGCCTGCAAACTTTGGACTTGATCTGGCGTCATATCAGGATGTGAGACTCGAGTTAAGGCTCTGATACAAAATCCCACTGAATATATATACATTTGTCCAGGTCCAGAATTGAGTCCAGAAAGTAGAGATAATTGCCAGAAGTGGATATCTTTAAGCAATTTATAACCCGTTATATTTTTATGATTAGCAGCTTCCATCATATTATGCTGTTGTTCCCATTCTATAACTCGTTGTTCACGAGCCAAATCTCTTGAATCAGCTTCGAAAACAGTTCCTTCTTCGAATAAAGGCCCATTTTCTGTAGAGATATATCCATTATTGATAATACTAGAAATATTAGTAGCAGAAGAAGCCGTGCTGACTGTTGAATTTTGACGTGCTGAAATATTTGGTTCAGAAGGGTTTGGATCAGATAACAGAGGAGTTCTTTCAGCAGCTGATTGCACAGGAAGCGTCAGAAACGGAACAGAACAAGCAGTAAGTAAAAAGGTAATTATTGCCAGGAATTTCAGAAAAGAATCAGTTCGACCAGAGAAAAATTCAGCTGAAATTGTCGAGAAAAATAGTGCACATAAGCCAAAGGCTGCCATTGGCATCGATACAGCAGCTCCTCTGGATTGATGAAAATTAACAGCAGCAGTCTTCACACAGGAGCCAAATACCAGAGAAGATCCCAAGGCCGCAATGAGATAGGAAAAGCATGCTAAGAATATACTTTGAATAGGTATAGCATAACACAAGTATAGAGAGGAATATCCAATAAATATGAGAACTGATCCGATAGGAGAAGGCCCTCTAACACCATATTTATCAATAAGATAACCGCCAGGAATTCCCAATATTACCATTCCTAAAGAACCAGTCATGCCAAGAAGAGACGACTGGACGGCGGAAAATTGCAGTCGATCTGCCATTTGAACTGAATACAGAGAGTAAGTATAGATAGTTCCACATCCTAGAGATCCAATTGCAGAAGCAACTAGAGCAGAATAACGCCTGGCATTCTCACCAGGTATTAAGGAAGACATGAGGTGAAAGAATGGAAGGTTTGGATGGGAATTTGCTGGTGAAATATATATATACTACCTTTGGTTCATGGGAGTGGGTGACTGAGATAGCGTTGTGGAGTGCCAGAGGCTGGAAATAAAGGGATTAGAGAGGATTATCGGGGAAAAGTTGACAGTTAAGAGGGAATTAGAAATCATTGATTTTTATATAAGTGAAATATTTCAAATATATTTGGATTTTATATGGAATTATAAAGGTGCTATTTGAGCTAAGATTGAAATCCGATGAAAAGTCCGATAGGAAAATCAGTGACATTTAGGGACGTTTGGGACGGATTAGTGGGACATTTTGGACGTTTGATGGGACATTGGTATCTTCTAATGGGACATTTGAAAAGCTTCTGAGGCTTGAGGGACGCCTGAAGGGAGGAAAGCCCAAAAGAAACACTTTAAGAGGCACTTTAAAGGGACAGTCAAAAAGAGAACCCGAATGGTTATCTGAGAGGAATGCTCAACAATTGATTGAAATTTGATATAATTTATATTATACTAAGGAGAAATCCTCAGATCTAATCAATTGCAATTATAATACAAGTATTTTTATTATTGCTATCAGAGTAATAGAAACTCCACCCATCACATTTGATCATCAACGTCCATTACTCCATCTGATTATTTTTCACTGATTACGATCGCGTAAAAAACATCACAAAACAAAGTGAAAATTTCAATCAATAAGTTTATAAAAAATCAAGCAATGAACAGGGCCGATCAAAAATAAAAAAAAGCTTAATATAAGTCAGACGAAGTACCATAATATATGAGAAAAACGACAATTTCAGCAGAAAACCCCCTATAAACTCAAAAATTCCATTCTATTTAAATTTCCCCATTCCTTTCAATGTTTTTCTCTTTCCGTCCCTTCCCTCCCCCTTTTATATACACGTCAGTCCATGCAGATTGAAATCACATAAATGTTAATAGAACACTTCACTAATTGACAAAACAAACTTAACTTTTTCAACATCACACAACCCCCAATTGTATCAATCATCTGCAACACCAACCTTGTAATTTTCAAATAGTGTCGAAAAAACAAATGACATCTCCATCTCCGACCCCTGCTAGTGAATTGGCGCCTAAAAGCGAAAGGCGTATATATATTGGAAATCTTCCTTTCAAAGCCAAGTTTGAGGATATCAAGGAGTTATTTGAGGATTTCAAATTGTAAGTATTAATAACGTGTATAATTGCAGGAAATGATTGGACAAACGGTTTTTGATGGGTTTAAGGCAAATTTGTCTGTTATTTATCTTTGATGGCCTTTTCTTTCTCCATGTCTACTAGAATTGATACATAATTTAGTGGCCTCTCAGCGCTATATCACCATAAGTAAAACCAAACCAATCAATTCCCCTTGATTTTAACTACTCAATCCGTTTCTTACTAACTTAATCACAGAACAAAATTGTCCGTTCCACGTAGAAAAACGCGAAAGGAAGGCAATGATAGTGTTGTTTTCTATAGAAAACTGGGCTTCGCTTTTGCTGACTTGGAAACTCCCGAAGAAGCTGATCGTGCCATCAAAACTCTTAATGAAAAGAAATTGAAGGACCGACCCCTATGGGTTCGTTGGGCAAATGCCGACACCAAGAAGGAGACGAAGGAAAAGAAGACTACTGAAAAGAAGTCATCTGGTGAGGAGGAGTCTGAAAAGGAGACGACTCCAAAGCCCAAAACCAAGCGTCCCACCAAACCTAAAAGAAAGACTGGTCCCCTAAGTCACACTACTGTATTTTTCAGTAACTTGCCTGCCGGAACTACCGAGGCTGAGGTGAAGGAATTGACGAAGGAGTACTCGCCCGAGGAGATTCGAATTGTCACCAAGGGAGTCCGACGATTTCACAAGGGCAAAAAGGTGTTACCAGCCAAGGTTTTTGCATTTGTTAAACTGGCTGATGAAGAGGCTCAGAAGAAGGCAGTTGCCGAGTTTAATGGCAAGTCGTTCAAGGATGTGGAGTTGGTAGTCAAGGTAGCTACGGAATTGGTTGAAGACGAGAAATCTGACGAAACTGCCAAAACTTCTGAGGATGAAAAGAAGGAAGAGGCGTAATTTAAGGAAGCCACGATGGATTTGGCTTGTGGATTATAATGATACTCCGAATTGCTGCTTATATAGTTTTTGTTTGAGTAAAAGTTGTCATGTTTTTGGTCAATTCGGGAAATAAGTAGAGGTAGTTATAGCTGAAATAATATGTATATTAGATACAAAAAAGAAGATAATCAATATAAAGAATAGAAACCGGTATAACTTGAGCGTGATGAGTTACCCGGCGTTTGTCTGAGTCGAACTTGTGACTGCTTTTGTATTTTTCAGTCCAACTTCTTCCAACTCCATCAAACAACCACTCACTTTTTCACCTCTCTTTCATCCAACAACACTACACAAATGGGTAAGTAGGAGAAATATGACATGATAAACAAGGGATTTCTAGTGATATCATGAGGTTCAAGAGGTCGTCTGATAATATCGTTATGTGCCAGGGATTTTTTCGAATAATTGCATGATATTTCCCTGATAATTCTGATATACGGATTCCTTGATAATTCATCCATTTAGACTAGACCGCTAACAATATCCAGGTAGAGTAATTCGAAATCAGAGAAAGGGTGCTGGATCCATTTTCACCGCTCATACCCGTCTCAGAAAGGGTGCTGCTAAGCTTCGAACTCTGGACTTTGCTGAACGTCATGGTTACATTCAGGGTGTTGTAAAGCAAATCATTCACGATCCTGGCCGAGGTGCTCCTTTGGCCAAGGTCGTTTTCCGAGATCCTTATAAATACAAGAAGAGAGAGGAGACTTTTATCGCCAATGAAGGTGTTTATACCGGTCAGTTCGTTTATGCTGGAAAGAAGGCTTCCTTAAACGTTGGAAACATTTTGCCTTTGGGCTCTGTTCCTGAAGGTACCATTTTGTCCAATGTCGAGGAGAAGTCTGGTGATCGAGGTGCTTTGGGCCGAGCTTCTGGTACCTATGTCATTGTCATTGGTCACAACCCCGATGAAGGAAAGACCCGTCTAAAGCTTCCTTCTGGTGCTAAGAAAATTGTGTCTTCGGATGCTCGAGGTGTCGTTGGTGTCGTTGCCGGCGGTGGACGAATCGATAAGCCTTTGCTCAAGGCTGGTAATGCCTATCACAAGTACAAGGTTAAGAGAAACTCTTGGCCCAAGACTCGAGGTGTTGCTATGAACCCCGTTGACCATCCCCATGGTGGTGGTAACCATCAACACATTGGTAAAGCATCTACTATTTCCCGAGGTGCAGTTCCTGGTCAAAAGGCTGGTCTTATTGCCGCTCGACGAACTGGTTTGCTCCGAGGTACTCAAAAGATCAAGGAGTAAATGGTTTTAAAATATACATAAAAAGTCATAGCAATGATCAGATGATGGTAATAAAAAGAAATACGTGTAATAAAACACTCAACTGGGAGCTGCAAGGTCAATGTAACGGCCTGCTAATGCTCCAAGTATGGCGTAAATCCCGTAAAATATAGCCAAGAGGAGGAAAGGTGCTCCTGGCCATATATCTGCAGACCATCCGCCTAATCTGCTAACAATTAGAATTCCAAGTCCTCCAAATAACGAGTAAACTCCACTGATGGCTCCGCTGTTATGTCGTTTGACATTGGTGCAGAGAGCCATGGACGTTATAATTGCGCCTATTTGCCCAGCACCGATGAAAATTGACAGTATGAAAGCCGCCGGAGATTTCGGAGTAGAAAGATATGCAAATCCTATGGTTCCAGCAAATCCCATGAGACTGGAGATTGTTACAGCTATGATTTTGTTGAAATCAGCTAGTAATCCCCATACAGGAGCAAATAGCAATGCGGAAAGATTGGCTATTCCTGTTAAAATTGCCGCAGAAATGTAAGCATCATGACATCCCTTTTTGACCTCAGATGCAGGATCATGGACGTCTAAATCGCACCGTTTGGTTCGATAATACCACATGTTGACCCACAGAGGAATAAACAGGGCGATTCCCACCGAGCTGGAACGAGCAACAAATCCTCCGACATACGAAAGACTCACCTGGTAGTCGTGACCTGCAATTGTGAATCCTTTTTTAATGAGATCAAAGTATGATGTAGATGTATGCTCCTCAAGGTCTTGCTTGGTACTTCTATGCAGTCCTGCTGCCAGAAGAATTGCAAAGGCAATTTGCAAACCACCAACAATATGATATGATTCTTTGAGAGTCACTGAAAGATCAGAACCAAGCCATGTAGGTAAAGGAAGTAGGACTGATACTGAAACTACAGCTCCAAAGCCACTACAAAGTCCCACGATTCCGGCTAATTTCCCGTTTTTTCTCGGCTGATTCTGCTCAATTCCGTCTTCAGATTCTTCCTGATTTATGCTCATATATGAGAATCTTTGTCGATATTGAGCAGACCAATCTATAGCTGATACTTCAGCCAACATGGCTGTAAGCATTGCCGTACTAGCAGAACCACCAACGGCAAATAATAACCTCAATAATAGTAAATCTGGATAAATACGAGTTCCTATGGTATATATATAAATAGCAAATCCTGATACGACGAAAGCTAATGAAGCGATCTTGAGTTAGAGAAGAAACACAATCACCATCGACATACTTACCGGTCTAGTTCCGATTTTGTCGCTCAAAGCACCCCATAAAGGACATAAAATCATGCTCAGAAATTCGTCGGCAAATGCCAATTCGCCGACATATTCACCCTTGGAAAGTTAGTGGAGGTTTACAATGTCTAATGTGGTCTTTACATACAATATGATCCTGTAATTTGAGAATATCACTGATAACAAACGGCTGAGTAGCAGCAAGAAACACCAGAAATGCAATGCTAGCAAAGCAGTAAAATAAATAAGTTAAAATGTTCAAAAGGGTGAAGTTTCGAGGACCCAAAGGCTCAACTGGTGATCCGGCAGTGAAATCCATGGCGAAGTCCCGTGATATCCTGGGATTGATTATCTGGCTTTTCTACTATTCGACTATTTCGATCTCTACTACGTCTCAATCTCTCCGTTTCTTCTACGATTGAATCTCTCGAGGTTTGTTTAAGAAGTTATCTGTTGATAAGCCGTACCACCCGAGACAAAACCCGGGGAACTGCATGGTGGAGTTTTAGCCAATTCATAAGAAAAATACATAATTTATTACTCGAGTTAATTCACTGCTCATTCTCATTATAAACCATTTTGAACCAATCATAATCTCCAGGAATATCATCCAATAATGTCCAATCAACTCGAAGTTCATCACTGTTAAGGTTATTCCATGCATTTGTGGTTGCTGACGGAGAAAGTAAGCCGATTTCACAGCTATTATAGTACTCTGCTTCATTGACCTTTATAGGCATTTTCAGCTGGCGTGCTGCACTTATTTTGATGCGTCCAAACCATGGAATCATTGCTGTATAATCCTCTGGTCCTGTAAACAAACCATGAGATGCCATAAACAGATGATCTAACAAGTCTGCAGACTGTTCAGATACACTGCATCCTACAGC
Source organism: Trichomonascaceae sp. B5901 (assembly GCA_037040845.1). Taxonomy (NCBI): domain Eukaryota; kingdom Fungi; phylum Ascomycota; class Dipodascomycetes; order Dipodascales; family Trichomonascaceae; species Trichomonascaceae sp. B5901. Next base: position 2,936,478 of record JAXQHN010000001.1, read on the forward strand.
AGTATCATGGCTTCGGAACGTGGTAGCCAGACGCCTAACAAGAGTCCAGTCGTTCTCTTCATCTTCAAACAAGTCCTTGATCTTGTTTACTTGCAGAAGCTGAATAACAATAACCAATGCTGCATGAAAAACAAGAAAATTTACCAAATCACAAGACACCAATGCCTGTTTCATATGGCTGCTCATAACCTCGTAGGCATGAATAGCATTTCTCGATGCTTCTACAGCCATATCAAGATATCTCTTCAGATGGCCATTTTTAACAGGATTTTCAAGATAACTCAGCATCTCTGGAAGATACAACATCTTTTTAAGTTGATAAATATGCAGTTTGGTGGTTTGCCGAAAGTAGACTTCAGTCACCGGCGTATCTGGAGCATATGAAGACGACCACCATTCTGTTGGAACTAGAGATATCAAAGATTCAATTTTGGAGTCAATATCTTCCAACGAGTGTCGTGAATATCCCATATTTCTCTCAGAAATAAGACTCAGAATGGTATTTTGAGTATTAGCCATTATGGCAGCAAAAGTATCATCGGTTTGAGGACTGTAAAATCCACAGGGAACTCCGATAAATACAGAAATAACATGATCGATACTAGTAAAATGCATCCATAAAGATTTAGCTGTTGAACTCTGATTTGGCTGATGCATCCCTAGCAGTAATCCGCAGTTAATTCCATCTCTAATACTTTGCCATGATCGTAAGGGTTTGCCCATGTTCATAGACACAAATCCATGCAATAGCAAACACTCCAGTCTTTCTAAAACCACACAAGACGATGTCAAACCCAAGAGCATCTCGGAACCAGCAAGATACACGTCAAATAAGGTAGATACGGGAGATGGCCACACTAGCCCAGGGGATGCGGATGTTTGAGAAGACAGCTGGTTCAAGCACGAAACAAGCCAAAGAGTAGCTTTCAAAATATGCATGGGACTGTCGGAAGCAAATGACGTAGTGATATACTGCTTCACCATGAGAATATCGATTGCTGGCTTCCAATCTTTAGGAACAGTCATGTCGAGTGGATCAGTCCACAGAAACCACAGCTTTTGAGCTTCGGCCAAAACATTGGAGTCATTCAGATCCACTGGAACTCCTGGAGGCTCGATAGGCCATGCGAACCAGAATTTCTGTGTGGCTTTCAGTATGGCGACCAGAGTCCTTGTTTCCGGCATCAGAGCTCTTAGAGCAGAAATACATTCAGAAACCTGCGGACTTGATGCAGTGGTTAGACCGGCGCCATATTTATTCTCAGAGCTGATATTAAGAGTTTTGCTCAAAGTGTCCATCAGTGGAATCTCCGTCAAGGTCCCTGCGGCAGATTTCCGATGCGCATGTCTCAACAGCTCCATAGCCCGATCTCGAGCCGAGTCGCTTTTAACATCCTCCTTTTCGGGATATTTCGATAATATATTAGTCACAGTGCTATCTAGAAAAGCCAGTCTTTCGTGAACATCCGATGCGGGTTCGTTCTTCTCCTTCTTGTGAGCATGCGGAGTTTGAGGCTGGCATATCACCGCATGGGCTATACAACTTTGGCAAGTTGAGCTGCCTGCGGGGAAAATGCATTTTATTTTACGGCGGCGGCATTCGCTGCAGCTTTTGGTGCCTATCCGCATACGTTTCGCGGAGTTTTCATGCATGGTCTCCGGTGGAAATGCGAATAGCGAGAAACAAGTAAAAAGGGGAATTTAATGCCTCAAAGTCGTGTACGCCGACGATGAAGACTGCAATTGGCAGGATGTTTTTGATATTGCTTTTTGTCGGGAAATTCTTAGTAATCTATGATTTGATGTCAGATTGAGAAGTATGGAAATCCACCCGAGATCGACTCAAAGGTATTTGCGGAAACCGAATGCGGAGTCGAGGGATACTGAAATTCTTCGAGAACTATTTTCAATATTTTCAATTGCAAACTGCGATGTAGATATGAGATGAGTAATGCCTCTTTTCAAGGCTGTGCATAGACTAATTTAGAAGAAGAAGATGGTGGATCAAATTTCGTCCGAGTTCGTCCGAATTAGTTCGAATACATACAAGGTCGACAAAACGGGACCGTATTTGCTCAAATTAGGTGACTAAGCATCATGACTCTGACCACTATGACTAATAATATGCTCACATACATACCAGTTCAGCAGATATATATCTATCCTTGAAAGAAGTAGAATTAATCAGTATCAATAATGAGACTTAGTTCAACCCTTCTTGCAACCATTTTATATAGCGCCAGCCTAATCCATACGATTAGTATTACCATTGGCTGCAGAGAGCCCCAAGCCAGAGCTCTTTATTTTGCTACTAATGAAGATATAAATTCTGTTGTTGCTGTTTCCGTCAATGAGGACGGTACTCTTGGCAATTCCAAAATCTATTCAACTCAACAAAATGGTCTTAGTGGTTACAATAGCATGGCAAATGCTACTGCAGGCCCTGATAGTAGCTTTAGCCAAGGTTTTGTGGCAGTTCGACGTGATATCTTGGCCACTGTTAATCCTGGATCTGGATCTTTTACGCTCTTCAAAATAAATGAGAACGATCCTCTGCAGCTGTCCAAAATCACCACTCAATCATCTGATGGTGATTTCCCCAACACTATAGCTATTCATCCAAAGCTGCCTATTGTTTGCGTTGCCAATAGTGGACCAAATTCTGGAGTAGCCTGCTTTCGATTTGAACATAATGGCAACACCGAGCAAATCGGACAATTTCGATCTCTCCAGACTGGCCAGAAATCAAAGGCGATTGTCGGGCCAGCAGCAACCTCTTTCAGCCAGATATTTTTTTCTGAAGCTGGAGATGTTCTTTTCGTCACCGAGAAGTTCAACGGGACAGCTGGATCTTCCGCTTTCATCCACGCTTTTAAAAGTGATCCTTTTTCTGCAAATATCGCTGATACTCCGGTCAGTAATGCTGTGCAAAATAGTAGCATTCTTTTTGGTGGAGTTGAACTCCCTGGCTCTGACGGATCTGCCTATTTCTTTACCGATCCAGCCATCGGCTCCTTCATCTATGGCTTTGATCCCGTTTCTTTGAAAGGAGAAACAAAAGCAATCACAGCACTTCCCGGTGCAAAAGCACCCTGCTGGGCCACATATTCACAGAACAACAAGGCTGCTTATGTTGGGGACGCTGGGGTTCCGAGATTTCTTGATCTAACTTTCCCACTCATCAGCGACCACACTAGCAACGAATACAACCTAGCCGGCGCTCAAATTAGCGGTATATTCAATGTCACTGACACTCCAAACCCCGGGATGACTGATTCAGCAGCTGTGGGGAACTTTGTCTATGGTCTTGCACCTGCTGGGGATCAAAATGGTTCTGTTCAGATCCTCACCCTTGATATCAATCACGGAGTGCTAAAACCATATAGTGTACCAGATATTGCAGGCAATTCAGCAGCGGGTCTGGCAGCATATAAATAATGGTGCAGTAATAATTCGTTGCGATTTTCGGTCACCAAATATATATCAGAGCCGTTCACTACCAGCCAATTATATGTATAATTTTGTATTTCTTCTTTTCAGCTGACTTAATTTCATATTTCCGTTTTCTTTATCATTATTTCGCAAAGTTAGTTCCTCTTAGCTGCATATCTTTTCGTTTCAATTATTCCTCAAATACCAAGTCAATGGTGCTATTACCGTATTAGGTAATTTTTGCGATAAGAATTCATCTATTGAAAACACCACAATTTTGCTCGAGCTTCTGTCTTTGCTCTTGAAGCTTCCGCTCTTTCGCCTCAAGCTTCCGGCCTTCCTCTTGAAGCTTCCGAGTTTGTACCTCAAATTCGTGCCTTTCTTCCTCAAGCTTGCGTATTTCTTCTTCAAGGTCACGCATTTCCTCCTCAAGCTCGCGCTTACCTATTTCAAACTTCTGATTTTCTTTATTTTTGTCGATTTCCTTCTGTCAGCTTCGGGACCTCCATGAGAGCCGAAAGTGCCACTCACAGCAATTCAGAATCCATTCCTGCATACTCATTATCATTAGATTCCGCACTGTTATCAGTGACAAGCTTCGGCCTGGTGATAATATCTGCCTTACGGCACTAAAAGCGTATATTTCCTATGCATTATTGATTGATAATAATAGTCATTCATTCAGACATGGCTGAGTAAGGTTCTCACGTTCAAATGATGCCCATCTCAACAATCTTTTAGGAAAGAGCACATAGGCAAAGTCAGAAGCTGAAGAATTTGTTTCTACATCTTCGATTGTCAAGTTCCAGAAAAAGTTTGCCTCAACCATCTCAAGATACTTTCCAAGCTGATTTCTAATCGGTGGTGTAGTGGTAGTCGGCCGATCATGGTCGTTTAACGTACTTTCATCATCCACCAGCTTCACCTCTTTATTTAGCAACTCAATATCCTTTTCTAAAGACACAATATGCTTTTGTACCGTGTCCAGTTTCTCTTCTAGAGATGCTGTCTCATTCCGTTCGCTCGGGTTCTGTTTCTCGAAAAAAAGCTCCGTAACCAGGCTATCTCGTTTCCGCGTCTTCTGCACTAGCTGCAATACCTTCTGATTCCGTTCCCTTACCTTCGATATTAGTCCCTTAAGCAGACGGGCTTTTTATTTAAACACCCCCTTTTCTTCTTCGACTTCGTGGTTTGATTCAAGCATCCTGGCCATTTCTTCAAGCATCCTGGTATTTTCTTCTTCGATTTTGCGCTCTGATTCTTCAAGTATCCTGGCTTCTTCTCGAAGTATTTCGTTGTCTTCTTCGATTTTGCGCTCTGATTCTTCAAGCATCCTGCCTTCTTCTCGAAGTATTTCGTTGTCTTCTTCGATTTTGCGCTCTGATTCTTCAAGCATCCTGCCTTCTTCTCGAAGTATT